>BSBN01001198.1:0-1200000 GCA_027924645.1 Cunninghamia lanceolata | reverse complement strand
AAAGAAAGGACTCATGCTAAACGACGACCATAACAAATTATTTCACTCTATGGTTTTAAATTGACATTCGTCGATCTACAAGAAAGGAATAAATTCACAACACAAGTTCAACGCGTTTTTACGACAATCATGACGGATTGATCGTAATGCAAACGAGTTCCCTACAATGTTGGATGCACAAAGCCGACTTCTCGCACCTTTCAACTATGAGACATGATTTACAATTTCACCACAAGAAGGTTCATTTAATTACTTATAAATGAAATAATAAACGTCTATATAAGTCGACTTGCTATGGTGGACTTACGACGACATCGACGACTCCAAGATTCTATATGATGACTTTCGACTAGGATGTTATACTTTATCCTCTGACGTCGACATCTAGTTAACTAACCCAACCAACAACCAAGACTAAAATGATGGTTCCAAGGTTTATCTACCTGTTTGGTGTTCTCATTAACAAACACCTTTGGTTAATTTCCAAAGTCTATACTCTCTCTCAAAGATACTTTCTCTTCCCGTCGAACATGGTCCACCTGTTCCTACAACGACAGACTCACATACAATTTTGTGGTCAAAGCACCTATGTTCCAAATCAAAGCATAATATATCCAAACATCATTGCATTTATTATAAAGACATTTAGTCTACAATATCACCTTGATCATAATCATTAGATTCCACAATTTCATATAACAACTTTGTAAGATAAATCAACAGTTTCCATGTTGTTCACAACATATTAAATTACTGAAATTTGCAAGAAAGTAAATAGCATAATTGTTTTCAAAAAGAGGGATGTAACAATATCACCACTACCATTGTTGTGAAGCTCATCTTCATTGCAATCAACTATCATGGCCATTCCCACTTGACATCTTGGAATAGCAAGGAGGTGCACCTTCTAAGGGTATATTCGAATACAAGATCATTTGTGATAGGCCCCCAATGGAATCCATGAGGTAAAGAGGTTTGTTGAGGTATTGTTCATCATTTTAGATCTTCTTTATTTCTATATTTCATTGAGTTATGGGTATTATTGATATCATTGATATTTAGGCATAATTTCCCCTAACACTGATAATCTGGTTCCTAAAAATGCTTTAGCATTATCTGATATGATGGTGTGAGGAGGGCCAAAATGGGTAGATATACCTTTAATAAACTCTAAAATTACCTTTTCAGTAGCTTCTTTGAGTGGCACTACTTCACTCCACCTTGTAAAGTAATCTGTTGCAGTAAGGTTCCACTTGTATCCCATATTTGACACTGGGTTAATCATCCCAATAAAGTCTAAACCCCACTGAGTAAAGGGTTTTTCCACTATTATGGGACTTAGAGGCAATGTTGCATTTCTTCTTCTTACAGTATAAAACTAACAAGCATGACACTCTTTGACTACCTAGTAGCAATCTACAAATAGTGTTGGCCAATAGTAGCCATCTTGTGTCACTTTAATTGCAATAGTTCTTGTTGAAAAATACCCCCCTATGGCTTCATGATGAAACTCATCCAATATCTTTTGGGCTTCTTCTTTTTCAACACATCTTAACAGTATTCCATCAATATACTCCCTTACACTAGAGTGAGCTACTAATATTAGGATCTTATTCCCTGTCATTAAATGCCTGAATTTCTTAAGAACTTTAACCATTGCATAAACTTGTTTCTCAACAAAATTATTCCTAGATCCATACTCCCTAAGTGTTCTAGAGAAGAATGCAATTAGATGTTCTCCTTCTTCTTTGTCATCTTTCTGGGTCAGAACGGCTGCAACACTATGTTCTCCATATACATACATTATAAAGGGCTTAGAGAAATCTAGATTTCTCAGTACTGGTGCAGTGGAAATGGCTTTCTTGACTTCTTCAAAATCTTGTCTCCCTTCAAGTGTCCATTTGAAAATTAAATCCCTTTTTAGCAGTAGAGTGATTGGCCTAACTAGCCCTGCAAAATTGGATATAAAGCGACTAACAAAATTGATCTTACCTAAAAAGGACTAAACTACCTTTTTGTTGACTGGCAAAGATAGATTTAGTATGGCTGTGACTCACTCTGGATCAATGGAAATTCCATCTTTTGAAACAATGTATCCCAAAAGTTTCCCTTGGGGCACAGCAAAAATACATTTCTTAGGATTTAGAGAGATCATAAACTCTCTAAAAAATAGCTTCTAGGTGCTCAAAGTGATCTTTGGCATCTTTGGTAAATATAGTCAAGTCGTCCAAATAGATCAAAATGATCTTATTTATAAGGTCTCAAACTGCTATGTCCATGGCGCGTTGAAAAGTGGCTCCAGCATTTGAAAGACCAAATGGCATTTTGGCATATGCAAAGGTTCCCCATTTTGTAGTGAATGTTGTCTTATGTTGGTCTTCATCAGCCAACCAAATTTGATTGAACCCTGAGAAACCATCAAGCAAAGAAAACCTCTCTGATTCAGCCACAGTTTGCAAATTTTGTTCCATGGATGGCAAGGGATAATGATCCTTCAACGATGCTTTATTTAGATCTCTGAAGTCCACACAGTCTTATGTCCCCATTCTTTTTCCTTACTATCACTAAGTTAGACACCCAAGTTGAGTGCTTAATTGGAAAAATAATCTTGGATTCTAGAAGCTTTTGCAATTCATCCACCATTAAAGACTCAATCCTAGTATTCACTAGTCTTTGTTTCTGACAAACTGGTTTTGACCCCTCAACAAGTTCTATGGTATGTTGAATGATGTCTCTATTATAACCATGAAGGTCATCATAGGTCCATGCAATTACTCTATCATACTTATTACACAAAGAAATTAGCTTACCATTTTCCTCTTGGGTAGTAGCATTACCTACCTTCAACTTTCTTCCTTCACTGATTTGAATTTCAAAATAATCATCTTTGGTTTCCTTAAACTTCCTCTTGTCCAGGCTTACATAATCTGGGTCAAATAGATTTTCCAGTGTGATCAATCCTTTTGGGAGCTTATTAGACTTCAGTTGGATAATTTGGTCACCATAAGCTTCTTCAATCTAACATTGTAATTGGTCAGCAAATTCTCCTAATTGTTGTAGAAACAAAAGTACCTAGAGATCATTATCAAAGACTTGCCAATTCTGGATGTTTTCTGGGATTGTTGGTCTCACTATCACCTTTACTACCTCACTATTAATGAGCAAGTCACTCGCTGGGTCAAATTGGGAACCAATTTGTGTCATTCTGTCTGCTTTGGTGTTTTGGGTTCTAGGGATAACTTCTATGTTAAAATCATCAAAACCATCTATTAGATCCTAGATTCTATGGCAATAAGATCTCATTCTTACATTCTTTGCCACAACTTTCTCTCTGATTTGTTTCACAACCAGTTCTGAATCTCTCTTGACTACCAGATTATTTATCCCTTTCTTCTTAGCTAGCATAAGACCATGCACCAAAGACTCATACTCAGCATCATTATTTGTGAAAGCAAATTGAAAGCATATGGCTCTAAGAATTTTCTCACCATTTGGAGAAGTGAGACATATACCTGCTCCAGCACCATTCTTACTTCTAGCCCCATCAAAATTCAAGGTCCAAATTTTTGAGTCTATGTCAGGTTCTTCCTTTTCAGATGTTTCTTTTCTCATAATATTTGCTATTTCTTGGCCTTCTTCAAAAATAACATAAGTGCCCAAACCAATAGAGTCATAATTTCCATAAGGGTCACTTTGCATCATGGTCATGAGCTAATTGTTTTCTTCTTTTTGTTGATCATATTCAATCCATTCTCCTATTTCTTCAACAAAAACTCTTTCCTCTTTATTCATCATAGTGTGTGATGCTTCAATTCTTGGAGTTGGTTCTTCAGTAATATGATCCTTAGACATAGGTTTAGACAGCACCTTCATCTTTGTTCCATACTTGGTTCTCAAAATTAGATGTGACCAATCAAGTGACATGTATTCTCCTATGTTAGTTGTGAAATCTAGATAGGCATGGACCAAAGATAGGGGGAATATCTATAACCATTACGTCTTGTAGGACAGTGATGTTTGGGAAAGTATACAGCTACAATGGGAGTTGTTTAATCCTTCCTATGGTTTGGACAGACTTCCCATCTAATTGCATGACCCCTTTAGCTAGTGGCTCATATTTTATTTTTAAAGCATCTGCTATCTATTTTGGCATGATTGTAGTACTAGCCCTTGAATCTATCATTGAATTATGCAGCAGTTTTTTACCCACTATTAAAGTTAGATAAAATGGCTCAGGCCTAGATTTACTTACCTCTGGTGTGGCGTTCAACAGAGTAGTTGACTGCAAGGGTGGAGTGTCCTTATCTTGAGTCTTTCCTTTGTTGGTACCTCCTTCTGTATTGATAGGTTTGGGATCGAATCTGCAGTGCTTCTTGCAATAGTGTCTTTTGTTCAAGAATGGCTAGCATATCCCATATTGATACATGAGCAGGGGTCTTCTTTAGATGTTCCACCACATTCATGGGTCACAATGTCTGTGTCTTTGGGTAGTAAGGATATTTTACTCTTTCCAGTACTGGGTTAGGGACTGCTTGGTTCTGGGTTGGCTGAGGTACTTCTTGTCTTGGAGCTGGATTATAGTGAGCCTGGGAGGGAGGAACCCCAGCTACTTCATTGTTTATAGCTTCAGGCTATTCCACCATCCTCCTCTTTGATCTAGTATAGTAATCAGACTGTACTAATAGTTTCTTGGAGGTAGATGCTTCATTCAAGAATACTTGAATCTTTATCTTCAATCCATGAAAACAAAGCATGTTCTAGGGCAATCTCTTCCTCTTGTTGAATAGACATACCTTGCATCGGAGCCACCATTACTGCATTCTAGACACTAGATGACTCATATGGAGGAGCATTAGACATCGTAGCTTGACTTTCCATCCTTCTTTGTTCTACTATCTTTTGTTGTAAATTGCCTCTAGGACAATCTCTGGGCATATGGGCATTATTGCAAGGAAAACACCAAGCATTGGCATCTTCTGCTAGATTGTTTTGTCCAAGGACCATTTCTCTACCTAGGTTGGGAGGGACAGCTTGCAAAGGTGTGGGAATAGTGACCAACTAGTTTGAAGGTTGAGGATTATTTGTTCTTTGAGCACCTTGGTACTGGTTTGGCTGATATGGGTGTTTATTTCCTTGGAATCCCTGGTAAGGAGGCTTTGGGTAAGAAACCTGTTGTCTCTTGAGATTAATAATCTTGTTTGAAAATTCCTGAGGATGTTCTTGACATCATCCATTTCAGATGGAGGGGTTGAGGGTGTCTATACAATGGGTTGTTGAGATGTTGGGAAGGTGTACATGGATACAGGTACAGATGGTGGATTAGGGACTTCTTGAGGCAAGGGGATAGAAAATTCTAGGAACATAGGCATAGGAGGCCTTGGAGACAATTTTCTAGCATCTATCAAATTGATCTCATCTTTTACAGCCAACTCATATGCTTTTAGTAGGGTCTGTCCTCCTAGGGACTGAATCATCACAGAGATATCAGAATTGAAAGTTTTGAGGTAGAATACAATAGCCATACCTAATGGTGGCCTAGCTGTTGTAGGTATTCTATCCCAGGTCTTTGGAAACCTAGTGTTGAAATCTTTTATAGCTTCTTGTGGTGCTCTCTTTATAGTGATCAATTGTTGTAGCAAGGAGGATTTATCATCCTTTTCACTGAATCTTGCAAAGAAGGCATCCCCAAGCTAGTCCCAAGTGGATATTGTATTTAGGGTCAAATATCTATACCAATCTAGAGCCTTCCCTTTGAAAGAAGCCACCAACAGTCTGATAGCTACATTTTGCATGGTAATAACATGTACCGCACACACATTTGATACATCTTGGAGATGCTCCCCTAGTGTCTTGGAATCTTCTCCATTGAATTTGGATAAATCCTTCAAAGCATTAGCTAGAATTGGATCCTAAGTAGCTGGTGGTGTCAGAAGAATTAGAGGACTACCATTGTTCCAATTTGCATAGTTTCTTGGAGGTACAGGTGCTCCCATGTTTGCTCCTAATGCTATTGCTACTTGATTTATTCTTCTTGGAGTGGCAACTAATGGTGGTAGTAAAATCCTCAGATTAGCAGCTAACTAAGCTCTTGTTGTTGGTCCATAGCTTTAACTCCTTGATGCTCTCTGGTTCATACAATCTTGATCATAATTCAAGAAAGGTCCCACTGGGCGTGCCAAAAATTGTTGATGTATAAAATTGTGCACGTTCCAACACCAACATAGGAAGTTTCAAGAATGTGGGACAAGACACTTGAAACAACCTCCAGATTTTAAAGAAGCTAGCTCTTCCTATTTCAGTTGGAGTTTGAGGTAAAGGGAAAAAAACAATCTATACAATAAAAGGAACTTCTAACTCTATGGCGATGCACCTAATTTAAATGTATTTCAGTAACTAGCATAGTGATCAAATTCTCAAGATTCAACTATATTAAAGAGCAAACGTTGCATGATCAATATAGATAGATAATAAATGAATTTAAAATCAAAGGCTAAACTCAGAAGATTGACACAAAGACACATAAAATATCACCACTGGCACATAACAGAGCTTCTATCATTAGCAATTTGGCAAAATATAAAAGGCACAGAAGCATGCACAGATATATCAGCTTCTTTCTCAGAAATAGCTAAACAAAGGCAAAATGATATAATCTGATCATTACAAAAAACTCTAACTTCTTAATCGATAATGTATATTGTGTTACAAAATATTCATGTATTTATAGCCACAAAATTTGGCTCAAGATCACCTCCAACCACCTAGAATCTCAATGGCATCAACAGAACTGGGACTTAACTGAGACTAAGGTCTCCCTGAATCTACAACCATCTTTCCCTGCGTGCTAATTGCTTGAGCGATAAAAAATGTGGCACTATAACTGCTATTATGTTGCAACATGTGGCATCACCTGAGACTTCCCAACCGGCTTCAAAATATACCATGTGGCATCTTTTGCTCAACTCTTAGCTTCCTTCCCATTCAAAAAGGACACACAGAATACCACCAACTATCGCCATCCGCCACACTTGAAACTTGATAAGTGGAAGCTTCTGAGAAACAAAAGTGGGACACTTGGCATTATCCACTGATCTTAAAATCTTCTTTACCTTTATGCCTCGAGCACCCACGGCAATCACACTTGTCACTTCTCGCATCATTTAGAAACTGTAGCATTTATCTTGCAGGACCCATCATATGCTTCTTTTCCTTTCAAATTTAACAAAAATAAAGTGACATGCGACACCACCTACCAGTAGCAACAAAAGAGATGTGGCGTGCTCCGCCTGTTTCTAAAGATTTTAAAGAGAGTCCCTTGAAGCCCCGCAGAGATGACACTTGGCAACTTCCACGAACAACTGAAACATATAAAGAGAAACAACGTGACAACTACCGACAATATCAATAGATTCTTTGGAACTACCTTCTGCAAACAACACGTGGCACCCTTCGGCTGCAACTAAAAACTGTATCGTAACATCCCTCAGGCCCACCACATGTTTCTTGGTGCTCAAAGCTTAACAAAAGGGATACATGTGGCATCGTACACTACAACAACAAAAAGACACTTGGAAACAATTGCGAGAAAGCTATAGCAAAAGAAACTTTTTCACCAAGGCCTCTGACAGCGACACGTGGTGCACTTCACATGAAGAAAGAAACTTAATAAAAGATACAAGACCAAGGATACATGGTGCCCTCCACCCAAAGAGAATTAAGAAGCATAAAAGAAACATGCAACAATGTCTGCTTAGCATTGGATTTAACACATGGCACCTTGTGAGGAATTTAGCATTTTTACACATGGTACCTTCTGTACGCAGGAAACATATAGCAACAAAAATAATAGAAACTATAGAAACACCGAGTAGCAACTAAGCAACAAAAAATGTAGATTTTGGCTCTACAATTACCATAGCATGTTCGAGGACCACTTGAACTCAACCTTGGCCTATTTCCCTTGCACCAAAGTTTTTCCAAAAATGTAGTAGAGCATGTGCCAAATTTGAGCTAATTCACCTTCGACACTAGTGCAATGTGAAGACATCTATGCAATGTGCTAGCATCCTATGCCATACCACACCTCGAAATGAGCATTATTCCTACATGCCACCACCTCATAATTTCTCCTAATGATTGTAATGTCTTCACATATTCACTTTGATATCTTTAGCCTACCTTGACTAAATCTAGAAGATAAGAACAATAAAAGGCATCATTTTTTATAATAGAGGATCTTCTGGATCAACATTCCATCTTCTTTTGGCTCTCTTTCTCCATCTCTAGCTCTACAACTTTCCTTAGTGTTGCTATCCAAGTCTCGTTGTTATTGTGAATATTTACAAGTTTATCAAAAGAATAACTTTCTCTTATTAGAATCTCATGCTTCTCCCAAGGATTCCTCCAATCTTTCTTCTATAGATCACTAAAGGCATCTTCAATAAGTAGTGAGTAGAAGATTTCTCCCTAAAGATCCCTCTAATCTTCAACATCCAAATCATCACAAGTATGGTAGAGAATCTCTTGGTGTTTTCTTTATCAAATTCCATTAAAATAACATACTTTATTAGCTTGTTTCTTTATCATTATGTTGATCTTGTTGCATAAATAGTGCATCAACAGTATCTCCATTGTTATCAAATCCAAGAAAATCCTCTTTTTACCTCTTGACAATCTCTTGATGTAGACCACCACCCTTTTAATCAAATTCACACACTAGGCCTAGTGTCCTCTTTGTAGACTAGGGAGGTGCTCCTAGCATCTTTTGACACTGCATTGTTGAACACACTCGAATACTAAGAGGGGGGTGAATCAATATCCAAACAAACTTTAAATCCTCCAGAGCAGATTAAAACTTAAACATTACAACATTAACATAAACATGAAAGATCAACACAATGCACATTAATACATAATGCCCGATATATGTGGAAAACCCCAAAAGGGGCAAAACCATGGTGAGGATTAACCCACAATATATGAAACTCAAAATTACAACTTTGTTTTAGGGCTACAACCCAAGGAAGCTACTACTCCCTACTGACTTTGTTTTAGGGCTACAACCCAAGGAAGCTACTACTTCCTGAAGGCTTTGTTTTAGGTTCACTCCCAAGGAATCTACTACTCCCTAAATACTTTGTTTTAGGGTCACTCCCAAGGAAGCTACTACTCCTTGATTTGAGAACAAACTTAGAAAATATTACAGTATGACAGTCCTTCTATTGCCTGAAATTGACTATGAAGCTCACACCTTTGATGATTGCAATTTTGCCTCTTCACTCTTCTTTTGAAGAGGATCATTTAGGTACACTCTTCACTTCCCTCCTATCACAAAAATGTCTTCAAGATGAATCAAGATAGCCCTTATTGCTTTTGCTCTTTCTCCTTCAGTCACACATTATAATGCATATCATATTCATATTCTACTCTTCACATATTCATATTCACAATCATACCTCACCTAGATCAACTAGGTTTACAATATATACATGACATTACATTGATTACATTACAAGTTGACCAATACAACAAGAATATTACAATTTACAAGTCGGCCAGAGATCACACAACATGAAACATGCATAGGGCAAGCCCTAACATGAACTACATGCCACTCCAGAAAGAGACACATACCTTGTGGATCCTGATACATACTTAGCCCAGTCCTAAACATCCTTCACAGTAACATCCTTCAAGTAATAACATCTACATGCTTCACCAAAATTGAATTAGGTCACCTTTAAGAAAGAAACCATGAAGCTTGTAGCACACCGGTCTTCACATTCTTGGCGGTACTCATGAATGATTAAAAATTACTTTATCTTCTTTTAGATGAGTTGGCCTTACCCATACAACATCTTCAAACACTCCTTGAACTCCGCACAACAAAGATTTTATGTCGCATACCTTCAATCATGTGACCTGGGAACAATCAGGCATCTAGAACTATTTGTAGCTCACTATAACAAAAATTGAACTTGCAAACCTCCAAATCATTTGAAACTCATATGAATGCACTAATGTACTACTTTTAACATGTCCTCAAAACTACACAGCCATATCTATCATTGCAGAGGAATGCAGAGCATTCCAACAATCCTTCATCATTACCTCATTCTACCAAAGCACAGACCGGAACCTTGTTACTTAGAACTTTCACCACGGAAGAGAAAATGATTTAAAACTTTGGATTTAGCATTTTTACATCATACTAAACTTAACTTCTAAACTGCATGACCATATCTTTAAATGTGAAGGAATACGGAGCATTTTACCAGGCATTCTTCCAGGCAACTCCCTGCAGCAAAAACCTTCACCAACTTTTAGAGGCCAGAATCTTTTTATATCAACACATACTTCCTTAGGAACAATAGGAAGGATCATACAACATGCTATAGGTCATCAGTAACATCTTCTCATCCTTAGCATAGCTTCTATTTCCCATCTTAATATATCATCATTCATCTTAATTCTTCTAATTCCCATCTTAATATATTATCATGAAATCATCTCTGCTAACCACAAACATGCTCAATACAACTTTATTTGTCATTAATCAAGGCATGACATCCAACCATGAACATCAGCAATCATCATCATAAGCATCCAAGCATAGTGTTTACATCAAAGACAACTACACAACCACATCAGTGACAAATAATACTCATTAGTGTTGACATCAATTACAACCACACAACTACATTAGTGATAACCATAACAATCTCCCCCTTTGGCATTGATGGCAGCACACACCTACTCATTCTCCCCCTTTGACATCAAGGACAAATGGCAACTTCTTCTTCTCCTTAGGTCATAAGCTCTCCTTTTCAATTTTCTCTCCCTTTGAAGTACATACACTCCTTGAAGCGACTAACTAACTCCCCCTGCAGCAACAACCACTACCTGCTCCCCCTGAGAGGTATCCACCATCAGTCCAGGAAAAAGATATAGCCTGAATTACTCCCACTAGAAAGATGTACCACTATGCATCTTAGCAAGAAGGAGGGGTAATTACCCCTAACCTCTTCCAAGGATACTCAAAAGTGTCCTTTGTAAGAGCCTTTGTGAAAATGTCTGCAATATGATCCTTTGTTGGAACATATTCTAACTTCACTTCCTTATCTGCAACCTTCTCTCTCAAAAAGTGATACCTGATTGATATATGCTTGATTCTAGAATGCATCATTGGATTCTTTGAAATATTGATAGCACTTGTATTATCACACAAAATAGGAATAGGCTCATCATACAATACCTTGATATCCTTCAAATTTTGCTTCATCCACAACACTTGTGTATAGCAGGATGTTGCTGCAATATACTCTGCCTCTGCAGTTGATAAGGACAATAAATCTTGTTTCTTACTATTGCATGAAACCAATCTGCTTCCTAAAAAGAAAGAACCACCACTTGTACTTCTTCTATCATCAACACAACCAGCCCAATCACCATTATTGTAAGAACTCAAATCAAAGTTATTACCTCTTGGATACCATAAGCCATAATCTGGAGTTCCCTTCAAGTAACTAAATATTCTTTTCACTGCCTTCTCATGAGTTTTCTTAGGATTAGCTTGATATCTGGCAACCACACATACTGCATGCATAATATCAGGTCTAGAAGTAGTCAAATACAATAATCCTCTAATCATAGATCTATAGAGAGTCTGATCAAGCTTTGGTGACTCATCATTCTTGCTCAAGTGACAACCAGTGGCCATAGGAGTACTCACTGGTTTGGAATCTTCCATACCAAACTTCTTCAACATATCTCTAACATACTTAGCATAAGAAATAAAGATACCATCATCTAGCTGAATAATTTAAATCCCAAGGAAGAAAGACATCTCACCAATCATAGACATCTCAAACTCTTTTTGCATCTCCTCTACAAACCTCTTACACATATCATCATCTCCACCAAAGATAATGTCATCAACATCTATTGCAACTATCAAAATCATGTATCCCTCTTCCTTAATGTAAAGATTATTATCTATGGTGCCTTTCTTGAATCCTTGTTGAAGTAAGTATTTATCCAACCTAGCATACCAAGCTCGAGGAGCTTGCTTGAGCCATACAAAGCCTTTTTGAGTCTGCATACCATGTATGGATCTTCTGATAACTGAAAACCATCTAGTTTCTCAATGTAGACCTCTTCCTCTAGATCACCATTCAAGAATGCTAACTTGAAATCCATCTTATAAACCTTGGAGTTCTTGTGAGCAGCAAGGGCAAGAAACATCCTAATTGCCTCCATCCTGGATATCAAAGCAAAAGTCTCCTCAAAATAAATGCCTTCAACTTGTGAATAGCCCTTACACACCAATCTTGCTTTGTTCCTTAGAACTTCACCATTTTCATTTAGTTTGTTCTGAAATACCCACTTTGTTCCTATTACATTCTTATTGGTTGGTCTGGGAACCAATTCCCATGCCTGATTCTTCTCTATCTAATTCAATTATTTTTCCATTGCCTTCAACCATCCATCATCTTTGCTAGCATCAACAAAGGTTTTGGGCTCTACCTTTGATAATAAACACAAATTCACTTGCTCACTTGCCTTTTTAAACCTTCTCCTAGTCGACACACCTTCATTCTTATCTCCAATGATCTGATTTATTGAATGGTTCTTAATATACTTTGCTAGAGTCTTAGGGATTTGCTCCGGCTCTTGTTCCTTCTCTTCTTTCTCTTCTTCTTCTTCTTTAATGTAGGGAAATATATCAAATCCATAGTCCTCTAGTTCCTGTGAGATCTGATACAATTCTTCATCCACCTTGACATTTTTTCTTTCAATCATCTTTCCCAACCTCTTGTTGTAGCATATATAAGCCTTGCTTCTGATTGAGTAACCAAGAAAGATCCCTATCTCTTCTGATATAGCATTTTCTACCAAAGATCCTAAAGTATCTAATAGTGGGAGGTCTTCCATACCATAGCTCATAAGGGTTTTTAGTGCTATTGACCCTCAATTGTACTCTATTGAGTAGATAGACAGCATTGTGAAATTATTCCTTCAAGTACATGTCAGGCAAATCTATATCTTTTAACATTTCTCTAGCCATCTTGCACAGTCATATTCTTCCTTTACACTACCCCATTCTGTTGAGGGGTCCTAGGAGTAGACAAATGTCTCCTAATACCATGATCTTCACAAAACTTTTCAAATTCATTTTAAGTAAATTCATCTCCTCTATTAGGCCTTCATCATTTGATCTTAGCATCCATTTCATTCTCAACTATTAATTTGAATACCTTAAACTTATCATAATTTCTCTTAATAAAGTAACCCAAGTCATTCTAGAATAACCATCAATAAGAAACATGAAATACCTTTCACCTTGTTGACTCTTTATTCTTGTAGGGCCACATAGGTCAGTATGAATCAGCACTAGAGGCATTGTAGAAGAATAATCCTTGCTCTTGAAATTTTCTTTGTCAACTTTCCCATTTGACACTCCTTGTATAATGTGTTTGTAGGCTTGGTTATCTTAGGCATATATCTCACCGCATGAATAGAGTTGATCTTCACCATATTGTCAAAGTTGATATGTCCCATTTGTTTGTGCCACAACCAACACTCACTGGATTTAGCCAATAAGCAGGTTCTTCCATTTACCTCCTTTAGATGATAGATAACTCCATATGTCTTGCTACCTTCTACAACTAGTTTTCAAGACCTTGCCTTCCTGATTTCACATCCTTTGGTATGAAAAGTAAGATTGTAACCTTTATTGCACATCTGACTAACATTGAGAAGATTATGCTTTAGCCCTTTGACATAGAGGACATTCTCAGTCCTGTTCTTCCCATAAATATTTATAGCACCATTTCCATAGATTTATGTTGAATCATCACCACCAAACTTAACAGGTACACCATTTGACTTCTCAAGGTTGATAAACTTCTCCTTGTCACTAGTCATGTGGTTAGAGCAGCCACTGTTAATTACCCAAGTATTGGCTTCTTCTTTTACATGAAAGGTAGTCCATACAACCATTAATTTTTCATTATCTTGATCATTCTGCAAGGTATCATACTTTTCACAATTCCCAAAATCATCCTTTTTGTCACCAACATTCAAGGCCATGGAAAGTGTTTCATCATTTGAATCATCATGGTCCTCATCTTCTAAAGAGCAACTGCTCTCTATGGAATATAGACTTCTTTTGAACTTGTCTCTCTTGTTACTACCCCTTGATTCTTTAAAAGGACATTTAGAAGAAAAATGACCAATTTTCCCACAATTGAAACATTTGAAAGGCAACTTACCTTTGTATTTTTTGGTGCCTTTATTCAATCTTCTTACAAATTTTGCCTCTACTTCATCATGGTCATCATCTTGATCAATTGCTTCATCTTCTGTATTCTTACTTTCTTTGAATGTTGCTTCCTTCTTTAGAGTACCTTTGTCAAATTCTCTCATTTCAAAGGTTGTAAGAGAGCCAAACAATTGATCTACTATATATTTATCCAAATCCTAAGTCTCTTCAATAGCAAATGTTTTATGACTTTAAGATTTAGGAAGAGTTCTGAGTACCTTCTTCACAATCTCATCTTCTTTCACTACTCCACCAAAACCTGTGATGCCATTAATTGGTTCATCCACTTAGAGCATATAACTAGCAATATTTCAACTTCTATCATCATCAGGGTCTCAAATTTTCTCTTAAAGATTTGCATCTTGGCTTGCTTCACTTTACTATCTCCTTCATAAATGCTTTCATGTTTTACCCAAACATCCTTAGCAAATTTACAACTCATTACCTTTAGAAGTTATGAATCAGCTAGCCCACTCATGATAACCCTCTTTTCCTTGGAATTATTATCATACAACCTAATATCATCAACATCTATAGGCTCAAAAGCAGAAGCAGTGTAACCCTAATTGACAGCTTTTTAAACACCAAACCCTAGAGAAGATAGATAATTTTCCATTCTTAGCTTCCAAAAGGAATAATTTGTTCCATCAAACACAAGTGCCTTCTGAGATCAATTATGAGCCATCCCGGACCTTCATCAAGTGGTTAAGCTTCTTCTAAGTAACTTAGCTCTGATACCAATTGTTGAACACACCTAGATACTGAGAGGGGGGTGTATCAGTATCCAAACAAACTTTAAATCCTCCATAGCAGATTAAAACTTAAACATTACAGCATTAACATAAACATGAAAAATCAACATAATACACATCAACACATAACACCAAATATACGTGGAAAACTCCAAAAGGGGAAAAACCATGGTGAGGATTAACCCACAATATATGAAGCTCAAAATTACAACTTTGTTTTATAGCTACAACCCAAGGAAGCTACTACTCCCTGCGAATTTTGTTTTAGGGCTACAACCCAAGGAAGCTACTACTCCCTGAAGAATTTGTTTTAGGATCACTCCCAAGGAAGCTACTACTCCCTAAAGACTTTATTTTAGGGCCACTCCCAAAGAAGATACTACTCCCTGATCTGAGAACAAAGTCAGAAAACATTACAGTATCACAATCCTTCTACTGCCTAAAACTGACTATGAAGCTCACACCTTTAATGATTATAATTTTGCATCTTCACTCTTCTTTTGATGATTGGATCATTTAGGCACACTCTTCACTTCCCTCCTATCACAAAAATGTCTTCAAGATGAATCAAGTCAACCCTTATTGCTTCTGCTCTTTTTCCTTCAGTCGCACATCATAATGCATATCATATTCACATTCTACTCTTCACATATTCATATTCACAATCATACCTCACCTAGATCAACTATGTTTATAATATATATATGACATTACATTGATTACATTACAAGTTGGCCAATACAACAAGAATATTACAATTACAAGTCGGCCAGAGATCACACAACATGAAACATGCATAGGGCAAGCCCTAACATGAACTACATGCCACTCCAGAAAGAGACACACACCTTGTAGATCCTGACACATGCTTAGCCTAGTCCTAAAAATCCTTCATAGCAACATCCTTCAAGGAATAACATCTGCATGCTTCATCAAAATGGAATTAGGTCGTCTTTAAGCAAGAAACTGTGAAGCTTGTAGCACATCAGTCTTCACACTCTTGGTGATACTCATTAATGATTAAACATTACATTTTCTTCTTCCAGATGAGTTGGACTAACCCATAGAACATCTTCAAACACTCCTTGAACTCCACACAATAAATATTTTTTGTCGCACACCTTATATCATGTGACCTACGAATAGTCAGGCATCCGGAACTATTTGTAGCTCACTGTCACTTGAAAATTAAACTTGTGGACCTCCAAATCATCTAAAACTCATATGGATGCACTAATGTACTACTCTAAACATATCCTCAAAACCACATAGACATATCTATCACTACAGAGGAATGTGAAGCATTCCAACAATCCTCATCATTACCTAATTCTGCCAAAGCACAGACCAGAACCTTGTTACTTATAACTTTCATTAAGGAAGAGAAAATGATCTAAAACTTTGGATTTAGCACCTTTACAGCATACTAAACTTCTGAACCACATGACCATATCTTTAAATGCAGAAGAATGCAGAGGAATGAAGAGCATTTTACCAGGCAGTCTTCTAGGCAATTCCCTACAGTAGAAACCTTCACCAACTTTTGGAGGCCAGAATCTTCTTATATCAACACATACTTCCTTAGGGACAATAGGAAGGATCATACAACATGCTACATGTCATCAACAACATCTTCTCATCCTCAGCATAGATTCTAATTCCCATCTTAATATATCACCATTCATCTTAATGCTTCTAATTCCCATCTTAATTTATTATCATGAAATCATCTCTGCTGACTACAAACATGCTCAATACAACTTTATTTGAAATTAATCAAGGCATGAAATCCAACCATGAACATCAGCAATCATCATCATAAGCATCCAAGCATAGTGTTGACATCAAAGACAACCACACAACCACATCAGTGACAAACAATGCTCATTAGTGTTGACATAAATGACCACACAACTACATCAGTGACAACCATATGTGCAACATTCATCTCCATTCCTAGACACACTTAGGATAGGTGCACACACATTTCCAAATCTTTTTATCATTTGATTTCTCGTTGAGGTTGGAAGACCAAAGCATGGGCTTGACCATTCTCAACAAGCTCCTTAGTAGTCCCAATCTTCTTTTCTTCTCTTAGAAATATGTATCTGGAAAGAGTTCAACCACATGAAGGTTTGTCTATGTTTTCATGTCATTTTTATAGGACCTAATCATCTCATTTCCATTTCTGATTTTATCTTCATCAATGGGATATTATGTTTGTTTTCCTTTCTTCTGTTGTGTAGGTTTAGTTGGAAGATATACAATTTAAACTATAAATTGTTGGGAAGGTGTGAAACATTCTAGGTTACACATGTTGGTCCATCCTTCTTTGTACAGATGACAACACTACACATGGACATCTATGCAATGCGTTGATATCATAGGCTAAGACTCCCAATTTTCTGTACCAAGTTCTATTTCATATTTTATTCTACTTTCTAAACTCCATTTCTAAAAAATATATTTTTCATCAATCTATATTTGCAGTATTCAGATTAATCCTCAGAGGTTTAATCTAGTTTGCAAATTAACTCTTTTAATTAAATCTAGAATAGGAATTAAGTAGACCACTTTTCCCTATCACACCTTTCATTTGAGAAGACAACATGCTAGCTAGGAGTGTCATTCTAATAAACTTAGGCTTACTTAGACCTTAGTAGAAGACTCTCTAGGATGAAGAAAGATTAATATCCTTCCCCTTATTTAGACATTTTAAAGCTATAGTAGCAAAAGCTTTTAGAGGCACTCCATTATTATCAAGTTAGTATTTTTCCCACGAATCCAATTATTCTTGCAATTTTCAACCATTTTTAAACATTAATATTTTTGGGAGGAGGAGCATCACCTAAAGGATTAGGTCCAACTTTGGCTCTAGATGTAGTAAGGGGACAATCCTTGATCTTATGTTTAGAGGATTGACACCTAAACAAATTTTTAGGTAAGTTGAGAGAAATGGCCCTTTGAGTGTGACATATTTGGCTATTTTGAATATCAACCAAAGCCTTCAAATATTTTGAAAGATCTACCTCAACACAATTACATTTTTGTGAGTGAGAAAAAAAATTGTCTAGTTGAACACAAATAACATGGCATAAAGAGGCTACAATATGGTCTAGGAAAGGGAAATAATGTAAAGACAATGTAGGGGACTTGACCCAAATAGGTGTTATCTATTGCATTTGATTTACATACTATTGCTTTCAAATTTAATTTTGAGAAAATAATCAATTTAAATTATTATTTTAGATCATAAGAGAAAATTATTAATAATTAATTATAATAAATCTTTTATAAAAATCTTCATGTAATTATAATTTAAGTTTCATCATTAATGTATTTAGATAAATATAATACTAATATTCACGTATTTAGATTTGATTTATATACTATTGTTTTCAAATTTAAATTTTGGAAAAGAATCAATTTAAATTATTATTTTAGATCAAAAGAGAAAATTCTTAATAATTAATTATAATAACTCTTTTAGAGAAATGTTCATATATTATAATTTAAGTTCATGAATGATAGAAGTAATCTTGAGTCTGTATGGATACACTAAATCAAAATATAAAATAGGAAAACTAAACCATGAATATGAGTGAAACTTGGTGAAATGAATCAAGGGATAGAGAATGTAATTAAATAGATGAGTCATAACCTTATGTGAACTCCTTAACACGAAATGGAATAGGAACTTGGAACTCTTAGTAGTAGTGAATACAAAGAAAATAGAAAATTAGTAGTCTCTTATTAACTACTAAATTCATATTTAGATAAGTTAATTATCTGGTTTCAAAAACTGCTTTTCTAATTTGGATGATTTATATTAGATGTAATAAATAGTTCAAACTAGATGATAAATAGATGATTGTTATGGGATATAATTTGCATGAATGACTATCTTGGAGTTCCATAGAGAACAAATCAATGAAACACTAGCAATAGATAATTCAACAATAGAAGAACATGACTTAGTAATAATTCCCTAAAAATGTCAATATTACAAAGTTTAATCGCTCCTTATAATTATTTTGATAAATCATTAAGCAAGGTTACTTTCTTATTTAGTGCAAAAGACTCATAGATTAAGTTATAAATAAGATATGTCATTTCAAGAACCACTAACCATTTGATGTAAGTTAAGTCCATAATAGCTAGTAAGCTAAATCACCCAACAATGGAACTTAAAGGGTGTACATGCCATGAATCTTGTGATTACGTAATTAGTTTTGATATTATATTACTAAATGAGTAAATAACCTTGAATTATAGTGAAAAACAATGTAGAACCTTTGGTTGTGTATTGCTTCGTGGAGAAAAATTACAATGTCAACTACAATAAGATTGACTTAATTAAATAATCTCCCTATGAGGTATAGTTGACAACATCAAGGGTATTGTGGAAATAAGTGTTTATGTTTGGGAAACATGATCACATGGTGATTGTTTAGCAAGTTATTGCCTAAATTTATCACTTGCATTATTAATTATTGCATAGAGTTTTTTGAGGTATTTTAAATTCTAGTAGATTAGGAACAATTATCTTGTTGAGCATATATGAGTATTTCGAAGTAAAATAGATCTTCTTATCTCATAAGGATTAAAAAATTGATCTAGTTTTTCAGATTCGTTCTAATTAGTTAGAATTAGATTAATTGATTGTTTTGATTTTGGTACAAGTTGATTTAAAATAATAATTTAAAATTAGATTAAAGTTGAATATTTAAAATTATATTAATTGAGAACAAAATTAATTATGGAATTGTTTGATTTAGGTGGCATTTGTTTTTTTCCTTAAAAGTAATTCCTTAGGTATTGGGTATTATACACCCCATAGTTGGCAGACTCCCCGAAAACTCAGCGAGTCTTAAAAAAATTGCGAGTTTTTTTTTAAAATGAGTTTTTTTTACTTTTACTCGCCGAGTTTTTTAGGGGAGTCTTTTCCAAAAAATCACAAACTCGGCGAGTCTAAGCAAAAAACTCACCTAGAATTTGCAATTCCCTAGGTATATTGAATTTCTTATACTTAAAATATTTTGAAATATATTGTCAGGATGTTTGAGATAGGTTCCAGATCCATGGGATTTAACATGCAGATTCTAGATTTTGGAGGATCCATCATATTTCAAACTTAACCAATTTTTTAGGGTTTTAGGGTTTTAGACTTTGCCAAATTTAGGGTTTCAGGAACATGCATCAGGGTGAAATAACAAGGAGCCCTTAGTAAAATGTTGTGGAATTTGACATGATTTTGCAATTCTGAGGCATGGAAAATAGGAATCCCAATATGAAACATCAGTTGCACACAAAAAAAGTAGAGGACAGATCATTGGATCCTATTGATTTGGATGAAATAGATCCTTACAGTGATTGGATAGGGCGGGATGAGCAGCCTCCATTTCTTACCACGGACGAGATTCTTGATTTTGAGAGATAGGCAATGGAGGATATGGGTGCAACAAGAGATGTAGGGTTGGAGGACATTCATGAGGATGATGATGAGTCAATGCTAGAGCCAGATATTTCCAGGATGGTGGTCGAGCCTCAGCCACAACCTTCCATGCCAATCGAGGAGCCACTGGCACCACGTACTCGCAGGACTAGAGCATCTACCTCTTCCCTAGCTTTGACTAAATTAGGGAAGAGGAAGGTATAAAATGGTGTATATATTATTTACTTCTAGTTTTACTATTTTCATTTTCAGCTATCTATTGTAATTTGTATCAGACTATCAGGTTTTCATCCATCAAGATTTTCCATGAGAATATGATTTTGTAATCAATTTGCATTAAAGTCAATCAAATTTAATAGAAAACACTTTTGTACTCATTGGATTCATCTTGTCATTGAATTTTGCAAAAAGAATGTGTTTCTAATGAAATTTAAGCAATTTTTAAAGTTCTCAAGTTTTTTTCTGAGTTTTCGGCGAGTTTTTTTTTACTCACCAATTTGGGCTTGGCGATTTTTTTGGCAAGTCAAGTTTTCCAACTATGATACACCGAATACCCAAAAGCATCAAGCTTTCACAATATTTGATATTTGCAATGCCTCTGGTTCACATTTACGGGTAAATCCATCATGGTTGAACTACTGCATCTATGACCTAACATAGTTACAACAACAACATGTGTGGCATCATCCATTTAAATCGCTAGGAAGAAATAAGGAAAACTAAAACTAATTAAGTTTGATTGACGAGAAATATCCCTCGGACAAAATGCACAATCTAGGTAAACATGGAAATCTTCACCTAATCAAAGCTTAATGTCAAACACAAACTTAGAGTGTTTTTGCAAAGTAGTCTATTTTCTTTATAGGATTCCATCCTTGTTTCACCTGAGTGGGTGGCAGTCGATGAAGAACAATCTAGGGAAACTGGGCCCTAGAAAGGGTTGGGTACCCACTTGAACAGTTACATAAAACATAGAATTAAATAGAACTACATATTTACATACACCCAATTCTCATGCACCTTGATCCTATTGATATAGGGTATGTAGGTAGTGTGATGAATGATGTTCCTAGCACACAGACACAAAGGACATTGTGAGGATCTACTCTTAAGCTTAAGTAGGTCCTGAATCTAAGAGAGTAACTAAGATAAAATATGATTGACACTGATACTTAGAAGAATACCTAAGGTGGATTACTTGTACCTAGCGAGTAGGTTGAAAAATGAGGAGAGGTACAAGAGTCCTTGATATGGTATTATGGGCATACTGTGGTCTTTTAATGAGTGACTCATGGACTTGAATTGGTCTCAAAAGAGTCCAAGTCTTTGATCAAAGCACACTTAGAATTTCCTATCCTTATAAGATCATATCTCTAAATATGTTACCTATCCTATACTGGATAGAAGAGCCTGTATGGTTATGTATGTTGTCTAACCCTTATTAAATAGAGTTGAAGACAATAAAATGATAAGAGGAAATAACATAAAAGATAATTCAATAACACAATATCTTTACCTCAAATACTATTATTTAATTAATTTCCTATTTTGTCCTTAGCCTTATCCGAAAAGTCAAATTAGCTTTCAATCCTACCCATCCAATGCAAGATATAGAGTTTCTTGTGAGCATAATAAAACCAATAACTTCATAGATTTTTCAAGTTGCAGAAGGAGAGCCTAAGGAGAGTTTGAAACAATTGCCCAAGGTTGTAAAGAAAACTCTTTGAAAATGAAGGAATGAGAGGGAAAAAGAGAGGGCAAGTCAAAGAAGGTTTTTTCGAATCAAAAAGGCATTACAACGAATCAATCACATCATAGAAGGTGACTAGTAATGCCCAATAAATAGCCAATTAGCACCACATAGGCTTGGGATGCTAGCACGATGCATAGACATCTACGCTAAGCACTAGTGTCCAAGTGTTTTTTATTTCCTAATCTAACAAAATACCTTAGGATGGTGAGAGAATCAAGGTACTAAAATAGAATTTAACAAAAATAAACACAGAGGCTAGAACACAACACAAACACACATGTGTGGGTTGGGAAAAAAAGGATAAGGCAAGGTCAAAGTGATCCTAAAAATATACTAGGGGAGCGAACACCAAAATGAGTGCAAAACATAGCGTGAAATTGAAAGGGTATGCATTTTTCGACGTTACACTCCAAAAGCTCAAAAAGACACTCTTAAGGTTTTAAAAATATTCTCACAGATCTCTTCCAATCCCAAAAATTGATAAATCTAGAAAGAAAAATGCCTCTCAAGAATATGGAAACTATAAAATTAACCTTATCTAATATTTAAAAGATGCCACCTAACTCTTCCTCAATCCTTACTAATAAATTATTTCCAAGTATACAATGTTCCCAACCATGGTCAAAGGTCAATACGATATTTGAGGAGATAAATGTCCAACTTAAAAAAAAAATCCTAATTTCACAAATATCTATTTGCACCCACATGGGTAAAGGTTTTCAAACCAAATCAAATCTTATTTAATTTAAAGTAATGAAAATATCTTGATATAGAGACACGTAAACAATCCTATATGCTTTCAAATCATATCTAATATTAAAAATTTGACTTTTACAAAGCACCTAAATTTGCCTTTTTTCCTAATCTAACCCCTTCACTTTCTAAGTGATTTAAAACATTTCATGCAAGCATAAAGTTCATTTCAATGCATATGAAATACATCTATGTATGTTGTGATAAAATATAAGCACTTAGATTACACTACTAGTTTTGCATAAGGGGTTCTTGAATTGAATATACTAGTTTTGCATAAGGGGTTCTTGAATTGAATGTGATTTAATTTTCTTGGTTGAATAGATATAACAAAAGTCACATCTAACTACCCCAATGGAGTAAGATGGTTAAAACAGACACACACACACATACCCATGTGAATATCTCCATATTTTCTCACCACACCTATATTGTATGCAATTAGGCACACATCAAACATATTAAACACAAGATAGCCAAAGCATAAAATAATAACCAATGAATACACACACTTATGCAAGGAAAAAACATCTCACAAAAATTACATCATAATAATGATCCTTTAATTGTTAGCAAAATCGAGATGATACATAAGGCATGATTAAATTACATTTAATCATTAATAAGAAAATAGCACTACATTACTAAAATTAATGTGACTAAAAACATTATCATCATTTCATACTCATAATGAACATAGTGAATCTAAAAATATCATAATAGCTCAAATCATAAAATAATATTATACGTCTCATAATTATATAATCATGTTAGTATCAAATGTGATCATAAAAGAGTGCAAAACATCACAAATATAATCTAATACAAAAAGGTGTGCAAGCAAGATAAAGGTGTAACACCTATGGACCTCACATACCTGATATCTATAACTTAAATAAGAGAAATTGGTACTAGTGTCGAAGAACACAATTAGAACTTGATATAGAAATGGGGAATATGTGATGATTCATTAACTCAAGTTAGTATACCACACCAAATTAACCAACATACATAATTCATCTTAGTTAAAGAGAGCATTAAATATGGAAGTTGTAAGAAATAGTGAACAAGGAATTACAAGAGAAGAGATAACAACACAATAAAATAAGAGACAAGTATACCCTAGAGAAACACACTTCAAGTAAAAGGTCTAGATGAAATGAGAGCTCATTATCACTCCAGTACTCCTAAATGAGAATTAAAAGAGGTGTAAGCCATGTATGCTTATTAATAGAGCATGTACACCACTGGTCTTAGCTCAAACAACCCCTAAAATTCCCTCATATGATTTCTCCTACCTCTACTAACACAAGTTGGTCATAAATAATTAGAGAATGCCCTAAAAAAACTCCAAATACAATTATCTAGAATGAATAACTACTAAGATGAATTACACACATCCCATAGGGCTATATGTAGATTTATAATGCTTCACGGAGCTAAAAGGACCAAGAAATCATTCTAAAATGAAGAGAAAACTAACAACTAGAACATCACAACATGCCACAAAAAAACATAACAAACTCACCACTTTGGATAGACCAAATATATCATTTTTACCCTTGTTGGGTCCTAAAAATGCAAGTCCAAAACCCTAGAAGGTTTCCATATCTCCTAGGCTAGGGATATCAACAAGGAGGCAGGGAAAAGTCTCATCACTATGTTGAGAATGATTTAGGGGCAACTTGTAGGAGTGGATAATCTCATCTTTACTTCTGGCTCAACTTAAACCAAGGAGGGTGTTCCTAGAGGTACTTAAACTAGATGAAACAACTAAAATTCCAACAACTAAACCAAACTTATTGACTTGGGTTCAAATGTTGTCACTAAACAAAGAACAAATAGCCACCCAGATATCTCAATATAGTTGATTGCTACACCCTAAAGATGCACCAACAAATAATAATAGCATGATGTCTCTTGAGATGAACCCACTTAACATTACATACACAAATACAAGGTGCAGGCACGCATGAAAATGATTCCAAAATTATTTGAACTATTTTGGATTGCTTAAAATGACTCCCTGGTTATGATATTGAACCATGAACAACACGTAGAACCTAAGCTAAACCTACTCCTACTCCTACTACTTATAGGACAAGGGTTTGATCAATGAAAGGTGATTGATCCTTTCCCAATATGAACCAGTGCCTACTCCATTAGGTAACAAAGTCATAAAGAGCAAAGATGAAAGCATTGCATCTAATAAACATCAACAAAACTAGATGTGCATTTACATACATATCAAAGATTACATTTCATATAGTGGACATACGTAGTAATCCATACATAAATACAATAATCCATTTGCAACAAAGGAATGACCATAATAAAAGTCTTATATTGCATTAGATGTTGTCACACATAAATCAAACCTCAGTGACAATTACACTAGAAAATGTGGTGAAGATAAAATACATAGTTGTGACTATACATTCCTTTGAATTACTACAAACGGCCATGGAGACATACGACTACATGAAAACATGCATTACAATTCCTTCCTATGCTATACTAGATGCAATCCTTCATTTGCAGCCCAGACTGGCTTTGCTTGATGCCTTAAAATCACTTGAAGCACTTATAGACCAGAAAGTTAGTCCGAAGACCAACCAATTGGCTCAATTAAAAAACCCTTTCAAATTAATACAACATTTTCTTTTATAGACCAAATATGTTCTCTAGTCTACATTGAATATTCCTCTATCTCCTGAGTGAGAATCACCTACCACAACCACCTCAATAACTTCAACATTGAATCACACAGCTAAGTCTGGGCTAGAAAATCCTACCCCATCTACCTTTATGTGTCTCCATATTGAATCACCTTGATGGTGTCTTGGGGGCAATCCTATGGCATTGAAGATTCATCAAGAATCTTATGTGAGAGGCCCAACAACCACTTAATGTATTTCTATTCCTCTTAGTCAGATTGTTGTGCCCATGAGATGCCTTTGTGTCCTCCTCGCAAGCCTTAGAGGCTTGCTAACTCATTTTCTTCAGTGCATCGCTTCCCTTGTTGGCCTTGAAAGGTTTTTCATAATGCGCGGATTGTCGGTTGCCTTAGGTCCATGATCAGATGGTTTAGAATCCATTCACTTTATGATGAGTCTCTAAGTGATGCCTTAGTCTCATAGTGGTCCCACTACTAGGCAGAAACACAGTGCAGTGTCTTGAGTGTGACAAACCCGACTTTCCTTAGGAGGTGTGAGGTTGTGCCAAGTGTTTTCATTTCCTACTTCCCTTCATTCTTCCTTTAGTTCTTCCCTTTGAATGAATCAGGTCATTAGATCACTTTAGGCTCAAATCTAATGGCCTGGATCCCCTTTTATGCCTCACAAAGTCCCTATTGCCACGTGGAAGCAAGGTACAATGCTTTAGAGTATCAGGATCACCTCATTGAGGAGCAGTGAGGCTACGACACATGGATTCCTTGGTACGAGACTCGGTGCCAACTTTGTTTCATTGGGTTCAAAATGAACGAGCCCCACAGGTCGTGACTTGGTAGGAATCCACCAATGATGTGTTAGGAAAGGTGTCTCAACCTTGCAACTACACAAAGTTTCTATTCTTCCCAATTTTGGTCTTTTTGAATACCCTTTATCTTGAAGAATGGTTTAGAACTTCCAAAGTTTCCAAAAGGGATAAAAATGGCAGGACTTACTATATTTAGTAACTCTACATTTGAGAATGGATGGACCTGAAATTTTTCCAAAAGGTGTGGAACTACATAGTAAACATCTTGGGCATTTTTTAATTCCCTAGGTTTTAACTTGAAGCATTAACCAAACAAACACCGAACCAACAAATTTTTCATGTTTGCAAGTGTGACATTTACATGTTACATTGCACTCACGCACACACAAGGTGTCACAACAAGCACAAAAACACCTAAAACAACATCACCATTGCACTGAACAAGGTGGCACAAGTGGAAGAGTTCACCCATCGTGTGACAACTCACCACGATGACCAAGAAAGAGGTGGAGCTCACTCCATGATGAGGATCGAATACACATCCACAACCTTGCTCCCTCATGAACCCATGGAGTAGGATGAGGATAACAGTCACCTTAATCTATTCCATGAATTCATAAGACATTCCAAACACAATGGTAATGCTCACCCACGGGATGGTCCAACAAAGAAGTACGTGTCCTCAACCAACTGGAATGGTCACTAGTCAAACTCGTGCAAAGGTACGCTTCCCAAAGCAAAAGATGGAACAATCCAAGTAGCTATGCAAACACTTTAGACACATACGAGGCCTGAAACATTAATCAACAGCAAATAGGATTCATTTTAACCAAAAACATTAAGGTGTTGAACCAAAAATGTCCACATGCCAAAAATGACAAAAGCGGTACAAAAGGCTACGCATGTTCGACACCAACGTCGACACATGCCAAAAGTAAAGATAGGATACTCACCACCCCTATGGAATGAATATGGTCCAGCACAAACTAATCCATAAACATCAAATAGAACATCAAATAAATGAGTCTAAACATGCTAACATAGCTAGATTCTAACATCTAAAATCTATCAAAACATGTCAACGTCATCACAAACTGAGGCATGGAAAAATACAAGACGATATCAAATAATTACAATATTCGAAGGGCTTCATCCTAAACATAGATGAATCATATCCAACATCATAAATCAACTCATAGAATTAATC
This sequence comes from Cunninghamia lanceolata, assembly GCA_027924645.1. Classification (NCBI taxonomy): domain Eukaryota; kingdom Viridiplantae; phylum Streptophyta; class Pinopsida; order Cupressales; family Cupressaceae; genus Cunninghamia; species Cunninghamia lanceolata. Next base: position 1,172,277 of record BSBN01001198.1, on the reverse strand, counting down.
ACATCTTATTACAAAGGACTCAAAAGACCTATATTACAAAGAATACAATAATCAATAATGATAATATACAAGTGCATAAACAACACAAAACCCAACTCGCTCTCCAAGGTGCAACAAGACATGAAGCACAACATAATCAACCTACAAGAAGATAAGGGAACTGTCCAACACATGAAGATCATCATGAAGGACCAATGGGGAAATGTTGCTCGCCTCCCAACCATATTGCCATCGTCAAGCACAATAGTTGTCTACGCAAATCTATGCAACCCCCGAGCTAAGGAGAAGGTGATCGTGGAAAACCTGCTAAGAGAATCTCACACATCCCAGGTATACAAGCAACATATGCCATATACACCAATCAGTGCACACAATATACATGACACAACTTCCAATCCAATGCATATAAACAACACATGGTACAACTACCATCCAATTGCATTCAAGTAGCATATGGCACACTTGCCAAAGCATAATAGAATGACATCACAACATTCAAGAAGAAGGGAAATAATCACACCTTCAATGCATGCCAAATGAGGCATAAATCATAGTCCATCATAGACACATGTAAGCATGAATCAGGCATCACAATGCACATGCAATCACATGGTAAACATCACATGTCGAGTCAAACTCTAATGGTGGAAGAAGGAAGAGAGACCTAGGTAGTTAGGACAAGGAGTCTCAAACAAGGGCAATACTCACCTCACTATAGAACATGAGGGCATAACCTCCTCATAGCAACTAGACACTACACCAGAGATTTCTCTTTACACACAAACCCAAGCAAGCAAGACACTTCACCAGGACATGCAGTTTGGTGTAGATGATCTCATTATTAAATTTTATTACCCAATGTGTTTAAATGTTATTCTTAATTCCAACAACCTCTTTGGGTCATGGTGCATGATGGAAGCCACTCCTTTTCTACCCCTAGACTTCTTCTTAAACACTCATAGCACCAATTTGACCAATTGGGTATGGCACGATTTATGAAGTGATAAAATCACAATTTTGACAAAAACACAACATATTCTCAAAAGATGCAAAACATTATTTTCCATGGGAGACTACTCATCCCACAAACTAAAACATCAAGGAAATGGATACAAAGCAATTTTCAGGTTTTCAAAAATGGAGAAATAAGTGGCACAGATTTCAATGCACCAAAATGTCCCAAAACATGACAGTCTCACAAGATGCATAATAACATAATATGAAGGATTCAACTCATCCCTCAAAGCAAATCATAAAGGAAATGCATAGATTTTAGTTTTCATGTTTTCTAAAAGTGCAAAATAACCATAAGGCCCTAAAAACTCCATTGGAGCTCTCTTTGGCACCTTGACCAAAGTTTGACCAATTTTCTAACTTTTGTTTTTGATTAACTATGGATGATCTAACAACTATCCATCATAGACAACATGCCCAACAACCAATATATGCAATAAAAATGCGTTGGGGATTTCCAAGGAAATTTTTGCCAGGGTTCTATCTATATTTCTATGTTTCCAAAATGGAAAATACATGAAATAAATAAATAGCCAATTGAAATAAATTTTCTAAGTTTCCTACAACTAAGCAAAGCCATCTTCAACCATTCTAGATGGTGTGGCATGAAGGAAACAAAATAAATCAATTTAAATGAGAAGATTGGAGAAACTTACCTTCCAATACAAGCAAAATCCAAGGAAAGGAATGAGGTTGAGTGTCAGTTTCGATCCACAAACAGCAAACAAACACCAAGCTCCTGAATCCAATCCAAACTCCAAGCAATTACAAGCAAAACTCCCTTCCAAGCAATCAGATATCCTTTTTTCAAGAAAGAGGGTTTCAAACAAAGGAGAGATCAAATTTTGGAGAGAAAAAGAATAATGAAAAATACATGTCTTTTTCCTATTATACCTCCAATGACACTATTCCTTTTTTTATAATAAAATAATCCTTTAAGTGATTTAATCAATCAATTCAGAATTATAGAATTTGAACAATTAAACTATTTCATTCATTAATTCCAAACAATAAATAATTACAATATTTCATTTGAAATCACATAAGCATTTAATCAAAATGCATTAATATTTCAATTTTCCTTGAAAACACCCAAATAACTCACTAAGAATAATAGGGAAATAGTTAGTCAAACAAACTCAACTATTCCAAATAGGTTATTGCCATTTAACTAAATATATTTCTAAAAAGTATAAACACGCCATACTAGGCATCCAGTTTTCTCATTTAATGCAATTTCTACCTTTTTACAAAAAAATATCAAATTTTAGAATTAAACCAAAATCACTCAAATTTGTTCCACAAGTATATAATGACACAACAAACATTTTCACCAAAGAATAAATAGCAATTTCCAAATTAAAATCATTAATTTAATCCAAAAACATGGAAAACACGTTTTTCGAACCATTTTAAAATAAAGTGCAAGAATGTTAAGGAAACACACACAAATGATTCCAAACACACATCACAAGTTTCTACAACACAAGGATAAGGGTGAGATGTCTTGGCGTCTTATGTCAACCTTCTCCACATTTCCCACATTAGTTAACACCTGTAATTACCTACACACTCAAGTTAACCATCAGGCGTACCTGCTCCACATATAATAGCTAAAGAAACATAATCCAATCCAACGTGGTATAATCACACATGATATATAATAATCACATCTACTATAATCATCTACGACTAGCATGATTCAGGAACATGACACATAAATGGAAACATTTCACAATGTGGGAATAATACGACAATCACAACTATATCAATTATGGTGAAAATAATGAAGTTGAAGCACTGGAATAATCTAACATGCACAATCACAACATATGCATCCCATAATGCATATTTGGAAACCAAATAACAAAGCACAACCCCATTAGAAACACCTTGATGGTCATGCAGAATACCCCTCAGACCCCATCGATGGCACCGTAGACCTCATCGGCAAGTTCGGTGTAATGCATCAAACCATAATAATCACATAATACACTAATAAACACTCAAAGCAACATATAACACATGAATCAAAAAGCACACCAAGAACAAACTAGGGTGGTCATTACAACTTTAAACTCAATATCATACCTGGATTGCAAGATATTAAAGGTTTTGTTTTTTTGAAACTTCTAGAAAAGTTTCACTCATATTTGAGGCACTTAGAGGTCCTTAAATACCCTAAAAGTTTTTGTAACTAACAAAGTGGGTTATATCTTGATATATCTCTTCATGATCTTTCCAACACATCAAACAATTCATCAATCAAACACTTGGATCAAAAGTTATGGCCTCTAGAAGTTGGACCTCCCATTTTGGGAAATGTGAAAACATGTTAGAAATTTAAAAGAGCTGTAAAGTGGAGAGTTACACATGTTGGTGTGTTATTTGGCACATCACAAGGCATCTTTTATTAGAGATAATTTGGGTGCCACCTTTGGGTGGTTTTGGCTCATGGTTTTGTAATCATCATTGACGGTTTACTATATTGTATCTCATATATATCAGGACCTTGAGATGGAGGTTGTGTGTAAGAGTATTATAGATGTTGAGTTGTCTCTGGATCTTTGGTTGGTTATACTCCTATGAAATCTTTCTTTGCAAGTATATTGTAATCTTCTTAATTCTTGAATAATATATTGGGTGCTTTTGGAGTGTGGGGTTTTTCTCCTAAAAGGGTTTACCCACATAATTATTATGTTGTGGTATAATTTATTTTTGTGTTTACTTCTGTAAATGTTGTAAAGATATGAAAAAATTTTGCATATCCCTCCCCTCAAAATTAGTGTAGGAAGTTGTTCCACTACCTTAGCTTCCTTCCAAGTGGTATCAAAGCTTGATTAACTTTGGTTTCAGTCAAGTGGGTTGTTGGATTTTTTGAACTAATCCAGTTTTGAGTGGGAGCTTGTGTAGAAAATATTTTATGACCTTGTTGCAGGGATTTTTAGATGGGAAGTACATCAGGGAGAATAGAGGTAGAAAAATTTTCTTGTAACAATTTTGAGATGTGGAAGTTGAAAATTGAGGATCTGTTAATTGATCAAGATCTATGGAATGCTATTGATGAGAATGTTTCAAGGCCCATAGATGCTACTTTAGCTACTGAATATGATGTTATGGACTGTGAATCCAAGGGTCTAATCGAATTGTGCCTAATAGACTATGTTTTAATCAATGTACATGAAGAGCCCTCTATAAAGAAACTATGGAATAAACTCAGTGAGATATATCAAGCCAAATCTTTAGTGAATAATATTTTCTTGAGAAAGAAACTGTATTCCTTGAGAATGGAAGAGGGTGGATGAATTGTAGACTACCTAGAAGCATTCAATATTTGGGTGGCTCAATTGGCATCAGTTGGTGTAAAAATGGATGAGGAAGAGAGATGTTAGATCCTACTTTCTTCTTTTCTTGATTCATGGGATTCTCTTGTTATGGCAATTGGGAGTACTTTTGTTGTCTTGAAAGTTGAAGATGTTATGGGTTCTTTACTTTCTAAAGAAATAAGGAGGAAGGTATCCATTATTGCCAAAGAATCCCTAAGTGTTTGTGGAAGACCCAAAGAAAAAGGAAAGAAGAGCGAGAAGCATGACAAATCCAAGTCCAGAGGGAGATCCAAATCTCCTAGAAAGTCCAAGGTTATTTGCTAGAATTGCGGTAAGCCTAGACACTTCTGTAAGGAGTGTGAAGAAGAAAAGAAGAAAAAGAAGAAATTTGATTATGATTCTGAGTCTGAGAAGGAAGATGGCAATGCATTCATTGCAGCTTTGGCCACTCGTGCAGGTAATAATGCATGGTTAATTGACTTAGGTGCATCTTTCCATATGACCCCTAATAGAGATTTGTTTTTTGAATATGAAGAATTTGATAGAGGTAAGGTGCACTTTGGTGATGATTCTCATTTAAATATTATTGGCCATGGTAAAGTTAAAATTAGATTTCTTGATGGTAGAATAAAAAGGATTAATGGTGTGTTGCATATCCCTAGATTAGCACAAAATTTATTAGATGTGAGTAAACTAATAGATGTGGTTGTTCAGGTAGTTTTTCTGATTCAAGATGCAAGATGGTAAGAGGTGCTATGGGTGTTTCTAGAGGTGTTAGATTTGGCACATTGTATAATCTTTATGCATGCACTGTTGAGTGCAATAGTACTTCTACAAAAATCAAATGTGACTACTTCATTAGAAAAAGAGAGGGTTTCATTTTCAGTGGATGGTCATGGCTTCTGGGTACCTAAGGGTGCTCTTTCTTTTAAGTCAAAATTGCCTGAAGAGAAGACTATGTTATGGCACCAGAGATTAGGCCACATAGGAGAAAAGGGTCTAAGGACCTTGAAAAATAAAAACCTTGTTGAAGGGTTGACTGATTCTAATCTTGATTTTGATTTCTTTGAGCATTACATTTATGGTAAACAAAACCACGTTCAATTTTACTCGAGTTCTCATAAATCTTGTGGTGTATTGGATCTTATTCATTCTGATGTGTTTGGTCCTATAGATGTTCCTTCCATTGTGAAATATGCATATTATGTTTCTTTTATTGATGATTATAGCAGAAGGACATGGGTATAATTTCTAAAGAATAAATCTGAATTTTTTAGTCGATTTAAAGAATTTAAATCAAGGTTGAGTTGTAGACTAGAAAGAAAATAAAATGTTTGAGGACTGACAATGGCAGTGAATTTTGTTCCAATGATTTTGATAGATTCTATAAAGATTGTGGCATTTAGAGACAAAAGACAACTCTGTATTCTCCACAATAGAATGGAGTTGTCGAAAGAATGAATAGGACATTGGTGGAGAAGGCTAGGAGTATGCTTAGTGGTGCTAGCCTAGAACAAAGGTTCTGGGTTGAATCTGTTGCTACTACTTGCTACTTGATTAATAGGTCTACTACATCAGCTCTTGTTGATAAAGTGCTTATGGAGGTGTGGTCAGGGCACAAGCCTTCATTGAGACATCTTAGAGTTTTTTGTTGCAAGGCATATGCACATCCAAAGGAGAAGCGAACAAAGTTGGAAAACAAGGCTGTGAAATGTATCTTCATCGAGTATAGTTATGGTGTGAAAGGATACAATCTTTGGGACCTTGTTGCATAGAAGGTAATATATAGTAGAAGTGTTATTTTTAGAGAAACTAAGCCTTCTTCTATTACATTGCAACCAGAACAAAGTGAATAGAAAGATGTGATTCAACTCCCTTCTACACTTGAGAAAGTTGAATTGAGGCCTCTAGATAGACATGAAGTTGAGGAGAGCTCATCTAGCTCTGAATCTTCAGATGAAGAGGAAGAACCTCCAACTCAACTTGTTCAAAGGTCTACAAGTAATAGACAACCACCTAAAAGGTATTCACCTAATGACTGGAGATTTATTTTTTCTTTGAATACTAACATAGATGAACCTAGATCTATAGAAGAGGCATTAGGTATATTAGAGTCTTGGAAGATTTCTATGTATGAAGAAATGGCAGCTTTGAAAAGAATGATACATGGGACCTAGTGCCATTTCCTGAAGCATGAAAACTTGTTGGTTGCAAATGGGTGTTCAAGAAAAAGATTGGTTCAAATAGAGGTATTGAGAAGTACAAAGCACAGTAGGTTGCAAAAGGTTACTCTTAGGTTGAGGGTGTTGATTACGGTGAGATATTTTCTTCTGTTGAAAAAATGACATCCATTAGATCCTTGCTTTCTCTCATTACTGCTTATGATCTAGAGGTTGAGAAAATGAATGTGAAAATTACTTTCCTTTATGGTGATTTGGAGGAGGATATTTATATGACACAGCTAGAGCACTACATGGTGAAAGGTAAAAGTAATTTGGTTTGTAAATTGAAGAAATCTTTGTATGGCCTCAAACAAAGTCTTAGGATGTGGTACTTGAAATTTGATATATATGTGTTGAGTTTGGGATTTGAGCATTCTAAATCTTATCACTGTGTTTATTATAAATCTGATGGTGATCCTTTCCTATTTATTGCATTATATGTTGATGATATGTTATTTATTGGTAAAGGGAAAGGAATGATTTCAGAACTAAAGTCTCAACTTGCAGCTAAATTTGAAATGAAAGATCTTGGTACAGCGAAACACATTCTTGGGATGGAAATAAGAAGAGATAGAGTGAACAAAAAACTATGGCTTGGCCAGAGTAAGTATGTCAATTTAGTTTTACAAACATTTAACATGCAAGATTGTAGACCATTATGTGTTCCTTTTACAGTTAGAATGAATTTATCTGCTTCACGATGTCCAACATCTCATTAGAGATGGAAGACATGAGCAGAGTGCAGTCAGAAGTTTGATGTATTTTATGGTCTGTACTAGACCAGAAATTGCCCAAGCAGTGGGAGTTCTTTGCAGATATATGTCTAATCCTGGTAGAGTACATTAGGATGTAGTTAAAAGAGTCTTCAGATATTTGTGGGGCACCTCAGAGTATTCATGGTTATGTGGATTCAGATTGGGTAGGTGATAGTTATAGTAGATGATCCACCAGTGCTTATGTATTTACATTATTTGGTGGTACAATTAGTTGGATGAGTAAGCGATAGGTTGTGGTTGTTTTGTCCACTACTGAAGCTGAGTATATGGAAGCTACTCATGCTTGTAAAGAATCCATTTGGCTTAAGAGATCTTGTGTTCAGATATCAGAATAAAAAAAGGTGTAGTGACAATATATTGTGACAGTCATAGTGTGATCTGCCTAGATAAGAACCCAACATTTCATGCCAAGACCAAGCATATTGATGTACAATATCATTTTGTTAGAGATATGGTCGAGGATGGCAAGGTGAAGCTAGTTAAGGTAGAGACTTTGATGCATGTTACAGATTCATTAACTAAGCCTATGAGCATAGAGAAGTTCAAATGGTGTTTGGACTCTATGGGCCTCTTGGTCCCTAGCAATTAAACCATGGTGTTGATACTCCCTTTTCTCTTGCAAGGTGTTTGACAAGTGGGAGAATGTTAGGAAAGGTGTCTCAACCTTGTAACTACAAAAGGTTTCTATTCTTACCAATTTTGGTCTTTTCGAATACCCTTTATCTTGAAGAATGGTTTAGAAATTTCAAAGTTTCTAAAAAGGCTAAAAATGTTAGGACTTACTATTTTTAGAAACTCTACATTTGAGCACAGATGGACCTGAAATTTTCTCAAAAGGTGCATAACTTCCAAGTAAACATCTTGGGTGAGTTTTGACTCAAGATAATACCTGGATTGCAAGATATCAAAGTTTCCATTTTTTTGAAACTCCCTAAAAAGTTCCAAACTCATATTTGAGGCACTTAGAGGTCCCTAAATTCCCTAAAGGTTGTCGTAACCAATGAAATGGGTTATAACTTGATATGTCTCTTCACAAGCTTTCCAATGTATCAAACGGTTCGTCAATCAAACAGCCTAATAAGTTATGGCCTCCAGAAGTTGGACCTCCCATTTTTGGAAATGTGAAAACATGTTGGACACTTAAAAGAGTTGTAAAGGGGAGAGTTACACATGTTGGTGTGTGATTTGGAACATCACAAGGCATCTTTGATTGGAGATAATTTGGGTGCCACTTTTGGGTGGTTTTGGCTCATGGTTTTGTAATTACAGTTGACAATTTACTATATTGTATCTTCTATATATTAAGAGCTTGAGATGGAGGTTGTGTGTAAGAGTCTTATAGATGTTGAGTTGCCTCCAGATATTTGGTTGGTTATAGTCCTGTCAAATCTTGTTTTACAAGTATATTGTAATCTTCTTGATTCTTGAATAATATATTGGGCGAATTTGGAGTATAGGGTTTTTCTCCCAAAAGGGTTTCCTCACATAATTATTGTGTTGTGGTATGATTGCTATTTGTGTTTACTTTTGTAAATGTTGTAAAGATCTAAAAAATTCTGTATATCCCTCCCCTCAATATTAGTGTAGGAATTTGTTCCACTACCTTAGCTTCCTTACATGGTGCACCACTTTCCTATGTCAAGATTGACACCCAAAAGGAAAAGTGTAGTCCCACCATGTGGATTCCTCTAGAAATCACCTTTGTTGCATCTTAAAAATAGTCTAGGCCCCACCATAGTCTATTGAGTCACCACGCATCTTAAATGCACATATGGAAACTGGTGTTAGAATTGGCACATTCAAATGATGCATGGTTTCCCATTTGTTACATAGAATAGGTGTCAGGTGATGACACCTAGAAGTGACTCCATGATGAATCTTCGGTCAAGCGACCTGCCTTCATTGAGATATTGAATCATGGGTCCTACCTCATCTAATGTGGATTCTCTTGGTGAATGGTGTGAAAGGAAAAGTGTGTCAAAATTGACACACTTTAAGAGATGCGAGAAGCCTCCACGTAGATTCTCCAAGAACAAAAATGATGGCCTATCTCATCTTCGAAGGAAGCTCAATACAAGGTCAAAAGAAAGTTGACACCATGCAGTTTTCAACCTGATTCCCTTTGATATTCCACCCCACTCCCAACCTAATTATGCACCCCTATAAGGGCTCCAACAACCAAATAAAAGCCTCACAAACCCAAGGACTACTTGAATTTTGGTTTTTTAGAATTTTTCAAAGGCATAACAAAGGAATCAGAGAGAAGGCACTTTGGGTGAACTTTGGGGATTTTTTGATGAACTTTGCAAAAATTTAGAACTAGAAAAGATGGGTCCCAAGAGTGGATCTGGTTGGGGATGTGTGCCTCTTATAGACATAGTGAGAACCAACTATCTTCAAGCAGACCAAAAGGAAAAACACAAAAAAGGGGGAAACAAAACACATGGACGTATTTACAACAAAGGCCTATATATAACAAGGCAACACAACCAATGGCATGAAAGCATATAGACAATAAAAGGATGGTTGTGAATCAATATTTTAAGGGATGCAAAGATGAAATAAACCCATATTGATTTATGGGGTTTGTAGCCATTCCAAATGAACTACCATCTACATTTCCTTGTTGTGCAGTGCTAATAACCATATGTGAAGATGTATATGTCTTTGCATAGGAAGTAGCCATTGGAATTAAAAGTTGATTACCAATGATGTTAGAATGGGATCATTGAGTCCCATCATGGTAGATTTCCAATAGGGGTGCATCACTATGCACGATATGGGCAATGCCATGAAGGAAGTCAAGATCATCGGGGTGACCAATTAACATGGAATGAAAGGCCTCAACTAGAGCGATAGCATCACTTGGTAGGTTCTCATTAGATAGGTAGTCCTAGAATTCCACCAACTAGCAGTCTAACTCTTGAATCTGCTCTTGGGGAACACTACCTAGTTTAGCCTCATTGTCAAGGGTTGCCTCAACATCATGAAAACTAGTCACTGAAAGAGTGGAGAGAGATGATAGAGATGGAAGAGTTGTTATTGCAGGATTATAGGAGAAGTGTTTGAAATCATGTGCCAACCTAAGAGGAGTATTAAGGGAATGAGAGGCCACTGCAACATGTCTCAAACTTGTATGAATAATCTAAATAGAATTAGATGATTGGGTCGTGAAGCTCATAAACTAAGTTTAGCCTCACAACACACAACCAAATGTGAGGAAAATGTTTTTCTATTTTAAATGTTTAAGAAAGTGTTTGAATGTGCAAAGAGAAGTGTTTTTAAATGTTTAGGTGTTAAGAAGTAGCCGGTTCACCAAAATGTCTAGATAAGGAAAAATCACACTTCAACTAAGAGGTATTAGTTAAAGGAATTTTTCACTACAACTACACTCAGGACTATTTTAGTTTTATTTCCTACTAATATTTAACAGACTAACATTTCCAACCCCTCAAAGTGCTAAGAAATATAAATAGAAACTATGTTAATTGATTAAAAGTTAGGAGAATATTAATGAAATGTGAAAAATAGAATATTGTGAACAAAATTTAAAGATTTAAATAATAGAATAGAAAAGAGGAAATAATCAAGAACCTAGTATCAAATGAAGGGGTTCTTTTCTAGTGACTTCAATGCATCAAGGGGGTGTTTGCACATCATGCTACAGTATAGAATATATAAAAAACATAAAACTTCAACTCTATTTCACCTATCCTATAAACAACGAGATGAAACAAAGCACCAATAGATTCCAGGTGATAGAAATATGTTGAAATAAAAAAGATATGAACAAATACAATTCCAAAGAAATAAAATAAATAACAAAAATGAAGACATGTTTGGAGAGAGTTCACAAAACTAGTGAAGTAGATAGAACTTCTCTCTCAAATCTGGAACTTGCAAGAAGAAGAGAAAATGTGGGGGTTGTTTTGGAGGTTTTCCTTCAAGTCAAACCCCTATTTTGGTATTTATACCTCCACAATAGCCAAGATTGAAAATATTGAAATAAATATGTGTGATATCATATTATATGTGTGTCTAGAATGAATAGCAACAGTGATAAATAACTTGTCAATGTAAAATAAAACTTATCTACTCAAGTATGAGAGAAAACCAGTGATTTATTTGAGGGAGAAAGGAAATGTAGGTAACCCATACAAATGTAATAAGAAAATAAATGGATTACACTACACAAATGAATAGAAAAAGAGGGTAAAATAAACTCAATCACCTTATGAATAAAAAGATGCAAACTACCTAGCTAAAGATGAAGAAACTAGAAAGCAATGGTCCCAAGAAATCCCATGAAGATTTCACAAGTCCACAAGAAACCTCAAATAAGATTGAGTGCAACAATAGAGCCATGAAAATCCTTGAGAGTGTAAAATATAGAGATGCTTGTGAGCACAATAACACCAATAACTTCACATATTTTTCAAGAGTTGTAGAAGGAGATCCAAAGGAGAGTTAAAAATAATTTCCCAATATTGTAAAAAAATCTATTTGAAAATGAATGAATGAGAAGGAAAAATAGAGTATAAGTCAAAGAAGTTTGCTTGGAAGCACAAAGGCATTACAAGGAATCTTTCACATCATAGAATGTGTCTAGTAATGCCCAAGAAATGGTCACATGGCACAACATAGGCTTGGGATCTAGCATGATGTGCATACATCCATGCTAAGCACTAGTGTCCAAGTGACTTCAGCTCCTAGTCTCAAAAAACACCTTAGGATGGTGAGAGAATCAAGGCACTAAAATAGAAATTTAACAAAAATAAACATAGAGGCTAGAACACAACACAAACACACATGTGTGGGTTAGGCAAAAAGACTAAGGCAAGTTCAAAGTGATCCTAAAAACATACTAGGGGAGCGAACACCAAAATGAGTGCATAACGTAGTGTGAAATTGTAAGGGTATGCATTTTTCGATGTGACATGAGCCAAAATCTCAAAAAGACACTCTTAAGGTTTCAAAAATATTCTCAAAGATCTCTTCCAATCCCAAAAATTGATAAATCTAGAAAGAAAAATGCCTCTCAAGAATATGGAAACTCTAAAATTAACCTTATCTAAGATTTAAAAGGCACCACCTAACTCTTCCTCAATCCTTACTAATAAATTATTTCCAAGTATACAAGGTTCCCAACCATGGTCAAAGGTCAATAAGATATTTGAGATAAATGGAACTTAACAAAAAAAAACTAATTTCACAAATATCTATTTGCACCCACATGGGTAAAGGTTTTCAAAGCAAATCAAATCTTATTTAATTTAAAGTAATAAAAATATCTTGATATAGAAGACACGTAAACAATCCTAGATGCTTTCAAATCATATCTAATATTAAAAATTTGACTTTTTCAAAGCATCTAAATTTACCTTTTTGACCAATCTAACCCTTTCACTTTCTAAGTAATTTAAAACATTTCATGCAAGCATAAAGTTCATTTCAATGCATATAAAATACACCTATGCATGCTAATATAAAATATAAGCATTTAGATCACACCGTACTAGTTTTGCATAATGTGTTCTTGAATTGAATGTGATTTAATTTGCTTGGTTACATAGGTATAAAAAAAGTCACATCTAACTACCCCAATGGAGTAAGATGGTTAAAACACACACACACACATACCCATGTCAATATCTCCATATTTTCTCACCACCCCTGTATCATATGCACTTAGGCACACATCAAACATATCGAACACAAGATAGCCAAAGCACTAAATAATAACCAATAAATACACACACTTATGCAAGGAAAAATACATCATAATAATGATCCTTTATTGTTAGCAAAATTGAGATGATACATAAGGCATGATTAAATCACATTTTATCATTAATAAGAAAATAGAACTACATTACTAAAATTAATGCGACTAAAAACATTATCATCATTTCATACTCATAATGAAAATAGTGAATCTGAAAATACCATAATAGCTCAAATCATAAAATAATATTATATGTCTCATAATCATATAATCATTTTGTTATCAAATGTGATCATAAAAGAGTCCAAAACATCACAAATATAATCTAATACAAAAATGTGTAATCAAGATAAAGGTGTAGCACCTATGGACCTTACACATCAGATATCTATAACTCTAATAAGAGAAATTGGTACTAGTGTTGAAGAGCACAATTGGAACTTGATATAGCAATGGGGAATCTGTGATGATTCATTAACTCAAGTTAGTATACAACACCAAATTAACCAACATACATATTTCATTTTAGTTAAAGAGAGCATTAAAGATGGAATTTGTAAGCATTGATGAACAAGGAATTGCAAGATGAGAGATAACAACACCACAAGAAAATAAGAGACAAGTATACCCTCGAGAAATACACTTCAAGTAATAGGTCTAGATGAAATGAGTGCTCATTATCACTCCAATACTCCTAAATGAGAATTACAAGAGTTGAAATCCATGTAGGCTTATAAATAGAGCATGTACACCACTAGTCTTAGCTCAAACAACCCGTAAAGCTCCCTCATATGATTTCCCCTACCTCTACTAACACAAGTTGGTCATAAATAATTAGAGAATTCCCTAAGAAAACTCTAAATACAACTATCTAGAATGCATGACTAACTACTAAGATGAATTACACACATCCCATAAGGCTATATGTAGATTTATAATGCTTTAATGAGACAAAAGGACCAAGAAATCATTCTAAAATGAGGAGAAAACTAACAACTAGAACACCACAACATACCACAAAAAAACATAACAAACTCACCACTTTGGATAGACCAAAAATATCATTTTTACCCCTGTTGAGTCCTAAAAATCCAAGTCCAAAACCCTAGAGTGTTTCCACATCTCCTAGGCTAGGGATATCAACAAGGAGGCAAGGAAAAGTCTCATTACCATGTTGAGAATGATTTAGGGGCAACTTGTAGGAGTGGATAATCTCCTCTTTACTTCTGGCTCAGCGTAAACCAAGGAGAGTGTTCCTAGAGGTACTTAAGTCAGATGAAACAACTAAAATGCCAGCAACTAATCCAAACTTATTGACTTGGATCCAAATATTGTCACTAAACGAAGAACAAATAGGCGCCCAGATACCTCAATATAGTTGATTGCTACACCCTGAAGATGCACCAACAAATTATAGTAGCATGATATCTCTTGAGATGAACCCACTTAACATTACATACACAAATACAAGGTGCACACGTGCATGAACATGATTCAAAAATTATTTGAATTGTTTTGGATTTCTTAAAATGACTCCTTGTTTATGATACTAAATCATGAATAGCATGTGGAACCTAATCTAAACCTACTCCTGCTCCTACTACTACCAAGACGAGGATTTGATAAATAAAAAGTGCTTCCCCAATTTGGATGTGTGCCTACTCCATTCGGCAATAGAGTCATAAGCAGCAAAGAGGAAAGCACTACATCTAATAAACATCAACAGAACTAGATGTGCATTTACATGCATATCAGATATTATATTTCATATAGTGGACACACTTAGTAATCTAGACAGAACTGCAATAACCCATTTGCAACAAAGGAATGACCAATATAAAAGCTTTATATTGTTGGGAATCAAGGTGTCTCAACCTTGGTAATTCCTTGGATTATTTATGTTTGTATTTATTATTTAATTGCCTATGTTGTAAATAAATTGTAAATTCCATATTGTCATTTGTGGGATGTGGCACGGTGATGTGTCATCCTACATGAAAGATGACAATTTGTAATTTTATCCTCACATGAGGAGATATGCATCCCACTTTATGGTAGGAGCATTTTTCCATGTGTTGGCATCTTTCATGTTGTGTAAGGGAATGTTTGACTGAAACAGTTATGATGGAATTATGACATGTAAGAGTTAGAAATAGAAGCTTGTAAGACAGGTGAAGACATGTCTCATGAAGCATCTTTGAAAAAGGCATATTTGGGTGCCCCAAGGTGGACTATGACATGTTGTAAGAGAATATGCTATTTATAGCTTTTGTATGATAGATTCTCTTACAGTTGTAAGTTGTAACTGCTATGACAGATTCTATGACGGTCATAAGAGCATCTGTCATAGCCCATTTTAGAAATAGGCAACCTCTTTGGGATGGGAGCTATGGACAAGTGTCAGGCACATTCTGCAATGTTGACCAAGTGTCCTTAGGAAAGGTTTCGTTTTACATTGCTTGATTCTAGTTGTGCTTCTGCTTTGCTTACTAACAATGATGAACCTAGAACTATATCAGAGGCTATGGACATGAAAGATGCAGGTTTTTAGAAGGAGGCCATGGAGGATGAAATGGCTTCTTTGGAAAAGAATCAAACTTGGGACTTGGTGCCTTTGCCTCTTGGATGGAAACCTGTTGGATGCAAATGGGTGTTCAAGAAGAAATTTGGTGTAGATGACAGTGTTGAGAAATATAAGGCCAGATTGGTTGCGAAGGGGTATTCACAAGTGGAGGGTATAGATTATGGTGAGATCTTCTCTCCCATTACAAAGCTGACATCCATTCGATTCTTGTTGTCTCTTGTAGCAGCTTATGACTTGGAGGTAGAAAAGATGGATGTGAAGATAGCTTTCCTTCATGGTGATTTGGAGAAAGAAATTTACATGTCACAGCTGGAGCATTACATGGTGAAAGGTAAATAAAATTTGGTTTGCAAACATAAGAAGTCTTTGTATGGTTTGAAGCAATCCCCTAGTAGATGGTACTTGAAGTTTGATGCCTTTGTGTTGTCAATTGGATTTGTGAGATCAAAATAATATCACTGTGTGTATTATAATTTTGATGGTGATCGTATTCTCATTGTTGCATTGTATGTTGATGATATGTTTCTCATTGGGAAGGGTAAGAATATGATTTCTAATTTTAAATCTCAGTTGTCAGCACA
The DNA here is from genome assembly GCA_027924645.1 of Cunninghamia lanceolata. Classification (NCBI taxonomy): domain Eukaryota; kingdom Viridiplantae; phylum Streptophyta; class Pinopsida; order Cupressales; family Cupressaceae; genus Cunninghamia; species Cunninghamia lanceolata. Next base: position 1,156,049 of record BSBN01001198.1, on the reverse strand, counting down.
GTTTGAAATGAAAGATTTAGGGGCAACCAGGTACATTCTAGGAATGGAAATCAAAAGAGACAGAACCAACAGAAAACTTTTTTTAAGCCAAAGTAAGTATGTGAAGACCGTGTTGGATAGGTTTAGCATGGCAAATTATAGACCATTGTGTGTTTGTGTTTCTTTGAGGACAAAGTTGTCTATTGAGGATTGTCCAAAATCTCCTAGTGAGGTGGAGGACATGAGCAGAGTACCTTATGCTAGTGTTGTTGGCAGTTTGATGTATGTTATAGTCTGTACAAGACCAGACATTGCCCAAGTAATGGGATTCCTTAGTCAATTTATGGCTAACCCTGGACAAGTTCATTGGGATACAGTTAAGCGAGTGTTAAGACATTTGAGGGGTACTTCTGAGTATTCCATATGCTATCATGGTAATGTTTCAAGACCTCCACATTCTGTTGATATTCGTGGATTTGTAGATTCAGATAGGGTAGGTGACATTGACAGCAGGAGATCCACAGTACTTATGTGTTTACACTATCTAGTGGTGCTATTAGCTGGATGAGTAAGTGACAAACTATTATTTCTTTGTCCACGACAGAAGCTGAGTATATGGCAGAAACTCATGCTTTTAAGGAAACCATTTGGCTTAAGAGATTGTGTTTAGACATTGGTATTGATGCGGGTCAAATCATGATCAATTGTGAAAGTCAGAGTGCAATTTGCCTTGTAAAGAATCTAACTTTCCATGCTAGAACAAAACACATTGATGTTCGATTTCACTTCGTGCAAGACATGGTTGAGGATGGAAAGGTAAATTTGGAGAAGGTAGATACTTTGAAGAATGTTGTAGTTGCATTGATGATACCAGTGGGCACAGAGAAGTTTAGATGGTGTTCGGAGTCCATGGGCCTCTCGACTTATAGTAGTTAGACCCTATTATTATATTGGCTCTTACAAGGTGTTCGACAAGTGGGAGAATGTTGGGAATTAAGGTGTCTCAACCTTGGTAATTTCTTGCATTATTTATGTTTGTATTTATTATTTAATTGCCTATGTTGTAAATAAATTGTAAATTCCATATTGTCATTTTGTGGGATGTGGCACGGTGATGTGTCATCCTACATGGAAGATGACAACTTGTAATTTTGTCCTCACATGAGGAGATAGGCATCCCACTTTGTGGTAGGAGCATTTTTCCATGTGTCGACATCTTTCATGTTGTGTAAGGGAATGTTTGACCAAAACGATTATGACGAATTCCTATGATAGAATTATGACATGTAAGAGTCAGAAATAGAAGCTTGTAAGACAGGTGAAGACATGTGTCATGAAGCATCTTTGAAAAAGGCATATTTGGGTGTCCCAAGGTGGACTATGTATGTTGTAATAGAATATGCTATTTATATCCTATGTATGACAGATTCTCTTATAGTTGTAATTTGTAACCACTATGACAGATTCTATGACGGTCGTAAGTGTCGTAAGAGCATCTGTCATAGCCCATTTTGGAAATAGGTGACCTCTTTGGGATGGGAGTTGTGAAAAAGTGGCAGGCACATTCTACAATGTTGACCAAGTGTCCTTAGGCATGGGTTTTGGGCCATGAGGCCAAGTTGGACGCCAATCCCAAGATAGGTCCAATATTGTTGTGTATTTTCTATATAAACGGGTGCTTGGAGAGGGAGTTGCATCACAGGTTTACAGGTATTGTTATGCTGCCGGATTGACTCCATATACAAGTGTCAAAGACCATTGAATCTTGCATTGTAAGTGTATTGTAAACATTCTTTTATATTTGTTAATACATTGTGCAAGTTTCTAAGTGGGGTTTTTAACCCGATAAGGGTTTTCCCCACCATAAATCTTTGTCTCTCTTCTTCTGTCTTCTTTCTAGTTCATGTGTATTGCTGCAATATCTCTTTTAGATGTTCTACGTTGTTGTAGTTGTAAGGATTAATTTGAATTTGCATAGCCCTCTCCCCATTAGATTAGTGTAGGAAGTGATTTCCGCACACCTAGCTTCCTTTCATATATTGCATTAGATGTTGTCACACATATATCAAACCTCAGTTACAATCACACTAGCAAATGTGGTGAAGACAAAATACATAGTTGTGACTATTCATTCCCCTGAATTACTAAAAATGGCCATGAAGATATACCACTACATGAAAATGTGCATTACAATTCCTTCCTACATTATACTAGATGCAATTCTTCATTTGAAGCCCAGATTGTCTTTGCTTGATGCCCTAAAATCACCTGAAGCGCTTACAAACTAGAAAATTGGTTCAAAGACCAACCCTTTCAAATTAATACAACATTTGTTTTTATAGACCAAAGATGTTCACTAATTTACATTAAATGTTCCTCTACCTCTTGAGTGGTAATTACCTACCACAACCACCTCCATGTAACTTTGGCATTGAATCACATAGTTAAGTCTGGGCAGGAAACTCCTATCCTATCTACCTCTATGTGCCTACGCATTGAATCACCTTGATGGTGTCTTGAGTGTAGGCCTGTGTCATTGAAGATTCATCAGGAATCATATGCAAGAGGCCCAATAACCACTTCATGTATTTCCATTCTACTCAGTCAGATCGATGTGCCCATGAGATGCCTTTGTGACCTCCTCACAAGCCTTAGAGGCTTGTTGACTCATTTGCATCAGTACATCACTTCCATTGTTGGCCTTGAAAGGTTCTTCATAATGCATGGACCGTCAGATGCCCTAGGCCCATGATCAGATGGTTCAAAATCCATTCACTTTATGATGAGTCTCCTTGATGCCTCAGTCTCATAGTGGGTCCCATTGTCAGGCCCCAACACAACATAGCATCTTGAGTGTGTCAAACCTGACTTCCGTTAGGAGGTGTGAGGTTGTGCCAAGTGTCTTCATTTTCTACTCCCCTTTGTTCTTCCTTTGGTTCTTCCCTTTGAATGGATCAGGTCATCGTATCACTTTAGGCTTAGATCTAATGTCCCAAAGCCCCTTTGATGCCTCATGGAGTCTCTGTCGCCACATGGAAGCAAGATGCAATTCTTTAGACTATCAGGCTCACCTCACTGAAGAGTAGTGAGGTGGTAACACATGGATTCCCTGGAAAGAGACTCGGTGTCGACTTTATTTCATTAGGTTTAAAATGAATGGGCCCCACTGATCATGACTTGGCATGAATCCAACAATGTTGTACCATTTTCCTGTATCAATAATGACACAAAAAAAGGAAAATTATAGTCCCCCCATTGGTATTCCTCCAACAATCACCTCCATTCCATCTTTAAAATGGTATGGGCCATGCCACAGTCTATTGAGTCACCACGCATCTCAAATACACACAAGGAAACTAGTGTTAGAACTGACACATTCAAATGGTGTGCAGTTGCCCCATCTGCTACATAGAAGCTGGGCATTAGGTGATGACACTTGGTAGCGACTCCATGATGAATCTTCAGACTCGTGGCCTACCTTTGTTGAGGTATTGAATCATGGGTCCCACCTCATATGATGTGGATGCTCTTAGCAAATGACATGAAAGGAAAAATCTATCAAAACTGACACACTTTTAGAGATGAGAGAGGCCTCCACGTGGATTCTCCAAGTACAAAAATGACAACCTATCTCATCTTTGAAGGAAGCTTGATACAAGGTTGAAAGAAAGTCACCACCATGTGATTTTCAACCCAATTCCATTGGAGATGCCACCCCACTCCCAACCTAATTTCACACCCCTACAAGGGCTCTAGCAACCAAATAAAAGCCTCACAGACCCCAGGACTACTTGAGTTTGGATTTTCAAAAAACTTCAAATGCATAATAAAGGAACTGGGGACAAGACACAACACAAGGGTGAAATTTCATGATTTCTTGATGGACTTTAGGCAAATTTAGAACTAGAAAATTTGGGTCCCATCTGGTTAGGGACATGTGCCTCTTGCAAGCAGAATGAGAAATGATCTATCTTCGAGCAGACTGAAAGGTAAAACACAAAAAAGTGTTGAAGGCACAAGACAACTAAGAGGGGGGGTGAATCAATTGTATCAAAAACCTTAACTTCTTTAAACAAAATCACATTCACATTCACTTACTTTAACTCATTAATCTGTTATGAAGATTAAACATGAATAGCAGTATCAAAACATAAACACATCAACACCATACACATATGAACATGATATTTTTACGTGGAAAACCCTAAAAGGGAAAAACCACAGTGAGTGTTAGCTCACAATATAATGTAGTAACAATACCAAATAATAAAGAGGCTCACTACCTTAGGGCTCACTGCCCAAATGAATGCTCACTGTAAAAAGGCTCAGTACCAAGGGGTGGCTCACTGCCATGATGGGTAGCTCACTGCCATGAACTGATATAGTAGCATCTACAACATGCATGAGTTCAATTCCATTGAAGCACAATATATGTCTCCTTCATTGCCTTTACAACACACACACTTTATCTTTGCATCTTCACACACTCTCACATCACTCATGGATTCATTAAATATATTTATGCCAATCATCAACCTTGGAACATTCATCAAGGTTGGCAATACAACTTACAACCATTGGAACTATCTCCAAGGTCGACATACATACATAAATCAATTAGGTCTAGACCTAAATAATCTTGTGGAGAAAATGAATGAAGGAAGAACACTTCATGGCTTAGCTTAGACCCAAACACATCCTTACACGCTTCAACACACTTCCACAATCCGCAAATCACCTCTGCAACAAGTGTAAATAACCAAGTCGGCCAGAACTAGTGCAAACATCAAGAATACTTGGATACACGCTTCCAAGAACTTCATTATAGCTTGTCGATTAAGCACACTCATTCAATACATTCTAGAGACATCCACGAACAACATAGATTCATCTGGGAGCTGACAAATCTAACCACAATAGATCTCACTTGAGGACAACAAATGTCACTTGAAGACACATCACAGACTGCTCACAACAAACACTATCAAACTTTGCTAATCAATAACTTACTTTCTGGAGCACTAAATCACAAATCCTTCAAAAAGAAGATACCTAAGGAATTTATAAACTTAATTCTAGAACCACAAAACCAGAATCCAAACTATAGAGAAATGTAGAGCAAAATACTTTCTCCATGTCACACTGCAAATGCTATCAGGCACAGTCTTCAAACTGGTGAATAGAACTTTTGCTGCACAGTGATCTGAACCACCAAAATCTAGATTTAGCATCTTCAAACACTTATCTAAATCATATCCAAATCTCATAATCTGGTCTTCAACACAGAGGAAATGTGGAGCAAAAACTCAGACATTGTCATTATCATGACAACTCAATCAAACAACAAACAACAATATCAAAAGACACAATTGGCACTTATGACAGCACAAACATGTCAACATTAATGACAACACCAGTTAGTACATTCTTGCAACAATCTCCCCCTTTGTTATTGATGGAAACATATGATGTGAAAAACATGTTCCACCATCAAGACACAATTCTGCATCAGAACTCCCCCTTTCTTTTTACACATCTGAACTCTTTCTCCCCTTGAGTTTTTCACATGATCTCTCTCCCCCTTTGACATCAATGGAAAAGGGCATCACATCTCTTCCACTACACATACTTGCACACTTCTACCTGATCAATCTAAAATCATTCTTTACTCCCCCTGACTGCAACAATCATCTCAAACCACTACTTTCTCCCCCTGAGAGGTAGCTTCCAACATCGGTCCAAAAGGAGAAATGTACTTTGAGGAACACTAGACTAATGCATCTTCTTATGCATTTAGTTTAAGGAAGGAGGGGAAACAACCCCTAACTTCTCCCAGAGATACTCATATGTATCCTTTGGAAGAGCCTTAGTGAATATATCAGCAACTTAATCTTTTGTAGGCACATACTTAAGCTTCACTTCATTCTCTGCAACTTTCTCCCTCAAAAAGTGATAATTGAAATGTGCTTTGTCTTTGAATGCATCACTGGATTCTTTGAAATATTTATGGCACATTTGTTATCACAAAGAATAGGGATTGGCTCATCATACTCAACTTTGATATCCTTCAAGGTTAGTTTCATCCACAGCACCTGAGTAAAACATGATGCTACAGCAATATATTCTGCTTCTGCAATAGACAAGGAAACTGATTCTTGTTTCTTGCTATGCCAAGACACCGCCCTATCTCCAAGGAAGAATGCACCTCCACTTGTGCTTTTTCTATCATCAACACATCCGGCCCAATCTACATCTATATAGGCACTTAAGGAAAAATCATTGTTCTTAGGATATCATAAACCATGATCTGGAGTTCCCTTTAAATACATGAATATCCTCTTCACTGCCACATGTGATTCTTTGGGATCTGACTGAAACCTGGCCATGAGATAGACTGCATGCATGATATCCGATCTAGTAGAGGTTAGATAAAGCAGTCCTCCAATCATTGATCTATACTTTCTCTGATCAACCTTAGGAGATTCATCATTCTTGTTCAATTTGCAACCAATAACCATAGGGGTGCATATTGGTTTAGATTCCTCCATTCCAAACTTCTTCAACAACTCTTTAACATACTTGGATTGAGAGATGAAAATACCTTTACTATTTTGAATAATTTGCAATTCAAGGAAGAAGTTCATTTCACCACACATAGACATCTCAAACTCTTTCTGCATCTCATCTACAAACTTCTTACACATACCTTCATTCCCACCAAATATGATGTCATCAACATAGATCTCAACAATCAGAATTTGGTCTCCACTTATCTTGGTGTATAGATTACCATCTACAAATCCTTTATTGAATCCCTACTGCAACAAGTACTTATCCAATCTTGCATACCAATCTCTGGGAGCTTGCTTCAATTCATATAAATCCTTCTTCAATTTACATACCATATTTGTTTTGTCTGATAGTTGGAATCCATCCAGTTGCTTTATGTATACTTCTTCTAACTCACCATTTAGGAAAGTAGACTTCACATCCATTTGGTATACCTTGAAATTTTTATGTGTTGTAAATGCCAAAAATAATCTGATAGCTTCCATTCTTGCCACTGGAGAAAGGTCTCTTCATAATCTATTCCTTCCACTTGTGAGTATCCTTTACACACAAGTCTTGCCTTGTTTCTCACAACTTCTCCAACTTCATTCAGTTTGTTCTGAAATACCCACTTTGTTCCAATCACATTCTTGTCTGCATGTCTAGGGACAAGTTCCCAAATCTTGTTCTTCTCAATTTGCATTAGTTCTTCTTCCATTTCTTTGACCCAATGTTCATCATTGCATGCTTCATTTACTATTTTAGGTTCCACCTTTGAGAGTAAACAGAGATATACTTGATCTTCTGTAGCTCTGCTTCTTGTCAACACACCTTTCCTTTTGTCACCAATAATCTGATCTTCAGAATGATCTCTTTGCACATACCTAGGGGTTTTAGGAATTCTTTCCAGAGCTTTAGCTTGACTTCTTCTTCTAGAGCAGCTTGTACTTCAATCTGAACTTCCTTTTCTATATCAGTAGATCCATCTGACTCATATCCATCTAGCTGAATATCTTCACCTACTTTCACATTTGCACTTTCAATGATCTTTCTTAGTCTTTTATTATAGCACTGGTAAGCCTTGCTCTTAGTAGAGTACCCAAGGAATGTGCCTTCATCACATCTAGCATCAAGCTTTCCTAATTCTTCATCTCTTCTTGTGTAATATTTGCTTCCAAAACCTTTGAAATATTTGACAGTAGGATTTGTTCCATACCACAGCTCATAAGGTGTATTTGTTTCTTTTTCTCTGACTAGCACTCTATTCTAAATGTAGACAGTAGTGTGTATTGCTTCTTTCCAATATACTTCTGGTAGGTCTGCTTCCTTGATCATTGTTCTAGTAGCTTCTTGAATAGTTCTATTCTTCCTTTCAACCACTCTATTTTGTTGAGGAGTCTGTGGGTAGACAAATGTCTCTTTATTCTATGTTCTTCACAAAAATCATTAAACTCATTTGAAGTAAACTCACCACCTCTGTCAGATCTCAACACTTGATTCTCAAATCTAACTCATTTTCAACCATAGATTTGAATGCCTTAAACTTGTCTAGGGATTCTAATTTTCTTTAAGAAAGGTAACCCAAGTCATTCTTGAATAATCATCAATAAGAAGCATGAAATACCTGTCACTTTGTAGACTTCTTGTTCTTGTAGGGCCACATAAGTCTATATGCACCAACTCCAGCAAACTAGTAGAGAATTGTTCTTTGCTCTTGAAAGTAGTCTTTGTCATCTTCCCAAACTGACATTCTTTGCACATAACATTCACAAGCTTCACAATCTTATGTAGGTCTCTTACTACTTGTACTATGCTTATTCTCACCAAATTGTCAAAGTTAATGTGACACATTCTCCTATGCCATAACTAGCTTTCATTTGTCTAAGCCAACGAGCAATAATTATTAGTACCCTTCAAATGATAAATATTACCATGACTCTTCTTACCAGCAGCAATTAAAGTTCCGGAGCTTTTCCTTATCTCACACCCATTATCCTTAAACACTAGATTATACCCTTTGTCACACATTTGTCCAATGCTTAGATGATTATGCTTTAAGCCTTTGAAATAAAGAACATCATCTGTATTATGCTTGCCATCAAAAGTAAATGATCCTTTTCCACAAATCTTACCAGCTGCATCATCACCAAACCTAACTAGTCCTCCATCATATTTTTCAAACTTAACAAACTTATTCTTATCTCCTGTCATGTGATTTGAACATCCACTATTAATGATCCATTCATCTTCCTTTTCAGCATGAAATGCAGGCAACTCTCCTGGACTTCCTTCCTTTACACAGCTTGCAAGATTAGCGAAAATAGGTTCTTCTCTAAGTGCAATAAACAAGCATTCACTACTACTACCATCATTAGAATCAGGTTCATCATCAGTTACACCATCATTATCTCTAACATATTAACTCTTTCTTACCATATTTCCTTTACTTTCATTGTTTTTAATCCTCAAAGCTCTATTAGGACATCTTGAAGCATAGTGACCAATTTTATCACAATTGAGACATTTGAAAGGTAACTTACCTTTGAACTTTCCTCTGCTACCTCTTTTCATTCTGCTTGCAAATTTCTCCTCAGGCTCTTCAAAATCTTCTTCATCTAATTCCACAGCATATTTATCTGAACTAGCAGTCTTTTCTTCCTTGGCATTAAAGGCAGTCTCAGTTTTCACAGGGCCATTAGTAGTACCAAACTCTCTCATCTCAAAAGCAGTCATTTACCAAGAAATTGATCTTTTGAAAGCTTACCCATATCAAACAGTTCTTCAATGGCAGATACCTTGTGACTGTAAGATTTGGGAAGAGTTCTGAGTATCTTATCTACAACATCCACATCCTCTAACTTTCCACCAAGACCCTTGATGTTGCTGACAACTTCATCAATCTTCTATATGTAACTTGTTATGTTCTCATCCTCAACCATTCGCTTGGTTTCATATGTGGTCTTCAAGTTCTACAACTTAGCCTTCTTGATAGATTCATCACCTTCATAGATGTTTTTCAATTTGTCCTAGATCTCATGAGTAGTTTCCAGATCCATAACTTTCACCATTTCAGTATTAGACAAAGCATTTAATAGAGCATTTTTAGCTTTATGATTAGTCTCATAATCCTTAATTATTCATCAGTCTCCAGACCACCTTTAGGTACTATGTATTTATCTATAACCATCTTCCAGACATTATAATTAATAGAAATAAGATAACTTTGCATTCATACCTTCCAGTAGGCATAGTTAGATCCATCAAACTAAGGAATGTCTTTCTTGTGTGCCATCCTAGATCTACCTTAAGCTGTTAGGCTTTCTTCCAAGGAACCTCGCTCTGATACCAATTGTTGAAGGCACAAGACAACTGAGAGGGGATGAATCATTTGTATCAAAAAACTTAACTTCTTTCAACAAAATCACATTCACATTCACTTACTTTAACTCCTTAATCTGTTATGAAGATTAAACATGAATAGCAATATCAAAACATAAACACATCAACACCATACACATATGAACATCTGATTTTTACGTCGAAAACCTTAAAAGGGAAAAACCACAGTGAGTGTTAGCTCACAATATTATGCAGTAACAATATCGAATAACAAAGAGGCTCATTGCCTAAATGAATGCTCACTACAAAAAGGTTCACTGCCAAGGGGTGGCTCACTACCAAAGGGCGGCTCACTGCCAAAGGGGTGGCTCACTGCCATGAATTGATATAGTAGCATCTACAACATGCCTGAGTTCAGTTCCATTGAAGCACAATATATCTCTCCTTCACTACCTTTACAACACACACTTTATCTTCACATCTTCGTACACTCTTACATCACTCACAAGTTCATTACATATATTTATACCAATCATCAACCTTGGAACATTCATCAAGGTTGGCAATACAACTTACAACTATTGGAACTATCTCCAAGATCGGCATACATACATAAATCAAATTAGGTCTGGAGCTAAAAAATATTATGAAGAAAATGAATGAAGGAAGAACACTTCATGTCTTTTCTTAGACCCAAACACATCCTTACACACTTCAACATGCTTCCACAACCCACAAATCACCTCTGCAACAAGTGTAAATAACCAAGTTGGCCAGAACTAGTGCAAATATCAAGAATACTTAGATACACGCTTCCGAGAACTTCATTATAGCATGTGGATCAAGCACACACCTTTAATACATTATGGAGACATCCAAGAACAACATAGAGTCACCTGGGAGATGACAAATCCAACCACAACAGATCTCACTTAAGGACAACAAATATCACTTGAAGACATATCACAGACTGCTCACAACAAACACTATCGAACTCTACTAATCAATAACTTACTTTTCAGAGCATCAAATCACAAATCATTTAGAGTGAAGAGAGATAAGGACTTTATAAACTTAAGTCTTGAACCACAAGACTAGAATCCAAACTGCGGAGAAATACAGAGCAAAATACTTTCTCCCTATCACATTGCAAATGCTTCCAGGCACAATCTTCAAACTGGTGAATAGAACTTTTTTTGCACAGTGATCCAGATTACCAAATTCTAAATTTAGCATCTTCAAACACTTATCTAAATCATATCCAAATCTCATACTTTGTTCTTCAACATAGAGGAAATGCGGAGCAAAAACTTAGATAATGTCCTTATCATGACAACTCAATCAATCAACAAACAACAATATCAAAAGACACAGTTAGCACCAATGACAACATAAACATGTTGACATCAATGAAAACACTAGTTAGCACATACTTGCAACAAAAAGAGGGAAACAAAACATGGATATATTTACAACAAAGGCATATATACAACAAGACAACACAGCCAATGGCATGAAAGCACATCGACAATAAAAGGATGGTTGTGAATCAAAATTTTAACACAATGCAGGTCAAACCTATGCAAGAAGGATGAAATTACTTGCCTATGTTGCAGATAATTTGAAGGAAGGATTTGATCTAGACCTCAAAATAAAACTATACTCACCACCCAATTGCAACAAATGAAAACCTTTATCTGCATGATTCAATTTTCAAGCAATGCTCATGACGTGAAGACAAGCTTCACCATTGAAATTGTTATTGCTGTAAGGCAACCATAAATAATAGGTACATGACCTATTCCATTCCACATCACATTTTTTTCACAACAACAAGGGGTGAGAAACTATAAATTAGATTAGAATCAAAAGATGTAGATGAAGAAAAACACCCATCCACATGCATAATATCATTATCCCTGCTAACCTCCACACGTAAATCAATACAAAAATAGAATGTCTCAAAATCACATGGCAAGGAAAAATGTGCCTCACTACACTACTAATCTATAAAAGAAGATGAATCTTCTTTAAAATCAAACTAAAAAAATAGCTCGGGCATACCTTCCAACTAAGCTACAACATGTTAAAATTCAAGCATGCACATACCTTGATGCTCACTTACATCAATGTCCCACACAAAGGACTCAACCTCCATTGTAGTACCAACACCGTCAAGGGTCAAAGAACACCCAACATCAAAGTGGAAAGATTCATATTCATTTGTATCTCCACCGAACCCTTGAACATTATACTCAAATGTGTTGCTGCACTCTTCAATATCTAAATCACAAACATGAATCAAGATTCAATTCAAACCATCAACACCATGAGACACGTGAAGTGAAGAATTGAGTTCTTCTAGTTATCTCTCTATTTTTTATTCACTTTGGCAATCTATTGTGTCATATACACTGATGCAGACATGATGATGACACACTTCTTCCTTATTCATTTTTCTATAATTTTCTTGTGGCCCGTGTGAAGCACACTCAGTATGGGGAGGATAACAAACCTTGTACCAAAGAAATAAGTTCGCATATGCATCTACATGATCATCACTTTCACATTCATCAAGGGAAAGTTCTTCATACTAATATTACATGGTTGTACTAACACTTGTCTCTGATCGGTTATCATCAAGTGCAGCCACCTCTCTGGTATCCTCATGTAAACAAACACTAACTGCTTCACAATCATTAGCAAGAACAAAAGAGAGGAACACATCAAACAAGAAAGTAGTTTCTTGCTCACTCTCTATTTTACTTACATGTCCACAATCTTCATAATCCATGTTATCAACTGATTCAATTAGATGCTCACTTGCACGCACCCACCTCTTTGTTCAATAAGCCACATGCTTCAACAACAAGCTAGAAATCATCATTGGTCCTACCATTTTCATCTTCAATGGATGACTTGTCTAGCTGAAGGCAGGTGTATACATTGTCCTTATCATCTACATCGCTCTCATACAATGCACCACCTTCACTTTCTATCCTTCTGACTACACATTCATATCCATTTGATGCTACACTCATCTAATTGGTTGTATCCACATGAATGTTGTTCAAATCAGCATGTTCATTACCAACAATACTTTAATTTGTGGACAACAAATTTACTATGTAGTCATCTTTAACTTTATCCATGGAGTCTAGGCATAAATATGCCTACTCAATACTTTTTATTTTGAAATCTTCCCACACAAAACTCAATCCAACTTCATATGCTTCAAAAAACATATCAATACAAGCAAGAGTGTTAGGTCTGAAACTATTTGGAATATTTGAAAGAGCAATAGAAAACATGTGACTAAAATATAGGATAGACTTTCCCTCTTGCCTTCTATTTTTTCTAATTCTATGACAAGATTAGCAGGGGAAACACCTTTAGAAAACTCATTTTCAAAAGAATTCACAAGTTTATTCCAAAAGGCAAAGGATTGCCTTGGAAAACTCTGAATCCATTCTTTAGCCCTTGCACATAAGGACCTAACAAAGAATTTCATGTACATGTCTTCATCTTCAAACTGATGTTCTTCCATGAATTCTAAAAACTCATCAGCAGGTGTGTCCCCTTCCCAAATATTGTACCCATCAAACTTGGGCAACTGGTTGTAGACCTTGGTTGACATGTTTTTGGTTTTGTAATCAACCCAAGAGAGGTCCAATAGATTATACATAGGATCTAGGGGAATGATAAGGGACTGAGCAACTTGATTTTTAGGGGCATCCGGGCAAGCATTGGAATGCACCCTAGACTGTAGCAGCTGAATACATTTTTCAATTTATTTTTCTTGTTGCAACATGGACTCTAGCAGCTAATTATTTTTATCAATTTCATATTGTTGCATTGCTAATGTATATGATGAAATTTGGAATACAAAGGAGACAATAACAATCAAAGACTGAAATCCAAAATCAATCGTAACCTCAAAGAATAAACAAGAGCATAACCTAAATCCATAATGCATGAACAGTAAAAGATGTTACCACTTGATATATATTCCTTGGAATTATAGAGGGGATTGCTTAAATACGTAGCATAACCATAGCTTGTAATGATGGATGAATGTGGATGAGCTCAAAGTGCTCAATGGATGCAAAGTGTGAAGTGCTCAATGAATGCTCAAAGCTCATATGGATATTCAAAGCTCAAAGATCATGGATGGTTTGCAAATGTGAGGATTGGCGTATTTATAGCTTTCACAAGACTTTGATCAGCGATTGAAAATTTTGAATGAATTGACGGATGAGATAATTTGAGAGAACATGAAGAATGTCCAAGTGACATGTGTCCATGCAAAAAGATTTTTTAAAGAGTTAATTGCTTTCATGGATAGTAAAACTAATTTGATTTTCATAAATAGAATTGATTTTTCTATTTAGTGAATTGATTGATAAAGATAGAGATTTGAAAGCTAAGTTTACTCAATGTTTGATTTGCTTTTGGGTAAAATCATAATACTTGGTCCCAAACTTGAAACATGAAAAAATTGGGAGGGAGGGGGACAAAAAGGATCAAATACCTTTGTTCGAAGATATTTCTTCAAACAAAGGTACCTACGAATGAAGGTTCTTGATTATTAAAAAACATTAAAATAATACCTTCGAATGAATAAAATCTTCATTCGAAAGTATTATTTTAATGTTTTTTAATCGCTATATGAAAAACAACTTTGTTTTGTCATCTCATTTTAGCAAAAGAGACTTTAAGCAAGTTCTGGACAGTGGACCTATAGGCAAAGGGAAGCACCTGGTGGAGCCCGCGGTCAGCATTTGAGGGAGCTACAGACATTCGTTTGAAGATATTACTGTGCATTTTGAGGTAAGCATAATCCACCACCATTTTCATGGTGGTGAACTATGAACTGCATTTACCCTAATTTTAATTTGGCATTAACCCTAATTTTGGCATAAACCCTAATTCCGAGCGTAATAAGGCATTCTTTTTGTTTCTTACTTGATAAAAATTTTAAATCTTGATTGGAGGTTTCATATGAAAGAAGAGATTTTGGACATACTATCAAAATTTCTATATACAGACGATTATGATATATATATATATATCATCATAATCAAGTAGATATAAATTTTGATAGTATACATATATCATCATGTATATATCATCATATATATGTGTGTGATGATATATATAGGATTATACTAGTAACATTATTGGTTAACAAGTTTAATAATGATTTGGTTACTTTCCTTATGTAATCCAAGGGGCACATGCATTAGGTATTGAATTATTATTATATTTATAAAATATTATGCATTTAATAATACTTGTATTATATGTGTTAATAATTGATTTGAATGATGAAACAAGTGTTAAATTCCTTAATCTTGAAACAAGTGATAATCTTGAGCTTAACTAAGTATTCAATGTTGGTACGAAATGGGGAGATCACAAAAAACAAAGGGGAACTCTATTTAAGATGCTCAATCAAGAACTAGGGAACACCATACATGCACGCCTATTCTTTGACAAAAAAATGAGGATATTATATGGTTATCTAACATTAAAAATTTGACATCAACATTAAACTAGATCTTAGTGGACAACGTGGCAAGAAAAGTACTCAATAAGAAAAAGTAGAGAAAACTTCCAGGTTGGTAGCAAGAAACCATTAGTTGTTCATGTGAATTTCTATTTGGTTAGAATATACCTATCATGGGAATATAGTATATGAAAGAACCTAAGAAAATGAAAAATTCTAAATGAGAAGAATAAAATTTGAAAAATAATCTTGATGCAATTTGGAAAAAAATTCCATAAGACTAGAGTAAATAATCATTAGACTCTTGTGATTGATATATTAAATATTAGATTTAAAGTTATCTCTTTCTTGTACTCTTTAAAATTTTAATTCCTTTGAGTTCATTTCAATTGTCTATAAATGGGGAAGCACTATTAGATTGGAACCAAACTTGTTCTAGATAGATGCAATGTAAAAATTCAAGGTAAAACTAGATACAAAAGTTCTAGAGGCATGCCTTCATGTTAAAATACACAATGTTCTTGGATAAGAATAATATGAGCTTGAGGAATATATATTATGTTCATGGTTATGATTAACACCATAAGGGTGCAAATCATACTTTGAGAAGAAACAAAAATAAACCATTGACAACATTAACCCTAGTGAATTTCCCTCACATTTCATCTAAATCTTAATGCAAGAAAAAATCAACCCCACCAAAGGGTTCAAATGTATCCCAAATATAAAAAGGAAATATACAACCATCCAATATGGATAATACCTTAGATCAATAAAAGACCTATGTTATAACATAGTTGAGGACATAAAATGAACTAAAGAAAATGTGTCATTATTTAATGTAATTCAACTCTAATGAAAAGAAAATTCTAAAATTTGAAGCACTGACATGACCTAAGGAATTAACCAAAGTATATAAAACATTGAATATTTATATGACCTAAGGAATCAACCAAAATATATAAAACATTGAATATTTATAAGGAGTCTTTGCAAAGAATTTAATCTTGACTACCTTGAACTGATTTGGGCACATTTGTAAATGTGATGCCATATGATATCTATTAAAGACTTGGCCTAGTACCATAGTATGGTCAATTCAAAAGGTATATGGTTGGGGAGATGAATATCATTCCCATACATTTATTGATTATTTAATTCTCCATTTAGATAGAACATATATATTTAAATTATGGATACTCCTAGCACCTTTGTCATGCTCATGAGCTTAGACTAGTGTTAAATGCTCAATAGCTATATATAATGAGACTAATTTATAACATATGCACATCTTATGTGGTTTAGGTGATTCATAATAAAATTAGGAAAAAAAGAAAGGCCAACATAAAACATCTCATCATAGAATACAAAAAACCTAATGCTCTTATGTTCATTGTACACTTGAGCTAGGAATTTATACACTAGAAATCAAAAAATAGAACAAGATTCTAGCTATCTCAATTGTATTGCTAAGTAAAAATCATACCCAAGCAGATCTAGTGTGTAAAGTTAGATTTTATGTGTTGATATAAGCTTCATAGTCTTCAATAAACTAGTCAACCCCTCCAATTGATTAGACATGGGGGACCCAAAATAAATTTTCATTGTAAATGAATTCACTCCTTGAGGATAAATAGTTATTGGGATTATTAGAATATTTTTATGTGGAGGGTTTAGAATATAAAATATAGAATTTCAAAGTGAGAGAGATCTACTTTGTACGAGCACATGTATGAAAGAAGAGACCTGAATTTTAAGGATCGCCAATCATCATTATGGAATGTGTTAGAAGAAGACAAGTGACCTTTCAAAACATCATTTATATTTGAGGTGATAATATTGCAAATTATTTAGCTTAAGAAGTGGGTATGAAGCTACAATTAGTAGAAAATGTAGAAGGAAGATCCTAATGACCAAGATCCAGATCTATTAAAAATATTAGAGAGGATGTGGATCAACTTTGATTGTAAACTTTTTATTGTTAGGAAAAAACCTATTAGACTAATGGAAGTTAGATGGGACTACAACCATAGTGTGAATCCATGATCTACCCAAGAGTAGAAATGGTAAATCTAAAATGACATAATAGAGAGCCTTAGATTATTTTTTATAATTTAATCAAGTGAGATACACAACAATGGTGGCATGTTATTGTCACATGGTTTGATGAGAAAGAAAGCATATCTAATTTTGTTGCACCAAATTAAATCCTCAGCTGGGGGAGGATCTATTTCCTCAAGGAGGAGATGGTAGTGGCCCTCAGATAACCCTTTTTTGGCCTAATCTCATATTTCCCTCATCTACTTGCACACAAAGATGTTTTTAATCATCTGAACATATCCTAATCATTTTCTCATATAATTTGACAATAGCCTTTTTTCTTCCTCTTGAGCTCTTTTTAAATCTATCCGTGATATTTAATTGACCAACTATGTAATTGTCCACCAAAGCTCAGTTCAAAGAAATGCTAGAGTGTAGTTGAGAGATTTTTGGAACATGCACATAAGTTTCAAACAAGAGTTAGTCCTCTATCAATACATAGATGGATTCATGTTCCAAAATAAATGTAATTTCTAATACCCCCAAACTAGAATTTCCCAAATTTGATGGTATTGATCCTACCAATTAGATATATAAGGTAGACCAATATTTTGTAGTAAATATAAAGTTCCCCATGATCAAAATCTCTTTAGTGCTTCTTTCAAAGTAAAAATGAAGCCATTCAATGGTTAGATAAAACTCAATCTTTTCTCACATGGGAAAATTTTTGCACTTTGAAGTCCTTAGCTAAATTTCAATGTATTAGCATTCATACTCAAGCTCTTTGGATAAATCTAGTTAAGTGAATTTAATCTATTCATGATCAATTGAAATCCTAAATTATCATGTTCATTTATGTTCAATCATCATGTTCTAGAGCTAATCCATTTACTAGTTTAAAGGTTGATTTATGTTTCAATGTATATGCATTTTTTAATTATTCTAAATTAACATTAGGTAGAGTTCATTTTTCAAGTCATATTTTTATTATGAAAATTTATTTGATTTAACATCATACCTCTAGTTTCACTTTAGGGTTTAAATTTGTCTTCATTAGTTTTAGGTTAAATTAGATTTATACCTTCTAAAATTGTGCATCATCATTATTTTGAGATTTAGGAAAGGATGCAATATTATTTTAGACCTATGTACATGTGCTTGAATTAAAATTAGAGCTTAATTATTTTTTGTGCATAGTGCACACCGATATGGATATGCTTTGGACACATACTAATTCTGAGATTCAGAGATTGAGACAGATTTTAAATGACCCTTCTACCACTGGGGTGTATAGAAGTAATTGTAATATGATTTTATAGAGTTTAGTCACCATTAGATAGTTAGAAACTATCCTTGCCTAGATGAGGGATCGAGTATCAGGTGATGTTCCTTTGAGCACAGTCTAGAGCAAAGTGCCAAAGGAAACTATCAAAACTCAATGTTTTCCATAGTACTCCACCAGATCTTAGGTCAGGGCATATCAGGTGACTAGATGCATATGTCGTAGGCTGGCCCCTTTGATATATCCACGATTTCTTGTAGCACATGATCGCTATCTAAATAATGACTAAATTCCATTATATTTTACACAACAGTGATACGTTGAGGTCCATTTAGGCCTCAACATCAACTATTTGGATTTACTAGGTCATTTGAGGGAGTGGCATGGTAGGGTTTGTGATAGGGATGCTTACCATCGTGCAAATCGACAACCCATAGATTACAGGGCCTTGGTTGGGCAGAGGATGCTTGTCATCTCTTCAGCCATAAGCCCTATTGCCGATGAGGTTGTCATTGCTTCCCAACGGGAAGAATTTGATAGTATTATTGATATTGCAGTCCAGCCTCAATGCATATCTACAGATTATGTGGGTCCATACTTGATAAGACATCCACGTAGGTCACTTGTTGATTCAAATGCATATGTCGTGACAGGCATCCCGTCTTTGGATGATACAGACCACATTGCATGTGATGTCCAGAGTTTGAGGGATATAGGTTATAGATTGTTTGACGACTTGATGAGAGCTTATCATGTGATCTCATCACAGTTGGGGATCCCCTTAGCAGATGTTAGTTCATTTGTGGGTCAGTGGTGTGGAGATTTTTAGACTCCTGTAGCTCAATCATGGCATTCTGATATGGATCCTACTAGATCATCTGGAGGGGCACATGAGGCACCTACCCGCCGCAATTCTACCGATTCATCACAAGTGCATACACAGGCTGATGATTATCTTGCTATAGGTGCGCAGTCATTTGCTACTCCAGGTGCTTAGACATCTATTGATATATGCGAGAAGGTTGTGAGAGGTCTAGGTTTTATGGAGATGCTCTCTTCAGAGTCGATGCAATCTCACTTGCATAGTCCACTACACACATCATTGGTAGAGCTAGTCCAGGGTAGGACTACAGAGGAGTTGGTGGATTATACATAATTGCAGAAGGTGACATTGAGGATGCAGAGGTGACTCAGGTATATATGTACATATAATTTTAAGTTTTTTAAGTTTTAAATAAATACATGTAGTATGTAACTTCATTGGAACCATGTACAATTCACATTTTTATAAATTATATAACTCAAAATTATTTTTATTTTTTTACATGTATTCATGCATGTGTCTAGGTGGATGTAGCACGTGACTCCTAGTTTGAGAGGAGAGCACATACACACATGTTCTTCGTCTGACCATGTCAGTGGACAGGTGAACTTTAATTTTTATCTAAGTTAACGTATATATGTACATGTTCACTTGTTCATGTGTGTCTATATATATAATTTTTAATTAATTACACAAGTTTGTATATGTGAGGCCCATCCTTGTGCAACTGTTTTAGTGGCACTATTAGACCTGTTGTATTGTCTTACCCAGGGTTAGGTTTTTTTATGGTATGGTGACCTTGTCCTAGAGTCATTTTGGTGTTGTTGTGAATCTATTTATAAGGTAGTTGTGTTGATTTGGTATGCAAGATACATGACTTGATAAATTATATATGATTTGACTGTGATGAATTGGTTAGAAATGATTATATTAATTCTCAATTTTTTTAGATGAAATATGTTTTGCCTTGCCATTCATTATTTCAATTATGAATATGAATGGATTTTAGTGTTGTAGGATTATATCCTTGAACATAGGGATAAGTTTGTAATGTGGTTGATTATGTTACTCCTTGATTATTGTGAAATGATTTGTAATTAAATTATAATATTCTAAGTGGGATTGAATTGTTGCAATGGTTATTAGAACACCTAATTTTGATGATTAGGAAATAAATTGTGAAAAGGTTGAGATAAGGCTATGCATTGATATTTGAAAGTGACTGTATTGTGTTTGAAACACTTGGTTGTTGAGTGACTCTATGTGTGTATAATTCTTGTTGATTTGGCTATTTATACGTTGGACATATTAATGTGTGTGTTGAAGTGTGTAGGTATTTCCATAGCCAATGGAATTTTGGAGGTCTACTAAGTAACTCATGTATTTAACTAGTAATGCCAACCTAATCCCTAAGGTGGATTAAGGTTATTGTTGAAATTGGAATGATTGTAATGTGTTTTAATTGTGCACTTTGATTTATGAGTCTTCTAAGGATGTCTAGTAGTGAGGTGGATGATGAGTTGCCATCCACATGTTTATTTTTGTTCTTATAATTTAAGGGCTTTTTAATTGATGATATTTTTGTAAAATTTCACTTTATTGGTTGTTCACCTTGAAAGTTTGTAATGTTGTATTGTTTTGGTTTGCACAAAATTCGTGCTAAATGTTTATGCACCTTTTGAGAGTGGATTTATTAGCCCTGTTGTATTAATTATGATTAATTAATGACCCTAGGTCATACCCCTAGGGTCTAGGGTCATTTTTAGCTTGTTAACTCTTGATGTAACCCTTGTATGGTCACCTTAACTTACGCCTAGAGTAAGGTGACAAGTTTGGGATATGTGAAAGGTGGGTGGCAAGTCACCATCCCACCTTAACTAACCCCACTCACCTAGGGTAAGTTAACACCCTTGTCATCGAGTGCTTTGGAAGCTTCCAAAGCCCTCACGTGTGTGAGACCTCTTCCCTATTCTCTCACACATGTGTGAGCACAAGTGGGGTCTCCCATGTGTGATCCCCTCTTCCAATGCTCTCACACATGTCTGAGAGCATTTGTGGGAGAATGTGTAGCATAGTTGAATGGGAAGTTGACAAGTGTCACCTCCTCATTCTTGTGGGGTTGTGAGAGGGTTGTGTGGATGAAGGATAAGATGACAAGTGTCACCTTCTCATTCATCAAGGCTTGTGAGAAAAGCCTATTTATAGTCCTCTTGTTTAGAGGAGAGGGGTTCTTTTTTTTTTCTTTTTGGTCTTGGATTTGGGAAAGAGCTTGGGTCTTGGAGAGAATTTTTTTGAAATGTTGGAGAACTCTTGAGTAGATCTTCTTCAACTCCTTAAAACTTGAAGAGCTTGAGAGGTAAGCTCTCAAGAGTCTTCAAGCTTTTAGTAGTTGTTTATTTGCTTATGTAATGTATGCATTTGTATGCTTTTATTTGTTTGTGTTGTTGTTTTTGTGTTAATGTTTTGGGATGGGTTGTTTATGGAAAATGCTCACCACCTATGTGGAAGAAGCTTGCCACGTATTTGGGGTTTGGAGAGAGGTGAGAACCTCCTCGGGGAAAGATCACTCCTTAAGAGGAGTTGTTTTGGCTTGAGGCCTTATTTTGAGGTTTTGGTTATATGTGAAAGGCAAGAGTGCCTCCTTGTGATTATTGAAATATTATGATGGTTAAGTTGTAACATGAGAGGACATTGAGGAGAAAATGGTTAACTTGAAATATGAGAAAGAAGTGTTGAAGAAATGAGTAAGTTGGTATTGATGTATTTCCCCTTGAGGAGAGTAGTCCACTCTCTCCCCTTGTTTCAAATCCATAGTTTATGGATTTTGTGTTGTGGGTTATCTTTGGTTGGGAATGAACTTCTTTGCTTGTGTGTGTGGTTGCTTCTTGTGTTTGTGTGTATTTCAAGGTTACTTATAGGCCTCCTATATCGGGGGAGGCTTGTGAGTAATCCTATGGTTGGGTGGTGAGAACTTCCATTGGGTTTGTTGTGTTATTATGACTTTTTGCAGGTTTTGGGCTAAGAAGGAAGAAAAGGAGAAAGAGTCTCCTTGTGGATCATAGTCTATGTTTAGTGCCTTAAGGTTGATGTAATGGCTATGTAAAAGCCTAATCTCAAAGAGCTTTGTAAATGGGTAGTTAGATTGTGTTTTTTTAAAATACCTTCCCTTGTGATCTCCTTTGAATGTTCCTTCTCTTAAAAAAAGTTGTAATTATCTGAAAGAAATAATGAGAGAAAGATTCTTTGACCTTATGTTGTTGTCAAAATTTGCAATGTTGTAAGGCTAGGAATAAGTAAATGATTCTCTCTCTTTCTCCCCTATATTATTTTAATGATGATTACTTGGTTGCAAATGAATAAATAAATGATGAGTTACTCTAGGTTAGTTCATTATTTGAAATAAGAAATCACTTAAATATCTCTCCCTCCCTCTTGAGGGTCATTAGATCTAAAAGAACTTATTAGTGTCATGAAATTATTTTTTTCAAAAAAAATAATATATATATATATGCTTTTTTTCTCTCTTTTACATTATGGAAAAGAAATAAATAACTATATTTGTTTGAAATAGTTGATATAAAAATAATAATAATAATAAAATAAGCATATGGTTATATATATCTATTTTAATCTTACTGTTTTTATTATTTTGTTCTCTGGTTTTCTTTTTGGAAAATACAGAGATAATATTAATGAATTATATATATATATATTATAGAAAATATAATAATTTTTAAATGTTATAATTTATATCCAAATCAAAGTGTGGGTGATCAAAAGGTATTAACAAAAAAAACATGTCGTTGGCCGCTACACTTCCCACGGGACCCCCGACTCACCTCCACAAAGATTTAAGCTATGTGGGAGTGGGGAGGGAGCCCTGCCCCCCGACCAGCATGAGCAGCGGCCATTACAAGCCGCTGGCCACGCAGCCTTGCCACCCTCAGCTCTTAGCCTCTCTTTGTTTTAAAAAAAAAGAACCTTCTCTAATTTTTTTATCAATACCTATTAATTTTCAAAACGCCTCTTCAAATATTAATGCACTTTGTTTACTATTTTAAAACCCTCTGTTAAAATAAAATGCCTCTGCATTTCTCTCAGTTCTGTTTAAGGCTTTGACACAGTCCCTGCTAAATTTTATTCCGGCCCTATTTAGATATTAAGTTTTGTGTGGTATATATATATACTCTCCCACTCTCTATTTGTTATCAGTAGTTTACTTAAATATATGTTGTTGGATATATATATATATATATATATATATATATATATATATTCTCATGAATAACTCTTCTCTGTGTAAAAACCAGAGAGTTCTTTTCTTTTATTTTGAAAACAAATAACTCTTTTTGGAACTTAAAATTATATATATATATATATTCATGAATAACTCTTCTCTGTGTAAAAACTAGAGAGTTCTTTTCTTTTATTTTGAAAACAAATAACTCTTTTTGGAGCTTAAAATTGGTAATACTTTTGAATCCAAACTTTTAATCCTTTTAGAAAGCATGGAGAAAATTGAAACCTATGCAACAATTAAAACTTTATAGAAAATACATTTTAAACTTATAGAAACAAAAAGAAATATTAGAAAACAAAATAATACATAAACAATTGTTAGAGAAACTTCCTTTTGGGGGAAAATGTCTTCCCACTTGGGGAAGGGATTTTCCCACTCCCTTACAATTTGAACCTACAACCAACCAGAACAAAAGTTAGACTTGTGAGAGAAAATAGGACTTAAGCTTGCTTTTATAAACTTTTTTTTTAGGGTTTTGTGATGCCCTAGGGTTAGAGAGTGGATTAAACCTCTAACCCCTTGTTATCTTTTTTAAACTTGCTTAGGGAGGTTGACTTAAATTTATTGCATTGGAACTATAGTTGAATATTAATCCATTTAACTAAATCATTTCTTTATAGTTCCTATAGTTGTTATTGATAATTTAATTGATTTAAGTTAATGTTCTAGTGCTATAGTTTGAATTGTATATTTTAAATTGATTTAATGTAAATGTTAAATCCTATAGTTGATATTATAAAGATGTTTAATTTGTTTAATTTGTTTTAAATCTTGTATAAGTTCCTTAGTCGAAATGCAACGTTATGCTGCCGAAATGTTTACCTAGGGGAAACTATAGTAAATTGGAAAGATTTTGACTAAGAAATTTCTCCCTCTTGGTTGGGTTCCATTTAATTTATTGGTTTAATTATTATTTACCTCCTAAGCATTTAAAGTTCCCTTATGCTTTTCTTAGATTTTGTATTTATTCATTTAAATCTAGACTATAGTCGTTGAACATTATTTTAGAAAACCTATAGTTCAACGTTGGTTTTAATCAATCAGTTTTCTTAACCGAATTGAAACACATTGGTTAAACTATAATCCTAATCTAGGGTTTAAACCTAAAACTATAGAAAACTTGATAGAGGAAACCAGGGACTTCCTCTAGAAGGAGATCTTCCCTTTTAGCGATGCATGTTGCGACGCCTAACCTGTTAGGTTAACCCCCATTTTGGCAGGACATGAAAGGAGTTTCATGATTCCTTGTCTTCTTAGACTTATTCATCATTTCAATGTGGCATGATTAATGTTGTTTGTACTTACAACAATGTTAGGTGCACTTGTTGTCAAGCGCGCATGATGCGTACGAGGGGGTTCTGGCATCAGGTTTAGAAAATTTTGGTTTTTCGTGTCATGACCACATGGTGAATGTGGGCATGACATGTGGTTTTTGTGTCATGACCACATGGAAAATGTGGGCATGACATTTGATAAGAGCCCATGTTTCAAAAACTGGGAACTTTGGGTGTGTACAAGTGTTTGTGTTGGGCCACTTGTTGGTCATGCGTACCTGAGTCATGTGTCTAACTCTAGCTTGCTTAGCAATGATTTCATAGGACACCTTGCATGGGAATGACTAGATTCCCTTGATTTTTGCTTCTACTAACCCCCCCATGTACGACTTGGTGTCGTAGGTATTTGGGGAATGCAATCTCGCCGAATAAAGTAATTAAAGGACCATACAAGTCCTGATTTTGAGAGTTAGCCAACTCTTGATAATGTTATCCTATACGGAGGTTAATTGTTTAGGTATTGCTAAGTGTTTCATCCTAGTAAAGTCTTTCCTTGTCCTAGTTCAAAGGAATAATTTGATCCTTTTATAGAGATCATTGTCAACCTACAGAACTGCACCCTTGGAAAAGTGGTGTTATGGTAAAGTTACCTCTTATAGAAACCTTGAAGGTTTGCCCTTGTGAATGTTTTAGTGGCATGATTCATGTTGTGAGTACTATCACGTCATATGAGACTTACCCTTTTATGAGGATGTTGAGTTGTGTGTACCCTACCTTGTAGGAAGAAAGCAATGTATTAGAATGGTACACTAACCTTTGTCTAAGACTTATGTACCCCATTACATTTTTTCCCCACCTTGTGTTGTTTAGATAACCTATGTATTGTAGGGTAAGTTTCTATCTTGATTAGGAGACCCTTAGTAGTGATACAAAGGAGTTGTTCTTTAGGTATCCTTTGACTTGACTTAGGATTAAGTTACCCTGATGGTCAATTATCACTTGAAGAGTGATAAGAGGATAAAATGGTATATTATCTTGTAAGATTTGCTTGGTACCCTCATCTTGAGGATAGGGGTAGTGGACATTAAAAGAGTATGGTGTGAAAGGCCTTTTATGGCTAGCTTTTTTGTATGCCTTTTGTTTAAGTGGAAGGATAGTAGTGGCTTCGAGAACCACTTCCTTGTTGTGAATCTTGTGACACTTATTGTGCCATGTCAAGATAACCTCCTTGTAGCATATTGGTGTCTAGTGTGTAATAAAAGTTATGCACTACTCTTGGCACTAATTGTATTATGATATAATCACTTAAAGGAGATACCTCATGTAGTTGATGGTATTAAGATGGTATGCTTGCATGATGTTGAACCATGCTATGATAGTCAAGGAGTAAGATCTAGTTGTGGGGTAATTCCCTAATGGCTTATTAAATAATAACCTAAGAGCAACTTGATCCTTTCCTTGCAGCCTTGTTTCGTTGGATTTTTGCCTACCTTTATGTCTTGTTAAGGTGGAGAATCACCCTTGGGAGCAACATATGTCCTTGTGCATAGAACTCTATAGTGAAGCCTTGTGATGGGTTGTAGTAAAGAAAGTTAAGGTTTAGTTATGTTTGTCCTCTTGGGTTATTGTGGAAACCCTCTAGTAGTACCTTCTTGTCTTTAGTAGGAGAACACATGGGATGCTTAAGGTGATTAAATAGTTGTTGCAACAAGGTAGTTGGAGTGTCAACTCTTCTATCTTGAGTCCTTTAGTTGTTGTCTTTTGGTAAGCCACGAGACGAGTCTTTAGTGCAACTGATTCCATGATCCCACGAAGATGACTCTAATGTATAGAAAGCTATTATTTTATACAATGCAATAATTCTAGATGTTGAATTGATTAAGGATTCACATACCTTGCTATAGGGCAGGGAATATGAATAATCACTTGAATGGTTATCTTGGAAGCATTTGGGATTGTAAGGGTGTGTTGGGAAGTTGAGTTCATATTGGGAGTAATAGTAAAATGGTAATTATACCATTTAGCTGTTAGTGGATAAGTGTTGTGGATGGCACGTGTAATCTATTGGCAAGAGACACTATCTGGCTTCATGAGTGTTGTCATTGATGGCAACAAAGTCCATCCCACACATCCACAGGACATGGTGTGTCTATACTGGAAGTTAGATTGAAAATAACTTTGGTCAGGTGACCAAGAACAGAGCATGCAACAAGGTCTGACAGTCGGGTCTGGATCTCTCAGAGGAAGTATCTCAATAAAGTGCAGACTTGGGGAAGACAAGAGGAGTACCATGACTAACACATTCCAGATATTGAACCTCCGGTGATGAAAGAGTGAAAAGATATGAACACCTAAGTGTTGGGTTCCTATTTGGCAGAGTAGACTGAGGAAGAACTGACCGGCAGAGCATCAGACCTTAATCCAGATGAGATATTAATGGTGATCAAGTTTCTTGAGGTATCATTCATGATTGGCTGACATGATTGATGAATTCTATAAGCATCTTCTTGATACACATCACTTGGTAAGCAAGGCTTCAGTCGACAGACCAAAGGTTGAGAAAATATTGAGTATTCTGGATACTGACTAGAAAGATATTGAAATCCTTTGTACGGATATATATACCAGATGGATTTTGATGAGAAAGAGTGTGTGGTGTGTATGGTGAAGTGCGAAGAAAAGCATAGAGCAGTGTGGAAACAGTAATACAAGTCTGGTATGTGACAGGACAGCAGCACCAAAGAAGAGGAAGAATGAAGTGCAGTAGATCAGTGTATTGAGCCTAACCGGAACTAAACCTCAGCATGTGTGGATGCTTCTCATCAGTTCACGTATCTTGTTACTTTTTTTATAACTTGTAGACAGTGAGTCTCTTGTAGGTAGTGAGCCTCTTGTGAGCAGTGTGCTCAGGTAGTGATCCCTAATTGGCAAGTGACATTTTGTACTTCTATTCTTTCAACAGAGAATACAATCTTGGGTTAGTCACCCCGTGGTTTTTCCCTTAACAGGTTTTTCCACGTCAAAATCATTGTGTTATGTGTATTGATTTTGTTTCTACTTTCATGGTTATGGATGCTTATTTGTTTTGATGTTGCACTAGTTGTTAAAGAAGAACAGAAAGTTAAATTAATTAAGATAACTGATTCACCCCCCTCTCAGTTATCAACAATTGGTATCAAAGCCAAGTTCCTCCAAACAAAGCCTAATAGCTTGAGGAAGATCTGGGAATTCCAATGGATATGTATGGTATGAGGGAATAGCTTCAGTCTGCCCTTGATGATCTCGAGTAATCTCACTCTGAAGTCAATAACTAGAAGGAAAGACTCAAACAAGATGATGATTTCATAAATGAACTAAAGGAGAAACTTAGTATCTCTATAAAAAAGAGAAAGGAACTTCTTCAGCAAGTAGCAAGTCAAAGTGAAGTCAATGATACTAATGATGATCTGAATGAGAAGAACAAATTATGTGAGAAGCTATCAAAAGAGGTCATTATGGTAAGACATGAAATGGAATCAGGTGTTATGAAATTCACCGAAGAGATTGAAGAGAAAAGAAAGACTAAAGATAATCTAAAACAATCTCTCAAGGAGAAGTCAGAAGACTGCCACAAAATGGATAGAATAATCAGGCATTTGGAATCTAATCTTGAAGAAGCTAGAGATAATGAAGAACAACTTGAGAATCAGATTGACACTCTAAAAAGGGATCTTCAAACAGCAAATGAATACAAAGAGAAATTCAAGATAAGCTCTGCTCAGCTTGAAGTTCTTCTTGAAAGCCAAAAAAGGGTAGATGACAAGCAAGGCTTGGGGTATGAGAAAGGTGAAAGCTCTAGATCCAGTCAAAAGAACTCTAGATCAGGAAATCCAAGGAATAGGCCTAGAAGACCTCCGATAAGGCAACCAAATGCTCAAAGATATTCATCCTTCAATGGATACTACCACAATTGCAATAACTTTGGTCATAAAGAAAATCAGTGCAGAAGAAGAATGAATCAGACTAATTCATCCTTCTCTGGACAGTGTTTTAATTGCAAAAGGTATGGTCACAAATCTCATGAGTGTAGAAATATGCAAATGAATAATTCATTCAATGGTAGATGCTTTGCATGCAATAGAATGGGACATATGGCTAATTAGTATAGATCAAGAGGATATCAGTCAAATATGTAAAGAAATGTTGTTTGCTACAATTGCAATAGATACAGTCATATTGCCAAATTTTGTAGAAGTAAGAATCAGGATAAAAGGGGTCCGGTGCATCAAAATCAAAATCAAAACAAAGGAAAAGGAAAAGTGAATGGGGATGAAATTCAAAGAGAGATGAACAGGATTTGGGTAAAGAGAAGTATAGAAAACGTTGGGAATGGATCCGCACCAGAATCTAGTGCTGATATTCCTTCCGAAAACTAAATAAGATGAGCTTTGGCTTAGGGGGAGTCAAGAAGGAAAACAAATTTCCCCAGCCAGATAATTGGTGCCTGAAATGGGCACAAGGAAAGTTATGGATTAAAGGGTTCTTAGAGAAACATCTAAAGAAGCCTTGGTAAAGATATGAAATATCCGCAAGAAGATTTGAAGAGTCTAATCTTCCAAGATTGATCCGGTTTGACAGTTTTCTGGTATAAGCTGGAGTTTCATAGTTTGATCTAGTGTGATTCTAAACTGAAACATCTTGATCTGCGGATAAAGGGGATGATTCAAGGAAAGCAGATACATAAAAATTCATCACTAAAAATAGCTCTAAGTACATCTCAGTGATCCAGAAAGATCTCTCTCATGATAAAGCAACCAGAATAACTTAAGTTGTGCATTTATTGCAAAATGGAATTAGGATTTGCGTAGAAATAAAAGGGTTCTTTTGTTCATCATTTGCACATTTGCATTCAAGAAAAAGAGAAAAGGAGCTCTGCAACAAATTGTCTCAATCCTCTCAAAGATCAACCGCAGAAGTTGATTCTTCCAGCAATCCAATCTGGCTCATATCATGAACCCTAGAAGCACAAAAAAGGTATTTTCCTCTCTTGAAATCCTCTCTTTAAATCTTTGAAAGATGGCTACTCTGAATGTTGTGAAGATCACTGATAGGCTGCGCCCAAAATTTAGAAAACATCCCTATAAATCCCTAGAAGTTGATCCCCTAGGCACATTTTCTAGCATTTTGCATGGGGTTTTGCATGTTGAAGACATTAGGGCATACATTCATGTAAATATTGAGGAATTCGAGGAATCCAAGTTGATGGACATATATCATAAGTAGCTAATAGATGAATCATTTGAACTCAAATCTCAGTACAAAGCCATCAAGGACAAGCATTTTGGACAGTACATTCATTTCCCCTGTTTTGCAGAAGATGAATGGGTCCAGTATATTCTGAGCAGAGTGCATGACAACTTCATATGGTTGATAAGGCCATTTAAGATCACAAAGGATGCCATTAGGGTGGTGACTGAATTGCACTCATCCGGTGGGTTACCTACTCTCAAATCAGTCAAAAACCAAACTGTGAGTGAGGCTACAGGATCTAAATTTGATAAAAGAGCAATGACAATTGACGATATCACAGATTTGGATATCAAGTTTGCCACCATGATAATTGGCTACAAGATATATCAGTCAAGCAGAGAGAATTTTGTATCCAGAATAGCAATTTATACTGCTTATGAGATGTTAAGAAAGAATGCTGACTATGATCTCTATGAGCTCCTTCTAAACCAACTTTTGGAGAATCTACAGAAGATAAAGAAGGATAAGAAGAATTCTTTCAAATACGGTGGGTTGATACTCTATCTATTTTTCTAGTACATGAATGAGCTACCCGGATCTAGTGGCTGGATATGGCAAAATGACAGACCTGTTGCCATACAAATCAGGGATTATTTGTATGGGCTTGGTGATGCCAAGGCACAAAATATAGCACTGTGGGGTTACTTCAAAAACTTCCAAAGCTTGATACAGGCCAGAGAAAGAATCCCCCAATCAATAGTTAAGAAATACAAGGATATGGCGTGCTTTATGGTAGGCATTGATCAATGCCTAATGGAGGCAGTGGAGCCAAGGGCAGTCTGGATCATGCCAATGGGGTATGAAGTAGATGAGAAAATGGTAGAGCTACGTGTTCAACACATGCTAATTCAACCCAAGGATCCAAAGGCAAAAAGGTTTGGAACCTTTCAAGAATTAAATGTGAAAATTCATGTTGAACTAAGACAGCTTGAAATCAAGAGAAACGTGAGAAGAGAAGTGGAAGAATTTGCCAAGAGACATGGAATATCAAAGGAGGCAGTTGATGCCAACAGAGAGAAGATGGAAAGGGTAGAGAAAGAGAAACAAGATGCAGAAAAGGAAAGTGATCCAGTGCAAGCCCCTTCTCAGACCAGATCCTCCAAGAGCTCTGCACCTGCCACCTCTAAGAGCCAAAAGGCATCAAAATCAGAAGCCCAGACATCTGGAAAGGGAGAGAAAAGAACAAAGAAAAAGGTGACAAGGACCTATACAAGTCTCAAGGATGATGAAGAGACAAAGACGGATGAGGAAGTAAAGAAAATGAAGAAGAAGAAGAAAACATCTGGTGAATCCTCTACTGGTCAAGGCAAGTAAGAAAAGATAGAAGAATTTGTTGAAAAACCTACTCTCTGCATTGATGATATCATCAAATCAGTCACTATGGATGGGAATCTAAAACCAATGACTGAGTTCTATGATGAATATAATGAAGCTGACCAGAAGATCTTGCAAGAAGCTACAGTCAGGTA
The DNA here is from genome assembly GCA_027924645.1 of Cunninghamia lanceolata. Classification (NCBI taxonomy): domain Eukaryota; kingdom Viridiplantae; phylum Streptophyta; class Pinopsida; order Cupressales; family Cupressaceae; genus Cunninghamia; species Cunninghamia lanceolata. Next base: position 1,124,196 of record BSBN01001198.1, on the reverse strand, counting down.
TTTGAATATCTATAATAAGGCATTTATTGAAATCATATCTCTAATTCCCAAAAGCCTAGAGAAGGAACTAGAAATAAGGAAGAACAATGCTAAGGCAAAGGACCTTGAGATCCAGGAACATATAGCTATTCAGCTCTATCCTTCAATCACTTACAAATGAATATGATCTTCGAAGATTACAAGGATGAGTTCCGGAGCAAAGCTAGAATGAATCAACTTATGCTTGGAGAAACTAACAAAGTGGCAAAAGAAATAGAAGATATCCTCTGGAATGCTTTTAAAAGATTCAATCTTCCTATTATAGAGGACTTAGATGATGAACCCTCTGCCATGGATGTCGAAGGAGAATCTACTGTGAAAAATGGAGAAGAGCCAAAGGACATAGGTGAGGAAAAGACTCAGGACTTGGATTCCTCTACTCTGGAAGAGGAAGTCCCTGAAGAAGTAAACATCTCTCTTCTGGATCCCCCTGCTGACTCTGGAACTGAAGGAGAAGAAAGAAAAGAAGAGAAAATCAATCAAGAAGAAGAAGTAAAGGAAAGAGAAGAAGGTCAATTAGAGAAGACCACAAGTGGCAGTGCTGAGACTGCAGAAGGGAAGAAAAATCTGCCTCTGGCAAGAGACACAGCAGAAGCAATCAAAGACTTCCTAACAAAAGAAATGATGGAATTACATGAACCGGAGCTACTTCAAGGACCATTCAATTTTGATTCCCTCTTTCTAGTCCAGACAATGAAGGTAGCATCTTTTGCTCAAGACAAACCAAAAGAAAAGATTCTGAAGTCTCACATGGAAGATTGTGAGCTAATAGAGATTGCATCCGGTGTGCTAGAGAAAATCATGCCATCCTTCCAAAAGGATCCTTCAGCCTCTTCATCTAGTAATCGCAAATCTCTTGTTAATATTGTTAGCACACATTTTGATTCCTTAGAGAAGTTAGCAGAAGAAAAGGTCGGGAAGGAGTTTTTGGTAAAGAGATTCTCTGAGGTACAAGGGCTAATAACAAATGATAAAGAGCTTAGAAAATGCTCTTAAAGATGGCAAAGATATATATAAAATTTTTTTATCCTAGTCTAAAGTGACAATGGATATTGAGAAGAAAGTGAAAGAACGAGAGGGAAAACTTTCAAGTATATCTCAGAATTTTAATCCTCTTACCACATCCATAATAAACCAAGAATGTCAGACCATTTCCATTCTAAATGAACTAAAGAAACTTGAAAAGGAAAGGAAGAATATAATAAATAGGATGGGTGAACTTAGAGGGATAATTATCCCTAAGTTAGAGGTCATGCATGAGGCCCTATCTGATTCTCAGACCACAACCCAGACCAGTGATCCAACAGATCTAAAAAGGGCAAAAGCTTTTGCATTCTTGTTGAGTGGTCACATCTCAATTTTGGACAGGATGAAGCAGAGTTGGGCAACAGAATTCGTCTAATTAAAGACAACTTTTGCAGATATACTTCAGTTTATGTAAGTATAACATGTATATATACTTATGCGGCTAAGTATAGTTGGAATTTTGAGAATTTTTGGTGTGCGGATTCTACCCTTTGCCATTGATGTCAAAGGGGGAGTTAGTGGTAGTGAGAAATATGAAATCTAGCTAAAGGGGAGCTCCAATAAAGTGTACATTAGAACAGAGCATCAGCCAAGGGGGAGTGTAGTGTGACACTTAGTCATTTTTCACTAAGTGTTGCCATCAATGCCAAAGGGGGAGATTGTTGGCAAGAGACACTGTGTGGCTTCATGAGTGTTGTCATTGATGGCAACAAAGTCCATCCCACACATCCGCAGGACATGGTGTGTCTATACTGGAAGTCAGATTGAAAAGTACTTTGGTTCGATGACTAAGAACATAGCATGCAGCAAGGTCTGACAGTCAGGTTCAGATCTCTCAGAGGAAGTATCTCAGTAAAGTGCGGACTTGGGGAAGACAAGAGGAGTACCATGACTAACACATTCCAGAGATTGAACCTCCGGTGATGAAAGAGTAAAAAGATATGAACACCTAAGTGTTGGGTTCCTGTTTGGCAGAGTAGACTAAGGAAGAACTGACCGGCAGAGCATTAGACCTTAATCTGGATGAGATATTGATGGTGATCAAGTTTCTTGAGGTATCATTCATGATTGGTCGACATGATTGATGACTTCTATAAGCATCTCCTTGATACGCATCACTTGGTAAGCAAGGATTCAACTGACAGACTAGAGGTTGGGAAAATATTGAAAATTCCAGATGCCAACTAGAAAGATACTGAAATCCTTTGTGCGGATATATATACCAGATGGATTTTGATGAGAAAGAGTGTGTGGTGTGTATGGTGAAGTGCAAAGAAAAGCATAGAGCAGTGTGGAAATAATAATACAAGTTCGATATGTGACAGGACAGTAGCACCAAAGAAGAGAAAGAATGAAGTGTGGTAGATCAATGTATTGAGCCTAACTGGAACTAAACCTCAGCATGTGTGGATGCTTCTCATCAGTTCAAGTATCTTGTTACTTTTTTTATAACTTGTAGACAGTGAGTCTCTTGTAGGCAGTGAGCCTCTTGTGAGCAATGTGCTCGAGTAGTGAGCCCTAATTGGCAAGTGCCATTTTGTACTTCTATTCTTTTAACAGAGAATACAATCTTGGGTTAGTCACCCTGTGGTTTTTCCCTTAACAGGTTTTTCCACGTCAAAATCATTGTGTTATGTGTATTGATTTTGTTTCTGCTTTCATGGTTATGGATGCTTAATTGTTTTGATGCTGCAGTAGTTGTTAAAGAAGAACAGAAAGTTAAATTAATTAAGATAGCTGATTCACCCCCCCTCTCAGTTATCAACATGATCAACATAGATGTTTCTGTCGGGTTATTTTTAGCCTACGATATTAAGGTCTTGTCTTTAAACTTGAGTTTAATTTATGAACACCTTGGTTGGGATTCTCCAACTTTAATGCACTAAACTTTGTGCTAGGATAGTTGATGTGATGCTAGTCATGACTAGGGTTGGTTTGACTTAGCCCCCATCTAGTATCTTAGTACCTTGAACATGATTATTGTTGTAATTATGAATTGTCTGGTGTGATTATCAATCTATAGAAGTAAGTTAGTGTTTTCGGTTGGTTTTGGTAGTATCCTTGAAGATGTTGGTAGGTGTTCCTTGCTAGGAATCGTGAAAGGTCCTACATCGAAGGTGACTCTCAGGATACCTGACTTTTGGTAATCTTTCCAAGCATGTCCTAGGTTGCCTAGAATATGTGGATGTACGTTTAGTTGGGATCTTTCGTGACCTTAGTTGAGAGTGTGACCACTATCCCTCTCCTCTCTTTTGTAACTATGTTATATACATATGATGTTGTAATGTGCAATTTTGGTAAGATTTCTAAAGATAATTATCTACTTATTGATGGAATGGTGTTGATTTCAAAACCAGTAGTATTGAGTTTCTTTACTTGGGCTACTTAGCTGACTTACTTTCATATAGTCCTCTTACCTCAAGGGCTTGTTTAATCATATTTCAATTCAATTTTGAGTGTTGCATTTTGGTTCCACTTTTAAATTTGTCTTATCTTTAAAAATTGATTTATCCTTTGGATTTTGAACTTTCAAATTTTTTTTGTTTAAAATATTCAAAGACTTGTCTTTTGCAAGCTTTTTATTTTGAGGATTTTCTTATTGTTGGTACTGTTGGTACATGTGTAGTGATGTGACTTATGTAATCTACCTAACCCATAAGGGGTACTTGGAGAGAGAAAATGGGAATAGTCAATCTTGGTTTGATGTTGTAAAGGTGAGGTTTGTTGTACGAATCGTTAGTGGTGGATTAGAGTTCCTTGTTGACCTTGAGTCTTGTTGAGTAATACTTTGGTGCTTTCCCTTTTTGGGAGGCTAAATCTTTGAGCTAACAGGAGATGAACGCCATCAAGGTTTGAAGGAGCTATAAGGTTGGGAAACCTTAAGATCCCCTATTGTTGCGTAGACCCATTATCTTCGTGATATTGGTTCCCTTGTGTTAAGGGCTTTTTGGTATTCATAAATTGTTTAGAGGTTGACTCTTGAGTTTTGTGGTGGTGTGGGTGTTTAGTTTTCCATTCCTTGATGCTAGGAACACATAGACATGTGATAGTTCTTATCTATTCTGCAAGTTTAACCTTTGGAAAATTGTGGAGACTTGTTGATAGAAGCGGCAGTCAAGACTTGTGAGTCCTATGCCTATTGCCTAGAATCTTAAGTGTTTTAGCTTAGTGTCGATGGTTTGGTGAGTTAAGTGCTTATTTGGGGCTACGATCGGTATGGTAGTTATGTTTAGTTGGATTTCCCAACTTCCTATTAGTTGTTCTTATGTTAGCTTAAGTTAATTCATATGGCTTAGAAAGAGCAAGAATCTGTTAAAGTCAGCTAGTAATGTCAAAAAGACCTTTAGTGGTGCTAACCTTCTTAGTGTGACTTCATCTATTATGATCTTGAAAATTCTTAGTGATCCTTCTTAGGGTGTTTAATGCCCTTGTGTTTGATAATGCTAGTAAATTTTTGGGTGCATGTGTTGTTTTTGGACCCTTGACTTCTAATTGGAGGCAGTTATCCTCTTAATTAATTATTAAGTGACTACCTTATTAGGTTCCTTATTATGTTTCTTACCATTGATTTAGAAATCTTTTTGAGTTCACTGCCTTTTTGACATTTTTTGAAGGTGGGTTGTTCTACCCTACCTCCATATTAACTTACAGGAGAAAGTTTAGTTCTAGGGGAGGAGGATGTGAGGCCCACCCTTGTGCGATCGTTTTAGTGGCACTATTAGACCTATTGTATTGTCTTACCCAGGCTTAGATTTTTTATTGTATGGTGACCTTGTCCTAGAGTCATTTTGGTGTTTTTGTGAATCTATTTATAAGGTAGTTGTGTTGATTTTGTATGTGAGATACATGACTTGATAAATCATATATGATTCGACTATGATGAATTGGTTAGAAACGATTATATTAATTCTTAATTTTTTTAGATGAAATATGTTTTTCCTTGCCATTGATTGTTTCAATTATGAATATGAATGGATTTTAGTGTTGTAGGATTATATCCTTGAACATAGGGGTAAGTTTGTAATATGGTTGATTGTGTTACTCTTTGATTATTGTGAAATGATTTGTAATCAAATTATAATACTCTAAGTGGGATTGAATTGTTGCAATGGTTATTAGAACACCTAATTTTGATGATTACGAAAGAAATTGTAAAAAGGTTGAGATAAGGCTATGCATTGATATTTGAAAGTGACGGTATTGTGTTTGAAACACTTGGTTATTGAGTGACTCTATGTGTGTATAATTCTTGTTGCTTTGACTATTTATATGTTGGACATATTAATGTGTGTGTTGAAGTGTGTAGGAATTTCCATAGCCAATGGAATTTCTGAGGTCTACTAAGTAACTCATGTATTTAACTAGTAATGCCAACCTAATCCCTAAGGTGGATTAAGGTTATTGTTGAAATTGGAATGATTGTAATGTGTTTTATTTGAACACTTTTATGAGTCTTCTAAGGATGTCTAGTAGTGAGGTGGATGATGAGTTGTCATCCACATGTCTATTTTTCATTCTTATACTTTAAGGGCTTTTTAATTGATGATATTTTTGTAAGATTTCACTTTATTGGTTGTTCACCTTGAAATTTTGTAATGTCGTATTGTTTTGGTTTGAACAAAATTCGTGCTAAATGTTTATGAGCCTTTTTAAAGTGGATTTATGAGCCCCATTGTGTTAATTATGATTAATTAATGACCCTAGTTCATACTCCTAGGGTCTAGGGTCATTTTTAGCATGTTAACACTTGATGTAACCCTTGTATGGTCACCTTAACTTACCCCTAGAGTAGGGTGACGAGTTTGGGAGATGTGAAAGGTGGATGGAAAGTCACCATACCACCTTAACTAACCCCACTCACCTAGGGTAAGGTTACCCTTGCCATTGAGTGCTTTGGAAGCTTCCAAAGCCCTCACGTGTGTGAGACCTCTTCCCTATACTCTCACACATGTGTGAGAGTACAAGTGGGGTCTCACATGTGTAATCCCCTCTCCCAATGCTCTCACATGTGTGGGAGAATGTGTAGCATAGTTGAATGGGAAGTGTCACCTCCTCATTCTTGTGGGGTTGTGAGAGGGTTGTGTGGATGAAGGATAAGGTGACAAGTGTCACCTTCTCATTCATCAAGGCTTGTGGGGAAAGCCTAATTATATCCCTCTTGTTTAGAGGGGAGGGGTTATTTCGTTTGGATTTTTGGTCTTGGATTTGGGAAGGAGCTTGGGTCTTGGAGAGAAATTTTTGAAGTGTTGGAGAACTCTTGAGTAGATCTTCTTCAACTCCTTCAAACTTGGAGAGCTTGAGAGGTAAGCTCTCAAGAGTCTTCAAGCTTTTAGTAGTTGTTTATTTGCTTATGTAATGTATGCATTTGTATTCTTTTATTTGGTTGTGTTGTTGTTTTTGTGTTAATGTTTTGGGATGGATTGTTTATGGCAAATTCTCACCACCTATGTGGAAGAAGCTTGCCACATATTTGGGGTTTGGAGAGAGGTGAGAACCTCCTCAGGGAAAGCTCACTCCTTGAGAGGAGTTGTTTTGGCTTGAGGCCTTATTTTGAGGTTTTGGTTATATGTGAAAGGCAAGAGTGCCTCCTTGTGATTATTGAAATATTATGATGGTTAAGTTGTAACAGTAGAGGACATTGAGGAGAAAATGGTTAAATTAAAATATGAGAAAGAAGTGTTGAAGAAATGAGTAAGTTGGTATTGATGTATTTCCCCTTGAGGAGAGTAGTCCACTCTCTCTCCCTTGTTTCAAATCCATGGTTTATGGATTTTGTGTTGTGATTATCCTTGGTTGGGAATGTGCTTATTTGCTTGTGTGTGTGGTTGCTCCTTGTGTTTGTGTGTATTTTAGAGTTACTTATAGGCCTCCTAGCTTGGGGGAGGCTTGTGAGCAAGCCTATGGTTGGGTGGTGAGAACCTCCATTGGGTTTGTTGTGTTATTATGACTTTTTGTAGGTTTTGGGCTAAGAAGGAGGAAAAGGATAAAGAGTCTCCTTGTGGATCCTAGGCTATGTTTAGTGCCTTAAGGTTGATGTAATGGCTATGTAAAAGCCTAAGCTCAAAGAGCTTTGTAAATGGGTAGTTAGATTGTGTTTTAAATACCTTCCCATGTGATCTCCTTTGAATGTTCTCTCTAAAAAAAAAGGTTGTAATTATTTGAAATAAATAATGAGAGAAAGATTCTTTTACCTTATGTTGCTGTCAATATTTGAAATGTTGTAAGGCTAGGAATAAGTAAATGCTTCTCTCTTTCTCCCCTATATTATTTTAATGATCATTACTTGGTTGCAAACAAATAAATAAATGATGAGTTACTCTAGGTTAGTTGATTATTTGAAATAAGAAATCATTTAAATATCTCTCCCTCCCTGTTGAGGGTCATTAGATCTAAAAGAACTTATTGGTGTCATGAAGTTTTTTTTCAAAATAAATAAAATATATATGTTTTCTTTTCTCTCTTTTACATTATGGAAAAGAAATAAATAACTATATTTGTTTGAAATAGTTGGTATAAAAAATATAATAATAAAATAAGCATATGGTTATATATATATATATATATATATATATATATATATATATATATATATATATATATATATATATATATATATATATATATATATATCTTACTATTTTTATTATTTTGTTCTCTGGTTTTCTTTTTGGAAAATACAAAGATAATATTAATGAATAATATACATATACATATATAAATGATTTTTTTTATCCGTAAGCATTGGAGGTCACAAGGGGGACCTCCTCCCCATCAACATATCCACTTAACGAACTTAATCAACTTAGAAGCCACATAGAAACCACATGTTACTTGGAGGATCCGAACTTGGATCTCCATCGTGAGATCCTTTGGCCTTTGTCATTCAAGCACAACCCCGTTCACTATATATATATGGGTAAGTGCAAGAAGATGAGTTCACTTTTTGGCCAAAAAGTGGAAGTGTTTTTCCTATTTTTTTAAATTTTGTCGTACTTGGAGTGACAATTTGAAGCACTTGCACATAAAATATTAAGATGATGTAAAAATAAGAAATGTAGGATTTTGTTTCTAGTTTTCAAATATGTAATTTTTTCTAATACCCAGATGATGCAAGTTGGTTTTTTTATTAGATGTACAAAAAGTAGCTTTTTAAAAGTCCCCTATTTTTTGCAAAAGCATGCATGTGTACGACCAACATAATTTGACCTAAATTAATGTATTTTTATAATTCCTTTTGTGGAAAGATTCTCAAGATGCTGAATTTTGGTCAGGATATTTTTTTGTAATTTTTTGATAAATATTTTTTTATTAATTTTTTAATGGCCCTAATTAATGTTTTTTAAAACCCCTCGTGTACGGCCAACATAATTTGAGCTAAACTAATCAATTTACTAAAAAACAAAATCATCATGTAGAGAATGATGTCTAGTTTGGTCAGACATAAATTTTTTTCAAGAAACTTTCAAAATCAAAAGTTATTAAAAAAATAGTAACCTGTGTTACTTCAAGTTTATGAGTTAGTTTGTTTGGAAAATAAACAATAAATATATAATTATGTTCAATAGCAAAAAAAATTACATATTTGAAAACTAGACTTCGAGATCTATAATGGGTTTTAATTTCATTAAAATATTCTGAAAAAAAGTTGTCAGCCATAGTGGTGAAACTAGTTTTTTCTCTTATTGTTTTCATGGTCTCCTAGTTGTAGGTCCAAAGCTAAGGCTTGGGTTTCCAAGCCTAAAACCAATGCAAATTTGTAGGTTTGAAATTTTAAATTTTTAGAAATGGGTACCTGTTATAAACGGGTGCCCGTTATAAAAATAACGGGTACCTGTTTCTAAAAAATAAAAAAATTAGCAATAAGCATGTTAAAAAAAAAACTTTTTGAAAACGGGTACCCGTTTCCAAAAAGTTTTTTTTGTTTTATATGCATATGGCTATTTTTTTAATTTTTTTGAAAACGGGTACCCGTTTTGCTTCGGGTGCCCGATCCTAAATGGGTACCCATTTTTTTCAAAACGAGTACCCATTCCAAGCGGTATTTTTCATCCGTGGGAGACTTCTGTGAAATGTATACTCATCTTTGTGCTTTCACCCATATATTATAGAAAATATAATAATTTTTAAATGTTATAATTTATATCCAAATAAAAGTGTGGGTGATCGAAAGGTATTAGGGTTTTATATTTTTTTAAAGCAAACAAAAAAAAACGTCGTTGGGCACTCGGCCCTGTGCCCTGAGGAAGGGTAGGGGCGGGGGTCACGGGACCCCTGACCCACCTCCATAGAGCTTTAAGCTATGTGGGGGTGGGGCGGGAGTCCCCCCCCCCGGCCAAGGCCGATAGAGGCTATTGCAGGCCACTGGCTGCGCGGCCCTATCGCCCTCAGCTCTTGGCATCTCTTTGTTTTAAAAAAAAGAACCTTCTCTGATTTTTTATCAATGCCTGTTAATTTTCAAAATGCCTCTTCAAAGTTTAATGCGCTTTGTTTATTATTTTAAAACCCTCTATTAAAATAAAACGCCTCTGCATTTCTTTCAGCCCTGTTAGGGCTTTTACACGGTCCTTGTTAAATTTTATTTCGGCCCTATTTGGATATTAAGTGTTGTGTCGTATACATATAAATACTGTGTATTCATGAATAACTCTTCTCCGTGTAAAAACTAGAGAGTTCTTTTATTTTATTTTGAAACAAATAACTCTTTTTGGAGCTTAAAATTGGTAATGCTTTTGAATCTAAACTTTTAATCTTTTTAGAAAGCATGGAGAAAATTGAAACCTGTGCAATAGTTGAAATTTTTTAGAAAGTACATTTTAAACCTATAGAAACCAAAAGAAATATTAGAAAACAAAATAATGCATAAACAATTGTTAGAGAAACTTCCTTTTTGGGGAAAATGCCTTCCCACTTGGGGAAGGGATTTTCCCACTCCCTTACAACTTGAACTTGCAACCAACCAGAACAAAAGTTAGACTTGTGAGAGCAAATAGGACTTAAGATTGCTTTTATAAACTTTTTTTAGGGCTTTGTGATGCCCTAGGGTTAGGGAGTGGGTTAAACCTCTAACCCCTTGTTATCCTTTTTAAACTTGCTTAGGGAGGTTGATTTAAATTTATCGCATTGGAACTATAGTTGGATATTAATCCATTTAACTAAATCATTTCTTTATAGTTCCTATAGTTGTTGATAATTTAATTGATTTAAGTTAATGTTCTAGTGGTATAGTTTGAAGTGTATATTTTAAATTTATTTAGTGTAAATATTAAATCCTATAGTTGATATTATAAAGATGTTTAATTTATTTAATTTATTTTAAATCTTGTATAAGTTCCTTAGTCGAAATGCAACATTATGCTACCAGAATTTTTACCTAGGGGAAACTATAGTAAATTGGAAAGCTTTTGACTAAGAAATTTCTCCCTCTTGGTTGGGTTGCATTTAATTTATTGGTTTAATTATTATTTATGTCCTAAGCATTTAAAGTTCCCTTATGCTTTTCTTAGATTTTGTATTCATTCATTTAAGTCTAGACTATAGCCATTGGACATTATTTTAGAAAACCTATAGTTGAACGTTGGTTTTAATCAATCAGTTCTCTTAACTGAATTGAAACACATTGGTTAAACTTTAATTCTAGTCTAGGGTTTAAACCTAAAACTATAGAAAACTTGATAGAGGAAACTAGGGACTGCCTCTAGAAGGAGATCTTCCCTTTTCGCAATGCATGTTGTGACGCCTAACCTGTTAGGTTAACCTCCATTTTGGCAGGACATGAAAGGAGTTTCATGATTCCATGTCTTCTTAGACTTATTCCTCATTTCATTGCGGCATGATTAATGTTGTTTGTACTTGCAACAACATTAGGTGTGATTGTCGTCAAGCACACATGATGGGCACGAGGGAGTTCTGGCGTCGGGTTTAGGAAATTTTTGGTTTTTTGTGTCATGACCACATGGAGAATGTGGGCATGACATGTGTTTTTCATTTCATGAACACATGGCAAATGTGGGCATGACACTATATGTATATATATGTAGGACTCAACGCATTTATTAGATGCTCAGGATTCACGCTCGGATGGTCACTCAATTAGGAACCAACATGATGACCCTGAGACCAGATGACTTGCACTAGTTTATACACATGTTTATTACATTTTATGTTTATTACATGGACATTTTATCTTTCTTACATGGACATTTTATCTTTATTACATGGACATTTTATGTTTCTGTTCACTTATATTTCATAGATCTACTCTAGACATGTTTATATATCAATTCCAGACATTTGAGTTTATGTAAATATGTTTTAGATCTATTGATGTATGTCCACATGTGTACATTTATGTGAGATATATATCATAGATGACATTTGTGTTTTTGACTTCTTATGTTTTAGAGATGTATATATGTATGTTTATATATATGTAAATTTCAAATATTATGTATCCCTCAGGGACATAATTTATGTTTACATGTTTATGTTTATGAAAGTTTATGTTAAATGAAACAAGCGATTTATCTAAATAGATATATGTATGTGATGTGCAGTACTATGAAATTTGGTTTTATATATATATAATGATTCTAATATTATGATATGCCAATTTAGATTCTATTGACCAAATTTAACCAAATCATATATATCTATTTAACCAAATCATATATATGATTTGGTTAAATTTGGTCAATAGAATCTAAATTGGCATATCATAATATTAGAACCATTAATCATTATATAAATGCATTATAAGAGAATACATTGATCATCATAAGCATATTGCATCCTTTCCTACACCATCATTCATCTTGGTTCATTATCATTGAGTTGATTTGTTTGGGGGCATAACTAAGTAGAATATGATCCTCACTTAGTGCAACTTCCCAAATGATGTATATATAAACCACCCCACTTTAGACATAGGTACAATGAGATGAGGCAAATCTACTATAACCATCCATCCCTACTATTTTGCTTTTATAAATTGAAGTTCAATTGTGTGTGTTGAATTAGTTTAAAATACATGTGGATTTGAATTAAAATATAACAAAATCAAAGTATAAATTTTGGTATGTTCATCTAGGCAAGGCCCTAATATTAGCACATTGGAGAATCACTTCTTAGCATCTTCAAGCGAATATGACCTTTTATTTTACACCACTTGATGTATATATTCAATTATGTTAGATTAAGGGGACCCTCTAGAATTAACTAATAAAGATGAATGATATCAAAATCCTTGGGTTGTTTAGATATTAATTTTAAGGGATGAGAGGTAAATTAATTGAGTAAATGATGGTAATGTAATGTCTTGGCCTCTTGCTAATATTTAATGCATGTATTCCCCACAAGATCTTATAAGTTCCTTGTTGTGAATTATGGTTCACAAGAGAAGTTGGAATATGAGAGACATAACAACATAAAGTAAACTCATTAAATTTAAATATAAAGATTTTACTTGAGATGCATCCAATCATGTTGTAAAGCTCTACCACTTGATTCTAATATAAAATTGAACTAGAATCAATAACATAACATCATCTTTAATAATATAATTTAAATAGAAATAGAATATGATAAATTTTACATGTAAAGCTTGGCATCCATAAAACCATCATAATCATCACATAAAAATATATTCACTAAGGCTCATGTATTATCATCATGTACATAATGAGAAAGGTGTAAATATAATTTATCACTTGTCATTTATATGCATCCAACGAAATTGTAACTTGCTCTACCACTTGATCATTCTAATATAAAATCATTAAGTAATTTATAACATATAGCATCATAGATAATATATAATTTAAATAGAAATAGAATATGCTTTTACACATGTAAAGAGGCATCCATAAAACCATCATAATCACCACACATGTATTTTAACTTTATGAACACTAAGGCTCATATTATCATCATGTAATGAGAAAGACTCGTAATAATTTATCACAATTTCATTTGTACATGTATCTAGCAGCTTAGGTAAATATATAGATCATCCATGTGTACATTTCAATGAAACAAGAAAAATCACATATCATGTACCCAAATGTTATAGATCTGTAAGGTGCGTGCACTTATTGCTCTTAATTACTTAAATCTATTTATAAACTTTGAAAATACTTTCAAAATTATGACCAAGATAATAGAACTACTTGAACTAAGCAAAATATTCATTCCTGGACACCTCACTCATTCATGTACCACATCCATTGGTTCAGCACACTCTTCAATAACTTCTAGTATTCTCCAATGATAATCTCTATCTAGTCTCCACTTATGACATCCATGTGCACGTGGAACTTGATGAAGAGATAGGCCAGTAGCAATTACTAGGTGGCTATACTGATACACCTTGTTTTCAAGATGGTAATTAGTAAAATGAATCCCATTTTGAACAATTTTGACTTGTTTGTGATATGTCCCTTGCACTACAATTGAACCTGTGGGAAACAACATTCCATCGCTTGTTTCTAGTTTTGTTAACTTCATCCTCTCCTCTATACAACATAATAAATAATAACTAACACCTTCTATGTTTCCAGCCTCTGCTATGACCGCAAAAACATCTCCTATACACATATATACAATGTTCAATTTAAAAAAAATAGAACCAATCTTTAATTGTACAAAAAAATTAATAAACAAATTACAATTAAATTGTCTAAATTAACAAATATTATAATTTATATTTATCAGTCTAAGTTACAAAATTTGCAAGAATTTATATATATGCATTCATACCTTTTTTAATCAATCCTAAAATGTGGTCATAATCAATTGAAATCAAAGGAATGTCTTCAAATATTTCATCTTCATCTTCATTGTATCTGTCAGTAACAACTAGTGGCACCAAATTCCATTCACTGACATATCCATGTTCTTGGTTGTTGCAATTCACAAAATTTCCCAAAATGCAGTCATAACAAAAACAAGAGTAATCCCTAGTCCACAATGTCCATGGGTGCTTATATGTACTCATGACACAATGTAAAGATCTTGTTTTCTCTACCCTCTTGCATCCATGCATTGTTCTTCTATCCATGCCTACAAATTATATATATAATTCAAAAATAAAATAAATATAGAGTTCTTAAACTTAAATTTTTAAAAACAAGTGAAACTTCTTTCAAACAATAAATTACATACCTAATTTCTCCCAAAACACTCTATTTGGACATGGTTTCCTCCCTGAACATGTGTCGACATAACATGCAAAGTGTTTCTTACACCATTCAACAACATCATGTGCATCATTTATATGATCTCCCTCATAATTCATTTGATGTTTTCTTAGAGCGTGTTTGATGCAAGCTCCTGTGCCATCATGTTCACCCTTTCCATGGCCACTCTCAAAGAAACTCCAAACATCTAATATATTATCTTGTCGATGATATCTACATAGTGCATAAAATGGCCTTGATGATTTTAATTGCGACGCACACCCATCAGACCATACAAAATGTTTTTCAATCTTCACACCTCTTCTTGCCAAATATTCAAAAAACTTCTTAAAAAAATGTTGGACAAAAAGTGTGTCATGCTCTTTATCATCGCTAATATAAAAGTTATATTTTTTCTTAATGACTCATTTTTCATATGTAATGTAAACACCATCCAAATCCAATTGTGCATGTCGATAACACACGTGCACCATAATATTACCTGCTCTGAATAGTAATATTGTGTTTGAATCTCCTTTTGATGGGTAAAAGAGTAATTTTTTGCAAAGTCAACTACTGATAAAATTGTTCCAAGTGGGAAAGTATCTCTTAACAACTGAAATTGTTTTTCTTGCCACTTTACATAAAATGCATGATGTATGTATGGTTGTATCAATTTATGAAAATTTTCCATAAATGTTCCAATAGGTACCTCCTCTTCTACATAATCTAACCTTGTGGATTCTTTCCCAATTTTTGTTTCAAACTTTACGTACTTGTAACTCTTGAAATTTACCATCTTCGTCATGTCAGTATCTTCATTTCTTAAAGGAATTTTAGCCATATTTCCACATGTTTCACAAAGTCCTTTTATGCATTTCATTGGACCATCTACAACATCATCAAATTTATCACATAAGATGGATGCTATGAATTGACTTACCCGTTTAGGAGGTGCATTTTGAGAACCATCACTTTCTTCTCTGATCTTTCAAAACACCTGATAGTAAAGATCAAATTCAATATTATAATGACAACAACAAGTTTTGAAAACCTTTTTTGCCTTCACATAATGTGGCCTTAACATTTGAAACATTGTTTGTCCAATCTTTATATGAGGATTTGCATCACATACATCTCATGTTGTGTTATGTCTAGCCAATGTTTTGTATGTAGTTCAAAATTGTCTCCAAGCCCGATCCTGTGTTTTAGAACATCTCTTTTATTTGATGAGGGATGAGTATGATCATGCAAAAAACTTGAGATAAAGTTCCTAAAACAATCTTCAATCTTGTCAGAATGAGGAGCCCTACACATCAATGCCCAATTGCCTTTTGTAGTAGTATCATCCAAAACCTTTCTCCTTTTCACATATCTTGTTAATGTCTTTCTACTTAAGCCAATTTCACTTGAAAGTGAAGAGATTTGATGCTTTATTGACCTTTGTGGACTTACAATAGATGTCAACATCACTCTTCTTGAAATGCTCTTATCCGTTGATCGAGATTGTTTCCCAATGGAAGCCAAACCTTTTTGAACATTTTGGTGCAGTCATGGTCGAAGGGTTCATAGAATGAACTATCCAAACCATGAAGCTAGAGTAAACACAATGGAAACAACACAAATATAGAATGTAATGGAAGATTCAAATGCTCAATATATCATATATTCAGAATTCTTATATGCCGGCAACATGCATGCTACAATCTAGGGCTCACAGGCCTAATTTTCTAGTTACAATAGATATTTCTTTGAAGAACTTTCTAGAACAAAACATCTAAGGATCACAAACTAAGAACTATCTAACTGATTAACTACCTCTCTAATACATCCTAGAGATCTATATATATATCATCTCCAAGCTCTTGAAATCCTCTGCGTTGGCTAAGAAAGGTTATAAACTCCAATGAAGGAATGTAACGTGCAGAAATAAATAGGTTGGCCTTAAACAACTGATAATGCTCTACAAATGCATGAATCAAGGTGCAGACCTCAAGGAAGGTCTATCTGATCTATATGTGCCCTGTATGATGTGTCATTAGACTCCACAAGTCATGAAAGTGCTCTGCAAACCTTCTCCTTCAACTGATTGTTTGAATGCTCTGCTCTGTGAGAACTAATGATCTTATGTTAGCGATAACTTTTAGTAGACAAGTCCAAATGACCTAAAATTTGGATATGATGTAGATGATGATATGTAGATGCTAAACCCTGTTCTGCGAGCTCTAATATGAAGATGCAGCAAAATGTGGTACAAAATGTTGAAACTACAATTGACTAAACTGAACTGAAAATGAAAGAAAAGAAAGAATGCAAAATGTTTTTGGTTGATGAAAGATTGCTCTACAACCTGGGATTCTCCTACATCACATTTTCAACAATATCTTTTTCTAGGTGTATTTTCCTCTTTTTTGTGAAATCTACACCCATCAATTGTAATTGCTCCTTTAGGTCATCACGAAGAAGCAATGTTGATAATAGTTGGGCTTGACCAAGTGTATCATGATTTTTGAAATAAGCCTCAATTATTTCCTTTGGAGTTCTTGTCAATGCCCTCTTAGTAGTTTGACTAGGTTGTTCAACATAAGATTTCAATTTCTCTATATCCATTTGAATCAAATGATCTATATTTTTGTAAGAAATTTTTCTCTTCACCTCTTTAATTAGATTCATAGTATGAATATTGGTAGAAGCAAGTGATCTTGACCCCTGTCCAACATCAAATTGTGTATGGGCCTCCTCTCTAACATCAATTGTTTGTGCTTGGGTCTCCTCCCTGACATCAACTATGTGTGCCTCAGCCTCCTCTACTCTAATAACTAAATTAGGCTAGACCTCTACTCCAGTTTTCGTATGTTGAGCCCCTACACATATCATATAAAAGAGAAGATTTTAGAATATATAAAAGTTAGATTATTAAACTATGGATAAAGCATCAAGGTGATTATGAGTTTAGAATGAGAAAGTGTTTGGGATGTAATATTCATCCTTACAATTTTCTCCAACTTGAAGAATTACAATTAAACTACCGATCAAGTGCATGCATGTCAAAGTATTTGTACAAGAAGAGAAAATGAACATGTAAATGGAAATAACATCTAGAATGATATGTCTCCATATGGATGGTCATGTGTACAAGTTCCATCTAAAGTTAACTTTTCATGTCCTATTTATGTAACAAAATTCTAGGAGTATCATCTAATCAAAATCTTAAATAAGCTCATTAACAACTACTTGCTAATTTGTCAAATTATAATTTATATGTAGTTCAAGTAAACTTATAGGTACATATTCAATTACTAGATCATTTAACCTAAAAATATATTCAATGTAATAAAGATTTAATTGTGTACCTACAAAATTATAGATCAATATATATAATAGTAGTAGAGAAGGAGATAATATTACATGTTGCATGAATAAATGTTAACTACATGTCCTATGAATAAATAATCAATCTTAGAACCATGGTGAATGTGGTGCAAAATTCCTAGAGGGCTACAATAATCATATGCACGTATATAAAATAGTAGGTCAATATATTATATATATATGTCCCCTCTAAGTGGTTTTGCACAAACTATGTAAGTGATTAAACATGTGAGTGGAGAATAAATGAACATGGTAAAAATATAATATGTTGTAAGATAAATAATCATGTAATGTACAACCAAAGGAAAATTCATGAGATATCGCCATTATTCCACCAATCCAACTCACTTGAATAATGAAAAATCCATCAAATAGCCCAATTGATATATAAGGACATGTAGAAATAGATAAATATAATATAAATTATTTAAGCATGTGTAAGTAAAAGAACGCATGTAGATTTAAAACTCAATAATATTTACTTGGTAAATAAGGTTTAGGGTTTAGGAGTCTAGGGTATATAAGAAACTCTCACAAGTCTTTAATTTGTAACTATAATTTATTTTGAACATTACAACTTTAATTACTTAATTATTATTTAAATTTACGTTGTAAACAATACATTCTAAAATCCTAATTTATGTGTGTAGATTTAACTCAAATTATAATATTTAAAGAACTTAGGGGTTAGGGTTTAGGGTTTAAGACTTAGGCAAGTTAGGACTAGGGATGTTTTGAGGATAGTCAAATTACACGTCTCCATTGGGGCAGGGTCCTAGATAGGACCTAGGGTTTATCGTAGATTCACTTGGCAAGTAAGGTACAAAAATATAGTAGAAAGGAATTTGATTAGTTAATTTAGTGGAATAAAATTTAGCCAAAACATCTAATCATATATTTAGCTCAATAATATTTGGGGTTTAGGATCTAAGGTTTCTAGGGTAAATAGGGTTTAGGGTTGTTAAGTAGACTTAGGGAATGTAGTGGTTTTAGTAGACTTAGGAATGGTAATGGGATCCGCAACATTTAAATAAATGAATATATTTAAAACATACTTGAATTGAAAAAATTACTTCAATCAAAAACAATTTGATCTTATTGATCCTAATCTTATCTAGAAGATGATTTAATTGAAAAAAAAATCATAATTTATATAAAATATACATACCTTCTCTTTGAGCATAATATCTTTGCATCCTTTCTTCACAGAATTTTTGTTCCCTTTCGGTTAAATGATATCGTGCAACCTTATTTTGCCTTGTCCTTTTATTTCCCATCTTCTTCAAGGATTTGCAAAATATGATCTCGATAATTTCTTTGTCAATTCCACGTTCCAAATTTGTAAAGCACTCACAAAAAATATGACCTTTCAAATAGACCTACCGAATTTTTGTTTAATTTTTTATATTAAAATCACAAAATATGACCTTGTATATATACATGTAATTCGAATAGACGCATTTTTTTAAATGTTGGCTGCAATTTGCCTTCATTCAAAGGTCGACTGCTAAAAATCCACGGATATTTTTTATTCAGTGACCTTCATTCAACAGTATTTAAATATTAATTTGTTGTCAACTTTTTTGGAAGGTACCTTCATATACATGTACCTATAAACGAAGGTAAAATCTTTGTTCATAGGTACCTTCATTCCAAGGACCTTCGAATGAAGGTGCTTAGCTAGACACTTTTTGTGTCTACTTCAAAATTTCCTTAGAAAATCTAGTTTCAAGCCTCATGTTGGACCTTCAAATGTAATTAACTTGATAAGATAATTTGCAAGATTGTAGTCCTCGAAATGAGCTTTCCAACAAGTATAATTTTCATATATTTTCATTTTATTATATGTATTTAATTTTTAAATTTTACTAGACATAGGTTTTTCATTGAACATCAAGTTCTTCATTATACACAGGTGGAAAAAGAGTGAAACATTGAAAAAAATTTCCAAAAAATACCTTTGCACTAGGTATTGATGTCCTTGTTTCACCAAAAAAAAATTGAATTTCGATATATATACACAACAACTTAGGCTTGACGACATAAAACCTATGTCCAAATTATAGTCACCCTAACTTCAAAATTAATTAAAAAAATATGTAACAGAAAATTATGAAAAAATATCCATGCACTAGATATTGATGTTAAAACCCTATATTTTAAAAATTAGAAGTTTATCCTTTATAGAAAAAAGTTATGCTAGACAACATAAACGTTACTTTCTGAAAATGTTGTTTACTATTAAAAACTAGTTATTAAAAGAGACATTGAAAGATTCATGATTTATTTCAAAAATATATATATATATATATATATATATATATATTTAGAATCTACACACAAATCACCACAAATCACTAGTTCACGTCATATTCAAATTCTTAACAGTTTAGCTACTATAGGTATCAGAAAGTGAAGATTTAGTTAAAAATGTTGATATCAATGTCCATCTTGGCCAAAAAATGGGACTCATTATTGTGGGATTACCCAAAACTATATGACAAAGGGAAAGGCACGAATAACTGTCAACCTTACACTATCTTTTCAGAATAAGTTCAATGATAGTTCTCAAAGAATCAAGAAATTTTATCCACACATGGGATAATGACTAGAAAAATAAGGGTCTAACTATTCCCCACAAATGATATACTCCAACATGCAACCACCTAGAGAACCTGCTTGGAAACAACCACAAGGCACATACAAACACACACATCCAAGACAAGACCCAACACATATTATGCATTTACCACACAAGGAGTATCTAATGCAACACAAGTTTAAGTTCTACACCTTATAAGGTGCTTCAAGTTTCAAACAAGCCTTTTCACTCACATAGCTAAGAGAATAAAGAAAAATTAGTCACATTACAAAATTTATCAACATGAAGATAAAATCAATAATATTAGATCAATCTTACTCTTCATATCATGCAAAAGTAACATTTAATAATTATTCCAAGTTGGTCATAGGCCAATTCTTAATTTGACATCATATAGCTAAAGTTACCAGCTTAACCAATAGCTCATATAAGACATTTGCATAACTAGCCTTATAACAAATATAGAATTAGTATATCCATAATATTTAAAATTATAATATTAAATCCAAGGATAGTATCAACACATAACACATGTGGTACATAGAAATTATCCAAAAACATCAACTAGTCAATCATGACAAGGACTAGCAATGGATCCGCAAACACCAACTAGCTACTCCTTACCCGCATATGGGTCAAAAATAGTTCTTCCCTAACCACTAGCTACCACTATACCTTGCAGAAAATATCAATCAATATGTCCCAACTAGCCATAAGAATAACATGGTCCTATGACCTGAGGTTGCATGGGCTAAGGACTACCCACCCAATGATTGGCCAAATAATTGGCAATAGGTAGACTACTTATAGACTATCATTGTTGAAATATAAATTCCCTCATGTGTTGCCTCAATTGCTCTTTGTGGCTACTACCACCATTAGGCTAACCTCCTAGAGATACTTGCTAAGGTTGAGGGACACTCTCCAAGTACCCTTGGTCCCTATGCTTACTATGGGAAGATCTATGCATAGCTCCCTAAGATCCCTGACGAGGCCCAAGCCTCTACACCTATTGAAGAACCCTTGATGGTAGTGGAATTACATCAACAAAGGTCACTAACATGGTTACTCCTTTATTATGCCCTCTAATGGTATCCATCACCACCAATTATGGTTGTGCCTAATGAAGTTCCTCCTTGTGTACTACTCATGAAAGGAGAGGACTCCTAGAGTTTTCTCACTCTACCAATGGGATGACCTCTTGATGAGGAGGAAAATACTCAATCACCTACCTTAGGGCATCCATGATTTGAGTTCCCATATCAACTGTCATCCAAGGACATTTCTATCCACTCAAGCCATCTCAATCCAACTTGTGGGGACCATTAAATAACAAGGTCTATGTGGCATTATTCTACCACACAAGACAAGATACAAGGCCAACACTCAAGAAAGATCCATAAAGAATGTACATGAGCCACACACACAATTGGAGCTCTTGTTATTGCAATCTAGGCAATCTAATACCAAATGTAATGCCCAAGAATGAACCTAAGACATTAATGGATAATAAATGAACTAACAAATTTTCCACATTAAAATTACAACAGAAACATGTCACAATGCACACTCACATACTAGAGTTATCATGAAACAACACAATTACACTCATAGAACATATCATCAATGCATAAGGCATGATTGCATAAGTGGAATACTTATACTATTTTGAATGACCTCATTGTGACAAGCAATGAGAATTTAAAGTTTCCTCTAACATGATGGTAGGGTACTTGACCACTATCTTTGTTTATCATAAATGGGTAAGAATACAAGAGAATGGGACATTATTTCCTATTCAAAGGAAACCATGAGCACCATTTAATCCTATAGTTCAACCATAAACACAAACACATATGAAAATGATATAGAAATGATAATCAAACCTTAGTTTTCTCACATATAAGGTAGAGCAGTAGGAACATCCAATATCTCACCTTAATCTTGTAAGGCAATAACCATTCCTA
Organism: Cunninghamia lanceolata; assembly: GCA_027924645.1. Taxonomy (NCBI): domain Eukaryota; kingdom Viridiplantae; phylum Streptophyta; class Pinopsida; order Cupressales; family Cupressaceae; genus Cunninghamia; species Cunninghamia lanceolata. Next base: position 1,102,018 of record BSBN01001198.1, on the reverse strand, counting down.
ACCCCAAGCATAATGATGACACAAAAAAAGAATAAATAACAAAGGATAATAAATTTCATCAAACTAAGTTGATAGGAATTCAAGGCAAACCCTAAGGGTTAACTTTTATTTAGAAAAAAATTCTAAAATAAGTCATCAACTATCTACTATGATAGGTTCACCCCTTTTGAGTAGGAACACACCTTTTTTCCAATACATGAATTCCCTAAAATTATTGAGACCACCCCAAAATTCCTAATATTTCCCTACCATTTCTAGGATCACCCTTGGTCATGCAAAATTGCCCTATGGCAAAATAGGTGAACCTAAATAGGAAACTATGTCAAATTTGAACAAGAAGATCCCATTTGACTCCAAATTTGGTTTTGAACATGGCCATGGGATCCTTAAATGGTCTATGATGAGTGTCAGGTAGCACCCATGAAATACATCTTTTTACCTCTTTTTTTGCCCCTTTTTATTCCAAAATCCTGATGACAGCACCAAAATAGGCTAACAGGATTGTTCTAATGATGATTAATAAGAGATGAATTACTTAAGATCATGATTTCTGATTGAAGGACTAATGTACATTGAATTGATGGAAATATGCAGAAATCCTCTCTTTTTGAATCAACAGGTACAGGTGTTCGGTTTGACAATTTTGTGCATCTTCGGAGGTAGTCCTAATGATCTCTGGAGTCAACATCAGCCTGCCATGAATGGTCTCCAATGCTTGCAAATTTGATTGGAAAGGTTTTGGGGATAAGAAGGTGAAGCATCTCCAGAGCTGGGTTGAAGCCTTGAGCATCTCCAGAGTTGAATGTGAAGGTCACAAACATATCTCCAGAGCTACAAATAGAAACATACATCTCTAGTACCTTTTTAGAATAGTGTAGATTTCCAGCACAACTATCGGTTAGACACTCCCAGTGGTGATCGAGATGCTTTTGACGTTACTCAAATCATCACATGAGTAATTAAGGGTAGTCTATAGTTAACTGTTGGAAGTTTTTATCTCTTTTTGGTTTTTGCATGATTTACTGATAAACTGATTTAATACCTATATTTCAAGGCCTCGCTGCCCAATTGTATTTAAAACTAAGACTCAGATTTAGTGTGGACTTATGTTCCACTCAATATATTTTTATTGCATGGATATGTATTCTGTAGTTAGACTATTAGTAGAATAAAGAGATTGATGTTATCTCTTAGATGAACTAGTAGAATAGGATGAGTGATCTCTCATCAAAAATTTAGATATAAACTTACAGAAGTTGCAGCAAAAAGGACAGCTATTATTCTTTTGATTTCTGTAATCTCATTTTGATATCAATATTTTTCTAAATGCAAAGTTGATGGGATTGGACTGAATTGAGTTGTGATCTTATTCTCTTGTGTTGATTCTTTACTTTAGTCTTCAGCCCTAAGGGTGTGGAGAAAGGGCCCACTCTCACCACCAAGGCAGAAGGTTAGTATTGTTATTTGTTATTCTAGATTTGCTTCAGAAGATACTATTTTCATAGATACATGCATGTTTCAGTTTATAGATTTGGTTTAAGTAATTTACTGTTCAATTTTGTTTTCAATATTTTTTTTGGAATTCATTTCATAGCAGATGTATCAGCTTCTTTAAATCAGTAAAAGTCATTGGAGTTAGTTAGATAAAACTGGCAACTATAGGATTCCTAATTGTAGATAGCCAAGGACACAGCCCTGGATTTGACATCAGAAATATGAATAAATGATGAGGTACAATGACCCTTGTCAGTCTAACATAAAATTAAACTCCCAAAAATATGTTCTAAACCCTAAAAGGATAAACAAAGTCCAAATGACCAAAAACTAGTTCATGGCCAAGCCAATGCAAGCTAAAGTGGCCTTACATGGAACATGCCATAACTTCCACATGTTTATCAATGTTTACAAATGGTTCCAAACATCAAAATATTGCATACCTAATCTTCAATAAGAAATATACAAAGTCCACAAAAATTTTTAATTCAATTTCAAAGGAATACTCCTTAATCACAAACAAGTATCCTTCTTATAACAATGTGACCAAAGAAACACACAATCAAGCACAACTCCCAAATCTTAAGAGTTTTGAGTATAAAAGCACACTACTATTGAACTCCTCATATCCATGATATCATATTCAAATCATAATATGTTCAATAATTCATTTTCCAACTTTAGTTTAAATTAGGCCTAAGTGACATATAATCAGGACTTTACGATACATGAGATATCATTACAAAGCATGATACAAAACAACATTAGATAGGTACCACCAAAAATTACACATGGTGTTTGCATCCCCAAACATGGATGGATTGTAATCAATTACAAAGATGGATTAAAGATTCTTGTTACAACTTAAACAAAATTTACTTGATTGATCTCAATATACAATTGTTCAACTACGCAATAATGAAAAGCTATAACTACACAAGAGATCTATGAGAACCTTTGCATGTTCTCCAAAGTACACCACCAAATATTTTACTGACCACTAGTGGTGATTGGTCTATAACCTATCCATAAGGGACCCTAAGGCCCGCCTCTCTAGATAAGGAGGCAATTGATTGGGTAGTCAACACACACAAGCAAAACAAGATAGGTTTGACATAATTACATCTCATACATAGGTCATAAATATAGCATACACATTACATTCACAACACCAACCAAGGGCATACAAATGGTCTTCACAAATACCAATCAAATGCACACACATATGTTTCATATGCACCAATTGAATACAAATGATTTGATGAATTCAAGAAAGAGGATTATTTGACATAAGACTATGGAATATCATCACTACGATACTAAGACTAAGTAAAGTTGAGAAGTATGCTCCTATCCCCAATAGGGGATTCCCAATGGAATTTACATCAATCATAAAAAATGATTAGGATAATATCCTTCACACTCATTCCAAAAATCCACAAGGAAATATGGTGCTAAATGTGGTTAATCTTAATTACATTTATTTCATGTTTGAATGCTAATAAATTTTACTTTTTATGTTCTAACCTCTCATGTGCCACAATCCTTCACTTCATTATAGCTAATTTGGATGAGAGAGTCCACTCCATTCCTATTCTAATAGTCATGACTAAAACACCAAGGATACCAAAATATTCAAAATGACTCTTAGGAAAAAAATGAGGTCTACACTATAACACACCATCAATTCCAAACCATTTCATTTCCATGAGTAAACCTACTATGTTAGGATAATATCATGTATGCACCTCTAGTACTGTATGATTTACTAAATAAAAGCTTGATATAAGTGTAAACAAACTATTCCCATAAAGTGGAATCAAGACACATATTCATTTCCCACATTAACCCTTAGAGGAAAGAAATGTAGATCTTATATCTATGGAAATTTTAGTAGCATAACAATAGTGAAATAACATATTAGAAAGCAAGAATGAGAGAAAAATATAAGAATCATGGATAGAAGAGAAGAGACACCAATCTACGTGAGGAAAACCTTTTTAGGTAAAAACCCCACCCTCCAAAGCATCGAACCAATGTATTATTCAACAACATAAATAGTGTAGTCATGATCTTTCCACAGTCCATGTTATTGATCATGGTGCTTCTGGATAAAACTGTGTATTGCTTTTTTGCCTCAATATTTCAGATCACACTCCATGATCCATCATCAGGAAGAAAATAAGAGAGATTCATGATGATGGATCATGGAGTGTGATCCGAAACGTTGAGGCAAAAAAGCAATACATAGTTTTATCCAGAAGCACCACGATCAATAACATAAATAGTTACAATACATTTGTAGTCTCAAAGCCTTAACATGGAGATCAACATCCCACTACTCTAGAGAAAATTTGACAACATAACCCTGCAAAATACATTTCATAATACCTCCATCTCAACCCCTTAATATATAGACTCAAGGAGGCCCATAAAAACCACCAAAAGCCATTACCATAGGCCCAAACAAGATCCCAAAATACCATGGTAATAATTTTCATGACTCGCACCCCATTTTGGACTCATCCTTCATCATTTACCTCCTTTAGAAAGATGCTATATGGCGTGTCATAACATGCATCATAAGTGGGTCAAGATTCCTAGTTCACTTTGTAACTCCCTATAATCATGCTCTTACATGTGTCATAAAATCTATTGTAACTAATCCCTACATCTAAAAATGCCATAATGACACTATATGCTCTTACAACTTCTTACACACATTCCAAGATAGCCAACATGTGGCCAAAAATGCCACCTCAAAGTGGGAAACCCCATTTCCCAAATGAAAAGAAAATAATTAATAATTACTAATAAATAAATAATTTGAACATTAGGACTTACATGGTGTATGCCACACCTAATCCCAACATTCTCCCATTTTTTGTATACCTTGATGGAGAAAAAGAGAATCTCCAACAAATCCATGAACTAAACACCAAGGATATAACCATATTATACCAATTGACTCATCTATGCCCACGTAATTCATAGAAGCATCTGCAACATCCACCAAATGACCACCATCTTGACCACAACAATCTCACCCTCCATCATGCCCAAGCACAAAAGATAAGAACTCCAAGCCAAGATGACACACTAAATGTCACACAAACACACCACTATATTCATTCTCAACCCATTACCAACACATAAACTCAGAAGTCCATTCTCCTCCAAAATAATATCAAGTATGCACCATATACTCCACTATAGCCAGAACAATGACCACAATTTGTCGCTCACATACAACTAACCCCAACCATTGATAGACCTTTTTCTCATGACATATATAGCCCACACTAAAGCTCTTGTCCATGCATAATCCACCATCTTCCATAAGGTTATTTCATTCCAAGGTAGAAAACACACTAATGTGCAAAAACCCTGACGACCCTTGATACTACAACTCAATGAAACTTGTCCTCCAAAGACATATATGCCTCCTAGGACTCCCATTGCATGGGCAATGTCTAGTCTAGTGTTGACCAAATCAACACAAAATTCCACCAAAAACAATCACAAGAAAGGTGTGATTCATGTCATAAAAACTAGTTTTGAAGAGCACATAGTGATTTATAAACTACAACCAAAATAGAGCATACTTGCTCCAAAAAACAATTTCTCACTCTCTCACCTCCGGTCCTATCTCTCCCAAGTTCTCCATATCATAAAAGAGAGATTAAAGATATCTCATATTATTGCTAAAAAATGAAGTACAATAATAGTAAATGACCACAAACATAGTGATCATAATAGCTCCACATAAATATCAACTCCAATGTCACATGAATATGAACCTCTAGGAAGATACATAAAACCATAGAGAGAAAAATTGCAAACCATATCACATACCATGTCCTTCTTCTAACACCACTGAGTGTTAAAGCTATGACAAGTAAGATCACTTCCAAAACCCCAAACATAAAAGCCTTAACAACATTTAATTGTTCAACCCCAAGGTCAAACACAACAACAATAAAGAAATAAAACAAATATGTAAGCTTCTTAAGTGAAGGAAGATCAAACTAATAACCATTCCCATCACTAGGGAATATGCCCAAAACCATGTTGAAAAGTGCAATACAACTGAGAGGGGGGTGAATCAGTTATAACCAATACTTCAAAACCATTAACACATCAACTGCTTAATCACTGTTATTATATTTAACCATGAAAACATGAAATCAAGAACTTAAACACATTCACACATCTAACACATGAGACACCATATTTTTACGTGGAAAACCTAATAAGGGAAAAACCACGATGAGTGTTAGCTCACAATATAAAATATAGTAGCAATACCAATCGGAGGCTCACTGCCCAGAATGCTCACTGCAAGAAGAGGTTCACTGCCAATGGGGTGGCTCACTGCTAGTGGGTGGCTCACTACCAAAGTTGGTGAACTAAGATAGTAGCATCTACACTATGCCAAGGTTTAGTTCCATTGAAGCACAATAAATATCCTCTGTTTTGCTCTGCCTTTTTATTTCACAATTATCTTATCATTTTCGCATCCTTCTTACTAATTCACAACTTCATTACATGTTTTTATACAATTTATCAACCTTGGAATTTACATCAAGATCAACATTACAATCATCAACCATTAGAACAATATCCAAGGTCGACAAGCATACATACATCAAGATAGGTATGAACCTAAACAAATTTGAGAGAGAAAAGAATGAATGCAGATCACACCAAGCCTTAGCTGGGACTCAATTGCAATCTTCCACATAACAACATGCTTTACAAACTTCGAATCACAACCGCAAGTAGTGAAAAAAAACAAGTCGGCCAAGACTAGAGTTAACGCTAAGAATTTTAGGAACATGCTTCCTGCATGATCTGGATTATACTTTGTAAACCAATCAAAATATAGGAACACGATCTAGAGACTCCCACAAGCACGTTAAAATCACCAAGAACATTCGCACAACCTCTAAACACTTTATCCATAAGATTCTTCAAACTAGATTACTTGAACATTACTATCGGCCACTGTCATAAAGGAAAGATTGCTTGCAGAGCACCAAATCACAAACCATTTGAACTGAAGGCACATAACATTATTACAAAGTTAATTCCAGAATTGCAGACTGTGAAACTTACATGCAGAGAAATGTGGAGCATAATACATTCTCCCTGTCACCATTAAATACACAGAAAAATAGTTTTTACTCTGGTGAACACAACTCACTCAAATATTCACACCAGAGGCTAAAACTTGAAACATAGCATCTACTAACATCCCTTAACATTACTTCCAATCCGCAGACAAAGATATTCAATCTACAGGAAATGTGGAGCACAACATTGCACTATTCTGATAGATGAAGCAATTCTGTACTTGTACTAATTCCTCAAATACTTGATCAGACTTATTCAAATAACTTCCTTAGGTGTTGACATTAATGAAAACACTTACTGCTCATTCTTGCAAAAAACCATCTCCTATACTCTTCAAAAACCATCCTCTTGAACAAACTCATGCATATGGGAAGCCATGAGAAAAAGACATTATGCCATGTACTCCTCAAATAAGCCCTTTAGAACTAAAATCCACAGCTCAAGACTCATTCCCATAAGAAAACAAAGAGAAAAAAATAGAATACATTTGAGTAACTAGGTAGGCAATGCCTCTCAATTATTTCTTCATCAATTGGATCGAGAGTGGGAACTGATATTGCTCCTTTAGAGATGCATTGTGTCACATAGACTCTCTCCATGAATAAGCTCCTCTTTAGGTCCATGTTGAACTCATGTCCAACTCTAGATGAAGGCTTCTGAGTCCTTTTGTCAAAACTTTGTCAAAGAGTCATGTTCTAACACATGATCCCCAAAAATAAGAGATGTCTAGCCTCACCCAAGTCTATCTAGTATCCATGAGCACCCAACAGACCATCTCATGCCAATTGAACTCCAACTACATTAATATAATCTCCAGAAGCTCCCAAGGCAAAATGGCCAATGCACTTAATACTAGAAGACTACCTCAAATTATTGCCACAATTTATGACTACAAAATTAGGAACTCCACATAACATAATGATATACATCTTTTGCATAAAAGATCATTTATCTTTAAAGGATAAATCTACTCTATAGAGCACTTGTATCATGCCAAGACTATAAAAACAAAAGATCTTGAGTCCTCCAAGGCACACTATTGATCCAAAACTACCCATGGGATTGTGATGAACATCTTGTGATCGAAGATCATCAATGGCCCTCACACCATCAAATAACTCAACTGAAACATTAGGAGATCCCAAAGGTAAAAGTAAAACCATGATCTCCAAAAGAATATAATTGCTTCAAGTTGCAAGAAAAACAATTGCAAGTAACCCAAAGTCCTCTTACATGAATGTCGTGAACATCCCAAAGTACTATAACATGAATCATAGGTACTCCATCCATCCATCTCACTATATCATTGCTACATAATACCAATGCATCATGATGCAAAAGGGCCACCAACACCAAAATTTGCAACACCATCACATTTAAAAATCTATAGTAAATCTTGGTTGCAACAAGATACCATATAACACGTCGAAGATCCATGGGTATAGTCATCCCACATTTGAGTCTTCCATGTAAGATGTGGGTATAGACAAGCCACATAACAAGCACATATATGGAATCTAAGGGGTGACAATAAGCATGGCCAGTGCTCCAACTAAAACCAAGGAAACCATAAAACTCATAGAACTTGAAACAATGCATAACATAGATTCATGAGGAAATGTAGACCCTATTGGGGTTTTTTCTTACTACCCTCAGCTCTAAGAGATGACATAACACCTAGACTAGGGGATCAAGTTGATCTAGGTGAAATGACTACCCTAACTGAACCAAGGACAAGAAAGAACCAATTGAAAAGACTAGTCCCTGTCTTCTACACTTTGAGCTCTACAAGACTTAGGAGGGTAATCCTTATGAGGGTCTTCAAAATAACAAAGATCGTTAATAAGAATTACTACAAAGGTAAAACCAATTCCAATTGGCACAATGCACAAGCCCAATTCACTCTTACTAACTCATATTGTGTTGGTTTCACATAAATTTGTAGTTATAGACCCTAAATGTGTAGACATTTGACACATTTATAGATATATAAGAAAAGGATTTAATGTTCAACATGTGTAGGCATGATCCTCTATACCTTGACAAGCATTGTGAATAAATAACTTATAAAACCAACTTATCTCCATTCTAATTAGGCAAAGGTATGATGAATTTGCAAGAATTTAAGTCAATCCTTTACATATTTCCACACTATGGAGACAAGCAAACCTCAAATAACTTATACCTTCTGTAGATGTTTACCATTTGTAAGTTTGAGGTACTAGATCAAATGCAACTAACAAAGTGTAAGGTTCTGGTTATCCTATGAGATTCCCAAACAGTAACCCTTCAAAAGTCACTACAATTTTTTTTGTTGTTCCTAAGTTTGATATAAGCGTTGATTTAACATAATCGGGTATTTCTACCCAAACGAGGTAGCCCTTTGTCCAAAAGGGACAAGCATCTATCCAAACAGAATAGGTAAACTTTCATCCATATGGGATGGGCATCTATCCAAACAGGATAGGTATACTTCTGTCCAAACGGGACAGAAATCTATCCATACGGGATAGGTAAACTTTCATCCATATAGGATGGGTATCTATCCAAACGGGATAGGTATGTGCTCTAGCCAGAGTCTTAATCCCATCAAGATCTAATGGATCCTAGGTCACTCTCTAAAGGCTACACTCCCTTCAAGGTGCATCAAGGTCTATGTCTTCAGGAGTTAAACTATTCAAGTATTGTCACTTGAGTCCCGCTTCAGAATTTTTGGCCCTAGGCCTCGGGGATTCAAGTAAATCCCAAATGGGGATTCTTTCAAGTATTTAAATTTAGATTTTCTTTTTCATAGGTTTAATCTAGGTTGGTTGGAGGTCTTAACTTGTTGGAGTGCTTCCTAAGTCATTAAGGAGTTGCATTGATCCTTATGTGGGAAACTAGGATTTCTCCCCCACAAAACCCCATACCTAAATCCTATGCACTGGGAACATCCTTCATTCCCTAGGTTGACTACATACCCACTTCCAAATGGGATCAAGGAGTAAAATATGTATTTCTGTTTTCTACTCTAGGTTTCATGTTGTTTAGTAGGAAAAGGAGGGGGGTTGATGGTGGTTTTTGGTTTCAAGGGAAAATCCTCCTTTCACTACAAACATTCAAGGACATATCAACCGAGTTGAATCTCTACTAAGCGAGAGTATTCACCTAATAGGTTGGGCTGTCACTTGGAACGATGTGGAAGATCATATGTTATCAATCAATATCTTAATTTAATGCTCAAGTACTCTTAAAACCCTAAGTAAGCAAATTAATGAATTACAACAAATGCTTGCAGATTAAGATGAAGGACAGAGATTAATAAATGACCATTTTTTGAAGTTTGGGATACGAAATAGTCAGGGACACCTCCACTGGTGCCCCTATCAAAGGTACTATTTTCTATACATAATCAAGATCTTCTCCTGACATTGATATTATCTGTATCTTCTGTTTTTACCCTGGAAGATGCGGAGGACACCTCCACTAGCACCCTAGTCCAGTACTAGATATTCTTCAGGATGTTGGAAGCTCTTCAGATGCTGATTACCACTATCTAGGTTTTTTCTATGTTTGCAACTCTAGAGGACACTGCCACTAGTGCCTGTGTCCTAAAATGTTCAACTTTATCTTCTTTCTTTCAAATCATGAATCATTGTCCTCTACAATCTTCTTCTGCAACTCCACCCCATGAAACTCGATACCTGTAACTGAAAATCACAAAGGAGTGTGGTTGGGGGTTGTGGTGTTTAGAGGTTTGCCTCGGTCAAGCCTCGGAGAGACATTCAAGTCTTCCAAACACTGTTGTTAGATGAAGAGTGTGTATCCTTGCAGAAATCCAAATGATAAATGATTGAAACATAAATAAATGTCAACTTGAAGTGTAGATCTCATGGAAGGAAGATGCTCTTTCATGCCATGAGGAGATGGAGTCAAATCTGTAACAAACAAGTACAATAACAACACAATACTGCTCTGCAACACAATGAAATCCTTGAATCACTTTAGCATAAGATCACAAGCTCACAATGTCTATCTAGTTTGCAAATGAAGTCCTAAACATGCTTATATATGCAACTACAAACATTCCCGCTAAGAATTTTGTAATTCAAACTTGAGATGTCGGCATAGGACTTAAGTAACGGTCATAAAACTAACATTTAAATTTAGGGCTGACCCAAAATAGGGCAGGAATAGGGTGCTAGCACCCAAGTCCACCCTCCCAATTTTGGTCAAAATCTATTTAAATGACATCCCCTAGGTCCTATTTGCCATAAAACTTTAGGGTTTTCTCATCGGGGTTCACAATTGTCATGCAAGATGCTCTAAATGCATTCTAAGGACCCGAGAGCTAAACCTTAAGAGGGAAAAGCCCCCAAGGGGACATTTTTTGACATAACATTTAGCCCCCACTTTAATCTATGTATAAATGCAAGGCCAATACATGCATTAAAGTACGGTCAAAACACAGAAAATACGCCAAGCATGGTGAAGACACGCTAAACACATTGAAGACAGTAACAGGCACGCAAAACCATGGAGAAGACAGTTACAACCATGTAAAAAGCGGAGAAGACAACATTGAAGACACACAAAACACAATGAATATAGTGAATGCAGTGATTATTTCTTTTTCATTTTCTCATATATGAATGCAAATGCAAGTACATGGAAAGTAAACACACAACCCAAAATGTAGGAGGACCTCATCACCACTAGTCTTAAAACTACACTTGAGAACAAACATGCCGTACAAATCCCAAAGCATAGGAGAAGCTCATTGCCACTAGTCTTGAAACTATGCTTGGGAACAAACACACCATACACACACACATGGAAGACACAGAGAAAACATGACAAATAAGTGATGGAAGAAACCTATTGCTAGGTTCACATCCATCTCAAGCACATTATAGGCACACCAATGATTGGGCTTCACCACAACAATCGTTGAATACATGCTTAAGGGTAGGATAGTCTTAGATCCACCCCACCTGCTTGGAGGACTTTTAGATAATGACAGGATGTGCAATCTCATCGAGAAATACACCATCCCCACCTCCACAGAGGGCTTAAAATAAAAAGGATATGCATGATATCCTACCTTTGCAGAGGGCTTAATACTTGCAATATATAAAATAAAGATGTGCACTCACTTGGAGATACAACATCCCGCCTCCGCGGAGGGCTTACAAACACGCTTCGTTGGTACCAGAATCATCAAACAACTTACCTTATATATGCCCCCACCTTAAGATGGTTGATATTGTGTACCGATATCAAGCACGTTAAGATAGGAAGAAAACACACAAGGGAACATGAGCTCTCACAAAGCCCATGCCCCCCAGAGGTGACATGTACTTTACAATTGCCAAATGTTCCCACAAACACACAATTTCCTGCAAGAAAATGTGTTAGCATCCATATAATCATGATAAACAACAATGCAAGGTGAGATCCAAGATAAACAAAGTGCACAGAGCAGTCATATTGTTATGTTTTTTAAGTGCGATAAGACAACATCAAAGTATCACACAGAGTGATTCTACTAGCCAAGCGTTGGATAATAGATATCAACCCCATCATCATGTATGGACTAGGTCCATTTTTTATTTCTTGCTAAAGGGACACTAGGTCTGTATAATTATTATATGTTTTTCATCATCTGCCAACTAAATAGAACCACTAGAGGAAGGTAAACAATAAATCAAGAGAGGAGAAACAAGTGTCCTAGGGTTGTCACATAGGAAGGTGCCCCCAGGTCACCAACTGCAATGCTATGCCCCTAGGACACAACACACAACAATGAAAATAGAGGAGAAGCAATAGAAGAATGATGATAGAAATTGAAGAAGGGTCACAACAGAGGCGGTCTCCTGGTATCCTTGACCTTACAAGAGTATCAAGGGTCATCCTAGGATGCCTAAACAACACATAACACATTACGAGGGAAACACAACACGGAGGTAAAGGGTTAGAAATACTTACCTTTAGACAGGATCATGCTAGAAGTTATCAATGATCAAATCATCCTCTTCTTAATCTTGAATGCTAGAGGAAAGAGGTGTGTAAGGTACCATAGCCCAAATTTTGTTCTTGTCTTCAAATTGTTCAATGTTAAGTTCATCTAAGTATGATTCAATGTTAGGTTGAATGTTTTCTTGTTGAGTTGCATTAGTTTACTTATTCATTATGCTCTTAAGAGATGGAAGAAGTGATTTGTTTTGAGTGGTTTCAGCATCCATCCATGAGGGTTTTAATGTAGGAGAGTTGTCCTCATCCACTAGTGGTACATCTTTTGAAGAAAGAGCATAGGAATGAGGGGAAGGTAAGGTGTTGTGAGGGTAATTGTTAAAGTTTGTATCTTTAGTGATGCTCAAAGAATATGCAACCAACAGAGAGGTAGTTAATGTTTTAAATCCTTAGTGGTATCCAAATGACTTGAATATTCCATCAAAGGAGGGCGATTAAGGTTCTTCCCTTCCTTAGTGATATCCAAGGTGTGTGAACAATCAACTAAAGGGAAGTTAGTGGGATGATCCATAGAGTTTTCATGCACTATAGTAGGGGTAGGATTTTTATTATTGTTAAATGAATGATCATTACCTATCCATGAAATGTTCTTTGTTAAAGGGAGCTCCCTATTCACTAATGCTTCATCTTGGCCAAGGAGAGCATTGGAATAGAAAAGTGGTGGTATGATGTTAAGGAATGTGTCAATGAATTCATCCTTTTCCACCAAAGTGTCCTCATTAGTGAGAGCAATGTTGGGAGAGAGATCATAAGATAGAACTAAGTTGTCACATGTTTTAGCAATAGGAGTCGTAGTGGAATGTTCAACAGAAATAAAGTCATCTAATGTTTCATCTAACATATTGAAGTCATCACTACTAAATGTATTTTTGGCTATTAATTTAGTGATATCATCTAATATCGAAGGATATATTCCCATGAGATTTGTGAAGCTATCAAAATAAGATATGTAACAAAGGGTTTCATATGTGGAGCACATAGGAAGATCAACATCATGTACGTATGATATTTGTTCCAAGACTTGAGGATATTCATGAGTAAATTTAGAGAAATTATCAATGTCTGTGATGTATACAAACAGAGCTTCCAAAGAAGTATCCATGATATATGCAGGAAAATGAATGCACAACTATGTATGAATATGAACTAAAATGCTTGATTTTTCAACTTTTTTCAATGTAAATGAGTGAAAGAAGAGGTGTTGTGAAGAATTTAAAAAGAGGAAGCAAATAATATGCGTAATAAAATTCCAATAATGCAATAATATCCTTCACAACATGCCTATAGTGCAGAGCTAGAGTGATGACAAGTCAAAACCTAGTGAAAATACACCTAAAATATGCAATTTTTCACCAATTTTCAATGTAAATACCTAATAGAAAGGGTGTTGTAAAGAATTTGAGAGGGGCAATAGATTATAACCCTGATTTCAGTGAAATAATGCAGCAAAATCCCTCACAACATGCCTATAATGCAATTCTAGAGAGACGATAAGGCCAAAATCTAGTGAAAATGCAAGGTTTCAAACCCTAGACATGAAATTTTGCAAGAATGACACTATGATGCAACACTATAATTAGAAATAAGTCCTAAATGAGTGTTTTAAAAGGGTAGTAAAATCTGAAACAAGATTTTAACTACACACCCTAGCTAATGCAAAATTAGTTTTTAAGAAAAATGCACAATTTCAAGCAATTTTTAACAATTGAAGCATGAAAATGCAATGCAAATGAATAATAAATGATTAATTTATGTAATTTAAATCAGATGTAATGAAAATAACATAAATTTAATGAAATTAAATGCCAATTAATTCAAATTATGCTAAAATGCAAGCCTAGGATGCCAAATTTTTCAAATTTTCAATTTTTTTGTAATTTTTAAAATGTAATAAGATGAATGAATGCAAATCTATCACACAAAACTCAACAAGCTGCAAAAATTCAAAAAACACGGGTTCACCAAAATGTTTAGTAGGAAAAGGAGGGGGGTCGATGGTGGTTTTTAGTTTCAAGGGTAAATCATCCTTTCACTACAAACATTCAAGGACATATCAACTGAGTTGAATCTCTACTAAGCGAGAGCATTCACCTAATAGGTTGGTCTATCACTTGGAACGATGTGGAATCTCAGATGTTATCAATCAATATCTCAATTTAATGCTCAAGTACTCTTAAAACCCTAAGTAAGCAAATTAATGAATTACAACAAATGCTTGCAGATTAAGATTAAGGACAGAGATTAATAACTGACCATTTTTTAAAGTTCAGGATGCGAAACAGTCAGGGACACCTCCACTAGCACCCCTGTCCAAGGTACTATTTTTGTACATAATATGGATCTTCTCCCGACACTGATATTCATTGTATCTTATGCTTCTGTCCCAGAAGATGCAGAGGACACAAGTCCACTAGCACCCTAGTCCAATGTCAGATATTCTTCAAGATGTTGGAAGTTCTTCAGATGTTGATTACCACTATCTGGGTTGTTTCTGTGTTTGCAACTCTAGAGGACACAACCATTGGCACCCATGTCCCGAAATGTTCAACTCTGTCTTCTTTCTTTCAGATCTTGAATCCTTGTCCTTTGCAACCTTCTTCTACAACTCCACCCCATGAAACTTGGTACCTATAACCTGCAATCATAAAGGAGTGTGGTTGGGGTTGTTGTGTTTATAGGTTTTCCTCGATCAAGTCCTGGAGAGACATTCAAGTCTCCCGAACACTGTTGTTAGATAAAGATTGTGTATCCCTATGGGATAGAGGCAAAATCCAAATGATAAATTATTGAAGCACAAATAAATGTCACCTTGAAGTGTAGATCTCATGGAAGGAAGATGTTCTTTCATGCCATGATGAGATGGAGTCAAATTTGCAACAAACAAGCATAATAACAACACAATACATGTTAGAAAACCCTATCTCAGGAGCCATAAGGATTCAATAGGTGCAGGGGCTTCTCATCATACTAGGCCTATGATTTTTCAATCTACCAGCAACAAAGGGAAGGGTTTTGGGGATGATAGAACTTAGAAAGGTGTTTTAATTCTGACATTGATACTGATGATATTGTTCATGATGTTTGAGGAGAAAGACAAAGGTGTGCCAAAGGGTTCTATGCATTTGGATAAGGATAAAGGCATTCTGAAGGGTCCTAAATGTAATACCTCTAACATACATGATGACCCCCCCTCAAGAAGCACAAGATGTCTAATGAGAAAACCCAGGACTTAAACAAAGATTGTAACACTTGCACCAAACTTATGGATAGGGTTATCACTCTGTTTCAGGCTCTAGACCTTCAAAATCAAGTGCTCAAGTGGCAACTTGCCCAACTTCAACATGCTAAGAAGAAAATTCAGCAGCTTGAGGGTATTACCCAGCTGGAAATGGAGGAGCGGCCTAAGGAAAGTAATGATGACCTGTGGGTAGAGGTGGAAAAGATGGCTACCAAGTTTGAGAAATGGGAGAGGATGGAGGAAGAATTAGGACAGATTAAAGAGACTCAGGCCAAGCTAGATAAGAAAGTTTCTGAACTAGTTAATTATAGTAGGGAGACGGTCAAGAACTCTACCACGATGCTCTATGTGCTAAAGGAAGAGTTGGAAAAAAGGAAAGCTGTGATTCAGGGGACTGATGGTAAGGATAAGCAACACAATTACAAACAAGGAAAGGCTGGGCAGACTTGCAACTACAAGGCCAAGGATGGCAGCAGTAAAGGTAAACAAGTGAGTTTTCAGAGCCATGACACAAAGATCAAGGGGAAGGACAAGCAGGAGATCCAGGCTAGGTAGGGCCGTGAGGAGGATGATAATGCTTTATTAGAGAAGCTGGAGTTTTTAAGTAGGGAATGGCAAGTTATAAGAAGTCTTAATACTATGGCCATGCAGTAAGCTGGTCCTTTTTGTTTTGGTTGGCCCTGCTGGCCAGTACTTTTTTTCTATCTTTTCGTTGCTCTATGGTTTTATCGCTTGTAAAACTTGTTCTTTTTTGCCTTTTTGGCCTCTGTATATGGGTTCGGGCCCTTCTCGGTTACTTTTATCAAAACAACACAATACTACTCTGCAACACAATGAAAGCCTTGAATCACTTTAGAATAAGATCACAAGTTCACAATGTCTATCTAGTTTGCAAATGAACTCCTAAAAATGCTTATATATACAACTACAAACATTCCCGTAAGAATTTCATAATTCAAACTTGAGATATCGACATAGGACCTAAGTAATAGTCATAAAACCAAAATTTAAATTTAGGGCTGACCCAAAATAAGGTAGGACTAGGGCGCTAGTGCCCAAGTCCACCCTCCCAATTCTGGTCAAGATCTATTTAAATGACATCCCCTAGGTCCTATTTGCCATAAACTTTAGGGTTTTCTCATTAAGGTTCACAATTATCATGCACAAGATGCTCTAAATGCATTCTAAGGACCCGAGAGCTAAACCTTAAGAGAGAAAAGCCCCCAAGGGGACATTTTCTGACATAACACATGTGAATTGTTTATGTGGGTACACAGCTCTTTCTAGGGCCCATTCTCCCTAGACAGTTCAACTACGACTACTACCCACAAGGGGGAGCATGAGAAGTAATTGATCTTTCTTGACCAATACTTTAGTTTACTAAGACTTCACTACTTCCTAGTCCTATAAGTTTTTGACTACGCGTCTCGAATTGTCTCTTTGTATTTCATCTCTATTGTCTTTATTCCCTTGCTAAAGGTTGAAGGAATAACAACACCACTAGACAACCCTAGACCCTTACTAGGGGCAATTTTAACTATATAACTTGATTGTAAAGAAAACTTGCATCAAAATAACATTTACATTTAATCTATTACATACATTAAATAATTTGATAGAACCATAGTGAACAAGATTTGTCCTAGTTGCCCGCATTTGACTTAAGTGAAAAGAATAATTATTTTGTGAGAATTCCTGAATTAAACTAAGTAAATTGAGAATATTGCATTAGAGATTCCTATCTAACATTTGTGAATTTATCCCATTATAGTAGTAGATGAACTTATTTGTGTTCATTTATAACCCTTACTACTTAGTTGTGATTTGAATTCGTTTGTCCATTTACCCCATATTAGAAATTGTAGCTATAGCTAATTAATTTTGTTGATTGAAATTGAAATATGGTTCACTTAATCCTTAAAAGTTAGATGAAATTGTATACTTAAAATTGAATTTGTATAATGGAAATCTATAACAGAACTAGGAAATAACAAATTGAATTGTTGCTTGGCCTTCTAACTTTACTAATAATTTCCCAAATCAGATTAATTAATTATCTGTTGAAACAATTAATTTTGATAAGTAACAATACCTAATTAATTAGAATACATACCTCCAACCTAATGGTTCATTTAAAACTTAGATTACATATTAAACTTGTTTTCCCTTGATTGCATATTTATTTAATTAGTTTAGAAAAGAAAACCAAGAAATTTGAATTTGGACTAAGAAGAGTAGTTGCTTTGCCTCCTTATGTTACTAAAATAATTTATCCATGGGAATTATTAATCATCCTTTGGGAACTAGTTTTATTCAATATATAAATAATTTACTAATAATTTAATTTGAACTAGTATATTTAAATTGTAACCTAATCGAGAAGGAATGAAATTCTTTAATTTATCCATAAGTAGCTATAAACTATTTAATTCTAATAAAATTTGATAAAATAATTAAATTCTAAAACTTTTAATAATGACTAAAAAATAATATCTTAATTTACCTAAGGGTCATCTATAATTTAACTTAATATCTATTTAATGTAAAAAGAAACTCTCATAAATTAAATTACTATCTCCTTTGTTTAACAACTCACGAAGCAATTAGTAAGATTGCTTTGAAAGCTAATAGATCCAACTAATTTACCCTTCTTAATTTAGGGAGTAACCAATAAAATGGATTAATTGCTATACTAATTTCTAGTTGAAGTGTTCCATCTTTTGTTAGTATTTGCAACTAATTATTACATGTTACCATAATTAATTTAAGGAAATTTCTAATGAATTAATTAATCACATCATGTTCCAAAAATTAACAAATTTTTAACCAAAATCTATTAATTGTCTCAAACTAGTTAAAAGACTAACCTAGTATTTATTCCATTTATTAACCTCATTAAAATGGTGAGTAAAAAAGTTATTCACAAGCCCACCTTATTATAACATTTTAATCCAATGGAAGAAAAAAAAGATCAAATTATAACTCTAACATCAAACTTCTCAATAAACTAATTAATAATATCACATTGATTTAATGGAAATTAAAATTTTAACTCTACTAATATCTAAAACTCATTAAGTAAATTAATTTATAATTAAAATTTTAATCTAATAGAAATTAAAATTGTAATTCTAATAATATTAACATATTTAGGATTTTATTTTTTTAAAATCAACTAACCAAATTCTAGCTAAAGAAATAAAATAAATCTCATTATAAATTTATCTCTCAAAGTTGATATAACTAAATAATATATATGTAATCAAAATAATAATAAATAAACTTAAATAATAACTAACTATAGTTCAATCAAAGTTTATATACCACAAGATAAATAAAGATTAATATATATTATTTCATCTATCTAATGTATTTTTTTTAAAATAAAAATTGGTAAATGTGTCATGAAAATAAGTAGTCTGTTGGGGTATTTGAGGAACTAAGTTTTATACATCCCCATATAAAATTAGTCATACCCAGATTGTTGATTACGAGATATGATGGAATTACCGACTATCTATCTCTGCTGATATAAACCCTGTGTGTGTGTCCTCTACTAATATAAACCCTATGTGTGTGTGTGTCCTTGAAACCCTAGTTCACTGCATGTATATAAAAACACAATATAAGTATATATATATATAAATACTTTTGTATATATGTATTTATGAAATTATATCCTGAATTTGTTCAAACCCCATAAAAAAAAATTGCATTATTATGTGCATGCATGTGAAACTTCAAAAGGATCCACCTAATATCATGCCCATTCCTCCAAAACCCAGTTAGTATATCCTTAGTAAAAAAAACAATGCCAGAAAAAAAAAAAAAATTAATAGAAACCTCTAAAATAAAATAGAAAATAAATTTACCTTGAGAGCTCCCAAGCCAAGATCTTTTTCTTTTCCTCCAAAAATAATCCCCATCAATGGCCAACCCTGAACATTTATACTCTCATTCCTTCAATCTCATGATTTTATTTTATTTTCCTTCTTCCCAGAATTCATATCAGTGCAATTAATCCATAATTCATGCTTCCCCCAAAATCATGCTTCCCTAAATCTTTCTTAATAAAGCCATAATAAACTAGTTTCTATTTTCATATAATGCACTTTATTCTAATTTCATAAATGCAATTTAGGTTATGACTTTTTTATTTAATTTATTAATTTACCCATTAGTTTATTTAAATTAATATATATCTTAATAGTTAATTTACATAGTTTAATTACACATTTATTCTACTAGCATATATATTATTTTATTTTTAAACAAATTATTGAACTAATATTATCCATGAATTGAACACTTTAGATCTATAATTTAAAAGGGGTGCTTATTTAATTATTAATTATTTTTAGAGTTTTAGGAGAGGTCATGACACCCTCCCTCCCTTATTCTTCTCACAACTTTTATAACCTCTTTACCATGAAGTCACGGAGTAGATTTCTCCATTTTCAAGAGAGTTTTCCCCTCCCATCCAAGAGAAATTAAGGCTGAAAAAGATGAATTGCTTTCCATGAATTAAGAACAAAATTCACGCATAGCTAGAATCTCCCAAATCCTAGTAAAATAAAATCCTCTCACTTTCTATCTTAAATAACCAAACTAAATTCTCTCCACCTATTTCATTAAAATATGAATTATAAATTTCTCACTCTTTTCTAATTTATTTAAAGTGAGCTAACTATAGCTTAATAGATTCAATATAATTTTGAATAAAAAGGAATTTTATTTCTTTTTATTTAAATTTAATATTCTTTTATTACTTTATTTTTTTTTCTTATTTAGTTTCATTTATTATTAATCATGTGATTACTTACTAACACCTTCCAATCAGGTTCATTTAATAAGGGGGGTACGTATTCATTATTAAAGCTAGGATTATATTATGCACTTCAACCAATGGTTGATGAGTAAAAAAATGATTTAATTCAAATTAAGTTAGTACTTGGTGTTTATAAATAATCTAGTAAATTGATAACTAACAACAATTAAATTATACAAACCATTGGACATACTAATCTACTCATCTCTTATCAAAGGTTTGACCATTCATAACATCCCTATAATTTACTTAGTAGCTATCAATTAATATTGCCTATTCATTTGAGACCTACCAAGGTGCTATGATTTAAATAAATCAATGCAAATAAATTTAGAAATCAAATATGAGGGTTGTGACATGCTACCCCCTAAAACTTTGCATCGTCTAGATGCAAAAATTATATATCAAAGATTGTGTCGAAGTGAGATTCTCATTCTTGTTTATATTTCTTCTTATAGCTTGCTTTCCAAATCCAAATGTCAGATGCATTATCCAACCCTTCTAGTCGCGTTAAGAGCTTTAAAAGATATAGAGAAATAAAGCATTTTGATGACCTAGTGTCTATCAATATGGAAATTGGTTAACTCAAAAGCATACCTATGGTTTCTATGGATACATTTTGAAACCGATTCTACTGATTTCTAACTGCAGCATGGATCTTCTGTTGGGGTCCTTGTGGTGGTTGGTTTGCTCTTATCTATGCTTGCATCAAGGGACACTGTCTAGCATAATGGTTCCCTCTACACATAAACACCCACCAGGTGCTCCTGTCTGTGCTAGTTTCCTAGTGTAATCATTCCTTGTTTCATTGAATACTGGAGGAAGGGTTGGCCTTTTATAATTCCCTTGATTGTTCCTGCTAAAATTTCCCCTGTTATTGTCCCCATTCTAACCATTCCTCTGGTCTGAAATTTACGGTGGCCCCCTTTCCATGAAATTGTTCCTTTGATTTAGGGTTTTGGTTTACCTTGAATTCTTGTTTCTTTTTTAAGGCTTGACTTCTATTGTTGTTGAAAATTTGTCTTGTTGTTTCTAGGGCATGAAGTTTCCTCTCTTGTTTAGGGAGTTTTCTAGAACCTTGTTCATGTTTCTAGACCATGCATGTCTACTTCAGCACCAATATTAGCTTTCAGCCCTAGAATGAACTTCCTAGTTTTACTCTTCTCATCATTTTGGTAGATTGGCACATATTGAGTAACTTGGCAAATTTGTCCCAATACTATTATACTGTCATAGACCCTCATCAAAGGTTATGGAACTCAGTCATCTTTTCATCAAAGAACAATTGTGGTAACCATCTTTTCCAGAAATGATGAACAAAGAGTTCCCAGGTTATGTTTTCTCTAGAGTATCCATTTTGTTCCCTAATGTTTGTCTACCAACTTGTTGCCTCACCTGTTAGTTGATAAGACCCCCATAATGACTTTGTCATTTCATTGTAGTTTCTCAGTTCAAAGTACTTTTCCATTTCATTTAGCCATATTCAGCTCCCTCCCCAAATTGTCTCCCATCAAATTTGGGAGGGGTAATCTTTTTCAAGTCTTTAGAAAGTTCTAAGATGGAAAATTCGTACCTAGGTGATTCCATATGAATGGCATTTTCATGAGGATTGTTCCCACCAGGAGGATTTTCAAATTCTGGTTCCATTATGTTTTCAATGTTCTCTTGTCTTGTCCTAAGGTTCTCAACTATTTTTTCTAAGGATACCATCTTATCCCTCTATTCTGTCAATAAGTCAATTATTGTCTCAATTCCTGCTTTAGTATTCTTGGGTCCCTTGGGTGGCTCAACTAGGGTTTTATTTTTCCTTTTTGTAGTGTTGGCATTGTTTGTTGTTGTTCTGACCATTGTGGTTCCTGAATTTCAAGAAAATTTTAGACTAAATAACTTCCTAAGGTTTGTTTCCAAAATTAATATAAAATCGATTTGTTCCAATTTTTCTTATGCCAGTTGTAGCAAGCTCAACACCTAGCTTCCAAACCTCACTCTAATACAATAAGTAAGGTTCCAGTTATCCTGTGAGATTCCCAAACATTAACCCTTCAAAAGTCACTACAATTTTTTTTTATTGTTCCTACGTTTGGTTTAAGTGTTGATTTAACATACTCGGGTATCTCTACCCAAATAGGGTAGCCCTTTGTCCAAACATGACAAGCATCTATTCAAACAGGATAGGTAAACCTCCATCCATACAGGATGGGTATCTATCCAAATGGGACAAGTATACTTTCGTCCATAGGGGACGGGCATCTATCCAAACGGGATAGGAAAACTTTCGTCCATACAGGAAGGGCATCTATCCAAATGGGATAAGTATGTGCTCTGGCCAGAGTCTTGAGCCCATCGGGATCTAACGGATCTTGGGTCACTCTCTAAAGACTACACTCCCTCTGGGGTGCACCAAGGTCTACATCTTTAGGAGTTAAATTGTTCAAGTATTGTCGCTTGAGTCCTGCCTTAGAATTTGGCCCTAGGCTTCAGAGAGTCAAGTAAATCCCAAATGGGGGTTCTTTCAAGTATTTAAATTTGGATTTTCCTTTTCATAGGTTTAATCTAGGTTGGTTGGAGGTCTCAACTTGTTAGGGTTCTTCCTAAGTCATTAAGAAGTTGCATTGATCCTTATGTGGGAAACTAGGATTTCTCCCCCGCAAAACCCTGTGCCTAAATCTTGCGCACTTGGAACATCCTTTGTTCCCTAGGATGCCTACATACCCACTTCCAAATGGGATTAAAGAGTAAAATATGTAGTTATGTTTTCTACTCTAGGTTTAATGTGAATTGTTTATGTGGGTACGCAACCCTTTCTAGGGCCCATTCTCCCCAGACAGTTCCTCTACGACTACTACCCACAAGGGGGAGCATGAGAAGTAATTGATCTTTCTTGACCAATACTTTAGTTTACTAAGACTCCACTACTTCCTATTCCTATAAGTTTTTGACTATGCATCTCAAATTGTCTCTTTGTCTTTCATCTCTATTGTCTTTATTCCCTTGCTAAAGGGTGAAGGAATAACAAAACCACTAGACAACCCTAGACCCTTACTAGGGGGCAATTTTAACTATATGACTTGATTGTAAAGAAAACTTGCATCAGAATAACATTTATATTTAATCTATTACATACATTAAATAATTTGATAGAACCATAATGAACAAGATTTGTCCTAGTTGCCTGCATTTGACTTAAGTGAAAAGAATAATTATTTTGTGAGAATTCCTGAATTAAACTAAGTAAATTGATCATATTACAGTAGAGATTCCTATCTAACATTTGTGAATTTATCCCATTGTAGTAGTAGGTGAACTTATTTGTGCTCATTTATAACCCTTACTACTTAGTTGTGATTTGAATTAGTTTGTCCATTTACCCCGTATTAGAAATTGTAGCTATACATAATTAATTTTGTTGATGGAAATTGAAATATGGTTCATTTATCCTTAAAAGTTAGATGAAATTGTATACTTAAAATTGAATTTGTATAATTGAAATCTGTAACAGAACTAGGAAATAACAAATTGAATTGTTGCTTGACCTTCTAACTTTACTAGTAATTTCCCAAATTAGATCAATTAATTGTTTGTTGAAACTAGTTAATTATGATAAGTAACCATACCTAATTAATTGGAATACATACCTCCAACCTATGGTTCATTTAAAACTTAGATTACATATTAAACTTGTTTTCCCATGATTGCATATTTATTTAATTGGTTTAGAAAAGAAAACCAAGAAATTTGAATTTGGACTAAGAAGAGTAGTTGTTTTGCCTCCTTATGCTACTTAAATAATTTATCCATGGGAATTATTAATCATCCTTTGGGAACTAGTTTGATTCAATATATAAATAATTTATAGTTAATAATTTAATTTGAACTAGTATATTTAAATTGTAAACTAATCGAGAAAGAATGAAATTCTTTAATTTATCCATAAGTAGCTATAAACTATTTAATTCTAACAAAATTTGATAAAATAATTAAATTCAAAAACTTTTAATAGTGACTAAAAATAATATCTTAATTTACCCAAGGGTCATCTATAATTTAACTTTTTTTTTTTTTTTGAAAAAGTGGCATAGCCACTAAAAATATATTGATTATAAAAGGAAAATTACAGAAAGCCTGATTCAATGAGGCATACCGGTAGGAAAGAATCAGGCGAAGAAAACCTCCGGTTGTAGCCTTTTAAAACATAACGTAATACAAAAAGACAACTCAAAAAGATGAGTCTGCCAAGGAAAGTTTGTAATTGTGATAAAAAATTGGCTTCTATGTCAAAAAGAAGTTGATACAAAATTTTCAACTGATACATACACATATTAATGAAATTAAAAAAAACTCCCAAAAAGCCTAACCATCAGTTAACATCTTGCAAACCATCAGCAATTAAACCCTACTATCAATGAACCTCCTCATAAATTCAATTAGTATCTCCTTTGTTTAACAACTCACTAAGCAATTAGTAAGATTGCTTTAATTTAGGGAGTAACCAATAAAATGGATTAATTGCTATACTAATTTCTAGTTGAAGTGTTCCATTTTTTGTTAGTATTTGCAACTAATTACTACATGTTACCATAATTAATTTAAGGAAGTTTCTAATGAATTAATTAATCACATCATGTTCCAAAAATTAACAAATTTTTAACAAAAAATTATTAATTATCCGAACCTAGCTAAAAGACTAACCTAGTATTTAACAAGATATTTATTATTCCATTTATTAACCTCATTAAAATGGTGAGTAGAAAAGTTATTGAGAGGGCCCAGCTAATTATAACATTTTAATCCAATGGAAGAAAAAAAAATCAAATTATAACTCTAACATCAAACTTCTCAAGAAATTAATTAATAATATCACATTGATTTAATGGAAATTGAATTTTTAACTCTACTAATATCTAAAACTCATTAAATAAATTAATTTATAATTAAAATTTTAATCTAATAGAAATTAAAATTCTAATTCTAATAATTTACTCACTAATAATCCATGTAACTGATTAGATTGACTATTAAAACAATAAATAAATTTATAATTACAAATAAATAATCATTAGGTATATATAAAAATTAAAGAATCCAAAAATAATATTAACTATTTCAGGTTTTCATTTTTTTTAAATCAACTAACCAAATTCTAACTAAAAAAATAAAATAAATATCATTATAAATTTATTTCTCAAAGTTGATATAACTAAATAATATATATGTAATCAAAATAATAATAAATAAACTTAAATAATAACTAACTATGGTTGAGTCAAAGTTTATATACCACAATATATATATATATATATATATATATATATATATATATATATATATATAATAAAAATTGGTAAACCTATTTTATAATTATAGGAAAACTTTGGAATCATGTTGCTGCCAAAAATTCCAGCATTGTCGAGGGTTATTACAGATGGCGAGGTTAGGGCTCCTGATGCTGGCCTGTTGTGCGCTGGAAAATCCTCTGCCAAGGAATCTTTAGTCGTTGGTAGATTTGAGGGCTCTGCGTATGTTGTTGATCCACGGGCTCTTGCTTCTTCCACATTGTTTAGGGAAAACTCTGGCCCGCAGGTCTGCCGAAATGTTGGGTGTATGGGTAGTTCAACCTCTAGAACATCCCTGTCCTCACCCCCTAGTGACAAACTCGCCAGAAAAACTACCTTTGTAGATGTGGCAAAGTGTGGGATGGGCATTGTTGAGCGGCCTGAGGCTGATCCCAAGGTTAGCACTCTTCATGGAAACCCTAAATCTAGATATGTGTTGAATGGGATCTCTCCAAAGTCAAGACATTCAAGTATAATCAATAGGAGGTCGGTTCACTGCCTAGATAAACCTCTTGAATTGAATTTTGATGCCAATTTGTTGAAAAAACTGCGCGAGAATGAGGAATTTTTTTTTTAGAATGGGTTAATTAGTAGGTTTAGTCAAATTTGGCCTAGTCTTCCTACATTGCATGATTGGATTTCAAAAACTTGGGGTCCTCTAATGGAAAAGAACCTAGAAATTTACCCTAGTGCAAAAGGGTTTTTTACAGTGGTCTTTGATAGCAAGCAAGATAAAAATGTCAACCTCAATCAAACTTGGATGTGGGGTGAAAGCATGCTACTCTTAAAATCATGGTATCCAAACTTTGATCCGACCACAGAATCATTTGTTGTTATGCCAATTTGGGTTCGCCTGCCAAACTTCCACCTTCATTTCTAGTTTGAATCCAATTTTGCAGCTATTGGTAACACTCTTGGTAATTTCATTTGCACAGATGTGAACTCAATTGATTTTGTTCACACAACCTTTGCTAGGATTTTGGTTGAGCTAGACACCTCCAAAACTCTCCCAGCAGAAATCATTCTAGATGCGAACGGCAACTGTTGGTTGCAAACTCTGGACTATGAAGGTTTATTATTCAGGTGTAGAAGATGTTACAATACCGGACACATTGCTTCAACATGCCCATTAGTGAAATCTCAGCCAAAATGGGAAGTATCATGGTGGAAAGATGCTTCCCCTAAGCACTATTTTGTTTTGATCTCTCCCAAGAATTGTGATTCTCCAAAGGAAGATTCCTGCAATAAAAACTTGGGGAAGTTTGGTAAGTCCTCTTCAGAAGCAAAACTCGATCAGAAATTGCCTACTGTGATTGCTTCTTGCAACCCTGATTCTATTGTTGGTAGTGATGTTACCACTCAAAACCTCTCCTACAAGGACACTTCTGCTACACTATTCAAACAATGTTCAAAATCCATTGCTGGGGATGAGGGTTCTCAAACCATGGAGGCCTCTGTTGAAGGGGTCAATGTAAATGGTTGGCAAACAATAAGGAAAAAGCAGCGAAACAACTTTCAAAAGAGGGATGGAAGCTACGGAACTCAGCTTTTGCCTCACCCCAAATCTGGTTCCGAGGATCAAAAGTCTAGGGGGGACCTTGATCGTCTTAGAGCTCAAAAAAAGGAGAAAGCTATTCTTAAGTTAATGGAGATTGGAAATAAATTTTGTGCTCAGGTCAAAACTGAGGGCAATAGTGCACATTTGCAATCAGGTTGAAGTTGTAGTGTTTTTTTACACTTTTGCCTCTTAGACAAAGTTGGTTTCCAATTATAGGGTGGTAAGTTTCATTAAGAAAATGCTTAAATTAGAGGGTGTGGAGGGTTTTTAGTGGATCACAGACTTCAATCAGCTGATGCATGTTTATGATGAAGAATGATTTCTAGTCGTGATTTTCTATTTTCCCTTTTTTGGCAGATTGTTCATATGGGGCATAATGTATGTATCAGCTTTCATATTGGCTAAAAAAGTTGTATAGCTTTTAGGTTTACACTGCAATTGGCCTTGTGTGGCTTACATTTTCAAATGAATGTTTGAGGGATTTGGTTGGTAGATTGGGTGGGTCTGAGCAGCATAATCTGCAATTTTGAATCTACATAGCAGAAGTTGTAACTTTCTTTTGATATTAATATAAAAACTCTTTATTATGGATCAAAAAAAAAATGGTAAACTTGTCATGAAAAAGAGCACTCTGTTGCAGCCTCCATAGCTTTTATTTTACATTTTGGGTTTTTATAATAGTTTAGGGTATTTGAGGAACTAAGTTTTATGCATCCCCACATAAAATTAGCCATACCCAGATTGTCGATTATGAGATATGATGGAATTATTGACTATCTATCTCTGCTGATATAAACCCTACATATTTATATGTGTGTGTGCGTGTGTGTGTGTATCCTTGAAACCCTAGTTCACTACATTATATAAAAAATATAAGTATATATATCTATATATATTTTTGTATATATATATTTATGAAATTATATCCTAAATTTGTTCAAACCCCATAAAAAATTTACATTATTCAATCACAGAAAAATACATGCATGTGAAACTTCAAAAGGATCCACACAAGATCATGTCCATTCCTCCAAAACCCAGTTAATATATTCTTAAGAAAGAAAAACCAATGCCAAAGAAAAAATCAACACAAATATAACAGAAAATAAATTTACCTCCAGAGCTCCCAAGCCAAGATCTTTTTCTTTTCCTCCAAAAAGAATTCCCATCAATGGCCAACCCTAAACATTTATACTCCTATTTCTTCAATCTTGGGATTTTATTTTATTTTCCTTCTTCCCAAAATTCATATAGTACAATTAAGTCATAATTCATGCTTCCCCCCAATATCATGCTTCTCTAAATCTTTCTTAATAAATCCATAATAAACTAGTTTCTATTTTCATATAATTCACTTTATTATAATTTCATAAATACAATTTAGGTTATACTTTTTTATTTAATTTATTTACCCATTAGTTTATTTAAATTAATATCTATCTTAATATTTAATTTACATAGTTTAATTACACATTTATTCTACTAGCATATATATATTATTTTATTTTTAAACGAATTATTGAACTAATATTATCCATGAATTGAACACTTTAGATCTATAATTTAAAAGGGGTACTTATTTAATTATTAATTATTTTTAGAGTTTTAGGAGAGGTCATGATATCCTCCCTCCCTTATTCTTCTCACAACTTTTATAACCTCTTTCCCATGAAGTCACTGAGTAGATTTCTCCATTTTCAAGAGAGTTTTCCCCTCCCATCTAGGAGAAATTAAGGCTGAAAAGGATGAATTGCTTTCCATGAATTAAGAACAAAATTAATGCAAAGCTAGAATCTCCCAAATCCTAGTAAAATAAAATCCTCTCACTTTCTATTTTAAATAACCAAATTAAATTCTCTCCACCTATTTCATTAAAATATGAATTATAAATTTCTCACTCTTTTCTAATTTATTTAAAGTGAGATAACTATAGCTTAATAGATTCAATATAATTTTGAATAACAAGGAATTTTATTTCTTTTTATTTAAATTTAATATTCTTTTATTACTTTAATTTTTTTTTTTCTAATTTCATTTCATTTATTATTAATCATGTGATTACTTACTAACTCATTATTAAAGCTAGGATTATATTATGCACTTCAACCAATGGTTGATGAGTAATAAAAGGATTTAATTCAAATTAAGTTAGTACTTGGTGTTTATAAATAATCCAGTAAATTAATAACAACAATTAAATTATACAAACCATTGGACATACTAATCTACTCATCTCTTATCAAAGGTTGGACCATTCATAACATCCCTATAATCTACTTAGTAACTATCAATTAATATTTCCTATTCATTTGAGACCTACAAAGGTGCTATGATTTAAATAAATCAATGCAAATAAATTTAGAAATCAAATATGAGGGTTGTGACACAAAGACTAGTGCCTAATCCTATAGAAACAAAGTTAGCCCAAAATAAATGACTATAATGGCGGTGCAACTCTAATTTGGATGAGCCTAATTGACTTGGCTTCTACCTTGTAGGAGCTTTAGACCCTCAAATGCCTTCCCATTATTGACAATACAACTATTCTTAGTTATCCTCGCCTAATTTGCAAACCCCACATACTAGGTTAGAAAGAATTCTTATCATAAACAACTTATAATAAAAAATTTCATTGCATTCTATGAATGACAAACTAACTAATCTTTGATAAAAGTGCAACAAATGTGCACTTAGAAACTTGCTAGGTTCCTTGAGGCATACAAAATAAATTAGAGACAATTTGCAAAGCAGAGACAAGAATGTGGTCTTATATTGATTCATCAAATAGACATTACAATACCAATTGCATAAAGTTATATTGAAAATCAAACCCTATTCCATTATTCAGAGAATTACATGGATCTCTGCACTACAAATCTTTTGAGAAAAAGCAAGAGTGATCAAGGTAAAATTGCAGCTATGTTTCTTTTAAATGTTTTCAAATCTGAATTTTAATCACGTGTGGTGTTGCAAATTTAAAAATTACTTTCAAGATTATCTAATTTAGATGTATTAGTGTTTAACCAATTTAATGAATAAGGTATGAAGAATTTAATCAAGGAAGTTGACACAGAATTTACGTGGAGAAACCCTTGCAGGAAAAAACTCCACACCCAAAGAGATATTTATGCTTGTATTAATCCTTGTAATCAAGTTTACATTAATATTAAAATTCTCTTTGAATTCTAGCAGCACTTTGTTACTCCTTCAACTTCAAAAACCTATCATTAATTTCTACCAACCAAAGGCATCATTATATAGAAGTCATGGACCTCAAAATACAATGAATTGTATCCAATAACATGAGAAGAATCTTCCTGCAAAAACCAAGCACCCAATATAGTGAACTCCAATGCAGCATAGTAGAAATCAACTCTTAACTGCAGGTCTCAAACATGGACACCCAAGAAGTCCCAATCAAACTTAGTCAACAGAAGTGTTAATCAAAAACAACAAGGTAGAACTAAAAGTCTCAAGATGGGTGCCCAAGAAGTCTCAATCAAATTTATTCAACTAAAGTACTCTAATTCACACTGGAATGTCATGCAAACAACATGCATTTCTTGGCGTCCCCAATATGGATTATAACAACCTATTTGTATCATGCAAGATTCATGTAACAACCTGCAACATCATGTAAGAGTCATGCAAAGCTAATCCTAAGTTAGAGTGTCATGCAAGACACATGCATCACCATATAAGTACATGCAACTGACATGGAAGTACATGCAACTAAAATGCAACAACATGCAACTCACATGCAACAACATGCAAGTCCATACAAGATCATACAAGTGACATGTAATTCCATGCAAGTAACATGAAACAAAATGCAATTCCATGCAAGCTCATACAAGCTCATGCAATCAACATACAAGTATCATGCATATTTAGCTCCAATGTTAAATCCCACATAAGTCTCATGCAAAGTATATGCAACATTATCCACTCGTGCAAACAAAAAAGCTAACTGCAAGTCCACATTGGATTCTCCTCCAAAGTGAGCACCCAAGATGGGTCCCACCTCCTAGGAAGTATCTCCAAGTCAACACGGGCTTCAAGAATTCAACTCCTAGTCTCCATGGGCTCCACTTCCAAAGTGGGTGCCCATATTGGGTCCCACCACATAGAATGTAACTACAACATGTCCAAGTGAAATAATTAATAAATAATTTATCTCTCAAGTGTCTATGTGTTCAAGAACACTTTCCAAGAACTTTGGAGACACATGAAAATGGTTAGGATTGCAAAGTTAATGATAACTTATCCCAATAAAATCTTAGAAGTTAACTACATACTGACCCAAATTGGCTTAGAAATCCCAACAGTAGCCTAATGCACTACCTAGAACTCCTAGATCCCCCTTATAATGCCAAAAAGTTTAAATTTAAAGAGACAAAGAGACTTAAATTTGATTTGAGAGTGACACATGGTGTGAGCTAAAACCCTCGATCTATAACTACACATAGGCATAAAGGAATATGCCAAAGGGTCTTTAAACTCTCCCTCTGAAGCTCAGTTCCCATGTTTCTAAAGGAATTTACTTGTATATTTTACCCTTGAGGTGAAAATTATTTACTAAGTAACAAATATGCCTTTTCAACACGTGAGTTTCTTTCCCTTTTGGTCATTGGTGAGAAAATGACCTACTACTACATATTGAGGTATTGAGTGTAAACAAGGTGTGATCCCGTGAAATCTATGTTTGAAATCAATGATCTATCACACATCACACTTTTAGAATTTCCATTGCTTTTAGAATCATGATGTGAAGAATATTTGTAATGTGAAGGGTGCTTGCAATGCAATGAAACTTTTCCATGTGCTTTGCTTACCATGCCATCAATTTGGATTTGACACAAGAAATCTTGTACTTGACATGGGCCAGTAAAATATGATCCTTTATACACTCTAGAACATGACTGGTGTAATGAATCAGAAGATATATAGACACTTGGTTTCTTTCTACAATTGGAAGAGATCATCACTGCTAGATCCAAGCAACTCAAGATCAATGATCTATCGCATCGCACAGAGATGGGACAAGACTGCCTACCAAAATTATGATGTGAAGGCCTTGTGCAATGCAATGAGATGTTGCCACCTATATTACTTGATGATGTCACACCCAAGCACTTGTTAACTTTTCAAGATGACTGACATGATATACAAGTAGGAAATGATAGACCAATAACATCATGCCAACTTGTGTGGGGTAAGGGCAACTCGACACAAAGGTCATCAGACTATTGGACACTTTGCACAATAACGTAGCACACAAACTTGGAATTAGGGCTCGCTATGGAAATTATGATAGAAAGGGTGTGTATGATGTAATAAGCATGTGCCATGTTTCAAAGATTGAATATGTGATAGCACTTGGGCACCATATGACTAAGACTTAGGATATTCAAATGCAAGCTAGACTACAATTGTTGATATACGAGAAGGGCCAATTATCTTAATGAGACATGAAGAGATCAAAAGGTAATTTTTAAGTGTGATGACTGGGATAACTAGTCAACATAGGAAAATAAACCCTACAAAGAACCAACTTAGGGGGTAATCAACATCACTTGATGAAACCCAAAGACCTAACATGAAAATAAACCCTAAACCCTAGTCATCAAAAGAAAACCATTACATGAACAATTATGTCGAGAGAGGCTCAAATAGACCCAAAGACAAGCATACTCAACACCACACTAGTAACAAGAAAATCATACACGTCGAGAGATAAAATATAAGTTCTTCACAATACTTACATTAGATCCAAAACCCATATCCAAAATGCTAAAAATCTACCACTAGAGACAACCATAGTTTAGGAACCTAGCAATAACCACCGTATAAATGTTGAGTGACTAATCATGTACCAACACTTCTACATTGAGAAAATTTCAAGCAACCTCCTCAAACCATGCACAAGGATACATGCAAATTCGCAACTATCTTACATCCAGAAAACCCCCCATATTTCATGTCTCATACCTTTCATACTTGATTGAATGGTTAAATGCAATAATTATCTTGATTGGTTTAATTGATCACTTTGGCTATTTTGATTGCTTCGACTATATTGGGACTAACTTATTGATGGTTTTGTGAGTTTAAGTTTTGTAGTCTTGTCGACGACAAGAGCATGGTTCAGGTAGGGGGGTCCTAGCTTTGTGGCAACATGTGTCAGGTTTTGTCTGGTGGTTATATACACACACTCACATAGAATTCATCCTGCATGATTGATTTGTCGATTACTTGCTTTGAATGATTGTTTTTGTGATGTATACATTTATATGTTGATTTTTTCTTTTATCATTTGATATGGCCAAATCTCTCTTGTCAACATTATCTTCAGTAGGCTTTCATTTTATTTTTATTTTGAGCTTGATACCTGTCATGTCAAGAAACAAGTTAATATTAAAAATTGAATACTTTAGATATAGAAATTTATGTAAAGAACGAAAGACTAATTCTAATTTTATTTTAGAGTTAAATAAATTAATAAAATTAGTATATGAATATATTAGAGATAAAAGAGTTGTTCTTTATGATAAACCTTTTCATTATAAAAGAATCTATATTTGATAAAAAAGAAAATATCTTAAATAAGATGTTATTAAAAAAAATAAAAAATGTTAATCTTAGAAAAAGAAATATCTTACCATCTTTCCTTTTGAATATTTATTTTTGGCATAGATTATGGGGAGTTAAGAAAAGAAAAACTAAAGTTGTATTTATTAAACGGCAGAGAAGGAATGCGGGCATGTGAAGCATGCATAAAATTTAGGTCAAACCAAAATTAAAATAAAAAGGAGAGGATATCGGTCAAAAAGAGGCATGGATGCATAAGGAAAAAAAAGTGGAAAAAACCAATAGGGGTGCAAGATTGACAGGAAAAAGAGGTGATCTCCAGGTGATTGTTTGCAAGAAATTTTATTGGCTACAAGAAAGTTATAGGTATTTTTCTTGAAATCTTGTGTTTGAAATATCGATTGTAAGCTGTAAGAATCGACCATGCTTTTACTTTTGTTTCAACCTTTGGCATACAGTTTTCCTTTAACAGTTTTTTTTTAGTTCCTAAAAAAATTAGTGAAATCCTACCAGTTCATAGAAGGTCCTATTCCTTTGTCTCTTGTATGCTGATATCTGTATAGAGGATGCCATTTATTGTTTGTCTTTGGTATGTCGATTGGTGTAATAGTTAACGCCTTTTATTGTAGTATGATAGTTGTTCCACTATCAATGAAAGCCAATTCACTACTTATTGGAACCGATCCTCTAAATTTTATTCATGTCATCTACTATCGTTTGGAAGCTGCTTATCTGTTAGAAAAGTTGAATACTAGTTATTGATGCCAATTTCTTTTTTTGTTGGTATGCATTTTAGATGTTATCATGTAAATTGGTGATCTCTTTAAGAGATCGACCTCCTCTGTCAAGACATTTACTGAATAGGTATAACATTCTCTCTGTACATTATATGATTTTCAACGCATAGTAAATGTTGTGCAATGTTAATATATGCCAACTTCTATCATTTGAATGTCGTTATTGTTAGTTATATACCGTTTTCTATTTAATGAATGTCGTTAATTGAGATCTGTATACCAATTCAGTATATTGTATGACGTTTCCTACTGTTTTTCCTTGAAACTATTTATAGTTATTTGTATGCCAATCTTTGTTTAATGTATAAACCTTTCACTGTATTTTGTATGTTGATTCACTATTCTTTTTATACTGATCTCTGTATGTTGAAAATCATCCACTACTTTTTTTTTAGATCCACTGTTTATTATATTCCAATACATAATATTTAAATGCCAATTGTTGTTTAATGAAGCTGATTAATGTTCTGAAATGTCAATTACCCAGGCAGTATATCATTCATTGTATAAGCCTGTCGTTCACAGTTTGGTCTTGTCTTTGTATGAAGTCATTTCATTTTTGGGTATAATACTGAAGCCTTAAAAGAAAAAAAGTCCTCAATGATTTTAAAACATTTTCTGTGTAAAATAAATCGTTCTCTGTCTGATATAAATCTAGAAAAGTAAATAGATCAATTCTAATTGTATCTATAATTTCACTGAATTGTTTGACCACTGAAGTGGATGATATTTAAAAGAAATAGTAATAAAATCTGAAATTAGATAACTAAATATGTTTGAATCACACCAGCTATTTTCATAAGGAAAAAATATACAATTAAACAATTGAACCAAATCATTATTTGTTCAGAAAGATCTTACAAACACATGTAGACGTTTTATCGAAGCATATTGAAAAATAAACATTTCTCACTTATACCAATTTCTTACTCAAAAATAGACATGTAGGAAAACCTTTCTTATTCCTTATCAATGCAAAAATCATTGTTCAAGAGATTTAAGTCATTATAGCAGTAATTAATAACTTTGGAATTGAATAGACTACGAAGTTATACTTATAAGAATCAATTTTTTTTTCTTATACTTATGTTTGCTCAAATATAATTTATTTTTTTATTCACATTGAATTGTGTCATGTGTAAGAAATGAATGAAATCTCTTCTTTGTCTTCTTGAAAGTTTCCGTCAAAATGATGATTACTATGCTTGGAGTGAGCTGTTTACTTTGTTTTTGCTTATTTTTCATCATTTGGTTAGAGTTTTGAGAAAGATTGTCTTATGGGATGGGTGTCGAATATGGGATAATAGGGGAGTAAGTTTTCTTTTTCAAAACTTACATACCGTTACATTGGTTAAAAATACTTTGGCCAAAGCGACTGGAGATGTTGAAATAGACATGTGTACCATTATAGAATGAATGGTTGATTGCCTAGTTTTTATATATTTCCCTACCATATCTTATTGATGAGATGCTACATTCATGATAGTAATGCATGTAGATTGATAGGCACACACCAGATTCCACCCTACATTTGTTTACAGATTGCTAGGCTCTTCGAGCAGGGTCAAGCATCCTTCAGTTTGAAGGATACTAGGGAAGCGTAAGCTTCGTGGTTGGGTGGAAAAAGCACCTGAACCATGTTCTTGTCCTTTGATTTAGTAGATGGCCGGTTGGTCGATGGCGATTGAGGTCTTTTGTTAGATTTTTATGATATTGATTACTTTATACTTCTATTATTTCAAAGGTTTGTAAGGCTTGATGCCAATATTCGACACTTGTAATATTATTGATTATTACATACTCTATAAATGACTTTAGATGTATACATATGTTTTGTAATCATGATTATACTTTAAACTTATGAAATGGAAAGATTATTTTGGTCTCTAGAAATATCTTAATATCTTTTCTTCTGAATGATGACTAGAAGTTAAATTACCGTACTTTAATTTACTTGCAGTAATTCAATGTTTTACTTCAGTTTTTCGTGATGTGAAAATTTGGTACTTTACACCATAGGAATCACAATCTATAAAATAATCTCTCCATAAATCTACAAAATCATAGATTTTTGGTTATGTTGGCACCCAACCCATAAAATCTAAACCTTGAAATATTTGTGCCTAAATTCCATCAATATCCCCTTGTTGGGCCATTGTTTTCCTTGGGTTAGTTTGCTTGTCATAAAAATTCTAAGTGTAAATTCATCTAAATCCCCAAATATTACTTCATTGAAAATTTCTAAGTGTAAATTTGATGAGAAAGACTTCTACACACCAGTGCAACTTTGTTCAAAATGATAAAGTCAAAGGATGTGCACCTATGCACCAACTACCTAAATGACAAAGTCTCCTAGTGCATTGGCACAACTTCGTTAAGGGATGAAAATCCTAAGGTTGTGTCATTGCGCTAAACTAGACTTTTATGCTCTAGTATAGCTTTGCTCAACCTACAGAGATCTTGAGGTTGTGCCCATGCACCAACACATCAACGTAGCTTCGAAGATTGCAGGGATCTTGAGGTTGTGCTTGTGCGCTAATGCATTAGCATAGCTTTGCAAGATTGTGGGGATTTTAAAGTTGTGCCTATGTGATATCCATTGTTGAGAAGGACTCCCAGCGCATCAGTGCAACTTCAAATTTAGCACATGGTTTTGAGGTTGTACTCTTGCACAAACTATTGTCAAGGTTAAGTGCAGGCTTTTTCGTGAGTTTCTCTCTTCAAATACCTACATGCCATGAATGCAAAATGACTATGATTGCAAGTAGGTGGGAAGCTAGTGGGCTTCAATGCAGCTAGTATAGAGGTAGATGGACATTTAGGGTTTTCCCACCCATGGTACAAAGAAAAAAATCATGCTTCTATATGTGGATGAAGAGGTAATAAGAGGGGTCATTTTGGGTAAAATTTCTCTCTACAGGTACCAAACATCCAAGTGCAGTTAGGGCTTCATCCATTGTCTAGTTTTAGTTCTTTAGGAAGCATTTGACAAAGGTGTATGTGGATTAGATTGTAATTTTGATATCAATTTATGTTTTTCTCCATTGTTGTAAGTGTTCTAGGAAAACTAGTGAAGTTAGGGTTTTCTCTTGCCACAATTTTTGGTATGATTGTAACCTCTGATTGAATGAATGTGACATTTGTTAATTCATTACAAGATTTGTAAATGGTCATTTCAGAGTTGCACATGGATGAATGTTGTATGGTGTTTGATTAATAAGTATTATCATGGTTTGATATTGATTTTTATGCATCTGAATCCATCAAATAGGCAGTCATACACCCCTTTATTATTGCTCTCCTTTGATAAACATGAGACTCTATAGCCCATTGGATAAACACCGGTCTCAGAGGCCTATGATCATCCACACCCATTTAAAAAATCAAAGCAATAATCTCAAGTGTGAAGTAGTTTGTAAATATGTATGCTCTTTTAGTTTTGTGTTTTAGTCAAGGAATCATCTTTATTACAGCAAGCAAGTGTCATCTTTTCTAACTAATTGTGCATACCCACATCATGCATTGTTGCATTGATGTATCTATCAACTTAAAAGAGGTCATTTGATGCAGTGAACTTCTGTCTAAACTAGTGACACCATTATGGTTTAGAAAGGCGTCTTGGGTATCACTACTTTTGTCATTATCTTGCAAATATCTCATATTGTAATCAATCCCTACTGAGGGACACCTCTAGGATCACCCTCCTTGGTTTAGTTGAATCAGAAGTGAAGAAGAGATTACCCACTCTTACAGTTGGCCTTTAACCATCCTAAATCTATGGATGAGTCCCTGCTCTACTTTCTTGATGACATCCCCTAGCATAGAAGATATGAGCATACTCTAGGGTTTTTGACCTGTGATTTTTGGTCCTAATATTTTGGTACCATTACCAGGGACAATTTGCTTATGGTTGAATCATTGCAAGTTGTTAGCATAGAGAAAATTCAAGTATTTCTTCCCACCAGCGAAGTGGTGACTCTGTTTAACCTTACCTAGAAATTAGTTATAGTTGAAATAAATCAAAATGGATCGTAGAAGAAGACCAGAAGATATGTCTACACAAAAAAGCTCATCAAACTACTCAAGGAGCCAATGGAATAGATGGCGAGCAAGAAATGTTGGTGAATCATATAGATCGAGTGATCAATATCAAGTGGGAACATCAAGGATAAATGATACCTTTGTAGATCCGATAGACCCATTTCAATGCACATCAGAGGATTCTACTAATAACCAATCTAGAAACAATAGAAGAACAAATCCGGATCAGTATGAAGTCAGAAGGAATGAATGCTATTGGCAAGGGAAGTAGAGATAGATTCTATAATGAAAACATGAGGGCATTTGGAATTCCAAAAGAAAATGAAGAGGAAAATCAAAACACTCAGCATCCCACTTCACCTATGAGATCACTCATAAATGAGCATGCGAATATTCCTAATAATGATGGTTAGTTTTGACAGCTTGATGCTAATGAAAGGGAAAGGACTCTTGATGATGAGTTGGACTTACTTGACTGTATTATACAAAGGCAAAGGGAAGTACATGCTTTACTTGATGCACAACAAGCTCAACTTGCCCAACAGGCCTAGATAACTCAAAATATCTAGCAACAGGACATGAATCAACATCACGATTAGTAACAACAACATCAACAATTGGGATATCAGGGTAGGAATGCCATTAATGTTCATAACCAACCACCACAAAATCAAATGAATCAACAACATCAAAATGTATAAAATCCTAGAGTTGCACCAGAGAATACAAGCACAAAGGTTCCCTCCACCCAGGTAGCCTTTTGGAGCAGAAAGGTACAAGCAACTTGACTTCTTTGGTATTCCTAATTTTCCTAATCCTATTCTAGAATGAGATTAGAGGGAAAATACCTAGATTCTAGGGTAACAATGCAGTCACAGGTGAAGAGCACCTTAGACACTTCATAAATGTCATTGATGAATATGAGATAGAAAATGAAGATGACATGATGAAATTGTTTGCGCATTCATTAGAAGAAAGTGCAAAGGAATGGTACAAGGGCCACCCAGATAATAGTATTGATTCATGGGATAAATTTATGAGAGTTTTTCGATTGCAATATGAGGATAGGATTGACCCTAAGTTTGCCATCCATGAACTCACATCTTTAAAAAAGGCAATTAATGAAACAATTGCTAATTTCAATAACCGCTTCATCATGACTGGATGAGAAAGATACCTCCTCATCTTAGGCCCAATGAGTCAATGTGTTTAGTGTTGTATTATGGTGCATTTGACTCCAAAATGGGTTATTGTTTGAGGGACAAGAGTTCACAAACATTAAGGGAGGCCTATTCCATAGCCATTAACATTGAAAGTAACATGAGAGCTTCAAGGAAGCATATTAAGAGATCAGATGTGAAACTTTCCCAGCCAGATAAGGCAACCTTGAACAAGCCTTTAACAACTGAAGACAAATCAGACAAACTCATGGGAATCATGAAGGAAATGTCCTATAAGATGGCATGAAATGAGAAAGGGTTGCCTCTGCAAGGTGTTGCAACACACTTCAATGAGGGACAAAGATTGTACAATAGACCTTACAACACCAATTGGTCTAAAATACCTCAACAAAATGAGAGGCAAGCAACTCCGAAGAAAGTAAATTTCAAACAACAAAATGAAAAGGAAACCCTAGGTGCTTTAAGGAAAGATCAAGTAAATTTTCAAGAGAATCCTTTGTGGTGCAATACATGTTATCTTCCACATGATCCTTCAAATTGTGTTGTTGCTTACTCGATAAGTAGGGAAGATGAATTCCATATTAAGGAGGGTGCTACAGAGTACTATGAAGATGACAATAATCAGTTTGATATAGAGGATCTTGAAAAAATGTATGAGAATGATTATTATGATAGCTATGAGGAAGATGATCATATCTTCCAATATGATTATGATGTAGGACCTAAGAAATATCGGTTACTTGCTCATGCTTTTAAGCATTTGAGAGATCTCATGCAGAAGAAGTATAAGAAATCCAAGCCATCTAATGAATATATGAAGGCCTTGACTGATGCAACCATTATGCAAGTTCAAGGTGGATACTAGTTGAGAATAGGGAAGTGCCTGTGCAAAACCCTCCTGTTGCTGAGTCAAGGATAGATGGATTGGATGGTGAGAAGAAAAGGCAATAGATTGATGAAAATGACAACAACATTCTGAAGAAGAAAGTGCAAGAGAAGAAGGTTCCTGTAAAACTGCCAATGCCAAAAAAGAAATATGTACAAAAGGCCCTGCCACCTAATGTGCATTCAACTACTATGCCTATATTGGATGCAAACAAGACAAAGAGTGGTATCAAGCATGATCAGCCCCAGACATCAACAGAACTAGAAAAAAACAAGGATAAGAGGAAGGAGTTGAAAGGTATGGATATTTCATCTAGTCAATTAATATATTATATCTCTGATGCAAATGATGTTACAATATCTTGTGATACTTCTTTATTGCCTTATTACCCCTTTGACATGACCCAAATTTTAAGTCAAACCAAAATCTCATTACCTTTAGGGGAGGCTCTTAGGATCCCTGAGCATAGAGATAGTGTTGTCTCATTTATCACAGCTACTAATGCACCCGCATAACCTATTGTTGTTCCTTGTAATGATGATGAAATTGTTGAAGTCTACTTGGGGTCATCTATGGTTAGTAGCCAGATGGGTGTAGATCATTTCTACACCGCATTGATCATAAATGTATGGTTGTTACATAATTGTATGCTCAATTCTGGAGCATCTAGCAATATCATGCAATGATTTAGGTTTAAAGGTATCCAAATCTTTTGGAAAATGCTTTGCTATGGATTCCAAGGAAGTGAATATGATTGGCCTTATCTGTTGGTATGTGGCAACTAATCATGCAAGTACTGTACACTCATACAAAAAAAAATTCCCTCTTTTTTTGCCCGTTCAGAGTCAGTTGTTAATTTTTTGTTAACTGACAAAAGAAAAATGACATTGTAAAACCCTAATTCTAGAAGCTTCCAAAAAGCTTGATATAAGTGGCTGGGATGTACATTGCAGGTGTGGAATTCATGAGATTGTAATCTATTTTGCACTGGATAATAAAATCATTGGATGGCTGAGTTTCTGTGGATGTAGCCCATATTGGGTGAACCACATTAATTTTTTGTGTTGATCTCTTTTGTGTTATTCTTCATTGTTATATTTGGGTTATTTAATTTGCATATAATTGTTAGTGTTTATTGCTTTGATCTACCCTAACCCTAACAACTGGCATCAAAGTGGGTTGTGTTTGATTATTGTCTGCAGGAAGGTCTCACAGTTGAGTGGGAGTCTCATGGTTAAGTGGAAGCAATGGCGGTCGAGGGTAAATTGAAGGTAGATAAATTCAATGGGTAGAACTATCAGTTATGGAAGATGCAGATGGAGGATTATCTCTATTAGAAGGATTTATGGAGGGCATTGGAAGGAAAAGCCAAGAAACCAACAATAATGACTGATGAGGATTGGGAACTTCTAGACAGAAAGGCGTTGGGAACAATTTAGATGTGCCTGGCACCATCTGTGGCATTCAATATAACAGAAGCGAAGACAACAGATGAACTAATGAAAGCTTTGGCTAAATTGTATAAAAACCCTCAGCCTCAAATAAGGTATTTCTCATGAAGCGTTTGTTTAATCTAAAAATGATTGAAGGTGGATCTGTGTCAGATCATTTAAATGAGTTTAATATGATTACCAGTCAGCTAACTTCTGTAAAAGTGAAATTTGATGAAGAGGTAAGGGCTCTCTTGGTTTTATCTTCTTTGCCAGAAAGCTAAAATAGCTTGGTAATGGCTATAAGTAACTCTGTCTCTGGTTCAAATACTTTGAAATTTGATGATGTTGTTCGTGTTATCCTTAGCGAGGAAATGCGACAGAAAAGCACAAGTGAGACTTCAACATATGGTAATGCTTTGACTGTAGAGAACAAGGGAAGAACAAAGGAGAGAGGAAAAAACCCAACAAATCATGGGAAGTTACAAAGGAAGTCAAAGAAAGAAAGATATAAATCCAGAGGAAGAATGGATTGCTGGCATTGTGGAAAGCAAGGACACTTGAAGAAGGATTGTTGGTCGTGAAAGGGCAACCAAGGAGACAGACAACATGATGATAGTAATGAAGCTAATGTTGCAAGTAGTAAATTAGAGGATGCTTTAATTCTATGTTTAGATAATGCTAATGATTCTTGGGTAATAGATTTAGGGGCTTCATTTCATGCCACACCCCATAGGAAATAATTTGTAGATTATGTTCAAGGTGATTTTGGACAGGTATATTTGGGTGATGATGAAGCCTATTAGATTGTTGGAAAAGGAAAGATAAAAATCAAGTTGCAGAATGAAAATGAATGGTTGATATAGGAAGTAAGGCATGTTCCAAATTTGAGAAGAAATTTAATCTCTGTAGGACAACTGGGTAGTGAAGGCTGCATAGTTACCTTTTCAGACAAAATCTGGAAGGTCACTAAAGGTGCATTAGTAGTAGCTAAAGGTGAAAAGGTAGGCACATTGTATTTGTGTACTGGTAATACTTATTCTACCTTAGCTACTACAGAAATAGTTGCTGATGTGATAGTTATAACACTTGCTACAGGGACAGAAACAAAATTGTGGCACC
Source organism: Cunninghamia lanceolata (assembly GCA_027924645.1). Classification (NCBI taxonomy): domain Eukaryota; kingdom Viridiplantae; phylum Streptophyta; class Pinopsida; order Cupressales; family Cupressaceae; genus Cunninghamia; species Cunninghamia lanceolata. Next base: position 1,058,371 of record BSBN01001198.1, on the reverse strand, counting down.
ATAGACTTGGGCACATGAGTGAGAAAGGGATGAAGATCCTTCACTCCAGAAAGTTTCTACTAGGTCTGAAGCAGATTGACTTGGAGTTCTGTGAAAATTGTGTTTATGGAAAATAGAAAAGAGTTTGATTTCTCAAAGTTGCCCAGGAAAGAGAAGAAGAGTGAGAATTTAGAGCTTGTGCATTTAGATGTATGGGGACTAGCTTAGGTATCTTCTCTTGGTGGTTCTTGCTATTATGTTACTTTTATTGATGATGTAACTAGGAAAACATGGGTGTATTTCCTAAAACAAAAATCAGAAGTATTTGAAACTTTTAAAAAGTGGAAAGCTTTGATTGAGAATGAGACAGGAAAAAAGTTGAAGTGTCTCAGATCTGATAATGGAGGTGAGTATTGTAGCAGAGAATTTGAGAATTACTATTCATATAATGGAATCCGTAGGCAGAAAATGGTTCCTGGAACCCCACAAGAGAATGGTGTGTCTGAGAGGATGAATAGGACCATTATGGAGCGTGCAAGGAGCATGAGATTGCATGTTGGACTACCCTTACACTTTTGGGCAAATGTTGTACATACTGTTGTTTATTTAATAAACAGGGGACCTTCAAATCCTTTGGATGGTGGCATCCCAGAGGAGGCATGGACGAGTAAAAAGGTAAACTATTCATTTCTGAAAACCTGTGGTTGTGAAGCTTTTGTCCATGTTGATATTGAAAATAGAACCAAGCTTGAGGCTAAGTATAAAAAATGTACCTTCATTAGATATGGAGTAGATGAATTTGGTTATCGGTTATGGGATTATGAAAATCATAAAATCGTTGGGAGCAAAGATGTTATATTCAATCAGAAGGTCATGTATAAGGATCAACTGTAGGAAAAGAAGCATGAACAAGCCAAAAAGGAATATGTGGTGCTGGATGAGATTCCAGAAAATAAAATGCCAGTGGTACCTGATGCTCAGCAACAACAAGTTATCCCATAGACTCCTGCAAGTGTTAGACGTTCTACAAGGAAACTAGACCTCCAGAAAGATTTTCTCCATCATTATATTCTATATTATTAACTGATTCTGGTGAACCTGAAGGTTATGAAGAAGTAATGCAGGTAGATACCAAAAAGCAGTGGGAGCTAGGCATGAAAGAGGAACTGGATTCCTTGCTGCAGAATTAGACTTGGGACTTAGTCCAATTACTTGCAAGTAAAAGAGCATTGCCAAATAAATGGGTTTACAGGTTGAAGGAAGAAGATGGAGGTAAGAAAAGATACAAGGCCAGACTTGTGGTAAAAGGTTTTACACAAAAAAAGGTATAGATTTTGATGAAATATTTTCTCTGGTTGTAAAGATGACTTCTATTAGAACTATTCTAAGTCTTGTGGCTACAGAAGACTTGCATCTTGAACAGCTAGATGTGAAAATGACTTTTCTCCATGGGAATTTGGAAGAGGAAATATACATGCAGAAACCATAGGGATATGAGGTCAAGGGTAAAGAGGATTTTGTGTGCATGTTAAAGAAGAGTTTGTATGGCTTGAAGCAAGCACCTCGGCAATGGTATTTAAAATTTGATAGTTTTATGGTTGAACAAGGTTACAAAAGATGTCATTCTGATTATTGTGTTTATTTCAAGAAATTGGGTAATGCCAGCTATATTATCCTATTGCTTTATGTTGATGACATGCTTGTTGCTGGGTCTAACATGCAGCATATTAATGAACTTAAGTAGAAATTAGCAAATTCATTTGCTATGAAGGATTTGGGTGCAGCAAAACAAATCCTTGGTATGAGGATCACACGAGATAGGACAAATAGAAAATTATTTTTGTCTCAAAGTGAGTATGTAGAGAAGGTGTTGAAAAGGTTTAACATGCAGAATGCAAAAGCAGTTAGTACACCTTTGCCTAGTCATTTTAAGTTGACTAAGGAGATGTGTCCAAAGACACAAGAGGAGGAAGACAAAATGTCTTAAGATACCATATGCATCAGCAGTTGGCAGCTTGATGTATGCAATGGTATGTACAAGTCCAGATATTGCACATGTAGTGGGAGTTGTGAGCAGGTATATGAGCAATTTGGGAATGGAACATTAGAATGCAGTAAAATGGATTCTCCAATATTTGAGAGGTACTACTTCAAAGAAACTATGTTTTGGAGGAACAAATTCTGCTCTAAAAAGATATGTTGACTCTGATCTGGCGGGTGATATTGATAACAGGAGGAGTACTACAGGGTATGTTTTTACTGTAGGAGGTACTGCAGTCAGTTGGATTTCAAGGCTGCAAAAGGTTGTTGCACTTTCAACCATTGAAGCTGAGTATGTTGCTGCTATGGAAGCTAGCAAGCAGATGATTTGGTTACAACATTTTCTAGAGGAATTGGGGCAACGACAAGAAGATAGCCCTTTGTACACTGATAGCCATAGTGCCATTCATCTTGCTAAAAACTTAGCTCTGCATTAAAAAACTAAGCATATATAGTTCAGATACCACTTCATCCGTTCAGTTTTGGAGGATGGACAGTTGAAGCTGGAGAAAATTCACGCAAGTGAGAATCCTGTTGATTTGTTCACAAAGGCAGTTACAAGGGAGAAACTAATTTCCTCATCAGTTTCTGTTGGCCTTCATGAATGAAAATGGTGGACATAAGAAACTAGCTAGGCCTGTAATCCAATGGGAGCTGTAAGTGCAGTGGTGTTGTCCAGGATCAGTCTCCAAGTGGGAGATTGTTTGGTGTGGAGCATGATCAGTGGCCAAGTGGAAGATTGTTGGTATGTGGCAACTAATCATGCAAGTACTATACACTCGTAACATATCCTCGCTGGGGTCTGGGCTGGGCTGGGCCCCGAGTGGGAGTTCGGGGGTGCAACCCCTAAATTTTTTTCCCTCTTTTTTTTGCCCGTTCGGAGTCGATTATTAATTTTTTGTTACCTGACAAAAGAAAAATGACATTGTAAAACTCTAATTCTAGAATCTTCCAAAAAGCTTGATATAAGCAGATGGGATGTATGTTGAGGGTGTGGAATTCGTGATATTGTAATCTATTTTGTACTGGATAATAAAATCATTGGATGGCTGAGTTTTTGTGGATGTAGCCCATATTGGGTGAACCACGTTAAATTTCTGTGTTGTTCTCTTTTGTGTTATTCTTCATTGTTATATTTAGGTTATTTAATCTGCATATAATTGTTAGTGTTTATTGCTTTGATCTGACCTAACCCTAACATTATCAAGGATGTGAAGGTTCATCTTGCTACATAGCTAGACAAGTCCTTTTTAATAGATACCATCATTGTGGACTACCCTGCTAAGTGGGTATGTTGTTATCTAGAAAGTGGGAACCCTCCATGGGGAGTAGTATCTAGTTGGATTTGTCTTATGCTACTATCCATGTCCATGGAGTTGAAGTGAAATTATACAAGGAGAAGAAGGTGGAAGATCAAAATATAGAAGACCGTTACAAAACTCATGAAGAAGTAAATTTTTTTGATACTGATGGGATCATTTCATTGGATTTTGTGAGAATGATGAGTTCATCAAGCAGGGAGTGATCTTCCTCTTCCTACTGCCCATGTTTCTAATGTTGGTGATTTGTGGACTATGTACTTTGATGGTGCATGTTCTAAGGATAGCTCAAGTGTCAACATAGTTTTGATCTCACCAAATAAGGTACAGTTTGGGCTTTCATTTAAGTTTGATTTCTAATGCACAAACAACATAACTAAGTATGAATCATTGTTATTAGGTTTAAATGTTGTTCGTAAGCATGGAGTAAAGTGTTTAAGGATTTATGGTGATTCAAAATTAGTAGTGCAATAGGTCAGAGGTATTTTTGCAGCCAAGGACATTAGGTAAAGGGCTTATAGGCATGCAATTTGGGATACTTTAGAACTATTTGATGCTATTGGCATTGAATGGGTAGAAAGAGATGAAAATGAAAGGGTGTATGACTTGGCTATAGCTACTTCAAAATTTGATCCTCAATCAAATTCTTCTTATTGTCATTATGTTGTTGAAATGCTTACAAGGCCAACAATCCTTGATAACATATACACTTGACAGGTTTTCAATGTCAGTAATTAGATCTATATATTTTTGAATTGCATGGATGAGTTTGATAGTTGATTGATTAGCAACCATTGATAGAACTCAAGGATGGTAAGGAAACTTTGTTTGGTAGTGAAGTAGTGCAGTTAAAGACACATACCATTCCTAAAGGATTGGTAACATTAGAAAGGATGTTTGACAATGTTGACCATCGAAAAAGCAAAGGAAAATGGGTCTAAGAAGATAGTGTTGAAGGTATCAACCTTGGGACTAAGGAGGCACCAAAGATGGTATACATTGGTAAGAAGTTAAAACCCCATGAAAAACAAATGTTGACTGCTCTATTAAGAAAATTCAAGAAATGTTTTGCTTGGTATTACGATGAGTTGAAGGCCTATAGGGAGGACTTGTTTTAGCATACCATTCCCCTCCAACCTGATGCAAAACCCTTCAGACAAAATCAAAGGCTGATCAACCCCAATCTAGCTCCCAAAATGTAGCAAGAGTTGGCAAAGTTAAAAGGAGGTATCATTAAGCCAATCAGACATTCTGAGTGGGTGTATAATCTTGTCCCCATGAGAATGAAAAATGGGGAGGAATCAGGTATGTGTAGACTTCAAAAATTTAAACATCAAATCTCTCGAGGACAATTACCTCCTTTCGAGTATGGACCACCTATTGCAAAGGGTAACTAGATCAGAACTGATGTCTATGATGGATGGATTCTCTAACTACAATCAAGTGCTGGTCAAGGAGTCAGAACGGTACAAGACAACCTTTACCACTCCTTGGGGCACTTATGTTTATGTGAGAATGCCATTCGAGTTAAAGAATACAGGTTCTACCCTTCAAAGGGCAATGGATGTTGCCTTTGCAAGCCTTATAGATGAGATCATGGTAGTATATCAAGATGATCTCACTACATTCTCCAAAGGTAGAAACTATCATTGCAAGCATTTGGAATTAATTTTTGAAAGATGCTTAGAGTATGGGATTTCTCTGAATCCCAACAAGTGCCAATTAAGAGTAGAAGAGGGCAAGTTACTAGGACACATTATATCAAGAGAGGGGGTTAGAATAGATCCAAAAAGAGTGAAATCCATTGGCATTCTCCCTCGGCCTAAATCAGTCAAGGGTGTCCAATCCTTCTTTGGATAGATTAACTTTGTGAGGTGTTTTGTCCCTAACTTTGCTGATAAAACCAAGGCCATGTCAAAGATGCTCAAGAAGGGTTAGTCTATCACTTGGAGTGATGGGTCAATTGAATCCTTCACTGACATAAAAGAATCCCTCAAGGATGCACCGGTGTTGGTAAGCCCTGACTATTCTAGGCCATTTCAGCTCTTATCCTTTGCCTCATTTTACACTATAGCTATTGTTTTATTGCAAAAGAACAATGATGGGTATGAACATCCCATTGGATTTTATAGTAAGTCCATACAAGATGCAGCGCTAATATATTCTACTATGGAAAAGCATGTTTATGCTTTGGTTAAAGCAATCAAGAATTTTAGGCCATACCTTATGGGTACAAAGACTGTTGCATGTGTGCCCCATTTGTGAAGGATATTTTCATGCAGTAGGAGGTCTTAAGAAGATGGTGTAGATGGATCAACAAGATTCAAGAATGTGATATTGAAGTGCATGTCACAAAGTTGGTTAGAGGCTAAGGTTTGGCTGAGCTAATGGCTAATTCAAATTTGGAGACATCTGAAGTGAATGAAACAAGTGTGGATGATGCTCCTTTTCATTGTGGACTGGATAATAATGTATGGTATAGGGATGTGATTTTCTACCTTGAGAACATGAATTGTCTACCATGCATGGATGAAAATTAGAAAAGGACACTAAAATTGCATTCCCAAAGGTATGTTCTAATCCATGGTGACCTTATGTGGAGGAACCATGAGGGCTTGTTGTTTAAATGCCTAGACCAGGGATCAACTGAGAAGGTTATAAATGAATTCCATCATGGCATTTATGGAGGACATTTCAAGGCTAGAGCTACTGCATATAAGGTGATCAAGGCAGGGTTTTGGTGGTCCAGTTTATTTAAGGATGTTGCCAAACAAGTAAGGAAGTGTGATGCTTGCCAAAGATTCTCAGGCAAACTAAAATTTGTTGGTGCCCTCCCTCTCATGACAATCTCAGTGGATGCTCTGTTTCAACAATGGGGTATAGACTTTATAGGTGAAATCCAAGAGAGGTCTAGTAATGGATACAAATGGATCCTTGTGGCAACTAATTACTTCACCAAGTGGGTTGAGGCAATCCCCACTCAAAATACAACATCCAAGGTGGTGATAGATTTTTTACTAAATAACATAATAACTAGGTTTGGTGTGCCACGTAGGATTGTTGCTAATAATTCCATGTGTTTCAGGTCCTAAGATATATCGATTATGTGTTCACAATATGGAATCAGTCTGATACACTCATCTCCCTATCATCCCAAAGTAATGGACAAGCATAGTCTAGCAATAAGAGTCTTATGAAAATCATTAGAAGGACTTTGGACATGAACAAGAAGAGATGGGATAACAAGTTGAAGTATGTATTTTGGGCTAACTGGATCACTTACAAACGTGCTATAGGTAAGAGCCCCTTTGAGCTTGTTTAAGGAGTGAATGCCAAGATTCCAGTTGGTATAAAATTATCTATTTACCAACTGTTACATGATGCTAGTGAAGATCAAGAAGGTGTAGTCTCTCAGAGACTCTTGGGGTTGGATGAGTTGGATGAGGCTAGGAGAGATGCACATGAGAGAAACTTGCTACATCAATAGAAGGTTGAACTTTGTTCAACAAGAGAGCAGTCATAAGGTGCTTCCAGATAGGTGATTTAGTTCTTCTATAGAATGTCAAGTTTGAGGATAAGGGTAAACATGGAAAGTTTGAAGCATTGTGGGTTGGCCCCTATCAGATTGTGGACAGAGCTAGTCAAGACACATTTTACCTCAGAAATGTGGAAGGGGAACTCATGGAGTTGCATGTTCATGGACAACATTTGAAACACTACTTCTCGTAAGTAATGAGATTCTTCAAATTTTGAGTGATAAATCAAGTTACATCTTTAATGCTTTGACCTCGAGTAGTCTTGACCACTATTTGTCTTCATGGTGTTTGTGTGTTTTTGCTCCCATTTTGTGTTGTTTTGTGTTTTTGGTCTACCCCAAAGATCTATGATTCTCGTTGTGTTGTGTATTTGCCACATGTCCCCAACTAGAGCTAGTGTTGGCACCCAACCCATAAAATCCAAACCTTGAAATATTTGTGCATAAAGTCCATCAATATCCCCTTGTTGGTCCATTGTTTTCCTTGGCCTAGTTTTCTTTTCATACAAATTATAAGTGTGAAATCATCTAAATCCCCAAGTATTACTTCATTAAAAATTTCTAAGTGTAAATTTGATTAGAAAGACTTTTGCTCACCAGCACAACTTTGTTCAAAATGAGAAAGTCAAAGGTTGCACCCATGCACTAACTACCTTTGACAAAGTCTCCTAGCACATTGGTGCAACTTTGTTAAGGGATGAAAATCCTAAGGTTGTACCATTGCACTAAACCAGACTTCTGCACTCCAGCGCAACTTTACTCAACTTGCAGAGATCTTGAGGTTGTGCCAATGCACCAGTGCATCAACGTGACTTTGCAAGATTATGGGGATCTTAAGGTTGTGCCCATGCACAAGTGCATCAACACAAATTTGAAAGATTGCGAGGATTTTGAGGTTGCGCCTGTGTGCTAACCATTGCTGAGAAGGACTCCCAGCGCATTAACATTACTTCAATTTTAGCATGTGGTTTTGAGGTTATGCTCTTGCGCAAACTATTGTAAAGGTTAAGTGTGGGATTTTTTGTGGGTTTCTCTATTCAAACACCTACACACCATGAATGCAAATTGACTATGATTGCAGATAGGTGGGAAGTGATGAGCCAAAGAATTGACTCATTTAATTATCAATATTTTCATGTTCTGATAAACTTTTAACAAACATATCAACATATAAATATATATTATTATAGTTATATTTGTTTTGAGAATTGTTTATGCTTATGTTTTGTTTCCATTATGCTTTGATGAAATCTCTTTAGCTTTGATACTTGAATGACATTTTCTATGTGCATATCTCATAATTTGTGGTATAAGTTGTGGATGTTAAATAAGGATTGCAGCAGTTGAACTCTAGATAGCTCTGGAGGTTGATACTTTCTAAGAATAATCCTCCCCTCGAGTTGATGACCTCCAACAAATGCTCCTAGAGATACTCTAAGTCCAGTAACATGTCCAAACCATTGCCTCAATCCTAGCTGCAGCTCTTGAATCACACCACCATGTCACTAAACTTTGGTGACTCAGATAACTGACAACAGACATCAGTTCCAGCTATCACTGCCACCAAGCACTCCACTATTTTAGGGAACTCATGAAGTTCACCCAGCTAATCACCTTATTCAGATCACAGATCTGGAGTTCTTTGCAATTGATTGTGTAGTTAAGTAAATAATACAACTGGTTGTTCTAGTTCGTAGGAATTAGTTAGCAGCTAGATTTTCCTTTCAATAAGCATGCAATTGGCTATTCCAGTTCGCTACAGTTAGACTTGCAATTAGTATCTCTTTCCAATAAGGCTTGATTGTATAAGTAGGAGAGCCATCACATCTTTTTAAGTTAGTTCCTGTTTTTCATCATATAGTTGTTCATCATAGTTTGTTTCTAGCAGAAGGAAAACTTTTGAGTTTAGGCATGTATGTTCTTTGACTGAGAATAAAATGCAAATAAAGGGAGATTTCTTTTGAAAGAGTTGTTAAGCAAAGAGGATCGCCTCCAGTTGGGAAAGTATTGCTCGCTTCCCCATCTTGGAGGAGATCTCTTGGTTTTTTGCTTGTGTTATTTCTGTTCCTGTCTATTTCTTTGTTACAAATTGTTATGTGTGTTTCTACTGTTATCTGTTCTTACCTGTAGGTTTATTCTTCAAAAATAGAAAGTCATAAAATTAGATTTGTTATCTTTTAAAGCACTATGATGTTCAAAGTATTGCATGACTAAAGAATAACAATAGATTCCATTTCTTTTCATTTACTATTTTCGAAATTGTGTTCATTTCTAGCAACTAGATTAAACATTTATTTCAGCAAGTGTGTTTGTTTCAAGCAATTAGATTAACATTTATTTCAGCGTGTTTATTTCAGCAATGTTAGAATAGTTTCATTCCAAGCAAGTGTGTTTCTTTCCAAGAAAATTAAGGTAGTTTATTTCATGAGCAAGAAGACCAAAACTCCAACTCTGCAAGGGTCCCTAAACTGATCCTTGGTCATAAACCGTTCCATTCAAAACCCCCCCACCAAACAGTCTTATCACAGATCGCTCCAGACACCTCCAGATTGATAAAGATAAATGATGATGCATTAACAAAGCCTACTTCGACCTCATCAAGAAGTTGGTGGGATTCATTGCAGCCAATATAGAGGTAGATGGGTGTTTAGTGTTTTCCTGCCCATAGTGCAAAGGAATAAATCATGCTATCTATACGTGGATGAAGAAGTAATTATGAGGGGTTATTTTGGGCAAAATTTCTCTCTACAGGCACCAGACATCCAAGTGCAGTTAGGGCTTCATCCATTGTCCAGTTTCAGCTCTTTAGGAAGCATCTGACAAAGGTGTATGTGGATTACATTGTAACTTTGATATCAATTTATGTTTTTCTCCATTGCTATAAGTGTTCTTCTAGGAAAACTAGTGTAGTTAGGGTTTCCTCTTGCCACATTTTATGGTATGATTGTAACCTCTGATTTGAATGAATGTGATAGTTCTTAATTAATTTCAATCTTTGTAAATGGTCATTTCAGAGTTGCACATGGATGAATGTTGTATGGTGTTTGATTAATAACTATTCTCATGGTTTGATATTGATTTGTATGCATTTGAATCTATTAGATAGGTAGTCGTACACCCCTTTGTTATTGTTATCCTTTGATAAATGTAAGTCTTTGCAGCCCATTGGATAGGCACTAGTCTGAGAGGCCTATGATCATCCACACCCATTTAAAAAATCAAAACAATAATCTCAAGTGTGAATTAGTTTGTAAATATATATGCACTTTTAGTTATGTGTTTTAGTTAGGGAATCATTTTTATTAAAGCAAGCAAGTGTCATCCTTTATGACTAATTATGTGTACCCACATCATGCATTATTGCATTGATGTTTCTGTCAACTTTAAAAAAGGTCATTTGATGTGGTGAGCTTCTATCTAAACTAGGGACACCATTAGGGTTTAGAAAGTCATCTTGGGTATCACTACTTTTGTCATTATCTTGTACATATCTCATATTGTGATAAGTCCCTATTGAGGGACACCCTCCTTGGTTTATTTGAACCAAAAGTGAAGAAGAGATTACCCATTCTTACAGTTGGCATTTAACCATCCTAAATATGTGAATGAGTCCCTGCTATATTTTCTTGATGACATCCCCTAGCCTAGACAATATGAGCATACTTTAGGGTTTTGGACCTATGGTTTTTGGTCCCAATAGGTTAAACAAGAAAAACTTGTAAAACTATCTATGTCTGAGACATTCATGCAAATTTTAATCCACTTATTATCTAAAAGACCTGCAAGTCTAAAAACACCAAAATAGTTAAACTTAAACCATGAACTTAACATGGATAAGAAAAGTCATGGATATTGGATAGAAAATCTATAGAACCCATAGATCCAATCAATATGAATCTAAAACATGCAAGTACAACCATACATTAGAACCAATAGGCTATCCAGGACCATCTAGCCACTATAAGACCAATCCCACAACCATTACCATATACACGCATACATAGGAACTAGGTTGTTCCAAGAGCTTCCAAGTCATCTAATGACCAACTCCATGTAACCTACATGCATTAAGGGGATAATAAACTAGTGCTTTCTAATTCTAAGAGCTAAAGGCAAGCACCCAATGTAAGCACATCAAGCTATAGTCAAAACAACCTGAGTTTCTCCAAGTGACCAAGGAGCCAACACTAAACACCCAACATGAACATTTTGTTGCACATTACCACCAAATGAAAGAACACAACCACCATGCAAAAGGGTTGTTCCATACTATCAAATAGGAGCTCTAGGTTAACATTAGATATGACATGGAACCACATGGCTAACTCCAAAATGATCCACCTTACCCATCCTTCAAATGCTTGCAATACTGTATAGTAGTTCAACAAGACAAACTACAAGACTTCCACTCATGATACAAGGATTAATAATCAACAGACTCCTTCCTATAGATTCCCACAAGCTTGCTACTAGACTAAGAAATAAAAAAGGAGGAATACCTAGAACCAAATCACCATGGATCCATCACATGTAATGACATGCAAGGACATACAATCCACATGCAAGAACATGCAAACCACATGCAACTCATATGTAAGAACATGCAAACCCTGGAATGACCTAGACTCTAATACCAAATGTTAGGAAAATAACACATATGCACCTCTAGTACTATATATTTACTAAACAAAAGCTTGATACAAGTGCAAATAAACTACCCACATAAAGCAAAATTAAGACAAATTCATTCCCACATTAACCCTTAGAGGGAATAAATGCAAATCTTAGATCTATGGAAATTTCAGTAGCATAATGGTAGTAAAACAACACTTTAGCAAACAATAATAAGAGAGGAATAGAAGAAGCATAGACAAAGAGAAGAGACACCAAAATATGTGGGGAAAACCCTTTCAGGTAAAAAATGCGACCCTCCAAAGTATTGAACCAATGTATTATTTAGCAACAAAAATAGTTACAATACACTTGTAGGCTCAAAGCCTTAACATGGAGTTCAACATCCTATTCTCAAGAAAATCCAATAGCATAACCCAACAAAATACATTCCATGATACCTCCATGTAAACCCCTCAATACATAGACTCAAGGAGGCCCCAAAAATACCAAAAGACATTACCATAGGCCCAAACAAGGTCTCAAAATACCATGGTAATATTTGTCATAACCTACATCCCATTTTGAACTCATTACTTGTCATTTACCTCTATAAAGATGCTCTATGATGTGTCATAAGTGGCTCAAGATTCTTAGTCCACTTTATAACTCCCTATAATCATGCTCTTACATGCGTCATAGAATCTGTCATTAGCAACTACCATATCTTATAGTGCCATAATGACATTAGATGCTATTGCAACTTCCTACACACATTCCAAGATAGTAGTCATGTGGCCAAAAGTCCCACCTCAAAATGGGATGCCTCATTTCCAAATGAGGACAAAATAATTAATAAATACAAATAAATAAATAAATAATTCAAACATTAGGACTTGCAAAGTGTTTGACACACCCAATCCCAACATATCACTCCACAAAATAAATTGATCCAACAACTCTTAATTCTAGAAAATATATCAAGAATCATAAAATTTCAAGGTCCACCATTAATAGAAATTGAAGCGTTTTCATCCAAATTGAAAATGCACTCAAAAAAAAATTCTAAAGGTGCATTTTTTCTCTAAATAGCAAGGGGAGTCCACTTTTATCATCACATAAATTCTACGATTACTTTGCAAACATATGGGGACATTTTTGGGTTCTTCTGTAGTTTAATTTCTACAAATTAAAAATGAAATCTACAACCAAAAACTCTTTCATCGCCTTCACAAAACAATGTAACTCCAATGCATTCACACATAACATTGAAGCAATAACCAACCTTTTCCTTTTTCAGTGTTAAACTTGCAATTTCTAAAAAGGAAAAATACTTCTTCCCAAGGATGCACACACACAAAAAGCCTTTTTGCATTTTCTTTGAAGATCCAAGCTCCTTTTCTATAATTTCCAAATACAAGGGTTTGAAACGATTTTCTTCTATTTTCAAGCAAGAGCATACAAGCAAAGTGAAGAAATCTCGTTTTAAATATTACACTCTTCTTTCTTTTTGGATAAAATCCCTAACCCACAAAATAATTTTAATCCCTTTCCCATTAAAATTAGTTCTTCTCAAAAGATATTATGCAATTCTTTTAAATAAGACTACATATAACCTTTTCATTTTTTTTCCAACCATACCATATCAATTTGCATGATACTTATTTCATTAAGGCATTTAACTAATAAAACCCCCTTTAAAACTCAAATATAATTTTAGTCATTTTAAAAGCACTATTCAACTATTCTAAAAACCATACAAATGCAAACACACAAAGGGTTAAGCAATCTCTTGCAAAGCATTCACACACTTTATGGGTTAAAATATATTATTGGAGTTTAGAATCATAATCAATTCAGATTGATGATTCACAAGGTAAATAAGACACATCTCATAACTTGCAAATCAAGTAAGATCCAGGGTAATCAAACACACATATGTTTAACCAAACCATATGTCTCTAAATCAATCATTGTTGGTGTAATATGTGCTTGCACACTTAGTTAAAACATTAGTCATATACACACAATACATATATAGCCAAAGCACAATGTATAATGACCAATGTGAAATGCTCACAAGATAGTATCATATAACCACATCTAATTGAAGATCATCTACTACTAACATGATCCATATATTAAAAGGCGTAATTAATCAATTAAATCTAGTCATAATGTTGAACTAGTATAATAACTTACTATCAACATAAATGAAAACAATGAAGTTAAATAAGACACATAGTTGAACAAACATGAAATAATAATATATGCCACCAATATAAGTATATAATCATGAATATGACATTCTTTAAACACCAAACATGGATCATCCTTAAAACACTAGTCAACCAGTCTAAAACATGCTCTAACCTAAGCATTACTACAAGACTAGGATGAGGCATGAGTTAACATAGGTGGGCCTCACAAAGAGGACTATACACTTCAAGGTAATGAGCATGAGCACATGCCTCATTTATATCCACCAATTTGGAAAGCAACATAGGCCTACAAAAATGATTGTGAAGATAGGTTCCTATGTATTTCATTAGGACCTTTTCATCAAACACATCTTTACTCATTTAAACAACCCTTCTACAAATTCTATTTGTGTATTCTTGTACACTTTGCCTATCTTTCTATTTTAAGTATTGCCATTCTATACATTTTCCCTCTCTATACACAAATAGGATAAAATTGTTTCTTAATAAATTGCTTAAATTGATCCCAAGAACTTATTGGACCTTGTTTCTTTAATGCTATAGAATACAAGAGACTTTCAAACTAAGTTAAAGTATGCTTGCTAATTTCAATCTAGCAAAGGAAATTTTTTATTTTAAGGTTAGAGAATGCATTCTCAAGTATACCTTCAATTGTGCTAATTAATTTTCAAGATTTTCTATGCTCACATCACCTTTGAATGGTGGAATCTCAATCTTAGCCTCTACTTTGAATAGTGGTTTGTTTGGAAGACTTCTTTCAGCCTTGGAAAACTAGGCATGGCCTTTGTGTTTGTCTAATCTTTCCATGAGAATATCCATTAGACCTTTCAAGATCTCCATTGTTTGAGAAAGGATTTAAATGTCAACTTCCATCTTGAGAAACCTTGTTTGAGATTTTGGATATTCTCCTTCGCCTTCCATACTTCTCAACTTTTTTTTCCACCTACATGATTCTATGTCTCTTTGTAAAGATAAAATCTTCTTTCACTCAATCTTGTTGTGGGCATGAACTTACAAAATAGTCACAACTTTCCCAAAAGAAAGAACTCAAGCTTGGATACCATTTGATTTGTAAATTTAGGTTCTTATACCACACCAAAGTCATTACTATACATAATTCATCTTAATTAAATAGAGCATTAAAGACTGGACTTTGTAAGCACTAATGAACAAGGAATTACAAGATAAGAGAGCATAAGACCAAAAGAAAATAGGAGACATGTGTACCCTAAAGAAACCCACTTCGAGTAAAAACTCTAGCTCTACGTGAGCTCAATCTCACTTAAGTACTCCAAAATGTCAAATACAAGAGGTGTAAGCGATGTAGGCTTGTAAACAGAGCATGTACACCACTCATCTTAGCTCAAACAACCCCTAAAATTCCCTCGAATGATTTCCCATGCCTCTACTAACACAATAATCATGAAAACTTAGAGAATTCCCTATGGAACTCCAATTACAACCCTTCAGAATGCATTACTAGTTACTAAGATGAACTACACATCCCATAGGGCTATATATAGATTTATAACGCTTCAAGGATTCGAAAAGACTAAGAAATTATGTCAAAATGAAGAGAAAATTAAGAATAAGAACACCATAGATGCCACATAAAAAATAATGAATTCATCACTTTTGATAGATAGACAATTTTATTTTCATCTTGACAATTTTGTTTTTACTACCTGCTACAACTAATGATTTCAACATAGAGAGTAAAACACTTAGTTTCTAATATTCTCTCTCTTGCTAAAACCTGTATTTTGATGTCCCATACCATCTAATACATTTTCTAACATTTAAGAGATTGCTCTAGTTCCAAAACATGTGAAGGAGTACGGAAATCAGATCCTTTACAGATCACTTAAGACTTCCTTAATTATAGTCAAGCCCCATTGATCGATTCAATGATTTTGATAAAGTTGAAAGACAACAAACAACAAATACAAATGGCAATGATGCAACTCTACTGGCGATAACTTGAAACTTGAACAAAGTGAAAAAGGGTGATGCAATTATCTAGTGCAAGAACTAGGGTTTTGGAACTTATTGATAAAAAGTTTGACACACTTGGAATAGTTGATGCAAAATAGTGCTTTGACAAGGGATAAATGACCCTAAGAGGTACATACACTAGTAATGAGTGATTCTAGATGGTAGGAGTGATTCCCTAGGATGGATTGATGCTGTAAATGACTTAATGGTGGCATCCTTTTATATATGTCCTAGGCACATAATTTGAACCTTTTGGCACGAGTCGACCCATACCAATTAGTTAAAACTAAGTCAACTTGAGTTCACGATTAAATTAATATTTTTTGAAAAGTCAAAACCAAAACTTGTTAGTGAAAACTACATTTTAAGATCTGAAAATTCCCTAAGATGAATTAAGTTTTGTTTCTAAAAATAAACTTAAATTTGAAATCAAAATAAATACTAAATCAATTAAAATCATATGCTGGAACAATGTACTTAAAACACCTACACAATATAATATAATAAAAATACAAAATATACATTTTTGCCCTTACAACTAAATGGAGAGTCATATCTCCACAGCAACGTCAGCTAAGAGGATCTCAACGGCAAGAAATGATTAAAATAAAAAAGAGAGAGACTTTCAAGATGCACATTGAAAGCATATAAAAAGTGATTTAAGAAAGAAAATACACATGTTGCAGATACATATTAAAACCTGATATGGCTGTTATTTGAAGTGCAGGTATCCATACTCGTCGCATCACTTGTCGTATTGACACAGTCCATATCCCACCTTTTCTAAATCGACAACTGAAATTGTTGTTTTTATTAACTAGTTAGGTCTTTGCCGGAATTGGAATTTGGCCAACTACCATTCTAGGTTGAAACTTGTGTAGCTGCTGCTGTGCTTCAACGTGAACACCCACATGGATCTATTTATTGGGCATCATTCAAAAATTGAATTTATAAGAATTTGTCTTTCATGATTATAAATAATTATTGTATTAGAAAATAATTTCTTAAGAAAGTTATTCTAAATTTAATCGTGTAATATTTTTATAATCACATTCAGACCTAAATTTGACTTCTGACTGTGTGTGTTAAATAATTTTTTTTGTGACAACTATTTATTTAAAGTTGTCTTTACATATAATCAGAGTGACTGATTATTTGGGCAGAATCCATAGAAGAAGAATGACCATCAACAAGGAGATTGAGAGCAGCACCCAGAATTAGCTGGAGGCCACTTGTTAGTTCTTTCGTTTTGTGTGGTTTGCTGTGACTGTGGGTCCCATAGATTGTTTTGGTCTAGTGGACGTCAGTAAAAACTTCCATTCATTCATTCATATCTTATTTTAAAAAATTGGATATCATAGATTAGAGATATATTTAACTATAAGAAATCTTCCAAAATTTTGATGGACAAAAATCTTTAGATCCAACCTTATGACCATCAAATTTAGGCCCATTCACATCTATTTGACTTATATATTTAATTATTAATATAAATAAATAAAAAAATTATTTATTAATATTTTCAATATATTTATTTAAAAGATTAAGAAAATCAATATAATATAATTAATGTAATATATTAGAAATTATATCATTACAAATTTTATAAAATATATATTTTTTATTTATATATATTTATGATATTTAAAATTTAAAATTATATCAAATTTAAAATTGTTTACATTGTTAGTGTTATTCTTCATTTATCTCTGTATGAATATGGGTTTATGGTTTTTGTTTGTATATTATTAGGTGTTTAAGTATATATATATTTCTTAGTGGTTTTTTGGTCTTTGAACCACTCCCCCCTCCTCCTTTCTATTTAATGTGTTGAGGTCTGCAAATATATCATTTCTAATTCTTTTCTCTTGCTCTCTACTTCTAGATCATGGAGTGATCCGAAACGTAGAGGAAAAAACTTTCACACGATACACCCTGAAACACTCAATATAAATATATATAATCTAATAAAAAAGAGAATTTAAAAATATATATATATATATATATATATATATATATATATATATATTTATTTGTGGTTTCTTGGTTTCTTGTTTTCTGAGCCACTTCCCCCTCTTCCTTTCTATTTAATTTGTTGAGGTCTGCAAATATATCATTTCTAATTCTTTTCTTTTGCTCTCTACTTCTAGATCATAGAATGATTGGAAACGTAGAGGAAAAAAACTTTCACTCAGTACAGCCTGAAACACTCAATATAAATATATATAATCTAATAAAAAAAGAATTTTAAAATATTTAATAATTTAAATATATGAGTCATATGACTACTTTAAAATATCATATTTAATTATTGATTATTATTAAATTGATATATTTAAAAAGTTTTTTGTGATCACACAGATGCTTTCTGTATTGCAATCTCACATAATCATTGCGTCAGTGAAGCATCTTAACTGGAAAAACTATTCTGAATCTATCGTCCCGTTTAAAAGTAAAAGAAATAATTACATAGAGAGCTGGGTGTCTGGGGAGAATTCATTGGTAGAAAGAGTGTTATGAAGCCCACTGACATTATTTGCATATTCATGGGTTAGAATAATTAAATTGGTTAATAGGTGAGCTCAAGTGAGCTGTATGGTTTGAAATCCTGGACGGTGCTGTTTTTGTCGGGTTCTGTGGAAGGATTCAGCTTGTATCTTCTAGTTCTCGTTGCTTTTCTGGAGAAATCCTGCTGAAATTTATTTGATTGGAGTGTGGAAGGTGAGGGCCGTAGGGCTTCTTGCATTGGAAGCAACGATCTGTCACTGAAAATGAAAGTCAGAGGAGCAGGACTGGTTGCGGTTGCGGCCTCAATCGGGAACCTGCTGCAAGGATGGGACAATGCCACTATAGCAGGTCAGTGTGATATATACATATATACAGGTCACAAGTTCGAATCTCTTAGCAGGTCAGTGTGATATATACATATATAGAAGTTACAAGTTCGAATCTCCTAGCAGGTCAGTGTGATATATACATATAAGTTTGAATCCTGTAAGGGTAGGGTATGTATGCTTCATATTAGAAACACAGTTAAGTACGGCTGCGTACTTCTAGTGTGAGGTAGTTTCATATGTTATAACTCATATAAACCTAAAATCAGGTCGCCTGACATGATTTACTATAAAAAGGTTTCATTCCATTCCATATACTTGAGTTCTTTGCTTTTGGATTTGAACCTACAAGGACATGAGATCAACACATAAGGACATGAGATCAACACATAAGAGAATATAGGGTTTTCTGCCTTATAAAAGAAAATTCCAGATTCAGAATACATGTGCAAATTTGAAAATCTAATAAAGAGTTATCTACTTCGTTTGTTTGAGATGATGAGATGAGAGGGGATCTTTTAAATTGATGATTATGATAGAAAATTCCAGATTCAGAATACATGTGCAAATATGAAAATCTAATAAAGGGTTATCTTTCCAGATTCAGACTATAAAAGGATTTCATTCCCTTCCTTATACTTGAGTTCTTTGCTTTTACTTGACTTCTTTGCTTTTGGATTTGAACCTATGAGATCAACACATGAGAGAATATAGGGTTTTCTGCCTTATGATTGAAAATTCCAGATTCAGAATACATGTGCAAATTTGAAAATCTAACAAAGAGTTATCTTTTCAGATTCAGAATACATGTGCAAATTTGAAAATCTAATAAAGAGTTATCTTTCCAGATTCAGAATACATGTGCAAATTTGAAAATCTAGTAAAGAGTTATCTACTTCGTTTGTTTGAGATGATGAGATGAGAGGGGATCTTTTAAATTGATGATGAGATGAGAGGGGATCTTTTAAATTGCTCTCTAGCCTAAATTTTATTGTAGAATCTATCACAGTACATTTGCTTGTTTGGAAGATTGTTTGTGTCTGGTTAACAAACAAAAGAGTTCAAGCTTTGTGTGACTGTCTTTAATTTGGATTTCATTAGCTTATGACTGCAAACATTTGTTATAAGGAAATGTGTTAGAGGCTAAAATAAATCATCCTTGGAGCACTGAATTTTATTTTTGGTGTAACATAGCTGGCTTTGTAATGGAATCTTAGTGGATGAATGTTAACTTTGTGGTGTGTCGATGTGAGAGCTAATCTTTGTGGATTTGGTTGATTCAGGAGCTGTGCTATATATTAAAAAGGAATTTGTTCTGGGCACTACTATGGAAGGCCTTGTTGTGGCTATGTCACTGGTTGGGGCCACGATCTTTACCACGTTCGCTGGAACAGTATCAGATAGGCTAGGACGACGGAGCATTTTGATCGTATCATCTGTGCTGTACAGTGTAAGTGCACTGGTGATGTTTTGGTCTCCAAATGTGTATATATTGCTTCTGGGCCGGCTCTTGGATGGGTTTGGGATTGGATTGGCTCTAACCCTTGTGCCGGCTTATATATCTGAGATTGCGCCTTCGGAGACACGTGGAAGATTGAACACTCTTCCGCAGATGTCTGGTTCCAGTGGAATGTTCTTGTCATACTGTATGGTTTTTGGGATGTCATTGATGGATAACCCAAGCTGGAGATTAATGTTGGCTGTCTTGTTCATTCCATCCATAGTTTTTGTGGTTTTGACCATTTTTTACCTACCCGAGTCTCCAAGGTGGCTTGTTAGCAAAGGGCGAATGCTAGAGGCAAAGCGAGTGTTGCAGGAATTGCGGGGCAAGGAGGATGTATCAGGTATGTCATATTTGGTACCAAATCTTCATTTTTGTACATCTGCCCATCTTCTTACGCAATTCTATGTCAATTACTGTGACCTATGTACCATTTATGAACTCTGAAGTACAGTACTTCTGAATCCCAATTGATATGGTGTAGCCTTGCTAGTTGCTTGCCTGAACAGATCCTTACTGATCTTGTCAGTAGTGTGGATTTTACTACTAATACTTGTAAATCATGATGAATCTAATGATTTTTTCAAAAAATTTGTGAATTTTTCTAAATGGGGAATTAATCTTTGTAAAAAGTTTGTCAAAACAATACCCTTATTCAGCCCCATTTATCTCTTTCTAACAATTCACGAGTCATTGAGGGGGACAACAACAATGATATGTGTGCAAATAGTATTAAGTATTAACATTGATCACTTATATCCACATACTACGTTCTTCACTGGAGGCCAGATAAGCAGAAACTTTCAGCATAGACAAAGGAAAACTGTAATCTGTGTCTGCAATTCTTCTCATTAAGTTCTGCATTGTCACATCGAATATCATTCTTCTATCCCATAGCTTTGAATTCTGAATTATTTTTATTGTTCCTTGTTCGAGAAACATGTAGCCCTTGTATAAAACGTTGTGAAGTTTATGGTAATTTCTAATGCCGATAAAGGGGGGATGTAGCGAGATCTTCTCAGGGAACTTTTTTGCGTTCATACCTAAAGTTTAGTGCTTGCTTATTATCTTTTGAAAAAATATTATCATTACATGTAAAACTTTGATGTTTGTTGAAAGATATAACTTGAGATCGACATAATTTGCTTGAAGTTTGGCCTCCCTTGCAGATTTTCCATGCACCCTTTGCATGACCTCAGCTTTTTTTTTGAAAAATATAATTTTGATATAGCCGTGATTTTGCTTGAAGTTGACTCCCCTTGCAGATTTTCCCCAAATCCTTTCGCTGGAGCAAACATATGAATAGACTGAACTAAAGAACACTTTAGAGTGTAAGCGTTTAATCTGTTGTGTAAATTTAACACAACTTATGGTGATTATGTTTGAAACTTGGAGCTCTCTAATTTGGAAACCTGATAGACAATAGAGACATTTGTTGCAAAAAACATTAATTAATTATAAGGCATTGCATGCTTTAAAAGCTTTCCCACTTTGGTATAGGCCTTGGGTGAGAGTCTCTAGGTTGATGTATTCACATCTCTGGTACAAAGACTCTTTAAAGGCGCTTGTCTGCTTTGTGGATCCCCTTGCCTTGTTTTTTCTACCAACATGCATGAGAGAAAGGGTCAATAATAAATGATTACTCATATGGTCATCATAGTGCTGGCATAAAAATATATGCAGGTAAAGATGCCACAAAAATAAAAAATCTAATCAAAATTGTAACCCTGGATGCTCCAATCATTAAACAGAATAAAAATTACTGGGTTGTGATTATCACACATTGATAAAAGCTTTGTCAACCTGGAACAGGCTTTGGAGGTGAGAGTCCCCAGGTTGATGTGTTCACATCTTCCTTCTCTCCAGTACTAAATAGAGGTGCTTGTGTTCTTTGTGAGTTCACTTGGCTGTGATTACAGCCAACATACATGAGAGAAACAGTCATTAGGACAGGGGTTCCATTCAGGGGGCCACTGCAGAGAATGTTTTTGTTTTAGGCCGTCCCATGCATCACATGGAAAAGGTAAAACTGCATATAATTAAATCTTTACCCAAAATATGGAGCAGCTTTTTTCAGGAAGGAGAATTTTGAGGGATAGGCTGTGGTGGGGAGCTAGAAATTTGCAGTGCGGCTTCAATTTTTTTGGGAATCCTTGTGACAAATGACAGCTTACAAAATTTATTTATTTTTCCTCAGTTTTTCTCAAGTTATTTACTGGCAGCGTTTTATCATAATTCTGAAAATGCTGTAGCAAAGGAGAACTTGTCATCTTCCATGGAACTTTTTTACAGGGAAGCGTCTCCTAAATTCTCTTTGCATCACTTGCTTAGAAAATCCTGGAATACTCCCTCCATGTGATCACTAGGTAAGAAATGACTAGCTAAAATTGGTCATCTGTAGAGATGGATTTAAAATATACACGGGTAAAAATCCCACAAATTTAAAAGCCTAATTGCTTAATTTGTTGTTTGTATTACAGTAAAAATAAACAGGTAGCTTGAAGATGTCAAAGAAAGGGATATGTGGTCCTAGTTTATTTAACAACTCTTTATTAATTAAATAGGCCCTCTTCGGTGATCATGAGTGGAAATGCCTTTTTCCAATTCACTCACAAAATCATGAGATATTTCTCTTTGGCTTCAATTTTGTTGTGTTGAGATAGAAACTTGAGATTTTTTGTAGTGTTGTATCTTTGGTGGACCAAATTTATACGTTGCAATGATGTATAACTCTCAGATATTATCAAAACAAACTTAATTTGCTTTTAGAAAGTCAAGTAAAGAGTAATTTAGGTGATGACCTAGAAATCTCACGCAGTATTTACTAACCTAAATCATCACTTCAGTTTAGAAGATTTAGGAGTGATGCCGTCATAAATACAAGCATTGGGACAATTTACTATGGAAAAGGTTAATTCTTTGCCCTCAAAGATATGGAACAATATTTATAGCCTATGTTTCCAGATACTTCCTTGGAGATTCCCATACTCTTACAAGCACTTGATAGGTACCTCTGGGATTCTTCTATTATGTTGGGTACCTATATTTTTAAATGCATATAAAATTGATGTTATGGCTAATTTGGTATATTCTGTCTACAACTTTATATTGTTTATACTTTTTGTATAGATGCACCCAAACCCATAGTTACCAAATCTGGACGGATTGGTTCAAACCCGGCTGGATCTGGATTTTTTGGGCCAGCCGGTTTTGTCCAATTTGATCTGGACTTTTCAGTTCCTAGAGAAATTTTACCGATTTTTTTTTTCCAGATTTGGAACTTTTTTGACCTCCAGGACAATCGAATTTTTCAAATCTGGTAACAATGCCCAAACCATACTGTACCTGGGGTCCACATAAAATGGCGAACTCCCTTGTTTGGAATCAGTACCAGTTACTTAGCAGATTTAGCAAAAAAAATAATATCTGTTCTACTCTTTAATGACTGTAGCACATTAGAATCTTTGGGTGTTTATTTATTTGTCTTGCTGAGAAGTTTTACCTATTTTTTGCAGATTTTTGTTGGTCCCAGGGGCTTGAAAAATTTCTTTAAAAATTATAAACCAGATCCATTGTTTCATCAAAGAAGATGTAGTTCTGTTGACTTGAAAGCCCAATGGAAGCATAAAAACATCATATGAACAGTATTATTGGAGCTACACTGCCATACCACAGTAGGAGATAACAACTCACACTTGTTGAAGCCAACTATCAGGCTATTCTTTTTTTATCATGGGGATTTAGTCTCAAGTAGACCTTTACTACAATGAGAAGCAATTAATTGCATATTCAAACTATTGGAGAACAATCTGAGATTGAAGATGCAACAAATACTTGATAACATCATCACAGGTTCATTAGACATCTTACGACATCATAACGGTGTCTAAAATGAAAATTCAATTGTTTTAAAGATCAATTTGGTATTTTCCTCATTTGAATCAACCTTGCATATATGACATCATTCATAATACTTATATTCTTGATAGGGAATCTGTGTTGTATCGGCCTCATTAAATGATGTTTGACATCTAAAAGCAGCATTTTTGGACCTCATAAGCTACTATCATGGAAGCACAAATTGCAAATTGATATCAAAGGAGAAGATTGTAGGACAAACCCAGGACAAAGGAGGTTTTTGTTCTGGATTGAAGAGCAATATAGGGGACAACACATCATTGTGTAATTGATATACGATAGTGAGAGGAGGCATCTTGATAAACAACAATAAAAGTTCAGAGATAACTATAGAATCAATCTATACTTGACCTTAACCGTTTCTACTTCTGGAGAGTAGAATTCTACCGAACTAGAACCAAACAGAAATAGAGTAAACAAGATCAAAGATAAAAAACATGACAAGTATTAAGAACTATGTGCGCATACTATATTCTACTTGATGATGGGCCTTTGTCTCCTATGCCTTTCTAACATGGGTCTCTACCTTTGGATAGTTATTTTTATTCGTAGGTGTGTGTCTGGTCATCAGTTTTTGGGTTATTGCCATTTGGGTTACCCATTCTAGCTCTGTTAGTGATTTGGAGCTAGAGTTTATGTTAGGGTATTTTTGTACCTAGCACTTGTCAATTGCACTTGGATGTATTCTCATTCCCATTAACCTATTTTGGTCACTTGTGGAAATTAATATAATGTATAAATTTAACTCTTTTAATGGGTAGATTTCATATTGTTACAACTTATTGTGATTAACTCTATGATGTTTGTCATATGTGTTGATCTAGGAGGATTTGGGTCACCAAATCTTACTACAAATCTCTGATGTTCCTTGATACCCCTGAGGTTTCATCAGCAGGATCCTCATCTTATTCAACACCCACGTGTCACACCACAGGGCCTAACTCGACTTTCGCGATTGTGGAGCAGTTCGGTTCCAATCGGTGTTTCACCTTTCCTTTTTGTATGTTAATGCACATAGACATTCTTTGTAGTTAGACATTTAGAGACTAGAGAGGAAAAACAAGGCATAGCCATCATACATCTGTTCTCACAGATATTGTACAGAACTAGCATAATAAAACTTTTCGATTACAATTCTAAATATATTGTCAAATGTCTTCTTTGGTATTTCTATTCATTTGCACTTTTTCTAACCTCTATCATTCATAAATCGTTTCTGCACATAACCTTATTAAATCCATTTAATAAGGTTGTCCATCGGGTTCTTCCATGGGCCTTGGATCAGTGGTATTAGAGCTTACGCACTTCATATCATTTCCAAGTGGTATTGTAGTGGTATCTGACTTCATCTCTGATTGTATGCCCACTCATATGAGGTCTAAATATAGGAAGTTAGGGCTCAAGACTTGTGACCCTTTGTCTTACCTTCCTACATGTCCTTAGATGGGAGAGAAATCATGAACAACGTTGACTGTAACAACCCACACCAATTTTTTTGATTTTTTTGTAATATATAAAATGCAAATGCAAGTCTGGGAACTTTCTGATAACCAAGTTCCTAGTGTGGGCAAGGTGAGAGCATATGGTGTTTGGACAACACACAAACTATCTAGATGAAATGCACTGCTGAAATGAAGGTGGTAAGCCGACCAGGAGCACATAGGGGGCGAAGCCGACCCAAATCTACACCTCTTGGGCAGACAAGTGTGCTTAGAGAATGCAAAGTCATTGGTAGATTACAACGGAATCCAATCAAGCCAAAGTGGCTGCTTACAATGCGGATCCGATCAATGCCAAAACGGGCTTGAAATGAAGTGGGGTCTAGTGGTGAATTGACCAAGATCTTCTATGTTGAATTACACATAATTGGCGGTATATCATCTGATTTTACAATAACATGAGCATGAAATGCATGATTTCCGGTGGTACTACCGTCCAGATTACAATTAAACATGATATGAACTATTGGAATTAAGTATTTAGAAAGCACTTATAACATGCTAGTGGAATCAACTGAACACAACACTGCTGCAACACAAATATCAGTCCAAATAATCAGAAATGAAGTAAAATCAGTCCATATGAGCTGGGCAAAACTATACCACTGAAACACATCTCTGAATATTGGTCAAGAAGCTGATTGAAGTCTGAAACCACCTTGTATTTTACTGAAAACTCAGGAAATTCTGACTGAACAGTCATTTAGAGGTCCCAAACTGAATTAGTTCATTCATAGTGTAGTGACAGAGTTGTATGAAGGTACTGTTGTCATTCATTGACAGCCCTGAAACTACCTCAGAAAACAGCGATTTCCCTTTCAAACAGAACAGCAACAACTGACAACTGGTGTGGCCTGAAGTCAAGCTAATATGGCAGGTTTGTTGACCCTAAATCTCATTCAAACGGTAGTACAACATTCAATAATACTGCAGCATGTTTATATGAAGAAACTACTGTTGTTAATAGTCCCAAACAGCATCAACAGGACAACCAATTTCTTTTAAATGGTGCAGCTATTCTGAAGAATGAAAGACAGCCAAAGTAACACTAGTAACCCTAAATCAGATTATTATTGCTGCACCTGAAAGAGTACAGCAAGCTCAGATCAAGAGAACAGTACTGATGCTGATTGCTCCTCATTCAATAAATCCAAATTTATACAGAACTCTTCAATTGGCAGCTCCAAATTGTATGGCAAGGCTGGCTCATGAACCACAACCGTTAATAATATGAATCAATCACTCTAGGCGCTGAATGACCAACATAAAGGATAGCATGACTGCAACGATTTGATTTGCAGATGCAAATGAAAGGTAAGAGGCATTCGTTGCAAACTGAACTCACTCCACATCCAAAATAAAATTTGAATACATCACAAGAAAAACTAAAGCATCACACCAAACACTGTAACCACACAGACTCAAAATCTCACAAACCCCAAAATACCGAAAACCACAAACCACAACCAAATACCAACTAAAATCTGAAACACAATCTACAACTTTTTGCACAATGGTGATTCCTACATGAAATCACTCAACCAACTAGGAGGGTTTTTGTCCCCGAAACTGGATTCACCAAAGGGTTTTCGTCCTCAGGCAAATAGAGCAAACTCACGTTCTTTCATTAGAGAAATAATCAGTAACCCTTTTCTTTGCACAACTCTTTTTATAGGCACTTTTAGGGCAACCAAATATTATCTCTTTAATTTCACTTTCCCCCTCAATAATAAATAAAGTGACTTTTAAAAGTCTTTTAAATTTGATAACACTTTTAATCCTTATTTTCAACGTCTCTTTTAAAATAACCTTTTAAGTCACCACTTTGTACCCCATGCCTAGTGTTATCAATTTTGGCCCTCTTTTAGAAACACTTTATGACGTTGGCCACCATTTTTTTTAAATAAATAAATAAATAAACATACGTTGCCTTTAAGAAAATAATATAAAGTTACCTTAAGACAACTTATGTTACTTATTTAATTATTTTTCCGCACATCTCAAAGTCTACGGAAGGTTGGCGCTCTCCAAGGATGTTGGAATTCTCTAAGAATCTTGGAACTTTTCAAGAATGTTGGAATCGACCCAAAAAGAGACATTTCAAATCCTCCCTCCCCAAAATTGGTTGTCCTCAAGCAATGCAAACTCAACCAGTTGATTAATCTTGGGTGAAAAATCAATGTGATTCCAGGATCCCAAATCAACTTAGGGGGTTTGTGTGTCCTTCTACTTGAAGTAATAAGCTGAAATTTACCTTCAAATAAAACCTCCTTCAACTTTCTTGCTAACTGAATAGCAATCTTTTGTAAAATTTCTGCAAACCCCCCAAAAAACTGCTTTCTCTACCATTTCCGTTGCACCACTCTGATAAAAACTGAAAAATCTGTGTAAATACTAAATACTCTTTGTTTTCACTTATGGAATGCTTGAATGATGGCCACAATTGTGTGGAAATCTGCTATCCTGTGTTAGTTCCAAGGATAAACCACTAAAATCCTCATCATAATCATCTTTGATACTTTGAAAATGAGGAGTTGCTTACCAAAGGCTATGATGGGACATTTGGGACCGAAAGCTTCCATTCTTTTTGTTGAAATTTGATGGGATGGCACATTTGGAAGATCCTTCAGTATCACCTCCTTCCCTTCTGATTGAAACTAAGTTTCAAAGTTTGATAATTTTGGGAGATTTCTCCAAGTGAGTATAACCACCGAACTTCCCAAACTATGTTAGTCTCAACTAAGCCAACAACATAAAAATCATCACAAATTTTATGCTTACCAATGAGTATGATGAGTTGACTTATTTGCTTTTTGTAAGGGATGATAAACCCATCAACTACTACATCATCAAATCCTTCAAATTCTTTAGCATGATGTCCCCTCTTAACTACTAAACCTTCATCAATGTAATAGTGGGTAGGCCCACCATCAAGGATTGCCATGATTCTATGCCCATATAAGACCCCTTGAAATTGAAAGGATAATACCTTGGTGCTCAAGAGAGAAACAAGTGTACAACCCTTGGTGTCATCATCTTCAAGATTCAAATGCTGATCTTGCTCCTTTTCCAAACTTTAAGATTCTTTGGTTTTTCCTCCTCATTAGAAACCACCTCAATGTAATGTATCTTTCCCTTACCAAGGCATCTATGACCCGGTGCCCAAGGTTCCTTGCAATGGAAACACAAATTCTTCTTTCTAAGTTCACTCTTGGATTCTTCTTCATTACTTGTTTTAGGTGGTAGGCTCTTCTACGGCTTAACATGAGACTCTTCTTTTTGAAATGTTTTCTTTGATTGCTCCAATGGTGCTGACTTAAACTTATTCTTGGATACCAAAGTCCCCAAGTTGAGAGCCCTCTTGATGGCATCTTGTAGTGATAATGGATCAAATGCCTTAATTAACCTTTTGAGAGGTTCAAATAGGCCCTCAATCAACAACATAATCAACCTTCTTTCAGTAATGTCAGGAACCATGACAAAAAGCTTATGAAAATCAACAACATAATTTTCAACACTTCCAAATTGTTTGAGCTGAGCTAGCTCCCGAAAATACACTTCAAGGTCCTTTTTGTCAAATCTTTCAATGAGTCTTCTGCTGAATTCATCATACGTGTTGATCAAACTATGTCCTTGAGTAATGAGTCGTCTGTTGAATTCATGATACCACCATTCATGAGTTGTTCCCTCCAAATGGAGAGGGGCAATTTTTATAGATTCATCTTTAGCCATAGGTCTCAGTGACAAATAGGTATCTAGCTTCTAAATCCAAGCACGAGCTGTGCACTTACTGCTTCCATCGAATGGGGAAAGTGTCAACTCTCCCAAGGCATTCTGATAGTCTCTTTGATGAGTTTGAGGCCTATGCTCATGTCTAGGCCCACTCCTGGACTTCTTTTGATTCATGAATTGATTCAGGGACAACTCATCCCGAATCTCTTGAGGAAGAGCTTGGTATTCAGCGTAAT
The DNA here is from genome assembly GCA_027924645.1 of Cunninghamia lanceolata. Lineage (NCBI taxonomy): Eukaryota > Viridiplantae > Streptophyta > Pinopsida > Cupressales > Cupressaceae > Cunninghamia > Cunninghamia lanceolata. The sequence goes on along the minus strand of BSBN01001198.1, from coordinate 1,028,950 downwards.
AAGCAGCGATCTCATCAACTATTGGGACCTCAACTTTTGGCTCATGTATTTCTTCCTCTCTTTGGATGAAAGTAGGCTGAAATGGCCTAGCAGCAGACCCAATAACAGTTCTAGCGGTCTGATTTATGTTTTTTGTGTGCTGATTTGTAGCCTTTGAGGTACTACCTTCACTATTTTGAGGCCGTGGCATGTTTGTGTTTTGGTCCATCTTCATGAGCAGTTGTACCAACATGTCCAACATCACATCAAACTTCTTATTAGTTCTAGCATGCGGGCTATCACCCACATTTGATTCTTTTCCTTAATCTGCCATATTCTTCGAGACAACTTCTGGAACAACTTCTAGAACAAATTCTGATTTTGCCCTTTGACTTTCTTTCTTCTTTTCCCTCTGCTGATATTTGAACTCTCTATTACTGTTGTGCATGAGAATTGGACTGCATCAAAGGGTTAGATCATTGAACAGGCTGGCAAGATCACCAGCTTTGATACCATTGTAACAACCCACACCAATTGTTTTGATTTTTTTTGCAATATATAAAATGCAAATGCAAGTTTGGGCACTTTTTGATCACCAAGTTCCTAATGTGGGCAAGGTGAGAGCATATGGTGTTTGGACAACACACAAACTATCTAGATGAATGCATTGTTGAAATGAAGGTGACAAGCCGACCAAAAGCACATAGGTGGCAAAGCCGACCCAAATCTACACCTCTTCGGCGGACAAGTGTGCTTAGAGAATGCAAAGCCACTGGAAGATTACAACGGAATCCGATCAAGCCAAAGTGGTTAATTACAATGCGAATTTGATCAATACCAAAACGAGTTTGAAATGCAGCGGGGTCTAGCGGTGAACCGACCAAGACCTTCTATGTTGAATTACACATAATCGGGTAAGGAAACTTTCAAAATGGGCAATGACAGAATTTCAGAACTGGGAAATTGCCAAATTGGTAAGTCAAAAAATGGAATGAAACACATATATAGGTGCTGACGGTTGCCTGGATTGCAAACCGTCGCCAACGACAACACCGATTGGGAGTTAACTACTTGCCGATCCCAATTGACTATAACTAAACATAACAATTATAAAATACTGCTAACATACCATCCGATTTAACAATAACATTAGCATGAAATGCATGACTACTGGAATTAAATATTCAGAAAGCAATTATAACATGCTAATGGAATCAACTGAACACAACACTGCTGCAACACAAATATCAGTCCAAATAATCAGAAATGAAGTAAAATCAGTCCATATGAGCTGGGCAAAACTATACCACTGAAACACATCTCTGAATGTTGGTGAAGAAGCTGATTGAAGTCTGAAACCACCTTGTATTTTACTGAAACTTCAGGAAATTCTGACTGAACAGTCATTTAGAGGTCCCAAACTGAATTAGTTCATTCATAGTGTAGTGACAGAGTTGTATGAAGGTACTGTTGTCATTCATTAACAGCCCTGAAACTACCTCAGAAAACAGCGATTTCCCTTTCAAACAGAACAGCAACAACTGACAACTGGTGTGGCCTGAAGTCAAGCTAATATGGCAGGTTTGTTGACCCTAAATCTCATTCAAACAGTAGTATGACACTCAATAATACTGCAGCAGGTTTATATGAATAAACTACTGTTGTTAACAGTCCCAAACAGCATCAACAGGATAACAAATTTCTTTTAAATGGTGCAGTTATTCTGGAGAATGAAAGACAGCCAAAGTAACTCTAGTAACCCTAGATCAGATTATTATTGCTGTGCCTGAAAGAGTCTTGCACGCTCAGATCAAGAGAACAGTACTAATGCTGATTGCTCCTCATTCAATAAATCCAAAGTTATACAGAACTCTTCAATTGGCAGCTCCAAATTGTACGGCAAGGCTGGCACATGAACCACAGCCATTAATAATATGAATCAATCACTCTTAGGCTCTGAATGACCAGCATAAAGGATACCATGACTGCAACGATTTGATTTGCAGATGCAAATGAAAGGTAAGAGGCATTCTTTGCAAACTGAACTCACTCCACCACATCCAAAATTAAATTCGAACACATCACAAGAAAAACTGAAGCATCACACCAAACACTGTAACTATACAAATTCAAAATCTCACCAACCCCAAAATATTGAAACCACAAACCACAAACCACAACCAAATACCAATTGAAGTCTGAAACACAATCTACAACTTTCTGCACAATGGTGATTCCTGCATGAAATCACTCAACCAGCTAGAAGGGTTTTCATCCCCGAAACTGGATTCACCAAAGACTTTTCGTCCTCAGGCGAATAGAGAGAGCTCACGTTCTTTCATTAGAGCAAATAAAAATGAGTAATCAGTAACTCTTTTTTTTGCACAACTCCTTTTATAGGCACTTTTAGGGCAATCAAATATTATCTCTTTAATTTCACTTTTCCCCTCAATAATAAAATAAAGTGACTTTTTGAAGTCTTTTAAATTTGATAGCACTTTTAATCCTTATTTTCAATGTCTCTTTTAAAATAACCTTTTAAGTCACCACTTTGCATCCCATGCCCAGTGTTATCACTTTTGGCCCTCTTTTAAAAACACTGACAATGGCCACCCTTATTCTAAAATAAATAAATAAATAAACATAAGTTGCCTTTAAGAAATTAATATAAAGTTACTTTAAAACAACTTATGTTACTTATTTAATTATTTTTCTGTACATCCCAAAGTCTACGAAAAGTTGGCGCTCTCCAAGGTTGTTGGAATTCTCCAAGAATCTTGGAACTTTCTAAGAATGTTGGAATCAACCCAAAAGGGGACATTACATTGACTTCAGAGATGTTCTATAAAACGATAGAGGATGCATTGCAAAGACAATGGGAGGAATTGGAAGAATACCATGCACACGAAAGAGCGGGTATTGTTGATCAATTCTTGTTACTCTTCAAATAAGTTTAGAACCCTTCTAATTTGCAACAACCATTTTGTGGTCACAAGCCATACAAGGTACAAGTCAATCTAAACATCCCTATGTTTGAAGGAAAGATTGATGCGGATGCCCTCGATAACTAGCTTAACCTAACCTATTCATACTATGCGGTTAATCATTTCTCTGACCAATAAAAGACTACATTCGCTCTTTTGAAAGTTTCTCTCTTAGTGAAGAAATGGTGGAATAACTATTGCACAACACATGTGGATGACTTAGACACACTTGTAGACACATGGAATCGTTTCATAGTAGTACTCAAAGAAACCTATTACCCTATTGGAAACTATGATGACTAGTACATCAAGTTCTCTTAGTTGTGCCAAGGTCGAGATCAATCGGTGCAAGAATATACAAATACCTATCATCTTTGGTGTCCAAATTAGGTATTTAGGATTTAGAGAAAAACCTTGTTTTAAAGTACAGGTTAGGCTTAAGACCACATATCCAATCAGATATGGAGTTCCTATAGAGCTCTTTAGTTGAAGAAGCCTACAGATTTGCTTGCAAGTTTGAAGCAAAGGCCAAAGTCAAGACCAAGACAACAAATTTTAAGTCTTAGAACAAGTCACAATCTAAGCTTTCCTCAAAAGAAGCAATAGCCACAAAATGATTAGAATAAGCAGTCCAAGATTGGCAAGTGGTGTTCAATTCATAATTCCAACACTCATTTCGATATAGAATGCTGCCCTTGGAAGACTCTACTTGCACAACTTGACGTAGTGGGTACTAGCACTGTGACATTGGATAAGGGTAAGCATATCATGGAATCTAAGCCTAGTGCTATGGTTGGTACTACAAAATATCTCTACTTCCCTTGAGGACATAGAGGAAGCAAAAAGATTATTCCATTCTCAAATGTGGATCAATGGTCAACCAATATACTTTATTGTTGACAATGGGAGTTAGAAGAATTTGATTTCTCCTGAAGTAGTTTGAAGATTGAGCTTGCCACTTATGTCTCACCCACAACCATACTTCATTAGATGGTTCGTGTGGGATCTAAGAAATGCATCTCTCAACAATGTCACATGGTGTACAACATCAAGCCTTTCCAAGACACAATCCTTTGTGACGTTGCTTCATTAGATGTATGTGATGTTTTACTTGGGCAAATATATCCTTAACCATCGACGTGCAGTCTATGAAGCAAATCCAAGAAATGTTGTCATAGATTTTGGTGATAAGAGATATTGCATACTGGAGGTAGTACCTAAGCTATCACTTATTAATGCCAAACATTGTAAGAAGCTAGATAGTTCCAGTAAGAAGTTTGTGCTTTTGATGGTGAGACTTGAATGTAAGAATGTCCTTACGGCATCAAAACATACTACAATTCCTCTAATAGCAGTAGAGGCCTTAGAGCTGAACTGCAAGTTGGAAGAATACAAGGATGTCTATCAACCATCAAAAGGAGTGCCTTCACATTGTGCATTAAGGCATATCTCTTCCTAATGCTTCTTTATATAGCAGATCATTTATGGAGAATGAAGAAATCAAGTGGCAGATCCATGAACTCATCGATAAAGGACACATTAGGCCCAACTCATTGCCTTGCGGCAAGCCAATTGTGTATGCACAGAAGAGAGATGACACATGGAGGTTGTGCATCGATTACAAAGCTCATACCAGAATTATAGTGGAGAACTGCTTACCTCTTTCAAGGATTGAGGACCTACTGGACCAGCTCCGTGGTGCAAAGTTCTTCACCAAAATTGATTTGAAGTTTGGGTATCATCAGATTCCTATTGAATCTACAAACATTTAGAAGCCAATCTTCAAGGCAAAAGAAGATTTGTTTGAATGGTTAGTCATGCCCTTAGGCTTAACCAATGCTTCAACAACATTCATGCAAATGATGATTGACATTCTTAGGCCATTCACCACTTCATTTGTTTTAGTCTACCTTGATGACATCTTGATCTTTAGCAAAACATGGGATGAACATTTGTGCCATATAGATCGAGTAATTGATACTTTGCGAAAGCATAAGTTGTGTATGCAAACATTGATAAATGTTCATTTGCCAAGTGGGAGATACAATATTTGGGATACATAGTAGATGCATAGGGAGTGCATGTGGAGCTAGCTAAGATTCAAGTCATCTAGAAATGCCCACAACCAAAGAATCTCATAGAGCTCTGCATCTTCTTGGGATTAACAAATTGCTATAGGAGATTTGTCCTTAATCTTTCTCATGTGACTTGGCTGTTGATCCAAGTTACCAAAGATAGCGCCAAAGCAAAGCTCATTTGGTCAATCGCACAACAGAAAGCATTTGAAGAATTGAAATGTAGATTCCATTCTACACTAGTACTTGCATTATTGGATCTTTAGCAACCATTTGAGATTGAGACTGATGCATTTGAATATGCATTTGGATTTGTCCTCACTCAACATGGTCGTCCGGTTGCTTATCACAACGAAACATTCACCGCACTTGTAAGGAACTACCCAACATATGATTGTGAACTTTATGCTGTTGTTCAAACTTGTAAGCATTGGAAGCATTATATCTTGGGCAAGGAGACTATTATTCACAGATCACAAGTTGCTTCAATTATTGTCATTGTATACTTAGCAAAAGTTACAGTAAGAGGGGCATAAAAAATGGTCTTCTTATCTTCATTAGTTCCATCTGAACATCAAACATAAGAAGGGAAGTGCTAATCCAATCATAGCTTGTTTGAGTCGTGTTTGCTCTTTGATTTGATAAAACTAGTACTTGAAATAATGAACAAAAATAACAATGCATACTAGATAGAGTAATAGAAATAAATATTTATTCACATGAAGTTCTTATAGAAGTAGACTAGAGATGATTAGCCAAAGATCAAACTCCTTTTCCTAACTATGCAAAGTTTATATAAAGCACTTGATTGTTGCCAAACAAACCACAATTGTCGACAACTAACAACTAACTACCTAAAGCTGACAAGTGAATAATACATAGTTGGGTACCAAGCATAACAAAGGCATGTTACGCTAACTACATCATCCTCCCAAAAAGAAAAGTCGGCTTCCAAACAATAATGGAAAACTTTCAATCAAGTAACATTTGGTAAAGTTTTCCAAACTCGTGTGGACACTAGAGAGGAAGGAGTGTCTTCTATTTGATGTTTCCCTCGTGCAGCTAGAACAACTTGATTGTTCCACAACTAGTGAATGTTCCATGACAAAATGGGGATGACAATTGTTAGTGATTGTTTCAGCTGGAAGTAGAAAGGAAAACTGATTAAGAAAACCTCGATCATCAGCAACACCAACATATCTAGAACGTAGACCATTGTATGGAGCATAGTTTAACTACTTGCCGAGTCTTCATGTACTTGCAATTTTTTCTTGCCTTGAGTTTTTGCAAGAAAAACTTGTTGAGTTGCAGAGTTGAGTTCCATGCGAGTTTCAACAAGTTAATGTGCGAATTTCTATCAAGTACTCGACAAGTTTATGGGATATACTTGGCCTCTATAAAAAATAGTTTGGAAGCAATGCCCCTTGACCCCACTAGGGGTGCCACCCTCAAACCCCCACTAGATTCATTTGATACATTTTTTAACTATATTTTGCATAAAAAATATTTTGTAAGAAATTTAAGTATTTTTAAGTTGGCAAGTTGGAAAGTATTTGGTTTGCCGAGCCTGAGTATGCAAACTATGGTATGGAGATGCACTCGCCAGTGGCCATACAATTTAATTAACTATGTCGGAGGACCAAACAAACAAGTAGCAAGTCAAAATGTGCACTAGACTCCAAAAATACTTCCTCAAGTTGACCACTAAAACCAAATGGTACTCTAGGCACTTCAAAAGTATTCCTATCATGAAAATCATGTGTAGTACTCCTAGAGGCTTGGGATGTGCTTTTTGAAATCACCAACTTGGTGAAATAACTCCTTGGTTTTATTAACTTCATAGTCTAAGGAAGAGCTAATTGTAGGAACTTGTAGAGTTTCAGCAAAAAGTCATTGATTGCTTCAGCATGATACACAAAGGTTATACAACTATAGCTTGATTAGATCGTATAGTTGAATCTTGGGCATTTTGGATAGTAGAAGACAAATAGGATGAGGGGTGTACAACAAAAGTGTTGAGGGTGTCCTTGGCAAACCATACAATGGCAGCAGGATTGGTAACAAACGTAGGGCAAATTGCAGAGGGGCGTGCGACAAAAGAAGGTAGAATGTATGACAATGATGTTAAGGTAGAAGTCCTATGGTGAGGAGTTCTTGAAGATACCATACGATGCAGACTACTAGCAATAGTCATACGATCAAGCTTTGAATTGTTTGTTGTTGTAGTACAGTGATGAAAGTCTTTTGTGTGTACGATAAGAGGTCATACGGTCAAAGAGGAAATAACTTTGGTATCATAAATTTTAATATGCTTTACTCTTAGATGTCGTACGTGGGGTCTCTTTTAGCCTGCCGTATGGTAAAAACTTTATTAATTTGAATACTCTCTTTCATAATGTGTCATACAATAGGATCTTTTTTCCATTCTTTGGGAGGCGTACGGTATTGTTGTGACCAAATCACACATCGCCCCATTGCAAATGGGGACCCCTACTTTTTTTGAGCTCCTGGTTTTGCATTTAAGTTTAAATGATGCCTTAGGTTCGTTTCCTCTGCCAATCCAATAATGAGTTCCTCTTCTAGGCGATTTTTGCTTCATAACTGGAGGTCTCATCTAGAAAATGACGAATCTTGATTGAATTCTATCCAAGTAATGAATAATGAGACCCTTCTTGATGTATGTTTGAGATCCTGAAAGACTAAGTCTGGAGCCTGAAATCCTGAAAATCCTGAAAAATGGCTAAGTCTGAAATCTGGTGAATCCTCCAAATTCTATATTTTGCATCTTAAATCTGGTGGATTCGGGACCTATCTCAAACATCCTGAAAGGTATATTGAAAAATATTTAAAGTATAAGAAATTCAATCTCTCAACTTATACTTAAATATATTTTTCAATATACCTTTACCCTCGCGATCCTGAAAAACGCCTGACTTTTCCAGAGGATTCAAAAAGCCTGATCTAGTGCGATGGGATGTCCAGGTGGCGCAAAATCACGACGAAAAAAGCGCTTGAAGATGATGATTTCCACTTGATGATCTAATGCGCCCATCTAAAACCTTGAACTAATGCGAAACAACATGAGGATTTCAATCAAGCATCTAGTGCGACCAAACTAAAAGTATCATTTTGAGGGAAAAGATGAGGATTTAAAACACTTAACTAATGCGAAAATTAAAAGACAAGTTTTGGAACGAATCTTGGAGCGAAATTAAGATGATAAGTGTTAGAGGATTTGAAAAGCTCAACCAATGCGCTAGGATGGAGGACTGACTCCGAAATCTAAAATTTTGGAAAGAGACTAGAGGATTTGAAAAGTTGAACTGATGCGCCAAAATCTAGAGGATTTCAATCCCTTATCTAATGCGCCTATCCAGTCAAGCATCCAAGGCGAAATCTAGAGGATTTCTAATCCCTCATCTAATGCGACTTCATGAAGGGAGATTCCAGGCGCTTCAAAGGAGATACTTCACAAGGTTTAAGTCAATTTTCAAGAGATTCTAAGGTGATGATCTAGTGCGCCAAGAGATTCTAGGTTTCAATATACAATCCAGAGGATTTTCAAACACTTATCTAAGGCGAAATCTCAGAGGATTCTCCAACCCTCATCCAGTGCGCCCACTTCAAGGTTATCCAATGCGCAACACATAAGGAAGAATGAGATTTGTTTCTAGAGGATCTCCTTTATCCCATCCAATGCGCCAACACCATGCATGATTCGCTAAAGGTAAAGTCCATCTAATATACCGAAGTTTTGAAGATTTCAACATAATGAAGTGATGCGCCACTTCCAAGACTCTTTATCAAAATGCTCAACAGGAAGAAATCAAAGGTGGCATCTAGTGCGCCACACATAAGGGAGAAGGAAGTTTGTTTTTGAAGATCTCAAATTACCTATCCATTGCGTCACATATGAGAAGATCTCAAGTTGCCCATCTAATGCGCTAAAGAGGGAAGAAGGTAGAGTATTTCAAAACACTAACTTGAGGATTTCAATCCTTCAACCAATGCGCCACTCCCTTCCAAGTGAAAACGAGTTCAAACCAAAGTAATGTTGAGAGGATTTTAATCTTTCATCCAATGCGAAATGCTAGGAGGAATCAAAAACTTGATCCAAAGCGCCACACATGAGGATTTTGAGGGTGTGATCTAATGCGACTATCAAAGAATCAAGTCTTAAAGGGAGATTCTAGAGGAATTCAATCCTTGATCCAAGGCGCCACTGAATCAGGGTAGTCTAGGCAAAATACAGAAATTTTCAAGATGAATCCACAGTATCCAACTAATCCGCCACCTCATGAAGGGAAGAAGAGTCAACTGTTGGATGCGTGTAAGGAAGATTTCAACATATTCATCCAATGCGCTCAAGAGAAGAGGATTTTGAAACCCTCATCCACCGCGCCTAAAGCCTAGAGGGTTATGAAGGGAGATCAAGGTATTTCAATCACCTCAAGAAGACTTCAACATACCTATCCAATGCGAAAATTTTAGAGGAAATCAATACCTCCATCTAATGCGCTAAGGAGAAAGAAAATGCTGGGTGTCAAGGTGTAAGTTTTGATGTTTCCAGAGGATTTCAAATCCTTAACCAATGCGAAAATCAAGAGGATTCTTAATTCCTCAACCAATGCGACCAATTCAAGGAGGATCAACATCAAAATCTAATGCGCTTGGAGGATGATTTAACTCAAGTTTGAAGTGATTTCCAGAGGAAATCAAACCCCTCAACCGGTGCGCCAGACAAGAAGACAATCAAGAGGATTTCGAAATCCTTATCCAATGCGACTTATCTAGTGCATCAATTCTAGGAGAAACTAAAACCTTTGTCTAAAGCGCTACCTTATGAAGGGAAGTAAAGTCAAGTGTTGAAGGCAAACTTTAGAGGCTTATCAAGGAGGAATCTAGGAGGAATTCGCTTATCTCAACCAGCACGCCATCTTAGTAAAGTTTTCATATCATTCAAGTTAGACATCAAAGTCCTTAACTCATGTGCTTAGATTAGAAATGCTTGTAATGATTCTTATGTATTATGTGTTATCGAAAGGGGATTGATGCTGTTTCTTTACTTGTGTTGCAGCAAAAAGGAGGAATCATCTAAAGATCAAGTGATAAGAACCTTTGACAAGCAAGGAATGAGAAAAGAGCAAGGCATCATGTAGCTGTTTCAAGGGTATCCTTCATCATCCTTGTGTTGGAATTCTTCATCAAGTGGCATCAAGTTGAGACTTTCTAAGACATCCAATCTACTCCAAGTTCCTTTGAGCTTCAAGATCATCTTCAAGGAATCATTTCATCAACTACATTCATCAAGAGCAAGTGTTTGAATCACTTTCACCTTGCGGAGGGAACACTACTCTAAAGGATTATACCTCAAATCTTCTACATCATCAAGTTGGAATACTTCATTGAAACTTCCAAAGGCATTCATCCATCTAAACTTCAAGACTTTACAACTTCAAGTCCAAGAGAGTCTCCTACTCTTACATGAAGGAAGCATCATCATCATCATATCTCTACTCTACTCTCTTCAAGAGGATGCATCCAAAGAAGATCATTCATATCTACATCCTACAAGAAGAAGAAACATTGCAAAGTTAGTCAAGCGAAGCAACAAGTATCATACATCCAGTCTACAAGAAGAACGAACAAGGCAAGATCTACAAAATGTATTCCTAAACATACAAGTTCAAGCAATTACATTGAATACATCACATAAAGATGATACAATTTTCAAAGTATGCTGCGTTGGCATCTATGTGGCAAGTACACATCATTCAATTTTGATTAGCCGCATTATTTTAAATGCATTAAATGTATCATTTAATGAAAGAAGCCAAAGGGATTCCTATGTGGAGGAATATTTTAAATGCTTTCGCCTTACCTTATCACATTGGAAAACGTGCCTTCATTGCCTCTCTCTTTTATGCTAAAAATAGCAATTTGTTGTAACTACCTCTGAGGTGGCATGATCTGAGCCCTTGGCTATCAAATTGATATTAGCCATTCAATGTATTCTGGGCACTATATAAAGGCTTTGTTGCCTCATTTGTAAAATCAGTAGATCAGTAGCTAAGTGGTAGGAGAAATTAGAGTAGAATAGGAGAGACTCTCGAAATTCTCTGAGAGGTCCTGAAATTGTTGTAAATATTTTCCAAGATTAATGCAAAAACATTGGAGTTCATTATTTGGTGTTTAAGTGTTATCTTGTAGAATCACATGGTTTCTTGTACTTTGATGAAGTGGAGAGGTGTTTCAAATTAGAATTAAAAGTAGATTCGAAGTTCTTTGTTGTAATGTATGTATGTGTTGAATATTTGATCAACTCCTAGCTCATGCTTTTAACACTCATCGCCGGTGAAGTGTTGTGTAAAGCTAGTCTGAGCCTTATAATTTGTATAAGTTCGATTATGGATGCTTGTTTGAGCTGCGCCGTTCAATGGGTGCTCATATGAGCCTTCATGATTTGAAAACCATTCGCGTAACCTTAGGAGATTGCACCAACTTCATGTAGTTGTAGACATCCTTGGCGAAGTGAAGTTAGGTTTATCAAGGAGTTTGTCTGTTCAATACCTCATCATTGCCTCATTGACCTTAGATTAATTTTCCTGAACCCTTATCCTTTTTTACTTTCTTTATTATTGAAGCTTTGTATATGCATATCATCCACACTGAAGGAGAGATAAGCTGAATGAAAGAAGAAAGATCTAATGTAAGTCCCTTTGTGTTTAACAGCAAAATCATACTTAGTCACTGAGCTGTCTCTTACATAATCATCAGAAAGGAACCTTGGAGTCATCTTGTTTGATGACATAGTTCAGCATTCGAGAGGCTTTGCTCAAGAGGGAGTCAGATACTTAGTATTTCACTCTAATTGTTGACTTGTCTAAAAACAATCATCAACAGGTATGAAATAAATGAATTTATTATTATATTTTTAATTTTTTTTCTCTAATGATTGTTGTACGATTGTGTTAGATAGAAAAGAGAGACTAGCCCAAGAGATTAAACTAGGTCAAACCCTCTTCTGTCCAACATTAGAACACAAGCCGAGCTTGGCTTCTACCCAAGAAGGAGAGCCAAACTATAGGGGTTTTGTCTCTTTGTTGTATAGAGGAGTGTCAACCAAATCCAACTAAATCTAACCAAGCAAACTAGGGCAAAACATCAAACCCTAGTTGACAAAGACTTGCTCATAACAAACTGTCGGAAGCAGATATCAGAAATCTAACACCATAGCGAGGATCAAAGTACAAAATAGAACCTGGTTCCAAATTTGAGGGCCCAAAGGACCAGGGCGCTTGGGCGCCCTAGACCCTGATTAGGGTTTGGAAGAATGTGATGTTTTTTGTGTCTTTGCCCTTCTGTGTTCCTGTCTCTTGTAGCTTGTTTTCTGCAGATTCTTCTAGATCGAATCTACACACACACACAAGAAGGAAAATGGTTGGGTGCTATTTAGGAGCTTGCCTAAGTCAAGCTCTATGAATGGTGTTTTCACCTCCACAATAGCAATGATGAGAGATAAAGAGTGCGTGCCTTAGGAGGGCAGAGGCAAATTTGAATTAGAATGGAATACTAGAACAAAGCATGAAGGAAATAAGTCGCCATGAGCATGGAAACCCTAGCATGCTTGATGCGGCGTCACAACTTGACTCAAGAAGTTGGTGTAGCCCCAAAGAAGTAGAAAGATCTTCACAAGACCTGCAATAAGTTAGTGCTGCAACAATAATCCACCATAGAGAGCTTTAGAGAAGAATAGAAAACATGAGAGAGAAAAAGAGAGCTAGAATCCTTCAAGAAGTTAGAGATAGCTTAGAGATGTTCAAATGAATAAACTAACTTGCTTTTATATGCATTCCCACTCACCAACGATGAATAAAACCAGATGGGGCTAACATGAGGAACCACTTAAGACGTCTTAAGTCGACATACCTTTAAATTAGGTCTGGGCTAAATGAGGGTCCGGGGCTCTTGGTGCCCTTGTCCTTTATCCCTAAAAACCTTGGCATAAGTCTCTTTAAGTGTGCTTAGGTCGGTCTCATTGTTATTTTGTTGGGTTTTATTATCGGGATTGAGAATTAATCGTTTAATGTTCAAAAATGTGTTAAAATAGGTCTTGATTAACAAGTGTAAACATTTTAGGTTCATCCAAATGCTAAACTAGGTGTAAAATGCTAGTGTACACATTGTACGACATAACATTTAGCCCCTACTTTAGCATGGGTGTGAGCTTACGTTCGAACTCACACTAAAGTACGGAGAAGACAAATTTCAAATACAACAAACATAGAAACCATAGAATGTTGTCACAATTGAGGGGTAATCAAGCCCCCAAGTTTAGGATTCTAGGAGTCTATGATGATTGGTATACACATAAGACACACGACATAATTCACTCATATATGAAGCGCTTAGAAAACATGAGATAAGATAAGACATACACAAGGCATACACTTGAGAAGTCACAATGCATACACACAATATACACAACATAGACGTCATACACGGAGTATACACGCAATACACAAAGTATACACACTTGACATGAAGTATACACATAAGGCATAAAGTATACATAGAATACACGCAAAATACTCAAGGAGAATACATAAGTAATATAGAGAAAGCACATGAGAGGCACGCATGAGGCGTGAAGAATAAATAGAGGATAAGAATATATGAGGAGAATACATACATCATACAACAATCACAAGAAGCACATAACGGAAGACCTCAATTCAACATGACAAAAGAGACCTCAATCTAATAGGCTGTCTCAATCACCATGCATCATTCCCCAAGATGCAATAAGAATGCTAAGGGGTTAGTTAGAAATGAGAAGCACAAGAGGGGTACAAACAAATCATACACATAATCCACATTAAGAAAAGTATTTCCACTCAAGGGAATACACAAACTACCTTCCCCAAAAGGATTTACACGAAGTCTTGCAGAATAAGAAGCGAAGCGACCTTACTACCAAACTCTAGTTGGTGGCACAACCCTTCTCCCAAACATGCAAGGAGCTTCGACTTAGGAGAACAAGATAGACTCAAGATCTTGCTTCTAGGCTTACCATAATCCTTTCCAAGGGAGCATAGTAATAAAGATAATCAACAAGTGTTTAGATAGAATGATGAGAGTAAGGTTCATAGGACGATATATGCCCCCACCTTAAAGTGATTGCTAACTCCATCAGGGAGCAATTGCCTTTAAGGTAGAGTGAGGAAGAAATATAAAATAGGCACGAGAGCTTTCTAAAAGCACATGCCCAAATGATATGTGTTTTCAAAAGCTACATCGCGACAAGGGGTTGCCCCCAGGATGAGCCAACCAAGGCAATGTTTACAGGCATGGTACAATGGCTTGTGTAGTCATGGTATGATGCCGAGCATTGCAACAAGGTGCCATATAAATATGAAGATGACGGAAGAAAAATCACATGAGAGTACACATAAATTGAATCATGAAAGGATGCTAAATCATCTAAGGAAAAATGACAAAATTGTACATCACAACATATAGAAAATGAAGATACATATAGAGGAATGACACAATGTGTTCTTACTCGTGTACCTTTGTGCTAACAAGGGTGTCAAGGGAGAACTAACAATCAACAAAACATCACAATATGGGGATAACAATACGTACAAGCATAACATAAATGAGAAGGGACCACTCTTGCGAGTAGGCCTGTAACAAATTATCCTCTCCCAACTTGATTATTATAAAATGGATGGAGGACAAGCTGCTCTAGGTACTACATCAAGCGTGGTGAAGAGTGCTAGAGCCATATCTTGTTCAAAGTTGTTGAATTTTGTCACCCAAGGCTCGGCATTCCTTAGTGGAATGGCCAAGCGCTCGATGATATGCACAATAATGAGGTGTTGAATGATTATTTTGTTGAATCTTTTTGTGTTTTGGAGTAGGAAGAGTGATTAAGCGGTCTTTGAGTAGACTTGACAAAATACACTCTTGTTGAGATAGAAGAGAAGATATAGGCAGAGTAGGAAGCAACCCTTTTTGTTGTGAACATGGTAGAGAGAACGTAGGAGAAGGCCGGAAGCCTAAACCTACTTTAGACAAGTGCGGTGTTGGTTCCATGAGTTCCCTTAATTCCTTGTTCTTTGCATCCTAACCCATTTCCATTGTATCCTTGTTTAGAAAGGATTTTGAATCCACGCCAATAATGCATCTCCAAGTCCGAAGGAAGAGGAGAGGTCATATGATTATCTTTGTTGAAAGAAGTAGAAGGATCATATATTTGATCATGGTGAGGAGGGTCAATCTTTGTTTCAACAATCCCATGGGGGTTGAAATACCAAGACATGTATTAGAATTAGATGATACTTTATCACAAATGGCCACCATTTCTGTAGAAGGTGGATCTTCATCAATTTTAAAGGTTCCATCATCATTAATCTTGAGTTTAAGCTTTGCAGGAGTAGGAAATTGTGTTGAAGAAATTTCATTTACCTTCTAGATTTTTGGGTGTGAGGGTGAGACTTTTTATTCACCTGCAAAGGAGGGTGTAAAATCTGACAGACCCCAATCATTACCGGAAAATGCATTCGAAGGACCGACACTATTTTGACCAATACTGTTGTTAGTAGCGGAGGGTAGTGTCAAATAAGGGATCAAACTACTTAAAGGAGTTTGATGTCTCGCTTCCATTTGCAAGCAATTCCCTGAGTTGAATCAGCTTTAATTGTATAAGGTTTGTTTTTGAAAATGAATTTTATTGAACAATGAAGGGTAGATGGGACTGCCCCCATGGCATGAATCCACGGTCTACCAAGAAGAAGATTGTATGAAAGAGAATTAGGCATGACATGGATAAGGTTAGGCAATGTCACAGGTCTAGCCTTAACATCTAAGGTGACTGTACCTAGTGATTGTTTACCAACATTATCAAAGCCACGAATGTTGAGTTTATTTGGTTTTATGAGAGATGTATCAATATTGAGTTTATGTAACAAGACTATGTCACAACACAAACATTAAGACCTGATCCACCATCAATCATAGTGCATCTCACCCTCATTTTATTAATGATGACGAATATCATAAGAGGTTCATATTGGTCTTCCACATCTATGGGAGGTAATTCATGTTGTTGAAATGAAATATCGGATGTTGTCGGAGAATTGATTGACTGCGAAGCATGAACAATAGTGATTAAGCCAGCTATCTAGAGCATCCACATATATTTTTTCTTAGAAAGTAGGGATGTTTAGATTGACTTGTACCTTGTACGGCATTTAGATTGACTTGTACCTTGTATGGCATGCAATCATTGGGCAAAGTGATAAACAATGCTTGATCTATCATGTGTGTATTGCTGTCCCAAATCTTCTCACTGCTGTCATATTGTATCTTCTATCATTCTTAGGAGCATATCTACAATTGGTATCTCTAAAGACTTGTCTACCATCTTGGGTTGTTGGAGAGGAAGGTATGCAGAAGGGTCAGGAGTCTTGAGCCCCGACTTCTCATAGTCCAACCTCATATGGATGGGCATACAAACTGAGACACAATACAAATGTAGACCTCAGTACTGCTGGATGTGATACGAAGTGGGTAGATCTATTACCATTGATCTGGAGCCAGGGTGTTAACCCAATGGATAGACACACTTAGAAGATTAAGTGTGCTATGGTGGAAGCGTAAATATGAATGACAGAGGCTGAGAACTATATTAGAGTGAAGAGGGTAAGGGGAAGGACTAATAGCAAAACAAGTTACACACTTCAATGAGAATTGTAATGGAAGATTTTATTATGCAATAGTTCTATTTGAGATGCCTAAGCTATCCCCCTATCTACAACTGAGCTAGCTCAATCACTAACTTGTTAGCTCTTCCTTATTCTTACAAAGAATGGTAGTTTACAGTATTACACATGAGGAGGGAGAAGGAGCAGTGGGACAGTTACAAGACTGCTTGCAGCTTTGACAAAATGCTGACTTCATCAATGAGATTCTTTTGTGTTGCTGTTATCTGGGAGGATAAAGTCTGTCAGAACAAATGCCACCGAATATGTGTGCAAGATTGGAGAGGAGTTGAAATGTTTCTGCCACATGTTTTACAAGTGATGCCGAGGCTGCCGACAAAACCATAAAGCCATGTGTTAGTGCTGACGGAGTTATGCATTCTTGAGTGTCCCAGATCCTTCTGGATCACAAAGAGAGCCACTTAGAATCCCATTGCTTTAAGAAGTTGGAGATCTTGACAGAGAAGATGAAGAAACACAATTTAATTGTTCTTTCTTCTTTGTCATTCACTTTTATTGGTAAAGGTAAAGCCCTTACACCTAGAGCTCATGCAATGGTTGTCACCACATAGGCACCAGAATGGATCATTGATTTAGGAGATTCCCATCATATGTCCAACAATGATAAATTATTCACTTCTATAGAACAAAGTAGCACTAAGTAAATCTATGTGGATGATGATTCATTGTTGGAGGTCATGGGCCAAGGCACCATCAAATGGAATGTTAGATAGTTTGATAATGTTTTGTACATTCCAAAACTATAAGTCGACCTACTTTTGATGTACCATGTTAAACAACCTGGGGCAGCTGCATAAGTTGAGTTTCTTCCTAATTTAGATAAGAGATCTAGGTGATGATTCAACTATTGTTGCGATAGGTGTAGTTGATCATATTGCTCACTTGTATACTCTCATGTCTTGAGCCCAAAACTTCAATGGGTGCACTTCTTGCTCACTCAAATGAGCCAAGCAAACTTTGGCATGAGCAATTTGGCCATTTGAATTATGGCTCTCTTCAATGACATAGTAAGTAGAATATGGTCAGTAGTCTAACGCAGGTCTCTTTCACAAATGGCATTTGCCAAGGTTGTATCCTTGGAAAGCATTTAGAGACCAAGTATGACATAGGGAGAGCATGGCAAGCATCAAATCTTGTTTCACTTGTTCATAGTCACATTTCGGGACCTCAACCATCCTTGTCCTATTAGGGTTTTAGACATTTTTCATTTATTTTGATTGATGACTTTTTTTTTTTTTTTGGAAAAACATGGGTTTACTTCCCTAGGAACAAAAATAAGGCTTTTCAAAAATTTGTGGGATTTAAAGCCTTAGTAGAAAAGCAAAATGGAAAGTGGATCAAGTTATTGAGGATAGATAATGGCGGAAAGTATGTCAATGGTGAGTTTGAAAACTTTTGTGCCTAACATGGCATATGGATGCAACATGTTATGTCCTATAGTCCACAATAGAATGGAGTTGTTGGAAGGAAAGATCATCCCCTAGAAGAAATAACAAACTGCATGATTCAATCCAGGAATTTGCCTTCATAGATTTGGGTGGAAGCCATCAACTGTGCTTGCTATATTTAGAACTGCACGGTTCACCAAGTAGTACTACAGAATAATCTCAAGGAAGCTTGGATTGGACAAAAACCTTCAATCTATAATTTCAGTGTGTTTGGGTGTAATGATTGGTTATACATTCCAAAGGACAAACGGAAGGCAATGCAAAATCAAAGCAAGATTTGCATTGTTGTTGGTTACCTAGAAGATGTCAAGGGTTATAGATTGTTTGAGCTTAACATACACAAGTCGGTTATTGCTAAAGTGTTCAATTTGATGAACAACTTAACCAAAGTTCATCTCCTAACTGACCTCCTACTAGCCAAAATTAAAAATAATACATCCAATGCATTTGAGGACTTCGACAATTTTGATGATGTTGATTCAGAAGATGAAGAAGATATCAATCCTTCTCCATCACTGCCATCACTGCCATCATCACCATCAAAACTCACTCCTTGTTCACTTCCAAATGGGTTTGAAAAGTTTAGATACGATGCTGGGTCTTTTATAGGTGATCCAAATGAGCCGTGCTAGAAACATACATTATTTCATGGTTACAACATGTTCTTTGCTACTAATCCAGATCCAGTTACCTTTAGACAGATAAGTGAGAAATTAGAGTGGGATATAGGAATGTAGGAGGAATGTTCTTTAATGAAGAATGATACTTGCAATTTAGTCCCTTTGCAAAAAGGAAGAAATGAAGAAAGTTGGTTCAATGTAAATGGGTTTATCAAACCAAGTTTCCTGCAGATGGAAGCATTGATAGGTACAAAGCTTGCTTGGTTGCAAAGGATTTCTCCCAACGCAAAGGAGTTGACTATTCAACAAAATTGCTTCTATAGCCAAGATGAACTGCCTTTGTCTTATCCTTTTTTGTAATATCCCAAAGGGGATATTTTTGGACAAGTTTGAATTTTCTGCTCAAACCCTAGATACTGATTTCTGATTTCTATAATTTTCAGATTGATAAACACTTATAACAGCCAATATATCATATCAAAGTATCAATATAGTTACACCATATGATTCGCCCAATAGTACAAGTGATATTCACCATGAAATACACATTAAATCCACTCAAATGCGCATCCACAATTAAGATAGAAGTCTGCTGCTATAAATCAGATTTAATGGAGTCTCCAATTACACAAATTGGCTAGGGCAAACAGCCAATGTGCCCAGCCACATAGTAGTAATAAATAACAATGGTTTACATACCAAAATATGAATGAAATGACCATCAATCATAGGCGAATGGGGGCTGCAAGTCTTCTGTAGCAGAAATCTGCTGTAACCCTAACCCTAGCAGCCAACAATCACCATAAATCCCCACATTGCAAGCCGCTCCTCCTTAGGATGATTTGCTCCAACCATAGTGTGAAACCCTAGACATATGCGCCATGAAGAAGCCTCTAAAATGATCTCAAATCTGATATGAATTCTGCCCAAGAAGTTGATGAAGTGCAAGTGGATCCCCGTCACGGGATCCTCAAATGAAGAAGCTAGGTTTTCGTCCAACTCCTCCTAGGATGCTTGAAGTTTTCATCCCAAGATCCTCTCCAAGAGATCGCTCTCCAATGTATATGAAATGAAATGCTTGAATGATGATGAAATGCCACCAAAACATCTTCTATTTATACATGAAATTCATCCTCAATACATGCTGGCTGACCTAGACACTTTTCCATCATTTTTATTGAATTCTTCCTCTCAAAGAGGCCGACCATATAAAGTCCTTGGCGCCCAACTCCCTAGGGCCGACCTAGACAGGATAAATGCCTTTTTATTAGTTTCCCTTATGAGCACCCAAATCAAATTAAAGATACGATTTGATTATTATGTTATTTCTCCTTCAAGCGCTATCATAGATACGAAGAATCTTATATTTTTATTTCTCCATTGGGCGCCAAACATCCAGTGACCTCATCGTGATGGTATATAGAGTGCAACCTCGAGCTCGTCCATCTCTAGGCATGAAGAACATATTATATCACTTATCCAAATATCCAAGTGGCATCCATATGAAACAATATCATCTCTTGGCAAGATCATGACAAGACTCCATATCTCATAGCATATCTCCATATGAGTAGGTTTCCCTAGTGGTTCGCTCCAAGGTGGATAAATTGTTTTAGCCAAGATAAGTGCATCAAAGACATCAGAAAAATATGACAAGTCATCTCCAATACTCAAGATGCCTTCCAAAACCCCCCGAGTGTGGAGATTAGCCCATCCTCTCTCCCATGGCGACCATTCCAAAAACGGGGACATTACATTTTTCTAGCAGCTTCCCAGTGTTGGACAGTATATTAGAGGGATGTGAAAAGTGCATTTCTTCATGGGGACTTGTAGGAAGAGTTTTATGCAGAACAGTCCCAAGGATTCATTAAGGTTTCTTCACTTGTGTGCAGGCCAAGGAAATTCTTATATGGTCTAAAACAAGCTCCTAGGACTTGGTATGAAATGATAAATCAATTTTTGCTTGACCATAGATTTTCTAGATGCCTCTTAGACCCTACTATACTCAGAGGAAACATGATGACCTTTAATTTGTTCTCTATGTTTATGATTTACTTCTTGCAGGGAGCTCAACAACTTTGATTTAGGATATGAAGACTTCTGTCCATAAGGAGTTTGAAATGTCCGACTGGGTCTTCTGCCCTATTTCCTTGGATTCCAGTTTAAATATGTCTCACAGTTTGGAAAAGTTTAACATGCATAATTGCAAGTTCTCACCTACACCATTTCTATTAGGTGTGAAGTTGTTGCCAAGTGCTCCATGCCTTTGGCAGTCTCATTTACTTGATACACAGCAAGGCCAATATCTCTTTTGCAGTTGGCCACGTCTCTCGGTTTATGCATGAACCCCATGAGAGCCATTGGAAATCTGCAAAGCATATTCTACAATACATTAGGGGCACTCATTAGTTTGGTATTTGATATTCAGCACGAAGGACTGCAAAACTAATAGGTTTCATAGACTCCGATTGGGGCAACAGTAATGATCACAAGTCCACCTTAGGCTATGTTTTTCACTTTGTCTTAGGCCCTGTTTTATGGTCAAGCAAGAAGCAGTTAGCCATTGCCCTGTCCTCCATAAAGGCCTAAGTATAGAGGAGTTGTTAATGCTTTTATCGAGTCCATTTGGATCAATGGAATTTTAGAGGCTGAGTCTGGCCGAGTTGTTTATGCTTCTACTGAGTCCATTTGGATCAACTGAATTTTTTAATTTTATTTTTTACCTTAACTGTTGTAATTCTGTCTAGCATTATGCTGCCAAAATTTTGTGAGTACTAGAGGTGCAAATGGTCCCAAGGTGAAGTGCCCGTCCCTTTACACACACAATGTAGGCCCATTAAATTTTCCAGAATAGTACAAACCATAGTTGAAAAACTCGCCAAATTGAAAAACTCTAAAAGATGAGTACAAGGGGAAAATTGACTGCTTTTTGAAATAAGAGGATTGAAAGAGGAATCTTAAAGATGATTACAAGGTACAAAAAATAAATGAAGAAATTGAACAAGGGAAAATAAAAACAGAAGGATCTTTTCAAACTAGAATTTAGAAGTTTGACTGCTGTGTTCCATGGGGACGTGTCCCTGCTCCTCAAATCCCCGTCCCCCGTCCCCCTCCCCAATGGTGTTTCAGGTATGGCAGGACGACAGGGGACATCCCCTGGCCATCCCCAAAAAATCTTCAAATCTTAAAAACATTTCCAAAACGTATTGCAAAAATAGGAAATGCTGTGGGGACGTATGGCCGTCCCTGAGACAGCTGGGGACATCTGAGATGTCTCTCGACCATCCCAATTCAGGCCAAATTCCCCCAATGCCAAGGCAACTTTTTATAATGTTTAAATCAAATTCACTCATGACATTAAAAAAAGACTGTCAAATGTATCATGACAGCATTAAAACAGCAGTATAACATGACAGCATTATAACAGCAATAAAATTAATCACGACAACAGTGACAGCAGCGACAGTAGCATAACAGCAGTAAATATATCATGATTCAGATTCATAGCTAATGATATAAGTTATATAACAGTTAACACTAACAGCAATAATTTGAATGTCTGATTTCATTGTTCAAACTTTAAACTCAAAGTCTCAAACTTCAAATTTTTTGATATGGTATTAGAGTCAGTTATTATTGTCAGTTGCAAAAGAGATTAAAGATGCATTGGCCATGGTCTGGTACAGAGTGGTGTTGTGTGAGAAGTGCAGACAAACAATTTTTTTGGAATGTGGTTGGTGTGCAGTTTTCTGCAGACATCGTCCAGCATCATTTTAACAGTGTCATGTTATATTGCTGCCATGTTATCTCTCTCTCTCTCTCTCTCTCTCTCTCTCTCTCTGTATATATATATACGCTGTCCCCCCACCGTCCCAAAAAATGGCCCTTGGACCGTTGCCCCTGAAATGTGTCCCCTGTTGTCCTGCTGTCCCCGTCCCTGAAACATCATGGAACATAGAGTTTGAATGATGAAGGAAATTTGGGAAAGAAATGTTGCTGCCTTATATTTGAAATAGATGTTGATATCCTACTTGTTTATAGAAGAGTAATTCTTGATGAAGAAATGGGAGACATTTTTTTGCTTTGGTTTCAGCTTCAATAACACTTCAATACTATTTTGTTTCTTCCTTTTCTGTAACTTCTTAAGTGAGCTTCTAAAAGTGTTTCTTATCTGGACTTTACGTTGTTTGGGGATGAATGGGAGGAATTGAGGAATGTTTGAGTTTATTGGTACGAAGAAGAAAAACAAATTGATATTCAGAAACCTGATGTGTTCTTTTTATGTCCACAACCTCAAGTGGTTTTTTAGCAATTAAGCCATCTATATGTTGGTTGGCTCAAGCTTTGGACCCCTCCCTTGGTGATAGGGAAGGCTTGGGCTTGTGCTTGTGGGGAGAGGGGCAGGCAGAGTGCAAGAATGCGTGACCCCAATTGGGGTGTAGAGAGAGAAGCTTTCAAGGTGGGTTGGGCGTCCCTCGCTGCACCAGTCCGGCTTTGGATCTGTTGATAATTTGTGCCTGTGATTGCAGCTTGGCTGCACTAGCTTTGGGAACCCTAGAAACATGGAAACCTATTGTGCCAAATTGTCTTTCCCAAAACATAATGGGAGTCTCCGAAGGAGGTAGGTTCCTTTTTTTAGTGAAGCTTTGTCTAAAACTACTCTATGACTTCTATGCTACCCTAAATGCTATGGTACCAATAACGTGCTTCTAGCACTAATCTAGCCTACTTAAATGCATGAGAGGGAAAAGGGTTAGGAGGAGGGTAGGGTTCAAAGAAACAAAATTTAAAAGGAGGCAATGCACCAAAAGAGTGGATCAATTTGGTTCCCTCTTTAGTAATTCAATTTGGTTCCCTCTTGTGCATACCTATGATTGGGGCTGGTTTAACTTCTATGACCCAACTGATAAGAAAAATGCTAAGATAAACATTGACAAGGCCTAAATAGCATTCAAATGCACATCAGTTAATGCATTTCCGCTTGAGCATCATAAGCAAGCACTATGATTCTGGATCTACTCACCACTAAAGTGAATGAGGTGCACTTAGAATGGCACATGCACTACACCCTTGCTAATGGCGTTGATTGAACTATTCTTGCTCTCATGACAAAAGGCAGTTAAGTGGGGGAGAGTGCAATGGACTACTCTCTTCTCGGGGAAGGGGAGTCTGGCGAGTGACAGCGACATCGTTTTGTTGAGTGTGGATTGCACCACTTTGGTTCACTCACTTCATGAGGAAGGAGCACTTGTTGGCATATTATGGTGTTGTTTTGTGGTGTTGGATGTGGAATGGTGGGTGCATTTGGGTGTTGTCTAGCGAACTATTGCAGAGGTGTTGTTGTAATCCTAATATGGCCAAGAGGATCATTGGCTCTAATCCGATTGAGTTTATTTGCTATGAAGAGATGAAAGGTGTTGAGCCTTCGTTCCTCGAGCTCGATTAATTCTTCCAAGAGATCGAGTTCTCTTGCACGGAATTCTTTTCTCACATGTCTCCTCTTGTTTTCTTCATGAATCTATCTTAAGGTTTTTGTTTGATCCTCAATTTCCTCATTTGTTAGGGTTTCTTGAATTTGTAAGTTTGTCCTAATCTCGTCCAAAATTGCCTCAATCTAGTCTTGATCCTTAGGCACATTTGGTGTGAAAGGCCAAGTGAGAGCTAAGAAACTTAAGAGAGAGTAGTTTTAACATGTTCATGTGATTGCTTGCTTTGTTTGAGTTGTTATGCTTGCTTGGTTGATGATTGGTTTAATGTTCGTTGAATGCTTCATGATGATATTCAGGGCTTCTGTCTTCTTGGTTTGCACTCTCAAAATTTGTTAGATTTTAACTAAATGTACTAATCTAAATGCATGCAGAAAATAATCTATTCTATGTTTTTTTGTATATTTTCCGAAATAAAATATGAACTAATTAACTACGTACATTTACTTCTATATGACTTACATGCAATCTATGCTATGTTTTTGGAGTTTTTTTAATTTTTGAGATAAGCTTTGAAAATAATGAAGAAAAACTTCTAATCTACTCGCAAGTTACAAATTTTTTTTAAATCTAACTCTACCTAAGAAAGTAATAACAAATTTAAACTAAACTAAGAAGCAACAATGAATTGTTATAGTCCTTAGGCAA
Source organism: Cunninghamia lanceolata (assembly GCA_027924645.1). Classification (NCBI taxonomy): domain Eukaryota; kingdom Viridiplantae; phylum Streptophyta; class Pinopsida; order Cupressales; family Cupressaceae; genus Cunninghamia; species Cunninghamia lanceolata. The sequence continues at coordinate 1,003,921 of BSBN01001198.1, read as the reverse complement.
TTTTGAGTGATTTAATTCCTACTAAAATAAATTAAACTTAAAATTGAAATTACTTTAAAACTAAGGAACTTGGATGAAGCTTTGACGCTTCTTTGTGATCAATGTGATTGGAGTCCTTAGAGGATCTAACTTGATCTGTAGTTTCTTCTCCTCTTCTAGCTTTGGGGTACTTTGCTTAATGGAAAGGGAAGATCTAGATTGGAGATTAGTTGGTATGAAGGAAAGCTTCAAAAGCTTTTGGGAGGCTAAAGTCTGGTAGTCGTAATGGAAGACGTGAGGAATTGGCTTCGGAAAGAGGTTTGTAGATTTCTAAAGGTGTTCTTGTTCTTAGGAGAAGGAATGTAGAGCTTCTAATAGAATACTGTAGAGGCAACCAAATTCCTACTATCCTATTCTACTTAGCAAAAATGTCTTCTTCACATTTCTAAGCTTAGAATGCTCTTCAACGTAAATCTTCGAAGTTCAAGTTTTCTTTTTTGTTGGATGAATGAGGGATGACTGATTTAAATAGGAAAAGAGGAGAGAAAATCAAGAGAAAAAATCTAGCTAACAGTTGCTTAGGAGGATAAGATTGATAGCTAGAAGGAAGGCGTGGCGTTCAAGACTCGAGAATTGTCGATCAGAAAGGAAACTAGAGAAAAATCAGCCGAAACTAGGAGATTCATGCGTCTACCAAAACATGATAGGGTCACCCCTATCGGGAGGTGGGTCGCCCCTCTTGCCAGGGTAGGTTGCTTGGGTGACCCTATAGCTTAACATGGGTCGCTTGGGTGACCCTAAGGTCTCCCAGATGCCCCTTCAATTGTAGGTGTGGGATCTTAGTTTCAGAAGGTGAGGAGGAAAAACAAGATGAGAGGGTGGCTAACAAGGGTGAAAGACACAAGAAAGAGGGCAAAAAGGCACTAGGAGGAGAAATGAGCATGCTACGTGGGTTGTGAGTTGGAATGCCAAATCATCATTGGACTTGTATGTTGACCCATGCAATTTTGGGTGCTTACAGGCACAACACACAAAACTTCAAGTCCGAGGACACTCTTTGAAGCGAGTAGTTAAGCAATACAAAGTAGAGACCATGTATTACTTAACGAACCAAAAGATATTTATAGGAGGGGATTAACCCATATTTATACAACAAATTGAGTCCATAAGATTGCAATACCTATAGCAATTTAGACCACAAAAGAATTACAATGTACAAAAGAGGAGAGATAAATGTCGTGCAAGGGTATGATCCACCTGATGATTAGAGCACTAAGGTGCTCGAGATGCCTTTCACTCTTTGTGATGATGGGAAACAATAACCATTTGAGATGTGCTTGGGAAATTTGGTGGATGTGGTCTATTGGATGAGCAAGTGGGTGATTATTGTTGGTATTGATGATCCTTGTTAGTTGCTATACTTGTTAGTTGTGTGTGCCAAACTATTGAGATCTTTTGTGGACAACGAGAGGAGCATGTTTGTCCAGGAAGAAGGTGAACACACGTGCATGGAATGGTAGGAAGAACTTTGAGTCCATGAGCTAGGAGATCCTTTATGATTTATCCACTCGTAGAAATCTGGGCATGCTGAAAAGTGCTCAATTGGATGTGTGTGTGGGTGGTGGATCTTGTGTGGTGGTGGGGTTGTTGAGTTGGTGAATTTGCACTATTTGGTATGAGAACAATGAGGAGCAAGGTTTGTTCTAACAGGTCAGCGTGGAGCCAATGAAAAGTTCCACTTGTGCACTTTGAGTTTTATTTATGATGTGACTTGCTTATATAGATAGGCAATGATTTGCAGGAATTTCTTGGATCCAACACCTAGGCAAGTGGCCATGTTGAGGATGGGAGGAGGAAAGAGTGTCATGAAGCTCTTTGACAAATGTTGTGTGTTGAAAGCACATTTTTGGTGACTTTTAGGGGCTCTTACTTGGAAGAGTGAGAATCTAGGCCTTATCCATTGGGCCATAGAGTCCTCACAACACAAGTTGGTATGATGTTCCTTCTAGGGATGGCTGGTCCTTTGCTTGGATGAATTGTGCTCTAGGTGCCATTTCCATTGATTCCTCCTTTTGGGCCATGTGCAACTTTCTTGGATATGAGGAAAGATCAAGCGATGCATTAAAGATGAGAAATGAGGTACAGGGGAATGGGAAATGACTGACGAGACTCGTTCGGACCTACTTTTTGTGCTGGGATTTTTTTGTTTCTCATGTTTTATGGAATATTGGGTGTAGAGTGTGCATTCTACTTTGAGTATCATGACTTCTAATTGGTAACCAATTCAATTTACCATCTGAAATGGATACATTCCTTGGCAAAGCATGGGTGGGCACATCGGAGGTTTCCCTTTATGGTTAGGCATCTCAATGTCTTCCGAGATACGTGCTATGGCACTTGAGAAATGATGCCAAGGCTAGTGAAGTTCGAGCTTCTGGTCCATCTTGGCTAGTATCAACCCAAACTTGCACCTCAAGGAACCCCTTGGCCTGTTTTGCTCCAAAGGCCTTATCACAAACTCTCTGAAGAGAGTGGATTTTGTAAATGGCAAAATGCAGTATGGCTAGCTCAATGATTCTTTTCCATATTTGCAAGTATCGAACGTGAGGTGTGCATAGATGAATACATCCTAGACTTGTGCTAATAAGTTGGACTCTTTCTCTAATCCACATATCTATATTGTGAAATTGATGTTTCACTAACTTTTGGATGTGCTTTAGGAAGGGAGAATCTAACAATATTTATAGAGTTGTTTAACCTATTGGAAGATGACCTGCTCATTGGTTTTGATCACATAATTTCTTGGATATGACATGATGTTGAGAACTTGACTTTGGTTTCCGGGCACAATGAAGATCTATGGCGGCCTTGCATTGTCATTTGGGAGGGAGGTTGCCTCAATTAAATTTTATGCATGCAAAATTTCTTTAGTTGCCCCTTCGAATGTCAACAGGGTGTTAGAGGTGGCTCCTTGTTTTTAGGGTCATGTTGTCCTCCTAGAAAGCCTTATGCTATCAACAATCTCATGTGTAGAGTGTCGAGATTGTTAGATTTGGGAAATTTCTTTCCTTTCTATCAATTTTTTGCCATACTAATTTCAAAGTCCATACCAAGTTTGGGTCGATTGCCATATCTTTTGACGTAGTAGCTGCCAACATGTCTTGAAAATGGAAGGGAAGAATAATATATAAGTTGCTCATAGTAGATAGGGCAAGGAATGCTAGATACTCAATTGTTGTTGGGGAAATCTTGAAATAACCTTGACGTGCATACTTCATCTACCATCAAGAGGTAGGCAGAAATATCCCAATGCATCCAATCTTCATTGGAAATAGGACCAAAAGGAAGGTAGGGTAGAATTGGCAAGGACTTTATTCCAAGTAGGTTCTTGCACTGAACTTTTTCAGTTGGGGTGGTGATAATAATCATATCTCTTGCCATTGGGAAGGAGGGTGGGGCTCTAAAACTTAGATGCATTGTTGTTGTGGACTCTTGCCCTTGGGAGATTTGGATAGATTGAATCAAGAGTCCCTAGCTTTGTGAAACAAGTGAAGAGGCAACGAATCGTGTTGAGGTAACCACAATTAATTTGAATTTTGCATTCGATGCACAAAAAAAACTTGGCATTTTGTTGTGGGACCCACATAGAGAAAAAGAAAAATGCTTGACAATTTTGATGTGGCAAGCATTGATCTCACCAATTAGGAGAGAACAATACTTGTGCTTGTAAAATACTGACCATGAAAAGAATTCTCCATTGAGGAAAAGATTATTGTGCATTGTGAGGCAGTGTTTTGTATCGCACTAATGTTGGAACTTTTTTGAAAAAGTTAAATGAGAATTTTTGGAAGTATCTTTGGATCTGTTCTAGTATAGTGCAACAATGAAAACTGAGTGGCTGGATGAATCCATTGTGTGAACATAAAACATATAACAAAATATCTACAACACTCACTTTATTTACAATTTACAAATGTACAAGTGGGCTTGATAGCAATTTTACCCTTTTAATTGTTGTTCACAACTATTTCCTCAAAAAGTTTAAGGATTCCAAATTGCTAATCACCAAAATCAGCCTCGATATGATTTGGGATCTCTTATTTGTCAAAACCACTAGCCCTTGCAGCTACAATTTCATCAACAACCTACAATCTTTAGATCCAAATTGGCATTTGCTAGGTGATAAGGTTTTGTGTGATAGGTTGCTATGAGCTCATTGCTGATCTTTACCCTAATATTATGTCACGTCCTTGTGAACAATGGGTCTAGTCCAACACAATGCACCCCTGGATCTTGGCGATGAGTCTTGTGAAATGCAAATTGCAAAGGCGGCGGGAAGGTCAATCATGTACAAAACCTATTGGAATGTGATGTTGGGTCAAGCATTCAACATTAAGGGAAAGTTCTTAACGATTCCAACAGTTCTTACTAGAGTCCCATTTGTCTGAGTCACACCATAGGCCATTGGATCATATGCAATTCCTAGAGCATTTGCTATTGTCTTTTCGCTCACAGCGCTTCTTGCTTTGGAGTCCACCATGCACTTATGGACTGGACTACCATTTGCAATTAGTGTGAGGTAGAAGGGCTTGGTTTGGTTCCTTGTTTCTTCTTTGGCTGTGATGTGGAGAATTCAAGGGGAGCTTTCCCTAAACCTTTTTGCAAAGGCTATTTGTTTTTCTTTCTTCCATTTCATGGCTTCTTTCAATAGGTCCATCTCATTGGAGAGTAAGCTTCCCATATGGACAAGTTTGTGGGCATCCACTTCATTAGATTCACTGTGTTGAAATGTTGGACGTCACTCATGGGTTGTTGCAAGCTGTGGTCATGAGGCCTATTGAGGTTTGTTTTGCACGGGGATAGGCTTTAGTGGTTGCATAATTGGTAAAGCTATACTTATTGTAGTATCAAACATCTTCAAGGTTGATGCAAGGGAGGGTAATGGCTTCTTAGGTGTCACTGCTTATGGCGCAACATTAGGATTTCCTCTTGGTTTGCTTGCTTCAAAGGTTCTTTTCTTGTAACGTGTAAAAGTGATCGTGAGAGCCATTTATCTACATGATCTCTTCCATTGTTGTAATGTCCTTGTCACGAATTTTTGTTCCCAACTTGCACTATTTCTTATTTTTAGCTTATTGGCATTTTGTCAAACACTTTGCATACAACCAAGTATGAAGAATTTCTGGATACTAACAATCATAATAGCTGGAACTATAATTCTAATCATATATTCATCATTAAACCAAGCCACTGTTCAAAGGTTTAACAAAGGCATTTTGTCAAACAGTTTGCAGACAGTTGATTATATATTCATTTCACTGATGTTTGGCAAGATATCACAGCCAGTTGCTTGTAACAATTTTCATAAATCAGAGTGATAATACTAAGGCCCACTGCATTTTTATGAATAAGTTATACATATAACAACTGCAATGTATATACATGCTAACACCAATTGTTAATTCCAGAAATATGGACTGATATTACAAAACCAGAAATACAAATAAATGCTGACTTGGAGCTGTAGTCAACCACAAAAATCTGAAATAAATCAGATCAATATCTGATTTGCATTCAATATCATCCCAAAGACTTGTACGGCCCCTTACAAGATGTGTACGACAACAATTACAACTCCTCCCAAGGCTGTGTCCAAACTCCCAATGATAATACAAGGTTGCAGTTGCTAAAAGTAAGGCTTCAAGCCTTTATTTCATGAATTGCTCCTTCCTTCCCTTGAGCGCTACCTTTCTTTGATGGTACAGTCACTCTAAAGGGGGCCTCAAGGTAGTATGGTTGGGTTTAACCCAATCTCAACAATATTAAATCAGATTTATTTGTTAGGATATCACTTGTAATGACCACCCTAGTCTTTTTTTTCCAAAATAATGTTAGCTGAAATCCAAAGCACAGGCAGTCTTCGAAACAATTTCTGATCACCAAGTTCCCGAGGTGGGCAAGGTGAGAGCATACGGTGTTCAAATCACACTTCTACTCAATTTGCTATGGTATTGAATGCAATGCAAATGTTTACGTACACACCAGGCGTCCACGACGACCACATGCCTCGCTTATTCAGTGGAATGTGTAATGTGCAACACAAACATGCATTAGACGGCGTAGTCGACCACTTCTACGCTTCTTCCGCAGAGTGCATGATAGACAGAATGAGTATGCAAGGTACTGGCATGTGCAAGTTTCGTTCCAGACCAAAATGGTCGATAGTACCAGACTTGGCCAGTTATGAAATGCTATAGGGATTGGTGGTAAACCATTCAATCTTACAAAATGAAGCATGCATTAACATCCATCGGTGGTACTACCATCCGGAGTTACAAACACACAATATTGCAACCTGTAAATGAAATACAATAGTTATGGAAGGCTGCAGTATCTTATTAATTCTGATTTAAAACTGATAAACACTGCTGTGGCAATAAAATCAGAATATAGAGGTAGTGGAAATTACCCAAACATCATAAGAAATCATACCCTCAATGCTTTGATATTGTAGATGATGAAATGAAGCCACAATCACCATAGAAACGCTCTAGGAACTTTGAAACAACAGATACGTAGGTCTGATATGCAAGAACAACAAACTGGAAATGCACAGATAACTCATTTGTAGGAGTACAATTAACACTGAGAGGGGGGGGTGAATCAGTGTTAATATGATAATTCAATTTTCTCACCTTTTACAAATTGTCAATGAACTTTATATGAACTGAGATCAAATATTAACTTCACCAACATTAAATTGTTAAACACAAATGCAGAGAAATAACACAAGAAGTTTAACACAAAAATATACAGAGTGGAAAACCCTCCAGGGGTAGAAAAACCACTCAAATTGCCTCACTGGCTTAAATGAAAAACTTCAACTTTACAATTTGTCTCACTGACATATACAATTTTGCCTCACTGGCATATTGATTTTCACCACAAGTCTCACTGACTTTCAACTCTAAAAGAACAATGAACAAAATAAATCAGGGGGTTTCCCTGTTTCAATAAAGCTCAACACCTTACTTCACTCAACAAACTGTTCAACAATCTCTGCAACACTAACAGAATGTCACCTTATTGATATCACCAAATTCATCAACACTCCAATTTTGTGTCTGCACAAACTTCAATAAGATTGTCAATATGATCTTAATCATACACAAACAATTACATATAACTCATCTCTGTAAGAACAAGCATATTAAAACTCAAATTATCTATGCATATGGAATATTATCTCTGCAAAATTAAATATCTTTGTATGGTCCTTGATAATCTCTCTGCAAGTTAAATCTCTTTGCACCTTAAGGTTCATCTCTGCTCATCAATTTCTTTGTTCTCCATATTGTTTCTTTCTCAAAACATTATACAAAACAAAACTTCTCAAAAAAAACATTTCAATATAATATGAAGAAAAAACTTTCCTTCGTTATATCTCAGTCACACACGAACTTCCCATCACAATCTCTGCTCAAGAATAGAAACTCTATCCACTGAAATCTGCATGCTCAAAAAAGGAAAGCCTTGATTTTTGGCTTTTATTACAACTCACTTGTCAAATTTAGAAGTCTCTTACGACCGTTGGTCTTCAGTTTCCTTTTAAATCCTATCCTTTCGATTTTAGAAATCCGCCACCTGTCTTTTGAAAGATGAACGTTGATTAGTTCATTCCCGCCAAGCTTCTTAAAAGGAAACCCGATGACCGGGCACCCTAGGCATTGGGGCCGGTTAAAACAATGAACCTGAACCCTCAGCGTTGTCACTTAAGTGACTCTTACCGCCTCGACCAGTCAACATCTTGTTAAAACAAAAAGAAATGACGGGTAAAAGAGGATTTAGAAAGGAATAACCTAGGTTTAGAGTAGGGTCTTTGACAAAGATTTTAAGTGTTTAGAAATATGATACCTTATAGCATGTAGTTAAAACTGATGAGACAACATTTAAATGCAGTTACATACTCATTGATTACAGATCTCAGAAACCCTTTAGACAGTGAAAAGGCAAGGATATAACACTGAACATAGTGGCATTTAGGGTAAAACACTTGAACAACCTTAACAACCATGAATGCAATGCCAAGTATAAGAGGACTACATGAGACGTAATAACACTATAAGGACATCATGAAATATGTATTAGACCAGACAATATGAACTATGACAGAGATAAGACAACAATGAAAGACATGAAAAACTTTATCCTTCAACAATGACATTTAACATTTGAATGTTTAGGCAATTTGTCATTTTGACATATGAGACACAACACACACAACATATGAATATGGCAGACCATCATATGAGACACAACATATGACTAAGACAAATGAAATTGTGATAGGCAAACCTTAAGACTGTCACACCTTGATACAATGAAGATCAAATGTCAAAGATCAAATTGTGATAGGCAAATCTGAAGATCAAATGTCACACCTTGATACAATGAAGACTAGTATACCATTGAAGACTAGATCATGTCACTGAAGACTTTTGCACTGTGTTTCACTGAGATCAAATGACCAAGCCACTGCCACTGGATATCATGTCACTGCATAAAACCATGTCAACCATGTCAACCATGTCAAAACCAAGATCATCAACTTTTTGTCATCAATGTAAAGACAACAACACCATAATCATGTGTATACAGAGACCATGATGTCTTTGCCATTTGCATTGATATACTCTGTATCAACTTGAGTTTTGTATTCAATGAACCTTATCACTATAGTCACAACTCCATCTGCATCTGTATAGATCATGACAAATTGTGAACAGAGATTTCATTGCAACATGACCACCTTTGCATATGATGATGATGATCTTATATCTCTGATGATAATGACCCACTTCAAACAAAGATCACTTCATAGCTCTGTCTTGATATGATGTCATAAACTCATCCTTGTTCCAACCTTGATGATCAAGCATTCACACTGACCAAGCTGCAACATGATAACAAGATAAACACAAAACCTTACCATATTGAACAAGCTGTGATATGATAACAGAAAGAACACACAAGATGATGTAAACTCTACACATGATGATGTAAACTCCTGCTCCTGTCAACAACTTCACACAACTCCTGATGAAGCATGAACACTGTAGCATGATTCCATTTGACATCAATGACAACCTTGCTCATCATCATTAACCATCCAAAACACCTCACAAACCACAATCCACCATACCCAAACACTGCGAACAGAAAATAATACCCATGGCGCCTCCAAACAAGCATCAAAGACCCCAAAATGATAGGCGTTTCGGCCCTAACATCCAAAGGCCCTCCTTATGCATTGGTATGACTTGCATAATGGTGTACGACCAGCAAGGAAAGGGTGGAAGCTGCAATAAAATTACAAGATTAAACCTCCAAACTGAGCGGCCAGGTTAGACATGGGTTTGGCGCCACCAAGGGAAGATATTATAGGCAAAACCCCATGTTATTTCTTTCATAAAAAACTCTGTGCCACATTCAATTGGTTTGACCAGTAGTGGTTGAAATGCCTAGCAAATAAAACAAACCAGCATACAATATATTCTTCATCATTCTCCAAAACAATCCTGCAAAATCCTTCAATAACACTAATCAAATCATCACTCCAAATCTGAACTTAAAACACATCAAAATTCATGAACTCCATTGCATCGCACAGGTGATTTTTGAGGTAAAATCACACTTGACTAGTTAGGGTAGATCTCTCACTACCGAAACCAGTTATTCCATGAGGTTAATCAACCCCAAGAAATTGCAAACTCCCAGGCTCTCACACAGAGAAGAAGCAAAATAAAATATTCGACGTGTCAACTCCAAATGAGCTCTCAAACCCCATTTATAAGCACAAAATAGGGCGCCCAAGAATAAATATCATAATATTTGTTTTTGACCTTCAAGAAATAATATTATCTTCTCAAATGGGACCCCACTTTATGAAACAAGTCCCCCTTCATGTCTAGTGCTCACCTTGGGGCCAAAAAGTCACTTTTAAATAACTTAAGTTGTCAACTTTAAAACATAAAGTTTAGAACCTTAGACAACTTAAAATAATCATTTAAAAAGACACTTAAGTCTTATGTCCAACGCCTGTTATCAAGTGAAAATCAAATAACATTTTCCATCACCTTTCCAATGAACTATTACACTTAAGTATTTTTCTAATATTTCCCCAACAATAGATAACTTAAATGAATATTGAATTAAATAACTTAATAATCCACCTAACTTACGAAAAGTCCCAAAATGATGCAACTTGCAAATATGACTATACCAACATGATCCTGAAGGCTTGGGACGATGATTGGAGGCAACTGGGTGACTTTCTAAAAATATTATGCTCCTCCAAGAAGTTTGGAGAGCACTTTGAAGTTTGGAATTCGGTTTTGAAAGCACCAAAAGGCTCCATCTAACCAACTGAACTCAAAACCATGAATAAATGTTCTGCAAAGTTGATCCAATGCTCTCCAAGAACTTTGGAGTTCTCCCTTGCACACCAATTAGATCCAATACTCTCCAAGAACTTTGGAGTTCTCCCTTGCACACCAATTAGCCTACTGGAAAACTCATAAATAGGCTAATTGTTCATGACTTGGCTAAGTGCCAATTGGGAACATTACATCACCTCACACACACAGCACTAGTGAATATTTGATTTGACTTCCACTTCACACACACCATTATCAAATTTATTATTTGCTTGCAAATCTTCAATAAAGTTGGAACTTTCAGCGCTCAGAGAATAAACACCAAACTGGATAAATATTTCCTTTCCAACATAATCTGTTCATTCCTCCAACATTTAGCTCACTTGTGAATTCTGTGTGAATCCACCTTTGCATTGGCTAGGGAGAAATCACTTCACCGAAACCAAACTTCACCCAAGGGTTTTAGTCCTAAGGCTGTAGAAAACTGCTCAAATCCACCACGAGGGTTTCAAGAAAATATCAAAATGCAAGGAGGAAATGAGCCTCCACAACCTCCTTTTATAACACCCTAGGAACTTTCCCGAAGTTATATTTAAAAATCTCTTTTAAAATAATCCCTTTTCCCAAACTTTATTTTGTTAATTAAATTATTACCTATTCGAAACTCTGAATTAGCCTATGGGAATAGAATAGGCTAAAAGGTCCTCTCCGAACACCTAGGCCGAAGAAGGGGATATTATAGCTACCTCAAAAGCTTCAACGAAGAAATTCATCTGGGCTGTGCTGTCGGTATTGCATTGTTTTGTGGGTTGATCTTTTGTTAGGTAAGGGGGCTTAGTAGTAGAGCTGGTCTTAGTAAGAAGCTTAAGATGAAGAATCATGTTTGGTATTATAGGCTGGACATTAGAACGACTATACAACACACTTAGCTAGATTATTTTGCAAAGGAATGGGAACAATGGCCCTTGATTGATAAGCATTTTGTTTAGGGGGCAGTGACCTTGAAATTTTAGGCAGTGGAGCTACTACAGGGGGAAGAGATTGTGGTTGTACTGGAGGTCGGTATATTGGCTGAAATCTTGCTTGATTGTTACCTTGGCTGCCTTTTTGTTGAAATCCTTGGTTGCACTTGAGGACTACCATCTCATTAATTAACTTGTGCATCATTCTCATCATGTTCTTTTGAAATTTAGGGCTCATGGATGATGATGTAGGAGCAATCTTTGGTTACATGCTAGGTGCTTTTTTAAGAATCTCACTGAGTGGCATGAGCTATAGTTGGTTCAAAGTGACCACAAGATATATTGGCATGATTGGCCCCGGGGCTAGCTTTCATATGCATATCAAACTATTCTCCACCTACATGGAGATATGGATTGCATTTGGCAAGTTATCACCTCTCATAGCTTGGATCATTATGGCTAGGTTAGGATTGTAGGCAATATAGAAAAGTTGTATTGTTGGGATGTGCTCATGGGTTTGATTGAATTGGAAGTCGGAAAGAGATTTCGTAGGCGCTCACTTGATGGTGGTGAGCTACTCTAGGAGGGAGATGTTGTCACCATACTCTTTGAATTTTTTGCATAGTAACTTGCCCAATTGATCCCAACCGCATATACTTGTTGGGGCAAGTCTTCTAAACTATTCAAGGGCCATACCATTTAGAGAAGCATCGAGAATCCATAGAGCAACATTCTCTTTTGTAACGTGGTGAAGGACACACATGTTTGCCACATCTCGAATATGATCTATAGAGAAGTTGATATGTTGCCCAAGAACATGGACAACCCTTTGAGAGCTAAAGGTAGATGATCTCCCATTGAGAAAAGTTGAGGGGGCTTTTGACGTTCCATAGCACAAAAGGTTGATTCCTTGGAATCACTTTTCGTAGTAGATGAAGGGGAACCAAGTGGGTTCCCCATGTGATGAAGAGGGGTGTGAGCTTTTTTGGATGAGCGAGGTGACAGCTGGATGAAATTGCTTGGCTAGTTCTTTGTGCTTGACCTTGTTTGGATTTGTCTCGTAAAAAGGAAGGTGGTTTGCATGCAATCTAGAGATAGAGTTTCCAATTGATGTGAAGAAATTTAAAAAGTAAGGCTTTGGGCCTCACCACTATATTGAAGGCGTCAGTCACCTATGTTATGCGAGAACAAGCCTTCCAAGCCCAAGATCCAAGTTGCAAGCTATGTATAGACAACATAACTTTGACTCTTCATATGCACAAATATTATTAGTATCAAATGGTAGGAAGACAAAGTCGAGTCTAACTAGGTGTGCCATAAATATTGTTGGTGGCCTTTGTTGGGACTTGGGTGATATTCACCTACAGAGAGTCCTTGTAGGAAGAGTTTGTTTGCAGGATACATTGTAGTGATATGTAGTGAGTTTTTAGGTATTGCGGTATAGCATTTATGTTGACTAACATGTGGTGATGTTGTAGTAGTGAGTTGTGCAACATGCATGGTTTGTCGACATGTGGTGGTGCTGTGACAACAATCGCAAGTCATCTGGATGAAGAACTCACAACCACATATGAGTTTAGTGTTTGTTGAAAGCATGAACAATGATGCAAGGGCACTTGCAACAGAATTGGAGTTCATGCAACACAATCTGGGAGCAGGGTAATGTTGTGGAAGATGGCACAAGGCACCACAAACAGTTAGAAGTAATGCTATGTTTGTATGAGTATTGCAAGTGAGGAGTTGGTAGTAGTGGCTATATGCATGTATACCGACAGTGTTAAGGTTGTAACTATTGATACATAGTGTGTGGTAGTGATAGAGTATACAAGGTGATTATCCATGTGGAGACATCATACTTGATGATTTATGTGGTATGTTGATGTCATGTATGGTCGGATTATAGTTGCATGTCTCTTGGTATTCCTCAGGTTGGTTGGATAGTTAGACAGTTAGTATTCCCATGAATACATCTATATATATCACCTTGTGTGAATGCGCCAAGGTTAGATAGTACAAACATTGATAGTGTTGGATTGAACATTGTCTAGTGTAATTAGAGCAATTGTAGAACTATGTTGTAGATTGAGACTCTAAATGTCTTTTGGTGGTGGGGTTTCTCCCAAAAGGGTTTCCCGTGTAAGTCTTTGAGTCTTGTGTGTAATCTTACGGATGCATACTATTCCATTTACTTTCACACATGCTAGATAGATTTTGCAAGTGTTGTTGACTGTTATTTGAATACTTTGTCTTAAGTTTCTTCATCCCAATTTATCGGTTGTCTACGATAGGGGTCAAAATCCCCAACAGTCTTGAGCATTGCACCCTTCCCCAGGCGACAAGGAGGCTTGGGCTTGCGCTCGTGGGGGTGTAGGCAGGTGAAGTATAACTAACTCTACCATATGATTTATCTTCAGTTAGATGGTGGTGAGGATTTTGTATGTGGGTTTGTTTCAGAATATGAATGCTGGAAAAAGTATTTTTTCTTTGGGATGCATGTATAATGAAACTTTTTTCATGTTTTGCTTGCCAAACTTAGATCTAATGGTTTGCTGGTTTGTTAAAATGAAGTTTCATGTCCTCCACTAGAGTTCCATTCCAGCTGCAGTCTAGCCCCCCCTGAATGAGATGTGAAACGAATGGATGAGGCTAGGTGCAAGTTTTGGGAAACTTTGGCAGAATCCTTCTGATCTAGAATTTGAACTGAAGGCATTGATTTTGATTTTGAGCTGGGGAGGCCCGGGGTTCAACTGCTATCCTATGCTTATTATGATGCCCAAGTTCAAAGCATGGCTGTGGAAGATCTGTGCAAGGATGCCCATGCTATGCAGTGCAATCCCTTGGGATGTTCTCTGTGAAGTATCAAACCTTGTGAACTTGCATTTTTGCAAGCAAATGATAGTAATTCATTTAGAATTTCCTTCAATTATTTTGTTGTTTTGAGGAAAATATTTCAACTTTTACCTGTCTATTGATTTCTGTAGCAACAGAGATCACCGAGTCTCCTTGTAATTAAAGAAAGAATCCAAAGAAGGATATAAGGGATATGATTGCAGATTGTTTTTCACAGCAGGCTGTGGCAAAGGGAATTTCAGAAATTGGAGTCTAAAAATAATCCAACCTCTCATAACAGATTGAATTTCTTTGGACTGATACCAAATGAATTTTGATATTTTCTTTTCTTTATAATGGATCTCTTCAAACAGTCAATCATAATAAGTTTAGTTTTGTGTTATAAATGAATAATGTATAGATGCAATCTATCTCCTGACCAAATGTAATAGGACCTAATTAAAAACCATGTGCAGAAGTTTCCAAGAAACTTTTGCTACATGCTGATCTACCTGACACATTCAGTTCCATCAGTTGATCCTACTTTCCACACTGCTGTTGGACAAATCACCAAAGAGTCCAATGTCTTTTGGTTTAACATCCTCGGCCTAACAGACTGAAGCATACCATCCTTATGGATGCTTGAAAATTAGGATTTTTTTAAAACAGGCATATGCCAGATGATTTTGTTGTATGTTTTTTCTTCTTTTGGATAAAACACTTCATGCCCCATATTGATATTCCAGATTGACCGTTAGAACTTAGGAATACTTTGTGATGATTAAAAATGTCTAGTGGTTCAGCAAAACTCATTGGGAAGATGTCTAGTGGTTTTAACATCCTTGGCCTAATAGACTGGAGTATACCATCGAACGCTTGAAAATTATGTTTTTTTTTTCAACAGGCATATGTCAGATGATTTGGTTTTATGTTTGCTCTTGTTTTGGATAAAATTCCTCAGGTCCCATAATGATGATCCGGATTGACACTTATGAAGACTTTGTGATGGTTAAAAATTGTGCAAAGCTGTGAAATGGGTCTGGAGTTCTTGAAATGGTAAAATCCTTGTTATAGGCTCTCAAAATCCTTCTTACTATCCCTGATATGGTCTGGTTTTGAGATCATTTACTTCTGATTTGATAGCTATATAATAGTGACTGATGTATGAAGAGATCTGTGGCACAAATTTTACAAGGTGTCATTCTCTTCCCTACACTTAACTTCTTAGAACTTAGACTGAGAATAACTACACATTAATAATTTAATTGTTTTGAATTAAAAGTTAATCTAGCTATGAATTGTGTTGAGATATACTCTTATTTTCATGCAATAGCTACTTTGCTGAGGTGTTTTCAGTCCATTGCACTTTGCTCAAATGGCTCCGTGTGGGATTTTTGGAGTATGGCTTCATTTCTTGAAGAATTAATACTTTTCAAATTCAGTTGCTTTGATCTTTGTTTGGAGTTACCCATGCCGGCAATTCTTAATGATCTTAAGAGGGAATTCTGCCATGAACTAGCTAGATGCACCATCTGTTAATGTTGGATAATGTCTTTAGTATATTTTTTCAACCAAAGTTTATGTGAACAGAGTCTGATGATAGATGCCCATATTTTAATTCAAAGTAAATTGGAGATTGTGAATCTCACTCACTTCCAGAGTCTTTTGCAGTAAGGGAGCAGTAAAGAATACACAGGGATTGGTGGAAGAGATATTTTAATTGGACATATAGTGGAACTCAAAAGAATGTTAATGTTTGACTTAAATTTCTTTCTTCAAAAGCAATGGTGTAGTGAGTCATGTGACAGCCCTTTCCATAGAAAGGTTATAGATCAAATGTTTAGGAACTTATGGCATCTCATTTATTTACTGAGAATCCTTTTCTGCATGCAGGGGAAATGGCACTTCTGGTTGAAGGGTTAGGAGTAGGAGGTGAAACATCTCTAGAAGAATACCTAATTCAGCCTGCTGATGCTCTAGGGGATGAGTATGAACCTGTTTCAGAAAATGGTAACATCAAACTGTATGGGCCAGAAGAGGGTGTTTCTTGGATTGCCAAGCCAATCACAAGTGAAACTGGAACTCAGGGTTTCCTCTCTAGGCATGGTAGTGTGGAAACACAGAGTGTACCCCTTATGGATCCTGTTGTCACTCTCTTTGGTAGTCTTCGCAATGTCACTCTACCTGAGGGTGGGAGCATGCGCAGCATGCGCAGTACAGCCTTTCCTGAGCTTGGGAGTATGTGGAATGCAGCAGAAGAAAGACACTTAGATGATGGGAAAAATGATCAGTGGGATGAAGAGAGTGTGCAAAGGGATAATGCTGGTGAGGGGTACGAATCTGACGATGCCACAAGGGATCTTGATGAAAATCTTCATAGTCCTCTACTTTCTAGACACACTAGTGCGAAATGGGACCATGCAGCCCTTTCTCGTGCTGATTCAAACACACTATCCAGAGCTAATTCCAGAGAAGTTAAGGAACTTTTGCCACCTATTCCTCATGGTAGTACACTGAGCATGCGTCGTCATAGTAGTCTTACGAGTGGACATCATGGTAGCATCTCTGAGTCATTTGGCAGCACAGGTATTGGAGGTGGCTGGCAATTAGCTTGGCGCTGGACTGGGGCTGAAGGAAGAGAAGGCAAACCTGAGGAGGGAAAGTTCAAAAGAATTTATCTGCTTCAGGAAGGTGGAACCCAATCTAATCGGGCTTCTATGATGTCATTACCAAGTGTTAGCTTTCAAGGTGAGATGGAGCCTATCCAAGCAGCAGCCTTGGTAAGTCAACCAGCACTGTTTTCGAAAGAGCTGCTGTCTGAACATCCAGTCGGACCTGCTATGGTACATCCTTCAGAAACAGCTGTCAACGGTCCAAAGTGGGCTGATCTTTGTGAACCAGGGGTTAAGCGTGCTCTGATAATGGGAATTGGGATTCAAATCCTTGAGCAGGTAATGGTGAAATTGCATATAAAAGAATAGCATGTAACAGTTTTTTGATTATCTTGATTTCTTATTAGCTTCACTGATAATATTCTAAATCTGTTATACATGCAGTTTGCTGGCATAAATGGAGTTCTGTATTATACACCCCAAATTCTAGAGACGGCTGGTGCATATGTTCTCTTTTCCAGTATTGGCATAAGTGATGACTCATCGTCTCTTTTAATCAGTGGAATTACGACCTTGCTTATGCTTCCATGTATTTTAATTGCCATGCGGCTTATGGATACAGCTGGCAGAAGGTAAGTTTGAAGATTTCAGGTTGGGAGTAACCTTTGTAATTTTTCTTATAGCTACCTTATTCTAATTTGGAACTGCAAGCTGATCAGATGGTATGAATGCCTGCAGGCAGCTCCTACTTAAAACTATACCTGTTTTGATTGTAGCACTTGTGATTTTGGTGATAGTGAATTGTGTTTCTATGAGCGCGGTACCTTTAGCTGTCATATCTTGTCTCAGTGTCATCGTATACATCTGCTTCTTTGTCATGGGTTTTGGGCCAATACCAAATATCCTTTGCGCAGAGATATTTCCAACCCGTGTAAGGGGTGTGTGTATAGCATTATGTGCATTGGCCTTTTGGATTGGAGACATTATTGTAACTTACTCTCTTCCGTCACTATTGTCCTCAGTGGGCCTCAAAGGTGTATTTGGCATTTATGCAGCAGTATGCTGCATATCTTGGGTATTTATATTCTTAAAAGTTCCAGAGACAAAGGGAATGCCACTGGAAGTTATAACTGAGTTCTTTGCCATGTCTCCAGTGGAGAAACAACATGTAAAAAGCCAGGATTAGTGCAAAGCCTTTAGTTTGAAGTTCCTCAGGATGTTCTCATGGATGGAGTAATCCATGCCTCCCATAGGCATTATTGGATTGTTAGTCAGCTGGAACTGTAATGGTGTCATATGATGAGTACTTTAAAGTGTAGAGGGAGAGACAGGCACAACAGTGAAGGGTCACCAGCTTTTTGATTGAATCAAGGCTGAATTTCAATAATGCCTATGACTCGAATTATTCATTTCTACCAGTTTAATGTAGACCAAAGGAGACTGAAAAAGTTCTTTGGGCCTAGAATATGGCCCTAATTTTTCTTTCGAAGAGCATTTACTATAATAGAGAGTGATGTTTTTTCTTCCTGCGTGCTTTCTTGCAATGTGTTTACAATGCTTGAGAAGATGACTGTCAATGTACTTGGCGAAAATTTTATAATTCCTCTGACGGATATTTCTAGTGCTTGAATGCGGTGACAATATAACCTCAATAACTTAAAGTATATCTTGAGCATTTATGTGCCTAGTTGAAGGGTTTTGCCTGTAATGACTGATTCTAATATTTGATCTGTGTTTCCTGCCATTCAATTACAGTAATATTATTTAATTACAATGAGTAAAATGCATGGAACTCTAGAAAAAATGCCCATTTTGCTTTCCTTCCCACAATTCGAAACTCTTAGATTATTAATTTCTCAAATGATTGCTATGCAGCGTACACTAGATATCACTTGAGTTGACCCATCATTGGAAGAATAGTTTGTTTTGTATGCTTTGTGTAGCACACACAAGCATTATCATTGCTGAACATGGTTTAAGACGACTGGACTCTTCCAAAAAGGTGTATTTTCTCTCTAGAAAAGGCTTTCACATAAGCTAAAGCCTATTTTATGTAATATCCCTTTTTTTCAGGCTCTTAACAATATGTATTTAAGATTGCTATTGATTAGCCTGTAAACATTTGACACAGACATGCCAGTCTTACGTGATACTTGTTGCAATTAGTTTTCTGACATTGGAGTGTGCAGAATTGTGAAAAAAGGGTTCCTAGAGCACAGCAAGTGCATGATATAGGGAAAAAAATGATACTACAAAAGCTTTAAATGAGTTTTGAGTTCTCTAATGCTGTGAAACAATATAAAGGAGAAGGGTTGTCTCAGCATGAATAGTGGCTGACCTGGGAGAAGGCAATTAGAAAAACATATACAAGATAAATCAACAATTAGGAAGGACAAGGAAATTAAATAGTTGTATAAGGACTAACAACATTGGTAGTTATAGTCTTAGAAGATTGCGGATTAGAGTGTCAAGAAATTGAAAAAATGGATCTTAAAAATGCTGTTAAAAAGAGTGAACGATAGGATCAACGTGCTCTGTTCACCATACTAGTAAAATGTAAGTCTATTGGTCCTTCACTTAAAGAGACAAATAGTATATTATACTATAAAATTTAGGTTCCTTGATAATTTTATGTATTGGGGAAATGTTGGGAGTCAATTAGTTTGGAACATGAAATGTTGTACTTATTGGTCCTCTCTTGGTGTATGGTGAAATTTGCATACCCATGCCATTTTTCATTTAGTTTTGTGAATGTTTTGAGGAGAGTGCCTTTGCCTATTTTTTCATATATATTCCTATGCACCTATCCCCACTTTATCCACAAAGATACATATTTTGATACATTCATCTTATCTATGCATTTCATTCACTTATCTTGCACTTATCCCCAAACATTTCATTCCCACCTTGACTATGTCACGCTTTTCCCCAGGTGGTTGAAATATAGCTGTCCATTGTTCTGATGATAACTTTTGAACCATATCTCAGAACTGCAACTTCTTATATGCGTGGAAGCAAAATGACAAGATCTGAGTTGGTTTAATGGGTTGAGTCCATACTTGCATAATTGACCCAACACCTACAAATTTGACCTGTGACATTTTAAAATTCAAATTTAAAAAGTGGTCGACTCTTGCCCATCCCTTTCTCACCTAGAGCCAAACAAACATAAATTTGTGCGATTTCTTGCTATGTACTTGTATTTAAAGGCACTCAATGCATTCATTTTAATCATCCAAACATCTATTTGAGTATCATTCACATTTAGGGAAATAAACACTTCAATTGGTTCGATAAAAAGAATCTAGATCTTCACAAGCATTCTAGGAACATATGCATGACTGAAGAGTGTCTTTTTAATTTTGTACATACATTTTCATGGGTTGACTTAAGAGAATATGTCCCCTTGTGACATAACAACCACCCTTTAGATATGGGGAAAGATAGAAGTAGAGGCAAATCAAACGAGTACAAAAGTAGAGTGGTGCAAAATACCAAATTGAGTTCATAGGTATAGGGCATTTCCATGATTGTGGACTCGACCTTGATGCTCAAACTCAATCTCGCATATTGTAGACAAAAAATTCTGATCCTAGGGTGACTAATAGACCGAGACATTCCATTTCAAATCATTAGGCATCACAAATTCTAGAATCTTTACATAATCATTCATTCTTTGGTCATAGAGCTGACTACCTTTATTTATCACATTTATTTCTGTATTTCTAACATTTAATTTCAGAATACTTATGCCCACAACTATCATAGAATTAATCTAGGGTGACTTGTGCTTATGTATATGCATCTTAATTGATAAGCCTAGATTACCCCTCTAGGGAAAGGTTACTTTCCTTTACATTTTGGTGAACTAGGGTTTTGCTTTAGGGCTTATACTTTCATTGCTTTTGGGTATTCCAAATCTGATATTATTATGATTTTATCACTCATTTTCAATTTTCTTAGGGTTTGGATTCATTCATGTTTATTATGCCTTCATTAGGGTTTGGGTATACTTTGTGTTTTATCTTTTTGTCCTAGCTTCCCACCCTAGAATATTCTACCTTATGGCTTCTCTTAGGTCTTGCTCCTTGGCTGCTATTCATGCATACATTTTAGATTTTGATAGGGTCTTATCTTTTGTTACATATCATCTCTCTATCCAAGATATTCTCATGACACATTTTCATAAAGATAAGGATGTGTTTTCTAAGGAGGTTTTATTCTATCATTTCTCATCTTTTCCTTCATGGAGTTGCTTAGTGGTCATCCAATTTTATTAAATACACTTATGTCATTTATCGATGAGCTTAACAATGATCCTACGAATTGTGATTTAGTACATGATTAGTATGGTTTTACCTTGTGACACACCTTGAGGATGGACATAGATGATATAGTTTTACCTCCTTCACCTTCTCATGACATTGTTGCCTTTCACGGCGATCTTTCTTTCACTTGTAATGATGGTCTTACATGCTTAGAGTCATGCATTTAGATGACATATCCCCTCTCAAATATGATGATGCGATGCATAATGCACTCTCCCATGCCTAATGATATGCTTGTTAGTTTGGGATTACCTATCTATGATGATTACCCTAGCGATGAGCTTTATCATGATTGCACTTCTTCTATCATTAGTGATATGCCTTGTTCACCTTCACATGAGGTCATTACTCCCCATGTAGTTCATGATGGTCCCTCTTCTCTATCTTATGGCTCATGTTCTATTGATGATATGTTTAGTGATGAGCATAGTGATACTTCTTTATCTTCTTATAATGAGGTTGATGACTCTTTGTTACATGATGATGTGGCTTATGATGTATTTTTAATGTAACCATGATAGAGTTATTTAGTGGAATTGAAGGTGCAAAGACATGTTAGATCATTCTTATCTTCATATTGTGCTTCTATACATCATGATGGTATTTTGATACATGCATTTGGTGATACCTTGATTGATAGCGCTAAGCAATGGTTTAGTTTGAGTCATGATTATTATACATCCTTCCATGATTTGTCATGTGCTTTCATGGATTACTTTACTATTGGTTGTAGACCATGTTTTTCTCATGATTATCATTCTTCCCCTTCTAGTGGCCCTTAGCGGATCCCATTGATTTTTCTATGCATCATTATGACATACCACTTTCTAATGGCTAACCTCCTGTAGACACCTAAAAATGACTAACACATTATCATCTCGCTATATGTATCATTTCCTCATGAATTTTTCTAATTAAACATTAATTAAATAATTCTTAATTATTTAATTAATTTCACCTTTTCATCAATTTAATCCTCCATCCAACATTAATTAAACAATTTCTAATTATTTAATTAAATCTAACTTTCCATCTAACTTTATTCTTCTATTTCATATTAATTAAATGATTTCTATTATTTAATTAATTCACCAATTTATTTCTCTTATCCACAATAATTAAATAATTTTAATTATTTAATTAGCTAATCATTCCTTTCAAATTAAATAAATTATTCTAATTTATTTAGTTGACTTTTCCTATCTCATAAATAAATAAAATCAAATATTTTATTTATTTGCTTTCTTTCATCATACACAATAAATTAAATAAATTTATTTAATTCCAATAAACCTTCTCATCTTCTAATAATATATTTTTCTTCTAAATATCTTCATGCACATAAATTAAATAATTTATTATTTAGTTTTATCCATTTGCATGTCAAAAAGTAAATCATGCATGAAGTTTAATTGGCTTTCAAATCTTTATCTTTATCAATCAATTCAATAAATAGAAAAATTAATTCTATTTTATGAAAATCAAATCACTATTTTTATCCAATAAAATAATTAACTTTTTAAAACAAGCTTTTTGCATGTACACATGTCATGTGCACATTCTTCATGCCTTATCAATTAATCTCATCCATTGATTCATTCTATTTTTCTCCACCGTTGATCATCACTCTATGAAAGCTATAAATACATCCATCCTCTCATTCACAAACTCTCTGCAATCTTTGAGCTTTGAGCACCCATACAACGCTTTAAGCATTTATCCACTATTATTGAGCAACCACTATCATCCATGCTTTTTGCTATTGAAGGTTATGCAAGTAATAAAGCAATCCACATATCAAAATACCAAGGAATATACATCGTTGTGTGGTAATATATTTTGTTATTTGCTTTGGATTTATTGTTCACTTTCAATCATTTCTTGAGTTATATAGACATTGGAATATGATCTTTATTGTTTCTTGTTTACATTCTGATTTCTAGCATATACAATTTTGCATGCTCGATGGGACCATTTCCCTGATTTTTAATGACTTTTGCTTGAGGATTTTAGGTTTTTGAACGTACAGGTACGAAATTGCGCTTCTGATAGATGAAATGATGCTTTTGAAGAACAAATTAGTGCTTTTGAAGAACAAGTTGACGCTTCTGATAAAAAGTTTGACGCTTCCGATCTACAGAGTGACATTATTGATTAAAACCTAGGCGCTTTTGATATTTGCTCTGATATGACTTTCTGACTTTCTACAGGGTTCGTTAGTGCTTATTTTTATCATCATTTGTTTGCAAGCTGATTTATTTGCAAGCACTGTTATTGGTTTTGTTTCACACGCTGATTTATTTGCAAACATACCTCATTATTGACTGAATTAATCATCCTTGTTCTGGTTTTTTGTCTTTTGATTGAGTAGAGTTGATAGATTGATGCTTTTGATCAAACCTCTAGCGCATTTGATAGATGACATTTCACTTTTGATTAACAGAAACTCACATTTGATTCTATTATGTTTAATGTTTTGCAGATCTGGATATAGTTGCGCATATGATAAGTCGAGTTGTGCATCTGATTGACAGAGATGCGCTTTTGACATGTATAACATACACATCTTATTATCCTTAGTATCAAATCTAATAATTTCTAGTTCACTTTTGCATTAAAACTATCACGCTTTTGATTACTGTGTTTGCACTTCTGATTCTAGAATTCCTAATTTTTTGTCTAACAATTGGTTTTGGAAGCTAACTTGATTTGTGCAGCTTGTCTTATCGCTGATTAAAGAGCTAAAATAAACTACTAATAATATCTGGTGCAGGACATATCATTGAAGACTTGTTTTATCACTAATTTAGTTGCACATTTCAATTTTATAATGGAATGAATCTTGTTTGCCATGTCTTGAATTACTTAGTGTGTATGCTCTCTCCTCGCACCACAAGGTGATCTGGGAGATCAAAATCACTATTTAGTTCTTTTACTTGTTTAATTTACTTTCATTCCTGGGGACCCAAGATCAATGTGTATGCTCTTCTCTCGCGTCGAAAGGTGATCTTGAGAATCAAAAGCACTTGGTATCCTCTCTAGGAGGCATGTTAAGTGATTTTATCACCCTTAATGACGACCTCAACCACATGTTCCGGCGAGATATACAAAGGGGGGAGAGCGAACACTGTACCTCAATGGTGAACACAATTGGTCCAAATTAATCTCTGAGACCCTCGATCCATCGAGACTTGGTTTGGTGATGTTTGTGGCACGTTGCTTGGAACCCTGTTTACAAACTTGTGCCCCATCATACCTAGTATATATCGGGGACTCCCTAGTAGCCTTATTAATCTTAGCTAAGACCTTCGATTGTCCTACTTTGTGGTGCATCGCTACAATAGGGGTAGAAGTGCTCACACTATACCTCTGTTGTTTGAGAAAGTTTACTTTGGGCAAGGCATTTGTCTCCAAGGTAAGGGGTGTATGGTGGTACATGACCTTGCATTCCCTATCTATCCATAACATGGTAAATGGTATCAAGAGGATTGACATTGTCATTATCTAATTAGTGGGGATTGAAGTCACACCTGGTGAGTCCACAAAATTTGACACTCATTGATTGAATAATTTTAGGATTATACAAGAGTGTTTGGCATGTATTTTATGTGAAATACCAGTATACACCATTTTTTATCCGCGGAGGTTAATATCCTTCCACACCCAATTCCTTTAAGAATCAACAACCATTGTGTCTTTTTGTTTGCATCTCTTGCCAAGATTTTACCAAAACTATCTATCCAAACAACTAGTCACAAAATTTCACTTTTGAGTAACAGAAACCCACTTTTGATCCATAGAAAATCACTTTTAAGCTATTCCCTTGTGCATTTGATACACAGAGTTGTGCATTTGACATACAGAGCTACACATTTGACAGACATAGTTGCTTTTTTGCAATATACTCTTGTGCTTTTGATTCCTACTTTCCGAGACCACAACTTAGCCAGATTTGTGCTTTTAAGATTTAGATTTGCACTTTTGACCCAAATCCTTACATTATTGATTGACAAAAGCTACACTATTGATATACAGAGTTGTGCTTATGATAGTCAGTATTGCAATCTGATAGACAGAGTTGCGTAATTGATCGACAACTATGCACTTTTGATTTTATATCCCATCTAATCTCATTACCAGAATGATGCTTTTAAGTTATCGTGTAGTTGCTTCTGAGTTATTCCCTGACGCTATTGATCTACAATGTTGCACTTTTGATAGACTCTACTCCGAATATGAGTTATCTTATAGCCGCTTCTAAGTCATCCCTCTACGCTTCTGATAAATAGTCTGGCGCTTCTAATTTCACACTGAGTTTCTAGTCATTACCCATCTAGATTTTAAGATCTTTACATTAGTTAGACCTAAACATAGACCTGAAATTTCACATCACAGTTATCAATATCCCAACAATCATCCATCCATCACAATTTCCCATCTAACCCCTTTAGACTTTAGATATTTTATCCCTATTGAGACTATAGGAAACAATTGGACATCATGGACCAATAGAAGAAGGGGTGACCAATTAATCTAGGTCAAGTTGGACAGGTTCTTGATTTCTTCAAACTGAGATATTCTGAGTCAATCCAAGCTAGTTTCTCTCCTTAGATCAATCTCAAATCATAACCCCCTTATGTTCAATTGGTTAGATGGAAATTGAAAGGGACCTTTCCCCTTTAGGTATGAAATCATGTGGGCCTCCCACCTGGATTTTAGAAAATGTATTCAGGAATGGTGGAATATCTCTATTCAAGGAGCTGCTATGTTCTGGCTTGTCCAAAAACTTATACATGTCAAGAGTAAAGTTAAGGGGTGAAACAAATACTTCTTTGGAAATGTTCTTGAAAAAATAGTCTCTACAAATCTTGTTGAAATCCAGAATAAAATGGCCAAAGGGGATATCACGGAAACCACTATCCCTTTGGAAAATTCCTTAGTCCAGGAATGGAAGGACATCATGAAAAGGGAAGAAATATTTTGGACATAGAAGTCTAGGGTCTAGTGGTTGAAGGAAGGAGACAAGAATACGGCTTTTTTCCACCAGTTTGTCATGAAGCACAGGAAGATAAATACCATCCTTAAACTTTTGAATGAGGAAGGTTTGGAGGTTAATACTGATGAGCAGATATGTCAGATAGTAGCCAATTACTTTCAATCTTTTCTGTCGGAGCAACCAAACATTACTAATGAAGAAGTGGTTGAGAAGCTATTGGACAACATTCCCACTTTGTTGACTAATGAGGACAATATGAGTCTCTTGGCTCCCATAACAGAGGAGGAAGTCTGTGTTGTGTTCTCGATGGGTGCCTTTAAGGTCCTTGGCCTTGATGGGTTCCCCACGACCTTCCAAGAATATTGGGATATTTTTGGTATGATGTTACTACTATAGTTAGGGACTTCTTCTAGACTGGTAAACTGCTTATATAGATTAACATCACTTTCATCGCTTTAGTCCCCAAAAAATAAGATCCTATGAATACGAGTGACTTTCATCCTATAAGATTATGTAATACCATCTATAAGATAATGTCTAAAATCATGGTGTATCGACTGCAACCTTTTTTGGATGGTATGTTTGTTGGTTGTCAGAAGGGATTTGTTCTCGAAAGGCAAATCCTTGATGTGACAATCTACACACATTAAGTCATACACTCAATGGATAAATAAGGCTCTAGGGATAATTTTCAAATTGGACATTTCAAAAGCTCATGACAAGGTGAATTGGGATTTTTTATTCACAATCCTTGAAAATATGGGGTTCTAGAATGACTTCATGAATATGGTTAAAGAATGCATTACAACTACTAAGTTTTCAGTGTTGGTGAATGGCATTCCCAGGGCCTTTTTCAAGTCTGGAAGAGGGATTCGACAGGATGACCCTCTGTCACGCTACCTCTTTATCCTAATGGCTGAAGTTATGGGATGACGTTTTATGAATCTCCTAAGGACCAGAGAATTAAAGGGCATTAAAGATGCCTCCACTATAGAACCCTCAACAATCCAACAATTTGTTGACGATAAAATCCTTTTCAGGATGGCCTTGGTGGTGGAAGAAAGGAATTGGAAGCAACTCAATAATTATGCTATGGTTTCTAGTCAATGGATAAACTATGACAAAAGTCAAATATACTTTTTCAACACGGATCATGAGCTCCAACAGAAAATTAAAGGTATATTGGGCTGCTCTTGTGCAACACTGCCAAGTGCCTACCTCGGCCTCCCATTGACAGTTAAGGAAGTTACTCCTTTTTGGAACTCAATCCTAGAGAGAGTCCAATGCAAGTTGGCTGGTTGGAAGGGCAAATCCTTAGCCAGGCAGGGAAATTTTAGCCTCTGAAAGCCTCTCTGCAGGGAGTCTGCTACGCCCTTAATATTGGTGTACATAGGGTTATGAATAGTCAGCTTGTGGCTATCTTAACTCCTAATTAAGTCATATTATCATTATTATATTGTTATTTAGTTGTTTAGGTCAGCCTAAGGCTTCTATATGTCTATCTAAGTCGGCCTGGGTGATATCCTAGGCATAAATAGGTATATATAGGGGTAGTGAGTCTCATTTCATATGATATTCAGTATTGTGTTCTCATTGAAGACTGTTGGAGGTATCCCCCTCGAAGTGGATTAGGAGGTTACCCCCTCGAAGTGGCATATTATTATCAAGTATTTTTAGCATATTTACTATTATATTCAGATATTGTGCAAGTTGTTTCATTACAAGTGGTATCAGAGCATGATCTTGGCACCGTAGAGGCAAGATTTTTTCTCAACATTGGAGGCGATTTTGGGAAGAGCATAACTTTCAAATTTTAGCGAATTTTTTAAAGATTTTTAAAGGGTTTTTGAAGACCATATTAAAGAAGATACAATCCAGATTTCAGAGGAATTGAAGCAAAAATAAGTGAGTTATTGCAAAATTAGGGTTTCTAACAAATTCGCTCTCAAGGCAGCAAATTTGCTAAGTTTTTGGATTTTTTTCTGAGTAAGTGGTATCTTGGCCTTAGTAAGTTACAGTAAAAATTTCAAAAAATTTACATTTCATTTGTGTGATTTATTTCAAAAATATTGGTTTCCATCATGACGGGACCTGCAACAAGAGGCAAAAAGAATGCTGCCACACCGGGGAAATCCTCTGATAAGGATGAGGAAATAATAGAGGATAGTAATCCCAATGAGGAAATGAGTAAGGTCAAAGAATATGTGTCCTCAATTAAGAGGGATATGTGTGACCTAAGAGGAGATATATCAGATCTACGAAGCATGTTCAGCGCCTATATGAATGAACCAAGAAAGGAGTTCTCAAGCAACCAAGGTGAAACCTTCAAGTCGGCTAATAATGACACAAATTTTAATACTCCTATGGGATCTAGGAATTTCTTTCCTAAGGTGGATATGTGCAAGTTCGATGGTAAGGATCCTCTAACATGGATTAACCAAATGGAGAATTTTTTTGAAGTACATCAAATCCCATATGGACAAAAGGTCACGATGGCTTCCCTATATCTAGAACCAGATCAATTCATTTGGTATCGTTGGCTTTGTACTCATCGGAGAAAAAAGGGTCTCACCGTCTCATGGTCAATTTTTACAGAAGAACTCCAAGCACAATATAGCAATAGTGTGACAGACAACTTCTTCAGCCAGCTTGCTAAACTTCAACAAACAGGATTAGTTAAGGATTATATTCAAAAATTCCAAAATCTATCATTAAGAGTGGATACAATTACAGAAGAGAACTTGAATGATTTATTCTTGGGTGGTCTCAAGGATTACATTCAACATGAGGTACGTATGTTTAGTCCTAGCTCATTAAATGAGTCTTTTATCTTGGCACGCAGGGTAGAGGAGAAATATATGATTCCTAGAAAGCAAGGGGCTAATATGACAAGAGAGAAAGGATATTCAACACCTTCTCTTCCTCAACCTACTAGGTTGACTCCCCAACAAATTGAGGAGAAAAGAGCAAAAGGGTTGTGTTTCAATTGTGATAGCAAATACAGTCGAGGACATAAATGTAGTGAAAAGAAATTGTTCTATATTGAAGGTCCAAGTGAGGAAGAAGAGGAGGAACCCATATTAGAGGAGGATAGGGAGTCAAGTGAGGAATCACATGATGCTCAGCCAATCATTTCTTGTCATGCACTCTCAGGTTTCAGTGCACCACAAACTCTCAAGGTAGTGGGTTTCTTAAAGAAGCAGAAAGTAACAGTGTTGATCGACTCAGGTAGTACTCATAATTTCATCAACAAAAAGTTGGCAACTCATCTAAATTGTTTTATATATCCAGCCCCAGAGTTTCAGGTTTTGATTGCAGATGGGGGTACAGTTAGTTGTTCGGGGAAGTGTCATAGCATTAAATTATCCATGGGAGATTATCAATACCCCAATGTATGCAATGTCCATGGGTGCAGCAGATATTGTTTTGGGAGTACAATGGCTTACTACATTGGGAACAATTGAGATGAACTTCCAAGAACTATTCATGAGATTTCAATCAGAAGGAAAGGTAGTGGAGCTAAGGGGGTTGAAGGCAAAATCCCCACAGATGGTAAGCTCTCATCAAATGCAAAAGTTGCTTAAGAAAGGAGCAGATGGATTTGTGGCCCAGCTATGTTCATTAGAAGTCTCTCAATCTAATGCTCCTACTCATCCAG
The DNA here is from genome assembly GCA_027924645.1 of Cunninghamia lanceolata. Classification (NCBI taxonomy): domain Eukaryota; kingdom Viridiplantae; phylum Streptophyta; class Pinopsida; order Cupressales; family Cupressaceae; genus Cunninghamia; species Cunninghamia lanceolata. Next base: position 974,121 of record BSBN01001198.1, on the reverse strand, counting down.
ATTTACAAGCAATAATTGATCGTCACTCAGTGGTTCTTGGAGATATGCCTAAAGGACTTCCTCCTAAGAGGGATCATGACCATGCCATACAACTAGTTCCAGGGAGCCAACCACCAAACATCAGGCCTTATAGGTACCCACACATACAAAAAAGTGAGATAGAAAAAATTGTTGAGGAGATGCTAGAGGCAGGAATTATCAGGCATAGCCAAAGTGCTTACTCCTCGCCTGTGGTGATGGTGCGTAAGAAGGATGAAACTTGGCGCATGTGTCCAGATTATAGAGTGCTCAACATGTACACCATTAAAGATAAGTTTCCTATTCCAGTCATTGATGATTTGCTAGATGAATTGAATGGAGCTATGTATTTTACCAAGTTAGATCTTAGATCTGGTTATCACCAAATTCGGATTAAGGAGGAAGATATTTGTAAGACAGCATTCCGAACTCATGAGGGTCATTATGAATTTTTGGTGATGCCATTTGGCCTTACCAATGCACCATCTACATTCCAAAGTTTGATGAATTCCATTTTTAAGAAGTTCTTGAGAAAGTTTGTGTTAGTGTTCTTTGATGATATATTGATTTATAGCAAGACTTGGGAAGAATATTTGCAGCATGTAGATCAAGCATTACAATTACTCAAAGATCATCAACTCTATGCTAAGCCATCCAAGTGTGCTTTTGGTCTTAAGGAGGTGGAGTATTTGGGACACATAGTTTCACATGAAGGAGTAAAGGTGGACCCTAACAAAATTAAGGCTATCATGGAATGGCCTATTCCAAAAACCATTAAGAAACTGAGGGGTTTCTTGGGATTGACAGGGTACTATAGAAGATTTGTGAAGAATTATGGTCGTATAGCAGCACCCCTCACCACTCTCTTGAAGAAGGATTCTTTTCATTGGAATGAGTCTGCTAATGTAGCATTTGAGCAATTGAAGGAGGCTATGTGTACAACTCCAGTGCTTGCCACTCCGGACTTCACCAAGGAATTCATTGTGGAATGTGATGCTTCTAGAAATGGGATAGGAGCAGTTCTCATGCAAGAAGGTCGACCAATTGCTTTTGAGAGTTGTCAATTAAAGGGTAAAAATCAGCTCAAACCTATTTATGAGAAGGAAATGCTAGCAATCCTTCACACAGTTAAACAATGGAGGCCTTATTTAATGGGTCGACACTTCAAGGTTAAGACAGATCATGATAGCCTAAAATATTTTTTGGAAGAAAGACTATCCTCTGAAGAGCAACAAAAATGGGTCACTAAGATGTTGGGATATGACTTTGAGATTGTATATAAGAAAGGGAAGGAAAATATTGTGGCTGATGCACTTTCTAGGAAGGATGAGAAAGATGAAGCCTTATTGTGTGCCCTTTCAATATTACAAGCAAATTGGGTGGAAGAAGCCAAAGCAGAATGGCAAAATGATGTTGCAACAAGTAATCTCATCCAACAATTAAAAAGTGATCCTATTAGTTCAGATAAGTTTTGTTTGAAGGGAGATATTCTTTGGTATAAAGAGTGTTTGTATCTCTGCAAGAATTCCACTCTTAAACACAAGATTCTCACAGAGCTACATGAGTCCCCAGTTGGTGGTCATTCAGGATTTTTGAAGACATATCATCGGGTCAAGCAAGATTTTTTTTGGGAAGGGTTAAAAGGTGATGTTCAAAAATTTGTGGCTGAATGTTTGGTTTGTCAAAGAAATAAGGGGGAGACAATTAAGACACCAGGTCTCTTGCAGCCCTTATCTATTCCTAGCCAGCGTTGGGAAGAGATATCCATGGACTTCATCACAGGGCTTCCCAAATCTAAAGGTCATAATGTCATCATGGTAGTAGTTGATCGCCTCACTAAATATGCACATTTCATTGCATTATCACATCCTTTTACAGCAAGTGCAGTGGCAAAAGTTTTCTTGGAGAATATCCAAAAGCTACATGGTACACCTAAGGTTATTGTCAGTGATCGTGATCCTATCTTTACTAGTCACTTTTGGAAAGATTTATTCTCATGTTTGGGTACTCAATTGGCTCATAGTTCTTCATACCATCCTCAATCAGATGGGCAAACTGAGGTTGTTAATAAATGTTTGGAAGGATATCTACGTTGTTTCACTTCAGAAAAGCAATCTCAATGGGTAAATTGGCTACCACTGGCAGAATGGTGGTATAACACTTCTTTTCATAGCTCATCAAAAATGTCTCCATTTTTGGCACTTTATGGATATCATCCTCCTTGCATCACATCATCATTAAAGGTGTCACCAAGAGTTCAGGCAGTAGAGGACCACTTGCATCATCAACAACAGGTACTTTCAGGACTCAAGGAGAATTTAGCTATGGCAGAAAATCGAATGAAACAACAAGCGGACCAACATCGTAGTGAAAGAAATTTTGAAGTTGGGGATTGGGTCTTCTTGAGATTGCAGCCTTATAAACAAATCTCAATGAAGCAACACAAAAAGACTAATAAGTTGTCTCCAAGATATTATGGGCCATACCAAATCATGCAAAAGATTGGTAGTGTTGCCTACAAGCTAGAGTTGCCACCAACAACAAAGATACATCCAGTTTTTCATGTTTCTTGTTTGAAGAAGGTAATTGGGTAGAATATTCCTACTCAAACAGTACTACCAGAACTTGATGAAGAAGGAAGAATAATTTTGGAACCAAAGGTCATTCTTCAAACTCGCAGAAAGAAGCTGAGGAATAGAACCCTCACTCAGTATCTTATCCAATGGAAGAATTTACTAGTTGAAGAGGCCACATGAGAGGATGAGGAGTTCATTCAAAAGAATCCACACTTGGTTAGCATTGAGGACAATGCTTCTTTGAAGAGGGGGGGCATGCTACGCCCTTAATATTGGTGTACATAGGGTTATGAATAGTCAGCTTGTGGCTATCTTAACTCCTAATTAAGTCATATTATCATTATTATATTGTTATTTAGTTGTTTAGGTCGGCCTAAGGCTTCTATAGGTCTATCTAAGTCGGCCTGGGTGATATCCTAGGCATAAATAGGTATATATAGGGGTAGTGAGTCTCATTTCATATGATATTCAGTATTGTGTTATCATTGAAGACTGTTGGAGGTATCCCCCTCGAAGTGGATTAGGAGGTTACCCCCTCGAAGTGGCATATTATTATCAAGTATTTTTAGCATATTTACTATTATATTCAGATATTGTGCAAGTTGTTTCATTACAGAGTCCCTATATACTTCTTAACTCTATTCAAAATGCCTAAGTATATTGCTAAAAAGTTTGAGAAGATTTAGAGATTTTTTTTCTGGGCGGGGAGTTGAGGAGAAAAAAAGTTAGCTTTGGTGAGTTTGGACAAAGTCTGCTTGCCCAAAGAGCAAGGGGGTCTTGGGACCAGAAAGAAACATCTAATGAATAAATCTCTATTAGCAAAGCTTGGATGGGGCTTTATTAAAGATGGAAAGGATTGGGGTTCCATAATGAAAGATAAATATTTGCACAACTTAGGGCATAATAGGTTCATAGATCAGGAAGGATTGCCCAAAGGCTCGATCATATGGAATAATGTTCTGAAAACTAGGAACGTCATTCTTAAAGGCACTAAATGGAAATTAGGCAATGAAAGAAGGATAAGGTTTTGGAAGGACACTTGGCTACAAGACCAACTTCTTTTCAATCAATAGACCTATAACACTCTGGTGGAGCATGCTAGAATTTTTTTGGGGAGGAGGTGATTAATTATATAACCCAACTTAGAGGTGGTAAACAATGGAGGATTATCTCTGAGTGCTACTCGAACCAAGATCGATTGAAGTTAATTGCAGAGAACCTTCAAAGGGAACTTATTAAACAAAGAATCCATGTTTTCCCCAAGGAATATGAGATGGTTTGGTCTCAAGATAGTAAAGGAAGAATCATAGTTAAGACTGCTTATAGTCTACTATTAGACCCTATCAGAAATAGTCTATGGAGACTTATTTGGAACCATAATTTGATCGCCAAAGTTAATTACTTCTAGTGGACTACAACACACAATAAGATTCTCACAGAGGATTACCTAAAACGAAGAGGGTTCCAAATAACCAATAGGTTATGTTGTATTGCAAAGCAAAAGAATAAGTTCCTCACTTGTTTTTCCACCGACTTTATTAGGAAAATATGGGGTATGACTTTGCAGAAATTAAACATTGATTGGGTTTTGAGTGACAACTTAAGCTCAACTGTGGAATCTCGAAGAAACCCATTCATACACCTCAAGGCTAGAGAGTTATGGAAGCAAACCCCTCCCCATTTAGGCTAGAGCATCTGGAGAGAGAGAAACAATAGAATTTTTAGAGATGAGACTAGAATCCTAAGGAAGTGTTTATCTTGTTCTCTAAACTATTGGTGGAAAATGTTTCAACATGTAACCTTAAAACTTCGAAGGCCCCACTGGTGGAAGTCAAGGTTGTTAATGACTGGGGTATGGCTTTTGATATCAACAAGTTTGATAAATCCAAAAAGTTATCTCGCCTAAACACTAAATGGAAACCTCCATTAGAAGGCTGGTGCAAGTTGGACTTGATGGGGCCACGAAAGGCAATCCAGGATAGGCTAGTGGAGGTGGTATCCTACGATCTCATACTGGGGAGGTTATGGCTGCTTATGCTAGAGCGCTAAGGTGTAGCACCAACAATGTTGTGGAAGCTATGGCACTTCTATGGGGATTAAAATTTCTCTATCTTTGAAAATTAAATGGTTACAGATTGAAGGTGATTCTAAATTGGTCTTGGATGCTGTTAGTGGGAAAGCAGGGTTAGGATGGCAAGTGGGGGATATTATTGAAGATATCAATGGCCTCATGCAAGGGGTTAAAGGACATATTGTAGGCCACACCTATCGAGAAGGTAATAGAGTGGCAGATGCCCTAACTAACCATGGTATCAACTATACTCAGTTGAGATGTTGCAGAAATATCAAATTTCTCTCTAAGACTGTCAAGTACATTCTCCATAAGTAGATGACTAATAATCTCTAAGTGTTATGTCTTCTATGTGCAAAGAGAATTATGGGAAGTTTGAGTGGGTGCCATATGATGCCGAGTTGGAGCCAGCCGTGAAGAATAAGAACAAGGTCCACGTGGAGAAGGAGATCATCCAAGTGGACAAGAAGGTGAGGTGGCAAAGGTTTTTTGAAAGGCATGATAGCATATCCAAGCATAGGATTGATGTCAACAAGTGCCGATGAAGCAAGTATAGGTAGTACGTAAGGAGGAATGAGATGATTTTTTTGAAATCCCTAACAGTGTTGATCGCTAATGATCATAGGTCAGATGATAATGGCATGCCGGGAAATCATTTCCCAAGTTGTGTAGTGAAAAATTCTAGCATCTTCCAACATAGTAATTGTGATCATAATTATTGTAGCAACTAGTCTCAAAAGGAAGGGCATTGTAATATCAAGATATACAGCTTACTCCCTCAACAACTAGAAAACTTTCTGCATATTTCCTGCAACTTAGCTATCAAAATGGGAGTTGAAAGCGTTAGGATGCCGTTTTCAAAAGGAGAAGAATGTTCTTCATTACATTTTTTTGTAGAAATGACTTGTAAAGAAAAGTAATATTTCACTAAGTTGCCGTGTTGTATTTTGTGTTAAAAAAATATTTATGGGCTGCTATTTTAAGTTGCAAATACAATAATTTATGTTGCTGTTGTATTGCCATTCACATCAGAAGTTATTGATGTAATTACTATTATTGTTGTTGCAAATAGAAATTTTTTTTTTGGCTGTTGTAACAATATTTCTATAGTTCTAAAGAAATTGAGAAAGCATATTCCATGTTAGCTTTTTGAATCAGAAAGAAATGGAACAAAAAAAATAGTATAAGGTTACTATGGAAATATTTGAGATATATATATATATATATACTTAAAATTTTCATATTGGTATTTAAAGATATTTTTTATATCTCTATAATTATTTTGACAAAGGCTTTATTTGCAGCAAAGGAATGAGATTTTGTTTTAAATATATGTATATAAATAAATATACATATATTTACTTAAAAAAAAAGTATATATACATATAAATATTTATATTTATATATTGCTAAGTGCACCTCATTTTACACAGGACACACACACACACACATATATATGAAATATTATATTAAATGCTTAGATGTAATTAACAACAGAGGATTTTTTTATATTCAATGCCTGGAATAAGCCTTAGCATTACTTTCTTTTTACTGTGTATAAACATTTTAATAATTTTTTTTTGATAGTTTGGGGGATGACGGCCATGCCGTTGGCCCATCTTTATTTGAAGCAAGGGGGGGGGGACACGTCCCCACCCCCCATTCCACCATTGGTGGAATGGAGGGTGGGGCATCCGCCCCACCCCCGGCCTGAGTGTTGTGTGGCACGCAACGCCAACAGACCCTCCTTCCCACTGCTAATTCATGGCTTCAGCGCCACTAAACCCTTTGCCGCCATTTAAAATTTTGATCTGCATTTTTTTCCTCTGCAACATAAATGTTATGCCATATATATATATCCACCCCTGTTTAAAAAAAGAGAAATGCATATAATCTCTAGTTTTATACTAGAAAAAAAGGTCGGGGGGGAATAATGAAATAATATATTTTTCTAAAAAAAAAAAGGGAGATATTAAAATAGAAGCTTATTATACCTCCATTATGGAGACCTTCCATGGCTGCTCCCATTCTTCAACCTGCAACAAAAATGAAAGATGAAGAAATGGAGAGGAGAAAGGAAGAGGAGAGAAAGAGAAGAAAACAATAGAGAGAAAAGAATGAGATAGATAGGGTTAGGGTTAGGGCTCTTCTTGAGAGAGGAAAACAATATAAAATGTTTTAGGGTTGAGAGGAAAACAGTATAAAATATTTTAGTGTTGAGGAGGGATAAGAATTTAAAAATTGGAGGAAATTGTATACACGACTTTTCTCCCCTCTCTCATCCCTTTTGTTTTTTGACTTATTATTGTTCCTTTTATCCCATGGGTTAATTTAGTTGAGTGAATAAATTTTATCCCTAGGTATGTTTATTTGTTTTTGGAAAATGTTTTAAGTGGGATATGTATTTGAACTATGGTTTTAGATTGGTCTAGAGGATGGATTTTATATTGTGGGTTTTTTATGAATTATTAATTAAATATTTTTAGGGAACTTTAATAAAATTTAGTAACAACATTAGGAATTTATTTAGGCATTGGGGTTATGCTTTATTAATTTAATACCTTATTGGTGTAGTTTAATTTAATTAATTATTTAACCTAGGTATTTATTCATAGATATTAATGGGGAAAAGATTAGTTAATTGAGCGTATTTTTATATTTAATTATTTTAATTTTGGGAAGGCATGGTAGGGATTTATTTAAAAATTATTTCCCATGTATGCCAAAGAGGCGTTATGCTATCGAATTTTTCTGGATTTCTAATATGGTTAAATACATATTTTATTTATGCTTTAATGATTATTTTCAATTGCTTAGGCATGTAATGTGGTTTTAATCATGACCTAGATGCGTTTAGTGTAATTATTCATTTCTAGTTCCTAGGGTTTGATTTTAACACATGTCGAGATCACCGCACTTCATTTAGGAACTTAGGGTTAGACTCTAATCGAGTATAACCCTATTGGCGATGCTTCTCATGTTGCTTAAAACCCCCTTTAGTAGGCTATCATCTCACAGGGGTTACGAAAGGTATTTGCATTACCCCAAAGTTGATTAACATGTTTACGCCTTATGAGTATTACCACTGAGCACGCTGATGCGTGCGAAGGGGTTTTTAGGGATGCATGGAATTTTTTTGATATTTTGTGTCATGACCACATGACAAATGTGCACATGACATGTGTGTTGTGTGTCGTGACCGCATGGGAAATGTGGGCATGACATTTGGTATTAGAGCCCAAGTTTAAACACTGAGCTTGTTTGGGAACATTATTTATTTCACAATTTTGATTAATTTGTAGATACATTGTTCATGTAGGATGCCTCCCAGAGTGAGACGAGCGCGCTCACGCGCCAGTGCATCCGTTGAGATACGTAACGAGTCATTAGCCGAGGGTCAGGCACTGCGAGCATCACATGGACCGTAGGCATCTAATTTAGGGCCATAGATTCTTTAGGAACTACAGGCAGTCTTAGAGAGATTACCACTGGCCATAGTAGAGCCACTGTTGAGCCACATGTAGAGTTGCGTGTCGAGCCCCATGTTGAGCTGTGTGTGGAGCCCCGTGATGAGCCATGTGCTGAGTCACGTGTAGAGCCGCGTGTTGAGCCATGTGTAGAGCCACGTGTTGAGACGTGCATGGAGCCATGTGTCGAGCCACATGTAGATGTACCAGACACCACAACAGAGGAGGTCGCTTCAACGCACAGAGCTCGTAGTAGGAGTCCTCCGCGTCATGTGAGGCATGAGTAGGGAGTGCAGATAAATAAGCTATACCACATGCCATTTGACTATGGACGACGAGATGAGGTGATGTACCATTTAGAGGACATAGAGACCATGGGGACCCTATTAGGGATCTACTTAGACTTAATCAACCCACTTTTTCTAGGATTGTAGAGGGAGTTGAGGTTGAGTCTTGGCTCATTAGCCTTGATAGGTACTTCACGTTGCATCCCTATGGGAGCAACATGAAGGCACGAGTCGTAGTGCACTTACTATGAGATGCAATAGTGACATGGTGGCACACTGAGCATAAGTATTGTCTCTCTTTAGACACGCTCACTTTAGACACATTTCTAGAGCCTTACAACACTCATTATCTCTCGGAGCATTTTAGATAGTGCAAGATTGATGAGTTTCATGATCTGTAGTAGAGGTGCTCTATCGTTGCACAGTATGAGTGCAAGTTCGTGGAGCTATCGCGATATGCTGAGGACTTACAGGATGAGAAGCTCCTGGTTAGTCGCTTTATCAGAGGGCTTAATCCTAGTATCGCCAGACCTGTTCTCATGTCAGACCCATAGACGATGAGCGAGGCTATCGAGAAGGCGCTCATTATGGAGGAGGTTTATGGACAGAGACATGGGTCACGACCTCAGTTCCAGGATCACAACCATCAACAAGATTAGGTATTCCGTAGGCCCCAACCAGCTCATAGGGGTGGTTTTAGTTCTGCACCACTACCTCCTAGACCTCCACAGCAGTAGTAGCAGCATCAGCAGAGGTCCAAGCCACAATAAAGGTCACATGGGGGTCATAATCGCGGGTGTCAGTAGCAGGGCCCACGTAGAGATCAGCAACAACAGGCATCTTCTGTGGGGCACGCTAGATCACATCGATCATTCAGAGGTTCACAGGGTTCCACGGGTCGATCTTGGCAGTAGCAGTCGAGTAGGACACAGTCAAGATAGGTGCAGGCTCGGGGACTATGCTATGTATGTGGTGGAGCGGGTCACTTAGCCAGAGAGTGCCGATAGGGCTATATAGCAAGGGGGAAACCTCGTGCTAAGGGACCTGAGCAAACAATTGGGGATGTGGGTAGGTCCCATCACATGTTTGCAATGGTTAATAACCGCCAGGCTGACTTCTAGGCCTTCGTGATTGAGACCACAAGTATAATTGGGGCTGTCTTGATTGCTATTTTATTTGACTCTGGTGCTATCGATTCATTTATCTCTCCATCGTTAGTGGAGCATTGCAGGCTGGTGGCCTATAGGTAGGGTGATAGGTGGGAGGTCGAGTTGGCCATAGGGGCCAAGATGGCAGTGGATGCATTGGTTTATGATTGTGAGATTTCATTGGGCACCTTCACCACATTAGCAGACCTTAGGGTTATGCCCTTAGGATCTTATGGTGTGGTGTTAGACATGGATTGGCTTGCGACTCATAGAGCCAAGCTAGATTGTTACTAGAAGGTGATTGGTTGCTTAGACGACCATGGCATGACCATAGAGATATTGGGCATGCAGAAGCCCACAATAGTTCACATGATCTCTGCTTAACAGTTTAAGCACTATATGCAGAAGGGTTGTCAGATGTTTGCCATTACTGTCAGTGATAGGTCAGAGGATGAGCCAGAGGCATTATTAGATGATAATCCCATTTTGAGAGAGTTTTCTGATGTATTTCCACCTGAGTTGCTAGGGATGCCACCTCGCAGAGAGGTAGACTTTCACATTGACCTTATACCAGGTGCTGAGCTAATGTCTCGTGCACCTTACAGGATGACTACCCATGAGCTCACAGAGCTCAAGTTATAGTTGGAGGAGTTGCTCGAGAAGGGGCACATCCAACCTAGCATCTCACCTTGGGGCACACCAGTCATCTTCGTGAAGAAGAAGGATGGGTCTCTTTGTCTGTGCATGGACTATAGGTAGCTTAATAAGGTGACAATGAAGAACCGTTATCATCTGCCTAGGATAGATGATCTTTTCGATCAGATGTAGGGAGCCAAGGTGTTCTCTAAGATTGACCTGAAGTTTAGATATCACTAGTTGTGCATCACAGAGTCGGATATCCATAAGACCACCTTCCAGACTCGCTACGACCACTATGAATTCACTGTGGTACCCTTCGGCTTGATGAATGCCCCTACAATGTTCATGAGTCTCATGAACGGGGTGTTCCATACCTACTTGGATCTATTCGTGATTATATTATTAGATGATATATTTATCTATTCGTGGATCGAGGAGGAGCACAAGGAGCACTTACGCCATGTCTTGCAGTGTTTGAGAGAGCAACACCTATATGGCAACTTGGCGAAGTGTGCCTTTTTCAGATCAGAGGTACAATATTTGGGGCACATCTTATCTGGCGATTGTATCTCTGTAGATCCATAAAAAATTAGGGCTATCAGGGATTGGCCAGCACACACCAGTGTGACAGAGGTTAGGAGTTTCATGGGGTTAGCTGGGTATTATCGTAGGTTCGTTGAGGGCTTCTCTAGGATAGCACACCCCATCACTTCCCTTCAGCGAAAAGGGAAGAGTTTCACATGGACCAAGTAGTGCGAGAGGGCCTTTGGGGTCCTCAAGGAGCACCTCACTAGTGCTCCTATCTTAGCATTACCTGATCCAGTAGCGGATTTCATGGTTTGCACAGATGCTTCATTCAAGGGATTACGAGTTGTACTTATGCAGGATGGTCGAGTGATCGAGTATGAGTCACGAAAGCTCAAGACCCATGAGCTGAACTACCCCACACATGACTTGGAGCTCGCAATGGTAGTTCACACTCTTGTTCATTGGAGGCACTTTCTATTGGGACGTCATTTCGAGCTACAGTTAGAGCATCACAATTTACAGTATATCTTCACACAACCAAATCTAAACACCTGCCAATGACGTTGGATGGAGTTCCTTTGGGAGTATGACTTTTATGTCCACTACATCAAAGGGAAGGAGAATGTGGTTGCCGATGCATTGAGTCAGAGGTGCCATGAGATATTGACTTTGAAACTGGGTGTAAACTTGAGAGGACATATTTTACAACATCTGCTATAGGATGAGTGGTTTCTTGAGGTGCAATAGAAGATCCAGTCACAGAGGGCCCTTATGGGCAAGTTTGCAGGTTATTCTCTAGAGGCAGATGGGCTCCTTAGACATCGAAAGCACATCGATGTACCCCATGTAGGCAACCTATGTACAATAGTATTATCAGAGGCTCACAGAGCACCTTATGCAGGACACCCAGAGGTGAAGAAGATGCATGCCGATTTGTGATAACTGTATCATTGGGTGGGTATGAGATGAGATATTGCAGAGTTTGTTGTTTGATGCCTTGAGTGCCAGAGGGTCAAGGCCAAGCATCAGCAGCCAACAGGGCTTTTGTACCCTTACTAGATACCAAAGTGGAAATGAGACACCATTTCCATAGATTTTATTATTGGTCTTCCTATGTCATCTCGTTGCCATGATGCCATCATGGTGACGATTGACAAGTTAACCAAGGTGGTGCACTTCTCACCTGTATGCACGATGTACAATGCACCTGCGGTGGCAAGGGTCTTCTTGGATGACATTGTGATATTGCATGGGGTACCTTGCCGCATTATTTCTGATAGGGACTCAGTTTTCACATCAGCCTTTTAGAGGTCATTGCAGCAGGCGTTGGGCACACCACTCAACTTTAGTTCCGCTTATCACCCTGAGACAGATGGTTAGACAGAGAGGATGAACCAGGTGTTAGAGGATATGCTCTGCATGTACGTGATGGAGCACCAATATAGATGGGATGAGTATTTATATTTAGTTGAGTTTGCCTACAATGATGGGCATCACAGCTCGTTGGTTATGCCTCCCTATTAGGCCTTATATGACAGACCTTGCAAGACACCTTTGAGTTGGGACCGCATAGAGGAGAGAGTTGCTATTGGGTGATGACTCTCATTTGAAGATTGTTGGTCAGTGAAGAGTCTCTATCTGATTTTTAGATGGTTGAGTGAAGGGGATCTCTAGGGTTATGCATATCCTAGGCTTAGCATGAAACCTGCTTTCTATAAGTAGTTTGAATGATGTAGGTGTGCATGTTGTCTTTTCAAAAGAAGGATGCAAGATGACTAAAGGAGCTATGGTGCTTGCTAAGGGTACTAGGAGAGGTATAGTGTTTTAGCTGGAGGCATGCATTTCACAATACAATAGTTCTTCTGATTCAAAGAAGAGGGTAGCAGTCACTTCATCCCCACCATCTGAACAAGCAATTAAGAGATCTATTGTTTCTAGTTCTGATGTTTGTAATCATGCCTTGGAAGTTAAACTTCCTACTGAAAAGATAATGTTATGGCATACGAGATTTGGCCACATTGGTAAGAGGGGTCTGCGTACCCTAAAAAATAAAAACATCGTTGAGGGGTTAGATGATTGTAATCTTGAGTTTGACTTTTGCGAACATAGCATATATGGGAAACAAAACCATGTTCAGTTTTATTCGAGTTCTCACAAGTCTTCTGGTGTGTTGGACCTTGTTCATTCTGATGTATTTAGTCATGTTAATGTTCCTTTGTTATCAAAATATGTATATTTTGTATCTTTCATAGATGACTATAGTAGAAGGACATGGATTTATTTTCTTAGAAGCAAATCTGAAGTCTATAGTAAGTTTAAGGAGTTTAAGGCCTTTGCTGAAAATTAGACTTGTAAAAAGATTAAGTGTTTGAGAACTGACAATAGTGGTGAGTTCTGTTCTACAGAATTTGATAAATATTGCAAGGAATTTGGGATTGAAAGACATAAGACAACTCCATACACCCCAAAACAAAATGGAGTTACAGAGAGGATGGATAGGACACTGATAGAGAAGGCTGGGAGTATGCTTAGTGGAGTTGGCCTAGAACAAAAGTTTTGGGTTGAAGCTATTGCCACTGCTTGCTATCTTGTTAATAGATCTCCTACATCAGCTCTTGTTGGAAAGACACCCATGGAGGTGTGGTCTGGTAGAAAGCCTTCAATAAGGCATCTTCATGTTTTTGGTTGTGAGGCATATGTACATGTGCCTAGGGAGAAGCGGTCAAAATTGGAGAACAAGGCTGTTAAGTGTATCTTCATTGGCTATGGTGTCGGTGTGAAAGGATACAAGCTTTGGGACCCTGTGGATGAAAAAGTGTTATATAGCAGAAGTGTCATCTTCAAAGAGATTACACCTTCTTCCATTGTTTTATAGCCAGAAGAAAAAGAAAAGAAAGAGGATGTTCAGTTTCCTCTTACCCTTGAGAAGACTGAACAAAAAGATAATGTTGGACCTGATGATGAGGAGAGCTCTTGCAGCTTTGAAAGCTTAGATGAAGAAGCTGAACCTCAACCTCAGCTCTTGAGAAGGTCTACATGGATAAGAAAGCAACCTGAAAGGTTTGGTTTTACATTGCTTGATTCTAGTTGTGCTTTTGCTTTGCTTACTAACAATGATGAAGCTAGAACTGTATCAGAGGCTATGGACATGAAAGATGCAAGTTCCTGGAAGGAGGCCATGGAGGATGAAATGGCTTCTTTGGAAAAGAATCAAACTTGGGACTTGGTGCCTTTGCCTCCTGGACGTAAACCTATTGGATGCAAATGGGTGTTCAAGAAGAAATTTGGTGTAGATGGCAGTGTTGAGAAGTATAAGGCCAGATTGGTTGTGAAGGAGTATTCACAAGTGGAGGGTATAGATTATGGTGAGATATTCTCTCCCATTGCAAAGCTGACATCCATTCGATTCCTGTTGTCTCTTGCAACAGCTTATGACTTGGAGATAGAACAGATGGATGTGAAAATAGCTTTCCTTCATGGGGATTTGGAGGAAGAAATCTACATTTCACAGCCAGAGCATTACATGGTGAAAGGTAAAGAAAATTTGGTTTGTAGACTTAAGAAGTCTTTGTATGGTTTGAAGCAATCCCCTAGGAGATGGTACTTGAAGTTTGATGCCTTTGTGTTGTCTATTAGATTTGTGAGATCAAAATCAGATCACTATGTGTATTATAAGTTTGATGGTGATCGTATTCTCATTGTTGCACTATATGTTGATGATATGTTGCTCATTGGGAAGGGTAAGCATATGATTTATGATTTCAAATCTCAGTTGTCAGCATAGTTTGAAATGAAAGATTTAGGGGCAGCCAGGTACATTCTAGGAATGGAAATCAGAAGAGATAGAACCAACATAAAACTTTGGTTAAGCTAGAGTAAGTATGTGAAGATTGTGTTGGACAGGTTCAACATGGCAGATTGTAGACCATTGTGTGTTCCCATTTCTCTGGGGACAAAGTTGTCTATTGAGGATTGTCCAAAATCTCCTAGTGAGGTGAAGGACATGAGAAGAGTACCTTATGCTAGTGCTATTGGCAGTTTGATGTATGCTATGGTCTGCACAAGACCAGACATTGCCCAAGCAGTTGGAGTCCTTAGTCAATTTATGGGTAATCCTGGACGGGTTTATTGGGATGTAGTTAAGCGAGTGTTCAGATATTTGAGGGGTATTTCTGAGTATTCCATATACTATCATTGTAATGTTTCAGGACCTTCGCATTCAGTTGATATTCGTGGATTTGTGGATTTAGATTGGGTAGGTGACATTGACAGTAGGAGATCCACTAGTGCTTATGTTTTTACACTATTTGGTGGTGCTATTAGTTGGATGAGTAAGAGGCAACCTGTTGTTGCTTTGTCCATGACAGAAGATGAGTATATGGTAGCAACTCATGCTTGTAAGGAAGCCATTTGTCTTAAGAGATTATGTTCAGATATTGGTGTTGATGCAGGTCAAATTACGATTAGTTGTGACAGTCAGAGTGCATTTTGCCTTGCGAAGAATCCAACTTTCCATGCTAGAACAAAGCACATTGATGTTTAGTTTCACTTTGTGCGAGACATGGTTGAGGATGGAAAGGTAAATTTGGTAAGAGAATATACTATTTATAGCATGTGTATGACATATTCTCTTACAACTGTAAGTTGTAACAGCTATGACAGATTCTATGTTGGTCGTAAGTGTTGTAAGAGCATCTGTCATAACCCATTTTGGAAATAGGCAACCTCTTTGGGATGGGAGATGTGGACAAGTGTCAGACACATTCTACAATGTTGACCAAGTGTCCTTAGGCATGGGTTTTGGGCCATGAGGCCAAGTTGGATGCCCATCCCAAGATAGGTCCAATATTGCCTTGTATTTCTCTATATAAATAGGTGCTTAGAGAGGGAGTTGTGTCATAGGTTTATAGGTATTATTATGCTGCCAGATTGACTCCAGCTATGAGCATCAAAGATCATTGAAGCTTGCAATGCAATTGTATTGTAAACATCTTTCTGTTTTGATAATACATTGTGCAGGTTTCTGAGTGTGGGGTTTTTTCACCTGATAAGGGTTTTCCTCACCGTAAATCTTTGTCTCTCTTCTTCTGTCTTCTTTCTAGTTCATGTGTATTGTAGCAATATCTTGTTTAGATGTTCTATGTTGCTATAGTTGTAAGAAATAATTTGAATTTGCATAGCCCTCTCCTCATTAGATTAGTGTAGGAAGCGATTTCTGCACACCTAGCTTCCTTTCAATATATGATGCTATGTGATTTTTAATAATGTTTTAAATGATTATGCGACATCGTGAGTGTATGCATTTCCTTTCTTGGGCTATGCTATACATGTTGGATTAATCTGTTTGTTTAAGTGCGCAGATGATTTTCCATGCCATGAAAAATTGGAGATCGATCCCACACCTAATGTGAATCCCATGTTAGACCGATCTAGTCCCAGGAGGGACCAAGGTCATGTGTGAATTGTATGATGCTTTCGTAAATATCTGCATTTTAATTATTTGGTTTAGGTTCCACCTCTTTTGTATTATTTACTTGAAGTGTTGTAAAATATGTGATCTATTATACACCACTTGGTGTCTTTTATTTTGATGGCCATTTTATGTGATTTTCTACTTCCTAAGGTGTTTATTATGGGCTAAAATTGATCCTAGGTGGCACCCCTAGGGTCTAGGGCCCATTTGAGCATGCTAAACCCTAGGGTAACCTTTGTCTAGTCACTTTAACTTCAATCTGAAGTAAAGTGACGAAATTCAAATTTGAAATGGAGTGGAGGATGAGTCATGCATTCAAACATGACCCACTCCTCTTTCTAAGGCATGGATTCCCATCACCTTGAAGACTTGGGGAGTCTTAAAGACTCTCAAGTGTGTGGAACGCATCTCTAATGCTCTCACATGTGTGAGAGCATCTTGGAGTGAATGGGCTTCCTTTAGAGAATAGGGTAATGACATGTGTCATTCCTTATCCTCTTGGAGTCCATCTTGAGAGATTCCACCTCTCCACCTTTGCTCTCACGTATGTGTGAGAGCACATGTGGAGAGAGTGAGGCTTGGATGGATGGGAGAGTGACACATGTCACCTCCACATTCCATGATCCTTGTAAGTGGATTGGAGGAGGAAGGAGAAGGTGACAAGTGTCACCTTCTCATTCCTCAAGAATTTGGAATGAAGCCTATATTACTTCCTCTTTGAGAGAGGAAGGGGGTTCTTTCATTTTACTTGGTTTTTTTGCTATTTTGGAGGTGTTTTTGGAGAGTGACTAAGTTTGGAGATCTTGGAAGGAAGGCTTAAAGGAGGAGGTTGGAGATCTCTTCTACAACTTTTCTTCCATTATTGGGCTATCATAGGTAAGCTTCAAGGCATGAATCCTTTCCCATGTATTTAATTTCTGTGTGGTTGAAGTTTCTTGGTGTGTTTGCATTTGTTTGGTGTTGTTGGGTTTTTTTTTATGGGTGTTTGAATGAGACTACCATTCTTGGTGTGTCCATTCATGTGAGGGGTGGGAGAGGAGTGAACTTCCTTGAGGTCACCCTCTTTGTATTGGCATATTGTGGCCTTGAGGGCAATTTGGAGAAGTATGGTGATTATGTTTATGGCATGAGTGCCTTGGAGTGATATTTATTTTTCATTGAGGTGTTTTAGGCTTGAGGGCTTGTTTTAGAGTATCATGAGATTTGGTTTTGTAGGAGTGAACCTCTTGAGTAGAGAGAGTCCACTCTCCTACCCCCTCAAATCTATTTTCATGGATTTTGTGTTGTTAAACCTTGGTGGGTGTTGTTCTTCATGTTTGAGTGTTTTGCATTATGTCGTGTTGTGTGCACCCATGTGTGGATCGATCTCCAAGCTCAGGGGTGACCCTCTTGTGGGTCTATGGTAGGGTGGAGAGTGTTTTGGTGGTTTGGAGTGCTCTTTGGTGTTTTTATTGCAGGTTATTGTTGAGTTCTTGGAGCTTGAAAGAGGAGATTATCATTCTTTGAGTTGTGTATTTTGTTGGCTATTTGAGAGCCATGGTCAATAGACCTCATTGTAAAAGTTTTTGAGGGAGAGTGAACTCTCTCCACATTGTTGTAGATCAAGTAAAGACATAGTAATCATGTTTCATTTAAATGTAAGGTGGATGTACTCCCTGTATTGTGATGCTGTTTTCAAAAGAAAGAGAAGAATGTTCTTCATTACATTTTTATGTAGAAATGACTTGTAAAGAAAAGTAATATTTCACTAAGTTGATGTGTTGTATTATGTATTAAAAAAATATTTATGGGCTACTGCTTTAAGTTACAAATACAATATTTTATGTTCCTGTTGTATTGCCATTCACATCAGAAATTATTGATGTAATTACTATTATTGTTGTTGCAAATAGAATTTTTTTTTTGGCTGTTGTAACAATGTTGCTATAGTTCTAAAGAAATGTAGAAAGCATATTCCATGTTAGCTTTTTGAATCGGAAAGAAATAGAACAAAAAAAATAGTATTAGGTTACTGTGGAAATATTTGTGATATATATATATATATATATATTTATATATACTTAAAATTTTCATATTGGTATTTAAAGATATTTTTTATATCTCTGTAATTATTTTGACAGAGGCTTTATTTGCAGCAAAGGAATGAGATTTTGTTTTAAATATATGTATATAAATAAATAAATAAATATATACTTCAAAAAAAAGTATATATACATATAAATATTTATATTTATATATTGTTGAGTGTACCTCTTTTTACACAACATATATATTCTATGTATATATATTGATGCATATATATATACACATATGAAATATTATATATTAAATGATTGTTGGTTGTAACTAACAACAGAGGATTTTTTTTATATAAAAAAACACATATTTGATGTCTTGAATAAGCCCTAGCGGGCGTTACTTTCTTTTTACTGTGTAGAAATGTTTTAATAAAAAAAAAATTGACAGTATGGTCGTCGCCCCATCTGTTATTTGAAGTAGGGGGGGAGGCCTCCCCCCCATTCCACTATTGGTGGAATGGAGGGTGGGGCATCCGCCCACCCCCGACTTGAGTGTTATGTGGCGCGCAGCGCCAACAAACCCTCCTTCCCACTACTGATTCGTGGCTTTGGCGCCATTAAACCCTCCTCCGCCATTTAAAATTTTGATCTGCATTTTTTTTCCTCTGCAACATAAATGTTATGCGATATATATATAATGTATATCCACCCCTGTTTAAAAAAAAATGCATATAATCTCTAGTTTTATACCAGAAAAAAAGGGGGGGGGAGAATAATGAAATAATATATTTTTCTAAATAAAAAAAAGGGGAGATATTACAATAGAAGCTTATTATACCTCCATTATGGAGACCTTCCATGGCTTCCCCCATTCTTCAACTTGCAACAAAAATGAAAGATGAAGAAATGGAAAGGAGAAAGGAAGAGGAGAGAGAGAAGAAAACAATAGAGAGAAAAGAATGAGATAGATAGGGTTAGGGTTAGGGCTCTTCTGGAGACAGGAAAACAATATAAAATGTTTTAGGGTTGAGGAGGGATAAGAATTTAAAAATTGGAGGAAATTGTATGCACGTGACTTTTCTCCCCTCTCTCATCCCTTTTGATTTTTGACTTATACTTGTTCCTTTTATCCTATGGGTTAATTTAGTTGAGTGAATAAATTTTATCCCTAGGTATGTTTATTTGTTTTGGGAAAATGTTTTAAGTGGGATATGTATTTCAACTATGGTTTTAGATTGGTCTAGAGGATAGATTTTATATTTTGAGTTTTTTTTATGAATTGTTAATTAAATATTTTTAGGGAACTTTATTAAAATTTAGTAATGGCATTAGGAATTTATTTAGGCATTGGGGTTATGCTTTATTAATTTAATACCTTATTGGTGTAGTTTAATTTAATTATTTTATTTAACCTAGGTATTTATTCATAAATGTTAATGGGAAAATGATTAGTTAATTGAGCGTATTTTTATATTTAATTATTTTAATTTTGGGAAGGCATGGTAGGGATTTATTTAAAAATTATTTCCCATGTATGCCAAAGAGGTGTTATGCTGCTGGATTTTTCCAGTTTTCTAATATGGTTAAATAAATGTTTTATTTGTGATTTAATGATTATTTTCAATTGCTTAGGCATGTATTGTGGTTTTAATCATGACCTAGATCTGTTTAATGTAATTATTCAATTCTATTTCCTAGGGTTTGATTTCGGCACATGTCGAGATCACTATACTTCATTCAGGAACTTAGGGTTAGACTCTAATCGAGTATAACCCTATTGGCGATGCTCCTCGCGTCACTTAAAACCCCCTTTAGTAGGTTGTCATCTCGTAGGGGTAGCAAAAGGTATTTGCATTACCCCAAAGTTTGTTGGCAAGAGACACTGCTAGGCATGATAAGTGTCGTCATTGATGGAAACTAAGATCATCCCAATCATCTGCATAGTATAATCTGTTTACACCAGAAGTCAGAATCAGAATGTGTCTAAGTCTGGTTAGTCAGGAATAGAGCAGGCGACATGGTCTGATATCTTGGTCCGGATCTATCTGGTGGAAAGGCATGGTCTGCTACGGATCTGAGGTAGTTGTAAGCATTGTCAAGACATTCTAAATCTAGAGTTTCATCCTCCAGAGATGAAGGACTCAAAAGATATCAACTTCTGAGTATCAAATCTCAATTTGACCAAACAGACAGAAGAAGAACAGACATACCTTGCAGAAGGTCTCGATTCTGGATGTACTGAAGTGGTTTGTTGGACAAATGGTGATGATCAGTGATAGTGGTCAACATGAGTGATGATTTTCAAGAGCAAGTTTTGGTTCATACCTTAAGCTATGCATAGATCTAGCCGATAGAGCAGAACATTCATAAAAGTTCTAAGTGTTGTTGAAGCCGACTGATAGAATGATTGTAGATCATATTGCGGATATATATAACTGATGAAATTGGATGATTCAGTGTGTGTGTTGGTGACAAAGGTGTAATTGTGAAAGGAAGTAGCGATCAAAGTTCAGATGCTAGCAGATCAGTAAGAGGAGGAGAATAAAGATAAAGTGTATCATGTCAATTTTCTATGCTTAACTAGAACTGAACTCCAACATTGTTAGATGACAAATATCAGTTCAATTTTATTGTAACTCTTTTTTTCTTGTAGGTAGTGAGCCTTCTTTTGAGTAGTGAGCTCTGGGCAGTGAGCCCAAATGCATGTGCATTCCCCATAATAATACTTTTAGTAGAGTACAATCTTTGTGGGTTAACCCCCACCGTGGGTTTTCCCTTAACTGGGTTTCCATGTCAAAAATCTTGGTGTCAAGTGTACTATTTTCATTTCTTCTTGTGTTATTGATTAATGCTGAAATGTTTTGATTATTAAGAGAAAGAAATTGTTAATATGTGTGACAACTGATTCACCCCCCCTCTTAGTTGTCTGGACCTAATTCAATAATTGGTATCAGAGCAAGGTTCCTTAAAAGAAGCTTAACAACTTGAGGGAAGATCTTGGAAGAAGTTTTCAATGGGTTCACTTAAGGATCAACTTCAGCTGGCTCTAAAAGATCTTGATTAGTCCAAAGCAAAAATATATAATCTGAAAGATGAAATCAAGGAGGCTGGTGATACCATTGAAATGTTAAAAGATAAATTAAAGAAGTCTTTGGGAAGGCATAAGGAGCTACTTCTGCAAGTATCCAATTTGACTAAAGAAAATAGCATGAATGAATCCTTGGAAGAAAACATGATGGAGTGTGATAAGCTGTCAAAAGAAGTTGTTGTTCTAAAAGTTGAGATGGAATCTAGGGCAATGAGGTTTACCAAACAAATTGAGCAAAGGAAGAAGACTGAAGAAGATTTAAATCAAACTCTAAAAGAAAGAATTGATGAATGCTACAGGTTGGACAATATTGCTGGTCATCTAAAATCTGATCTACAAGAAAGCAAAGACAATGAAAGAGATCTTGAAAGACAAATTGTCATTCTCAGACACGATCTAGAAGTTACAAATGAATACAAGGAGAAGTTCAAGATGAGCGCAGCTAAACTCGAAGCAATACTTGAAAGTCAAAAAAGGGATGAAGACAAGCATGGTCTTAGATATGAAAAAGGTGAAAGCTTCGGATCTAGACAAAACATTTCAACCAAGGAATGAGAGAAATAGACCTAGAAGATCTCTGATAAGATAGCCTAATGCTGAAAGGTATCCATCTGTCAATGGAAATTGTTTCAAGTGCAATAAATTTGGTCATAAAGCCACTCAATGTAGAAGTAGAGTAAATCAAAATAATCCATCCTTCTCTGAACAATGCTTCAATTGTAAGAGGTATGGTCACAAATCTAATGAATGTAGAGGTATGATAATGAATGACTCATCAAATAGAGGAAATAGGAATTCTTTCAATGACAATTGTTTTGCATGCAATAGATTTGGACATATGGCAAATCAATGCAGATCAAGAGGAAATCAATCAAATGGGCAAAGAAATGTTGTGTGCTTCCATTGTAACTAATCTGATCATTTTGCAAGATTCTGTAGAAGTGGGACCAATGAAGGAAGAGGTTTGGTAAACAAAAAACCAGATGAGCAGAGACAAGACAAAGGCAAAATAAAAATTGAATAGAATGAGATCAAGAATGAAACAAGTGAGACATGGGTGAAGAAAGAAATTGTGAACCATAGTGATGGGTCTGCACCGGAATTCGATGCAGATAATTCTTCAGGAAATTAAATTAGGAGCTCTAGCTCAAGGGGAGCTGCAATAAAAATTAAAATTCCCCAGCCAGTAAGCAAGTGCCTGAATCTGGCACAGTGAGAAAAGAGATCTTGGATTGTTTCAAATCATTTGAAAGGATTTCTAGAAGAAAAGGGTGGATATGACAAATTGCGGAGTAATTCATGATAAACTGTTGAACAACAAAGTAACCAGATGTACTAGGGTAGAGCATTTATTACAAAGACAAATTAAGCATTGCAGAGCATAAAAGGGTCATTCATTCCTAAGTTAGATCACTTTGCATCAGAAGAAAGTAAGAAGTTAAGAAGTGAATGAACTCTAAGATAAGAATTCCCAAGAATTAAAGCGCGAAGAGGATCCTCAAGAAAAACCCTAACCTGCAGAACAAGGTATTTCTATTTTCTATGAAATCTCTTGAATTCTCAATCTCTGCAAATGGCTACACGCTTAGTTGTTGATGTTACTGAAAAGCCCCATCCTGAATTTAAGAAGCATCCTTACAAATCTGCTGAAGTCAAACTACTAGGTGCCTTTTTCAGGTGTTCCA
The DNA here is from genome assembly GCA_027924645.1 of Cunninghamia lanceolata. Taxonomy (NCBI): domain Eukaryota; kingdom Viridiplantae; phylum Streptophyta; class Pinopsida; order Cupressales; family Cupressaceae; genus Cunninghamia; species Cunninghamia lanceolata. The sequence goes on along the minus strand of BSBN01001198.1, from coordinate 951,123 downwards.
TATGGGGTTTTACATGTTGAAGACATTACAGCATACATCCACTGTAACATGGATGAATTTAGAAACCTAAAACTCTTGGATTTTCTCAACAACTACTTAACTGATGATAGCCATAAATTGATACCAGAATACAAAGCCCTAGAAAGAAAACACTTTCTTCAAGTCATTAGGTTTTTGATATTTGATGAAAATGAATGGGTTCGATATGTATTGAGATGAATACATAATGAATTCATGTGGCTATTGAAACCATTTAAGATTACAAAGGATATTATCAAGATGGTAACTGGGTTAAATTCCTCTGGCAGATTACCCATGCTGAAAGCCGTGAAAAACCAGACAGTGACTGAAACTACTGGTGCCAAGTTTGACAAAAGGGCAATGACCATAAATGATATCATAGAACCTGATGTCAAATTTGCCTCCATGGTGATTGGGTACAAGATTTACTCCAGCAGGGAAAATTCTATCTCCGGAACTGCAATATATGCAGCCTATCAAATGGTAAAAGAAAATTCTGATTATGATAGTTGTGAGCTACTACAGAATCAGTTGATTAAGGATCTGAATAGAATAAAGAAAGATAGGAAAAATACCTTCAAATATGGTTCCTTGATTATATGCTTGTTCTTTTTTTTTATGAATGAAGTACCTGGAATTCAAGGTGTGCATTGGACAACTGATAAACCAGTAGCATGGCAAATAAGAGATCACCTTCTCAACCTTGGTGACTCCCAAGCCCAAAAGACTACCATTTGGGGCTACTTCAAAAACTTCTAGAGTTTAATGCAAGCAAGGGAGAGAATACCTAAATCAATCGTGGAGAAATATGAAAATGACATATGTTTCATGGTTGACACAAATTAGTGCTTGATGGAAGCTGTAGAACCAAGGACAGTTTGGATAATGCCTATGGGTTATGAAGTGGATGGAAGAGTTTTGGATATGTATGCTTAGCATCTTCTAAGCACTCCTAAAGATACCTCTGTGGAAAGGTTTGGAACCTACAAGGAACTAAGTCTAAAACTACATGTGGAGCTCAGTCAGCCGGAAACCAAAAGGAAAGTGTAGAGACAAGTTAAAAGGTATGCTGAGAGCATTGGCCTAACCAAGGAGGCAGTAAAGTAGAATAGAGAAATAATTGAAAAGATGAAGAAAAGCACTGAAAAAACTACAGATGAAAAAGCAGAAAGTGAGCTGATAGTCGCTACAGAAGTCCCACCAAGCTCCTCAAGGAAGACAAGGAGTTCTGTAAATCTTACTGAGTAACCCAAGCCCACTTCTACCAAGAAACTAAAAGCCACTCCATCCAGTGTAGGAGGGAAAAGAAAGAAAACCAAGGCCACAAGAATCCACAAGAGCATAAAAGATGATGAGGAGATAGAAATAGATGAAGAAGTAAAAGAAATAAGATCTAAGAAATTTAGAACTTCAAATACTTCTGAAAACCAACCTTCCGGAAGTAATAAAGCTAGTAAAAAGAAAGCAATTGGTAAGGTCACTATGTCTATTGATGAAATTGTAGAAACAATCACTATTCATGGAAATTTAAAGCCCATCAGAGTTTACTATGACAATTTTGATCAAGTGAATAAAAGAATTTTGGCAGATGCCACCATCATGTATTTGAATAAATTCAATATAGCCCTATTGGAAATTTTACAAGAGCTTCCTAAGAGTTTAAGGAGAGTACTGGAAATGAGAAAAGAAGCAACTAAGGCTAAAGATCTAGAACTCAGAGAGTATGTCCTCTCCACACTATGTCCTGTAATGGCCAATAAAGAAGCAAATAAAATTCTCAAAGAAGTCAAAGAAAAATTCAGAAGCAAAGTCCAGATGAACAAGCTAATGCTTGGTGAGACTAAGGAAATTGCATAGGAAATAGAGTAAATTCTGAGAAAGGCTTTAGACAAAGATAAATACTACATTGTTTCAGAAAAAACAAGTTGAAGAAGACAATCCTCCTACTCCGGAACAAGAAGCTCCTAAAGAAGAAACTAATAAGAGAATTAATGACCAAAGTACTAATCTAGATCTTCCAGAATTAATCTATGAGGAGACCAATGATGGACCTGATTCATCAAATCCTAATATTGGAGAAGTTCAAGAAGAGGAACAAGTCAATCAAGAGGACATAGAAATGGTAGACAAAATAGTTGATACAGAGGTAACTCCTCCACCTAATCACTCTGGTAGAGAAGAGGATATTGCTACCACACAGAGCCCTTCGGATCAGGTAGTAAGTGGTGAGCAAACATGAAAGAGTCCCTTTGGAGAAAACACAAAGAAGAGTAAAATAGAGAAAGAGGAAGAAAAAGGAAAGAAGGATAAGACAGAAGAAGATGGTCCAAATGTTGAAGCACCTAAAGCAGATACTGAGAATTCAGGAGAACAAAAGGATGGTTTTGAAATGGTTACAAGAGACACTGCAGATGCAGTAAAAAGTCTTCTTGAAAAAGAAATGCTTGAACTTGATGAGCTTGAGCTACTCCAAAGCCTAGCCAATCCAGATGCTCTCTCCCCAATTCAATTGATGAAAATAGCATCATTCACCCAAGTAAAGGCTAGAGAAAAAATGCTAAAGTCCCACATGGAGGACAATGAGCTACCGAGGCTTACAACTAGAATTTTGGAGAAATTAATGCCAACCTATCAGAAGAATCAAAATGATTCCCCCTCTGGACATCTAAAAAATCTTGTAAGTTTAGTAAACTCACATTTTGAGTCTTTTGAAAAGTCTGCGGAGGCAAAAGTTTAGAAAGAGTTCTTGAATAAGATTGAAGTTAAAAATTTGATAAGGAGTGATAGGTTGATACTAGTCATTAGCATAAAGAGCATTCAGAATGCCCTAAGAGATGGAGGAGATATATAAGTTTTTCCTATCATGGTCTACAGTCAATGAGGATATTGAGAAGAAGATAAAGGAACAAGAACATAAAATATCAGTTCTATCTCAAAATTTTGATCCTCTAACTGCCTCTCCTATATGCCAGGAATGTCAAGTTATTAGCTTGAAAGATGAAATAAAGGGACTTGTAAAAGAGAAAGGTAATACTATGAAGAGGATGTGTGAACTTTGGGGATTGATTGCCCCCAAGTTGGAATCCATTCATAATGCCTTATCCGAAGCCCATAATGCACTTCAGACAAGTGATCCTCTGGATCTAGCAAAGGCAGAAGCATATGCATTTTTGTTGAGTGGGCACATCTCAATTTTGGATGGAATGAAGAGTACTTGGGCCTTTGAACTTGTGCAACTAAAAACTAATTTCGTAGACATTCTCAAGTTCATGTAAATAAGACTTAATGATTAATTGTACATATGCGACAATATATACAAAATGTTTGGAGAGTTTTGGCTTGCGGACCCCACTCTTTTCCATTGATGTCAAAGGGGAAGTGAAGGGTAGTGAAAAATGAGGTATTCAACAAAGGGGGAGTTGCACTAGACACTTAGTCATTTTTCACTAAGTGTTGCCATCAATGCCAAAGGGGGAGATTATTGGCAAGAGACACTGCTAGGCATGATAAGTGTTGTCATTGATGGCAACTAAGATCATCCCAATCATCCACATAATACAATCTGTTCACACAAGAAGTCAGAATCAGAATGTGTCTAAGTTCGGGCAGTCAGGAATAGAACAAGGCAATAGGGTTCGGTATCTTGGTCCAGATCTATCCAGTGGAAAGGCATGGTCTGTTGCAGATCTGAGGTAGTTGTAAGCATTGTCAAGACATTCTAAATCCAAAGTTTTGTCCTCCAAAGATGAAGGACTCAGAATATATCAACTTCTGAGTATCTCGGTTTGACCAAACAAATAGAAGAAGAATAGGCAGACCTTGCAGAAGGTCTTGATTCCGGATGTATGGAAGTGGTTTGTTGGACAAATGGTGATGATTAGTGATAGTGGCTGACATGAGTGATGATTTTCAAGAGCAAGTTTTGGTCCGCACCTTAAGCTATGCATAGATCTAGCCGACAGAGTAGAGCATTCATAAAAGTTCTAAGTGTTGTTGAAGCTGACTGATAGAATGATTGTAGATCATATTGCAGATATATATAGCCGATGAAATTGGATGATTCAATGTGTGTGTTGGCGACAAAGGTGTAATTGCAAAAGGAAGCAGAGATCAAAGTTCATATGCTAGCAGAGTAGTAAGAGGAGGAGAATAAAGATGAAGTGTATCAAGTTAGTTTTCTATGCTTAACTGGAACTGAACTCCAACATTGTTAGATGCCAAATATTAGTTCAATTTTATTGTAGATAGTGAGCCTTCTTTTGAGCAGTGAGCTCGAATGTATGTGCATTCCCCATCATAATATTTTTAGCAGAGTATAATCTTTGTGGGTTAACCCCCACTGTGGTTTTTCCCTTAACCGGGTTTGCATGTCAAAAATCTTGGTGTCAAGTGTACTATTTTCATTTCTGCTCGTGTTATTGATTAATGCTAAAATGTTTTGATTATTAAGAGAAAGAAATTGTTAATATGTGTGACAATTGATTCACCCCCCCTCTTAGTTGTCCGAACCTAATTCAACAAAGTTGATTGACATGTTTACGCCTTATGTGTATTGCCACCGAGCACGTTGATACATGTGAGTGGGTTTCTAGGGATGTATGGAATTTTTTTTGATATTTCATGTCATGACCACATGACAAATGTGGACATGACATGTGTTGCATGTCGTGACAGCATGGGAAATGTGGGCATGACACCGACAAGTGCAGCTGCGTGGCATTCAATTCGAAGTCAGTGAGAAAACCATTGCCCAAGCCATGGGCTTGTCCAGCAGAGGGAAAAATTGAAAAGGCAAAGCAAGGTGCAGGACAAGGATAGCATGGAAAGGTGAAACCCCAACCAAAATTCAAGGGGGTTTCAATAGGAGGGAGCTGGTTAACCCCTGGGATAAGGTATGTTATGTTTTAATGAAGTATGTGACTTTAGAGGGCCACTACAAATGTTTCTTTCACTACCATTTTTCTCTCCTTAATCACTTCCATCACAAAGTCATTATTAGCTTCCCATTTTACCTATTGACATCTGTTGAGGCTACTATGAAAGCCACTAAGGATTCACTATCCAAAAACCCTAATGTATCTTTTGTCCCCCTCCACCAAGGTTTAATCCTCCATCTCTATCACTTCCACCTCTCAATCTATCCACCTAAGCCCATTACCACATGTTTGATTGAGGATTCCCCCTCAAATCCTATGGTAGGGTCCTCTTCTAAAGATAAACAGATTCTAGCCCTAGAGATTGTTGAAACCCCTATGAGTAAAAAGTCCAAGCCTTTAGTGGTTTCTAGGTCCCCACCTCTCACTAAAAAGAAAAAAAAATGTCTCTATTGCTAAGGATCCACCACCTATTGTGATCATGGAAGTGTTAGAAGGTCCTGATGCCTACCCCACCTAACTATCGAATCTTAAGACCTCGACCCACTCCTTTGCACAAAAGGAGGTTGAGACAGGGCTTTGTACCTTGAAGAGTGGTTCAAAGGACATTGATATGGAGCGGGTGCCTATTAAAAGAGGTCCTACTGGGCCTAGTAAGAGTTCTAAAACCAAAAAGCCCAAGGTTGACCTTATGCAGGGTGAGGAAGGTGATGGTGTGGAGTCTACTATTAAACCCAAGGAGAAACATAGCATAGAGGAGGAGATCACTGAGGAGAGAACAAATGATGGTTTGGTTGTGAAGGAGGATGGTAAGGAAGAGAATACTGGTAAAAACAAAAATGAGGCTTCTGGGAGTAGAAGGCCAAGTATCAGAAGATCCAATAGGATGGCAGGAGGGCTTACCCCCAAACTCACCGAAGTGGAGGATTCCAGTGACACCGCGTCTGATGATAATGTGGATTTACAGAAGGTGATGGAGACCCTAAAAATTGAGGAGTACCAGGAGGGGGCTAGTTTGTTTGAAGAAATGAATGCCTTGGATTCTAATTTGGATGAGGAGAAAGTGGAGATGACTAAGGAGACTGCACCGGTTAAAAAATATTGTGATCAATGTAAATAAGTTGTTGTGGAGGTTGTGGAGCTCAAGGCTAAGCTGGCTACCTTGGAAAACAACATGAAGGTGTTGTCTACTTTCAGCACAAAGGTGATATATAGATTGGTGACTACGTTGTCTATCCTTCAAGATTTAGAACTCAATAGGCATGGTTTGGATGTAGAAACTTTTGTTAATTATGAAGAGATGTATAAATTCCTCATAGAGGATTTGGGGTAGATGTTTGTTTAGTTTCTATTGGTTCTAGTTTTTGTTTTTGATTATGGGTTTTGACTATATGTTTTGGTTTGGGACTATCAATTATTAGTGTGTCATTTGTCTATTGTTGGTAGCCTGGGTTTCTTAGCCCTTGTAGCTTTTTATTAAAGGGATCATCACCCTTGTTTTCTTCTTACCATAATAAACAACAATTGTACATCATCATCATAATAAATCAACAACATATCTTATCATCCAGCTATCCCAATCAGATTGTTAGAGTCTAACTCTAGATCTTATCCATTAGCTTGTCACTTGTTTGAGAATTTGTCTCTCTCAAACCAAAAACCAAGTTAGTATCTACCATTAGTGGACTAGATAGATTAAGAGAGTGGCTCATCTTGAGTTGGTAAGCTTCACTCCCCATATAGTCTTTCTTGAGCTCATTAGTCTAGTTCTTGAAAGATAATCCTAATTTCATCCTATCCACAATCTAGATTTATCTCAATCTAGTTTGATTGTCATAACTATCCAAAAATCAATCATATAAATCATCACATCCAATCAACCTTAGAGTATCATCATTTTAACAAAGTCCAAACATCATCAATCATCCACTTCTATCATCAAAAGGTCTAAAATTTTTTTATGCCTGTCACTAGATCTCAATATAAGAAAAACATGGAGACCAATCAAACTAACCCAAAGATGCTTCCAACCAACCAAAAGACTCCTATACATGCCAGACATTTTACCACGGGTATGCCTCCCATGTCTTTCTTCCAAGTGGATAAACCATAGGTCCATCATCTTCCACAGATATAGGTCCACACTCACATGAAGATCCCATAGACCTTGTTGACTTGGGACATGATTTAGAGGAATTCCAAGATCTTGAAACCTTACAAGCCTTAGATCGTCTCCTAGAATCAAATCCAAATAGATTTTTCCTTCTACTTTCTAGAAAAGTAGCTAAATTACCAAGTGATTTTGACATCTCCACCACCAAAGAACAAGACCCCATATCCTTTGCTATTTTTGCCATGGGAGGATCACATCCCATCCTTATTTTTAGCACACCAAGTCTATCATCAAACAATCTAGTTAAAAGCATCCCCTTATCCAATCCCTTTTCTTCATTTCCATTCACTAATCAATTTGTCAACCCTCTATATCAATCTCCCATAATGTATAGTCACATTTCCACAAACATTTCATCCTCTATTCTTCCAAATATTTCATCAATATCCACCATGCCTCAACCTAGTGTATCTATCACTTCATACATTCCTTCGGTATCCAACCCATACTAATATCTATCATCACAACCCCAACTATCTAATCTATACTCATATCCACCAAATCCACCTCACACATCACAACCTCCATTATTAAACTATCATGGACTTGCAACTCACCAAAATATAACACCTGAATTGGAACATAAACTCTTGCATATGTAGAAACAAATCACAGACTTCACATCAGGACATACAAAGAAAAACTTCTCGTTAGAAGACATATGTCCTTATCCTTTTGATAGGACCATACCTATGATTCCTTTTCCTCATAATTTTTAAATGCCCAAATTTGACAAATACAAAGGAAAAGGAGATCCAAAAGAACACCTTAGAGAATTCTATGTTGCTTGCCTAGAGGTTATTGACAATGATACATATCTTATGCACCTATTCTCTCGTAGTCTTGGAGGACAAGCTATTGAGTGGTTTTCTCACTTACCCCTGGGAATTAAGACCTTCACTGAGTTAGCTGAAAAGTTTGTAGCTTATTTTTCATATAACATAGAACATGAGATTTCCATGATTGATCTATGCAATAACAAACAATGAAATGGGGAAACCTTCATATCCTTCCTATAACATTGGAGGAACATGGCTAGCAAATTCCCATGGCCTATCCCCTAGAAACAATTGGTTCACATATTTGTCCAAAACTTAAACCTAGAAATAGGTTTTCACCTACAAATTCAATGTGCCAATTCATTTGATGAAATCATATCCAAGGGAACAAACATTGAAAAGGCTCTTATTGCTAAAGGTCTAGAAAAAATATTCAAAGACAATAAAGTCAATCCTCAACAATCCAACAAAAAACCTAGATTTTGTTCTAAAAACAAAAATATCATCAATGATGGTGTTGTAGATGCAAAACACATTTAGAATGTCAAAACACCAATAAATCTAAAACCCATCAATAACACTATACCTGCTCCTAGAGAATAACCTAGACAAGATTCAACACCAAGATAAAGATTCACTCCATTAGGAGAACCCAATGAATCAATCTTACAAAAACCAGTTCAGACAGGTCTCATCACATTACCCGAAGAAAGATAGTATGATGAACCTCAGTTTAAACCTTCATGGTACAAAGAAAATGAATATTGTGAATTCCATAGGGTTAAGGGACACAAAACACTTGAAAGTATGAAACTCAAGAACATTATTTAGAATCTCATTGACCGAGGAGACATAATCGTTGACAATCAACCTAAACATTCATCTAACAATGATCTCAATATATACAAGGATCCATTCCCTCCTCATGGTAAAGGTAATGCGCTTGACAAAGGTAACACCAATAAAAATACAAACCATGCATCCACCTCTTATGATTCCATTTTCTCACATAGAGGAAAGTCATACTCATGTGTCTACCCTTTCTATCAAAGGCAAAGCCCTAGATTGTGTAGTAACAACCCATTGTGGTTGTGTCACACTTCAAGGGTACCATCTAATACATATTCATCATCTGAGTATAATATCTTAGGCCATTTAAGAAAAACATTGGCTCAGATATCCATTTTAGACCTTCTCTTAGCACCTCCTGTACACAAAGCAATCCTTAAGAAACATTAATATTGATTGGTTTCAAGCCATGATAGGGCATATTGCTTTACCCCATCATCTAGTACTCACGGAACAAGATTTTCCATCCAACAATCTATATCACAATGATGCCCTTCATCTGGAAGTTTGCATTAGCCAACGTAAAGTCAAAAGAGTCCTTATAGATGGTGGCGCTTGCCTAAATATCTGTTCTCTCAAGTTGATAACATATTTGGGATACTCTAAGGATGTCATTGATCCAGAGAAAAATATAACTATCAAAGCCTATGATGATGCAAAATGTGAAACAAAAGGTGTTATTCACTTGCCTATCCAGGTTGGTCGCGCTTTTATAGATACCCATTGTCAAGTTTTGGACCTTGATCTCCCATACAATATCATTCTAGGTCGCCCATGGATACATACCATGTAGGCCATGCCCTCTACATATCATCAATGCCTAAAATTCCCATATAATGGTACCAAAATAACTATCCATGGAGATCCTAGACCTTTTGAGTTTTGTTGGGCTATGCAACAAAGATACCACAACTCAAATCAAATCCCAAATAATGATGCAGTTCAACCATCTTCCTCCCATATTGATCCTTCAACTTTAAAAAATCTACACCTGATGCTCTTGTCCCCAAGATCAAGGTCCAATACAAAGACAAGGGGTTTGGTGAATATGAGCTACATAAATCATGCTGTGTGGGAAATCTTCCAATATCACCAAAATCTTATGGAAAACTGCCTTTAGCACAATCAGTTTCGAGAGTTGTCATACAAGGTAAACCCACAACTTTCACACCTTGGGGGGTTCTGGATAAAGAGTCCATCAATGAAGATGTTTCCTCCTGGTTATACAAAGAAAAGTAAGATCTAGCAAAATTACCAGTAGAGAAATATACTACAGGGCTTCATATTGTAAAAAATATGGGATATAAAGGTCAAGGTGGCCTTGGACTTCATGAGCAGGGAACATTAGAACGTATAATTGTGACTAAGAGGTATACTTGACAAGGGTTAGGGTACAGAAAGGAGGTACCTAAGTCCTCAGACATTGAGTATATTCTTGATGAAGTAGCAAAATCTTTTCCCATGGTTGAGAGTTCTAACAAGAATATTGATATGCCAAAACTAGGGTAGATAATGAGAAAGATTTAATATTCAACAACTAATTTAGTTTGGTCTAAGTGTTAATCCGGGGGTGTAAACTTGCGAAAGATGTAGTGGCTATATGCGCAAGGGATGTAGATAGTGAGGTGAGTGTGGATGAAATGCAACTAAAAAAATTAACTAAAACTGCTAAGAAACTCTATGATAAATACTGCTGCAATAGTTTGCTACAAGAAATCTGCAAGTTGCCAAAACTGTACAGGCTACTACAGGAATTGTGCAAATTTTGACAACTATATTTCTATAAAATTAAGCATTTAAAAACTAAACTGAAACTGTGTAAATGAAAGGAAATCAATTATCAACAATCACAAAACTACTTTTATCCCTGTTGCTCACACATTTTAATAAATAAAGAAAACCACATTATTTAAAATAAAACATACTTCAAAAAATAAAAAATAACTTCACCACCATTTCAAGAGAGTGGGCCCTCCTCTCGATCCATGGGGTGTCTAAAACACTCTGTCACAAACTCAAATCAGAAATATCATATATTCATTGAGAAGAAACATAATCCTATTACATTGTTGTGTTATTCTCACCCTGCTACATTATTTCTGCTTTTGCTACCTTCTGCCTCATGCAATTGTTCTATTCTTGCATTATTCTCTACTTCACATAGCTCATCATTATTTCTGCACTATTCTCTCTATATATCATGCAACTCCCATTATTATTCTATCGAGCGTGCCCAACTCTCCCTATATATAATGAATGGGACATGAAACAAATTCTATTCCATTTTCTATTCTCACCCCCTCCTTTCATTTCATGGTTTTAAACCCACGAGTTTCATTGATTGTTTATTTATTGATAACAGATCAGCCTAAAATGGAAGAACTTATTTAGCTCATGGTTACAATAATAAAATAGAATATTATTTTTGGCATGGGGACATTCTCCTCCATAGAATTAAAATTGAAGATTAATTGGTTATAACTAGATAACCAAGTATTTTATGAGAAAATAATTACTTTAATAATGTTTATAGTTGGAATTAATTTTCTAGTAGGTGCACCCATGGGCGACATGAGGTTTGTAGTCTTCTCCTTCAATTAGCATGTTGCAAGATATATTTTCTCCACATAATGAAAGCAAATATGAGTGAATACAATATAATATTTATTATTCACATATTTTATCTAAAAACTAAATTAAATATTACTTATATATATTTCATCATTTGCAACATAAAAGTGGTAAAATGATATGGTATGATATGAAAATGGAATATGAGAATGGGTATGAAGGCATATGAAAAAGGCTAAAATATGACATAAAATGGAACATGAATAGCTTTTACCAGATACCATCGATGACTCCTTTATGCATCTCACAAACTTATTCTAAGAAACCTCTATCTTCATGATATCCTCCATCTCCCTTATATTCACTACCAAATCCCAAAGCCTTACACTTGTTTATCCTAACCTTTTCGATTGGGACCAACAAGGTCGTCTTGTTCTTGACTTATTTCAGAACAATGAGGCTATTACCGAATTCATGGGAATTCAAAATGGTATTCCACTAGGAGACCATAAATTGGTTTTATCATGGACCTAGACTCTACAACATACTTCAACGATAAGGCCAAATCCTATAGTTGCAAAAATGAACAAAATAAAGAAATAAAAACCCTTAGTGAAAACCACAATGTGCTGCTATCGGATTCAAAAATAGTAAAAATAAAGGACATATCTAAGGGTGAAAACCTCTCTGAGGGACCTAAGGATGGAGGATTTGACCTTCCTACAAGTCCAAATATCAAGGGAGATTTCCACTATTGGTTGAGAAGTCACAGAAAATGAATTTAGGTACAAAACAAAATCCTAAAATTACATTTCTAGTAGCATCGCTTTCAGAACAGGATAAAAAGAACTTCACGACTTTCTTCTTGAAAAGAACTATAAATTTTTCTTAGTCTTATGCCAACATGCCAGGATTGGATCCATCACTAGTAGTACATCATTTAGCAGTCTTTCTTGATGCTAAACTAGTCAAATAGAAATTCAAAAAAATGTATCCACAAATAACATTACTAGTAAAAGAAGAGCTATAGAAATGATTAGACGTGAAATTCATTTATCTTATTAACTATCCAAAATGGATTTCCAATCTTATACTTACTTCAAAAGTCATTTGGGGTATCTGAATCTGCACAGATTTCAGGGACCTAAATAAAGCATGTCTGAAAGATGATTTTCCATTACCCAACATAGATATCATCGTAGATTTGACAAATGGACACAAAATGATTTCCTTAATGGACAGGTTTTTAGGATACACTCAAATTCTTATAGCACTAGAAGATCAACATAAGATGACTTTTACTTGTCCTTGGGGTACATATTGTTGGAAATTTATGCCTTTTGGTTTGAAAAACACTGGAGCTACATATCAAAGGGAAATGAAAATACATTTTCATGACCTCTTTTACAGTATCATGTAGGATTATGTTGATGACCTACTAGGTAAATCAATTATAAGAGGACATTTATAGGTTCTAGAACAAATATTTGACAATCTAGAGAAATACCAAGTTAGACTGAATCCAAAGAAATGTGTATTCGATGTTACTTGAGGAAAATTGTAAGGATACATAGTATCTCGTAGGGGTATCAAAGTTGATCCAACTAAAGTGACAGCCATTGTTGAGATGCCTCCACTAGCTAATTTGAAACAATTAAGGAGCCCACAAGATAAACTTCAATCAATCAAGTGCTTCATTCAAATGGGTATTAATTAGTAGTGTACCTTTGATCAATTAAAAGATTTGCTAAGAAGTAAAAAGTGTCCACATGTCTTTTTAGTTCCTTGTTTAGCTCCTAGGTTGCTTGATTACATTATATCTTCAAAATGTTTCTCTCGATGCAGAATTTCCAGACACCAAGCTAAAATTGGAATGTGGGCCACTTGGTTTAGCATATCCTAGACCTAAAGGAGGTTAAAGGATCTAGGCGGTACTGCCCAGGTCCCTCCCTTTTGGTTGGGGCAAATTCAAATGTATGTCGTGTTTACATCTTCCTAGAGGTTTCTCCTTGTCAGATCTTTTGGTTTGAATTGTCGATTCTAAGCGGGAAAGCATATATAAGTGTATTTTTGAGTTTATTATTAAACTAGATGGGGATAACTAGCTAGAGACTTTGAAGTGAAGAGCATCATTTATGCAAGCAAGAGCATTCATTGTGATTCTAGCATAGATTTGTGTATTGTTATTGTGTGTTATTGTAGATATGGAGCTATCATCTATCCTTCCTTAGGAGTTGAAGGATCTTCATCATTCTAAGGGTTCATCACATAGGTGATATCAATGTTTGTTTCTCATCATTTGGATAATCATATTATCATTGTTTTCAGCCTCTTCCCCCATGAGGGCACTCACTCTTTATCAATCAATGATGATGGGAAGCTTGAATGCTATCCTGAGATTTGACTGAGGCAAGTCCCTAAACACCATAACCCCACAAACCCTCTTTTATATTCTTTTGTACAGGTTAAAGGAGCGAGATCTAGAAAATACAGAGCTATAGAAAGACTGGGTGCAGAATAGGGTTTCAAGATTTAAAGACAGATTCAAGATATTCCTTCATCAAGGACCTAGGTGGAACCACCCTTGTCCTTCTACCTTTTCTAGGTTTAGATCTAGCATCAGAAAAATGTTTAGAGCAACTTTCCAGTTTACACCTTCGGGTAATTCCTTTAGTTGGGAATTGGGTGGTACCATCAAGGTCCTTTGACACCTTTGCTTTCTGGAGACAGGTTTTATCATCCCCTTGATTATCTTTGTGCAATTGGTTTCTAGGTTTCTATCGTATTTCCTCCATTATAAGAAAATCTTTGTGAAACTAGGGTTTTATGCATTGTTATCCTAGGGTTTGAGAAAAAAAACTAAATTAAATCTTATCCATCTATAGCATACAAGAGTTCAAGGTCAGTAGCTAAGTCCTCCTTCATTTGGTAGTAATTTGGCTCGACCTTGTCCTTGAATGTTATATGGAAAAAGGTTTGATCTAGGTCATATTCTAGTTATTGTCATTCTCCTTTCTCATACTAAACAAGATTATCTAGCTACGCCTCCAATACTGATGCCTCTAGTGGCGAGAAAGCCCTTGTTATTATATATCTTTGCTACTTCAGCTACATTAGGAGCCCTACTTGTACAACATGATGAGTCATGGAAAGAGCAAGAATTTACTATATCAGTCATACATTGGTTGTCTATAAACTTAATTATACCCCAATGGAATGAGCATGTTTAGTTATTATTTTTACCTCTCAAAAACTATGACATTACATTCTTAATCAAAAAACTAAGCTCATCTCGAAAGTTGTCCCATTGAAATATCTAATGTCTAAAGCTTCTTCCACAGGTCATCTGGCTAAATGGGTTATGATCCTTAGTGAGTTCGATATTGAGTATGTTGATCAAAAGGTAATTAAAGGACAAGTTATAGTAGATCAACTAGTAGAAGCACCTATAACAGATACTCATCCTATGATCTCCAATTTACCAGATCAAGAGATATTCGTTGTCAACATAGCTTCTACATGGAAACTATATTTTGATTGTTCTTACACTCAACATGGTTCAGGGGCCAAAGTTCTTTTTATCACTCCTCAAGGTGATTGTATTCCAAAGTCATATTGGTTAGCTTTTCCTTGCATAAACAACATTGCTGAATATGAAGCTCTCATTACAAGACTCTGCATGGTCGAAGTTCTTTTTATTTAACTACAAGTCTATGGTGATGTAGACACCCGAAAATGACCAAGTCGTCACATCACTTGCATTTCATCAGTTCTTCCAAATCACTTGCATTTCAACGTTAATTAAATAATCTAATTATTTAATTAATTTCATCAATTCTTCCAAAACTCCAAAATTCAACATTAATTAAATAAATCCTCTTTATTTAATTAATTTCATTAAATTCCTCTTTATTCTTCCAAAATTAAATAATTTTTATTATTTAATTAAATCATTATCCTTTTCAAATTTCAAGTCCACATTAATTAAATAAATTCCATTATTTAATTAATTCATCAAATTCTATCTTATCTACAATTAAATAATTTACATTATTTAATTAAATCACTTGTTCTTCTAAATTTAAATAAATCATGCAAATTTACTTAAATTGTCTCAATCCTCTAAAAATAAATAAAATCTAGTATTTTATTTACAATCTTTATATTCCTCTATCATGCACAATTAAATAAATGAATTTATTTATTTAATTACAATTATCTTCCAATTCCTCTTAAAATATCTTGTTAACCCATGTGCACAATCAATCTTTTTTTTAGAACTCTAAAAAAGGCAAAATTACAAGTTGAGTTATCTATTCAATCAATCTTATTTTCATCATATCTTAATAAAAATATCATTATGGATTGACACATGTCATGTGCACATTCATCATGGTTATTTGTTTTATCTCCTTCGTCGATTCTTCTAAATTATCTAGACCGTTGATCAATCTCTGTTGAAACCTATATAAACCCCCCTCATCTCCTTCATAAATCCTCTTCGATCACTTATTCTCAGGCATCCTTTACAGTGCATTGAGCATACATCGCATCATTGAGCACCTTTTTACGATCTTTTGGCATTGATCTTTTGAGAATCTCTAGTTGCTTGTTGCAAACATGGTTTCACAACATATTTGAGCAATCCACATTCGACAAAAGAGAACAATACAATCTGGTAAAAGATTTTTTGTTTTAGTTGATTTATTCATTAATGATGGCTTTTTCATTTAGATAGATCTCTTTATGTTATGGGTTATTGATTTGGTTATTATCATAGTTTTGATTTTATCATTCAACCTATCAATTTTCCTCATACACATTCTAGCACGCCTGGTGAGACCCACTAATCCCTCTTTTTCTTTGATAAATTGATTTTTTTGAAGTACAGTATGAAACAATGTAAAAGACACAACAAAATGCTATTGGCAGTATAGTAAAGCGCTTCTGGTTGCAAAGTATAGCACCCTTGGGCGATACTGTAGCACCTCTGGTAGCACAGTAGCACGCTATTGGTAAAACAGTCCAACACGTTTGGCAGAGCAATAAGGCACTTCTAGCATATTAGGGTTTTTGAGATCTTTCTTTGTGATTGGTAGGATTTTAACTCACATAATTATCATTGATTGACTGACAAGCTGATTTATTTGTCTTTCAATTATCTTTTATACTTCTGAAGCTGACGTATTTAGGAGTATTTTCATTTTTTGACTTAACCTACCTATTTGGGGCACTATTTGAGTTGTTCTTGATCCCAGGTTACAAATTTATCAACTTTTACATCTTAGATCTTCAAGTCAACCATGAAATCATATTTTGACTTGGCCTTTTTTGATAAAATATAACTTTTTTTTAGACCTGAGGTAGTAAGGTGCTTTTGGTAGCATTGTACCGCGCATTTGGTAGTACAGTACAATGCTTCTGGTAGCATAGTAAATCTCTTCTAGATCTGCAACAACACACTTCTGGTAACACAGTGCAGTGCTTTCGGCAACATAGTAAGTCGCCTTTGGTAATACAATCAAGTGCTTCTGGTTAGATTGATTTATTTTTTCTAACTTTTGAATTTTTGTGGAACTAATCAACTTGTTGTAGCTTATTATCACTCACACAGAGCAAATGGGTTTCCCTAACATGTTCATGTAGGACAAGCATTGAATAAACTCAATCTATTGCACTAAGTCCTAGAAACATATTGCTTTCTTAAGGGACAATTGAACAAATCATTTTTTGGCAATCTAAGTCTTAGGAACATATTGCTTTCTTAAGGGACAATGGACATGAATGCAAAAACACTTCAATTTTCTAAGGGACAATGGACATGAATGCCAAACACTTCAATTTCATAAGGGACAATTGACAACTACAATCGTGTGTGTGTCTAATCTAGTTGCACCTTATTTTTCTTATAACAGGACAATTGAACCTCTGTTTGGCGTGCTTGCTCTTACATTTCAGTTATTTCCTTTAGAAGGGCCTGCTTTTGGATTGTGCTTCATCCAAAAGGGATGACCCTAAGCGGAGTTTTCCTTTGAACCGCTATATAAGAGGGATAAGGCAAAATCTGAGTCCTAACCGACGTCAGCGTTACCTTGTGGTGCCAAACTGAAAAGAGGTGTACTAGCTCTTTGTGGAAACAATTTTCACATTGAGTGAACTATTTGATACTCTTAGTAGGATTGGTTAAAGCTTTTAGTAGCTTGTCACATTGCTTGTAAGGTGTTGGTTCCTCAAAGTTACTAAGAACCAATCTAGATAGTGACTACCTGATCCACCTTCGAACGTTGCAGTAATCATCAGTGCAAGGGGAATCGATTTAAGCCCTCAAGATACTCACCATTGGCTCCCTTGAGAAGAGATAGTATTCCCTCGACCATAAAGCTCTTGTGACCTACTTGAGATTTCCAAGGGGAGGGTGAGATATCCCTACCTATTGTCTCTCGCAAAGATACAAATGTCTGACACCTTTATGGAATGACATTTGGTCGATAGAGTATTAAGTTGTGAGCTAATCTACTGCAATGAAACCTTGTCTCTAGGGATAAAAAGTGCTTGATATTGTTTGCAATTGTCTTATACCCATGGAAACATTGGGTTTTTTTGTGAGCCTTAAACATACACTATCTGTTGTTTCATTCCTTTTTTTGGCCACTTTGTTTGTTGTGTTTTCTCCTGCCAAAGCAAATCCAATCAAAATCAAATCCAAAACTATCAAAATTTGCCTTATAAACAACACTGACACTACTTTAGCGCCTCTGGTATAACAACAGCTCACCTTTGGTATAACAGTAGCTCATCTTTGGTATAACAATATCTCACCTCTGGTAAACCTATTTTGGCACCCTTGGTATAATAGTAGCTCACTTTTGGTCTAACAGTAGCTTGCCTTTGGTATAGTAGTACCTCGCCTTTGGCAGCTCAGTCCAGCACCTTTGGTAACACAATAGCTCACTTTTGGTAACACAGTCCTGCACCTTTGGTCAAACAGTATAGCGCATTTGGTCCAGTAAACTGTGCATCAAAACTATCATTCCTGAAAAACACAAGTAAACCCTTGCAAAACACAACATATTGTCCTAGTGTCTCCCATGGTAACCACTAGACTCTAGCAAACTATGAAGGTTAAGCAAGTCACCCCAAGGAAGTGCAAATCGCCTCCTCGTATGCCTCAACCAAGCCAATCCAACATGACTCCCAAGCTTACTCCAAAGACACCAATGGCAAAATCAACCAACTCTTAAAATATGCCACAACAGGACCAACCAAACAATCCTCAAGGAGGTAATGTCCCTTTGATTGATGTAACTCAATTTACTACCGACATGCCTCATGATTTTGCTACACCTGGTTATACCATAGGTCAAGTCCCATCTCAAGAAGAGTGACACTTTGAAATAAGTCAATCATCTCAAGAAGATAGACAAGACCTTGATGAAATCATACCTAAAGCCATGGCCGCCTTTGACAAAATCCTTAGCGAGAACTAAGATCATTTCTTTCGCTTGCTAGCAGAGCAAGGAGCCAAATTACCCAAAGGTTTTGATCTATCAAATCTTAGCAAACCTAACAACACCCAAGACACTATAATGGCGGTCCAAACCATGTCAACTGTGATCACACCCATACCCGAACAAAGCTTACAAGGGAGAAAAATTACACAATATGAGAATCCCCTTTATCAAAATCCAATGGCAGAGAGACCCATATCACCTCTCCTGACTCCTATGGAAATTTATAAATGCCAACAAGAGACTCTATATCGTCAAGCAAAACTAGCAAGACAAGCCGCTCTAGCAAAATCAAACATACAAAACACTCCTAAATTGCCCACACCAATCGCAAGTCGAACATTGGCTACCCCATCACGAGAAGGTTTTCCACCAAATTACAATCTGGGAAACACTTATGTAGCAATGCAACAAGGGTCTCAACAAACACCCCCACCAACATCACAAACCTTTCGTATCCTTCAACCTCATAATGTCACACAACCCCAACCATTACAAAACACGTCTACTTATGTCCCTCCACCACAACGTTCCTTGCCACTAACCTTTTTCAACACACCTCTCAATCAAGCCCAACCATCACAAAATGTCAACACAACATTTGTTCCTCCACCAAAATGCTCATCAACCCTAACCTTTTTCAATACATTTCCTAACCACCCTCAACATTCCCAAAATCAAACTTTCCAAAGCTATGGTCCACCACCGCAACCAAACCCAACAAACTTTAGATTTCCTCCACCGAACTCTTATCAACAACCATCACAAAGCCTACATTGTTATCTAGCACCACCCCCACCTCCTCAAAATCAAAGCACCCAATTCCAACCCACTCTAAACTCAACATACAACGGATACGACCCCAACCAATCATACGACCCTTACAACATCAACGCCCATAGATTCCATTACAATATTCCATATGGGCAACAACAACCACTTCTAGGACAACAGGAGATGTTTCCAACCCCTCCCATGACTATGGAGCTGAAACTTGCAGAAGTTCAACAACACCTATCTAATCTTACATTTGGCCATGCCAAGAAGACCTTCTCTTTAGAAGAAGTTTGTCCTTATCCTTTTGATCAGTCATTACCCATGATCCCCTTCCCTCACAATTTCACTATTCCCAAATTTGATAAATACAAAGGAAAAGGGGACCCAAAAGACCATCTTAGAGAATTCTATCTTGCTTGCTTCAAGGTCTCACATAATGACACATATCTCATGTGTCTTTTTCCTCGTAGTCTTGGAGGTCAATCTATAGAATGGTTCTCACACCTACCCATGAGTATCAAATCTTTTAATGAGCTTGCGGAGAAATTTGCCACCCATTTCTCTTACAACACAGAACATGAGATATCCATGATTGACCTATGCAACAATAAATAGAAAAATGGGGAAACTTTCATTTCCTTCATTCAAAGATGGAGACAAATGGCTAGCAAATTCCCATTCAAGATACCTAAAAAGCAGCTTGTTAGCATATTTGTGCAGAACCTTAACCAAGAATTAGGTTTCCATTTACAAATTCTTAGTGCAATAACCTTCGACAAAACTACCTACAAGGGAATCGACATTGAAAAAACCCTCATTGCTAAAGGTGTGGTCAAAATCTTCAAAGACAACAAAGACAATGCTCCCCAACAACAATCAAATGACAAACCAAAATTTTGGAACAAAAATAAAAATGTGATCAATGATGGTGTGGTAGATTCCAAACATTGCAACAACCCCTTCAGCTTTCAAAATTGAGTCAAACTCTACATCAACAAAACCAACAAATTCAACCATACCAAAACCAATGACAACAAGAGTGACCTCAACAAGATTACCCTCCGCCACGTCAATTCACTCCCTTGGGAGAGCTTATTAAGATTTTTTTTATAGAAACTTATACTCAATAAACTCATCACCTTACCAGATGCTCCTCCATATGGTGAACCTGTTTACAAATCCTTGCGATACAGAGAAAATGAATATTGCGAATTCCATAGGAGCAAAGGACACAGACTCACATCATGCATGAGACTCAAGCACATCATTCAAAACCTCATTGACAGAAATAAAATCACTTTTGAGGATGAACAACCACTCCAACACACCAATTAGGATCTCAATATGTACAAGGAACCATTCCCTAACCATGGTCAAGGTCCTCCTTCGGATAAAGGTAAACATGTTAACAAAGCTTCCACTTCCTATGACTCCATTGTGGGTCGTTTTGAAGACATTCGTGTGTCTACCCTCACAATCAAAGGAAAATCTATGGATTATGCTGTTACAATTCATCGAGCTCGTGTCACCATTCGTAGTCCTACACCAAGTCTCCCAACCCAATTTGATTACAATCTTGTCGAACATCTAGGGAAAACCCCTATGGAGATCTCTATCTTGGACCTTCTACGGTCGTCACCCGCACATAAAGCTGTGCTAGAAAAAGCCCTACAAGAGTCTTCGGTTCCCAACAACATAGTAGTCACAAATTTCCAAGCTATAATAGGTAAGATTGCCTCACCCTACAATGTGTCTTCTCTAAAAAAGACCTCCCATCCCATAATCCATGTCACAATGACGCCCTTCACATTAAGGTTCTCATCCATAAATGCAAGATCAAATGCATACTTATAGATGGTGGTGCTGGTCTCAATATCTATTCTCTAAAGTTACTCAAACAATTGGGATACTCTAAGGATCAAGTCAACATTAATCAAAGTATTACAATCAAAGGGTATGATGATGCAGAGCGCCGTTCAGAGGGTGTTATCCACTTGCCTATACAAGTAGGCCCGGTCATGCTTGAAACTATGTGCCAAGTCCTTGACATTGAGCTACCTTACAACATTATCCTAGGATGCCCATGGATCCATACCATGAAAGTTGTTCCCTCAATGTACCATCAGTCTCTCAAGTTCCCATTGAATGGTACGAAGATCACTATCCCAGGAGATCCTAATCCTTTTGAATTATGTCGTGTCTTGCAAGGTAGTTATAAGAATTGCAACCAAGTGCCTAAAAATGACAAAGCCATTGCATCCCCACTGTATGTCAACCCTGAAAATAAGACAAAAGTCACTGCAAGTGAACCTAATCCTCATCCTATTCCTGAAATCAAAGCTCACATCCATGATATTGACTTTGGAGAATATGATATCTCAAAATCTTGTTGTGTAGGGTGGATGCCTTTATCCCCTAAATCCTACGGCCAACCGCTCATTTCCAAAGCAACTAAAAAAGTAGCAATTCCTCCCCCAGCATCTCTAACCCAATTCCAAGAGGGAAAATTATTGGCAGAGGAAACTATTGAAGACATCTCTTCTTGGCTCTACAAGGAGAAAGAACTAGTCACAATACCAGTCAAGCAATATGGCAATGGCTTAAGGATAGTCAAAAACATGGGCTATAAAGGCAAAGGTGGCCTTGGAAAACAAAATCAAGGGACAATGGAACCCATTATTGTGATGAAGAAACTAGACAAGAAGGGGTTAGGATTTGGTAGGAAGGTACCACGCGCCTTGGATATCGAGGGTATTCTTGACAAGGTAGCTTAAACTTCTCTCATAGATTTGACATCTAATGAGGATATCATTGATGACTCTTCCCTCTATATGACTAACCTATTCATAGAATCCTCCATATTCATGCTATCATCTGTATCCTTAACATCCACCACAAACACCCAAAAAGTAACACTTGTCTACCCTGAACTTATCGATTGGGACCAACAAGGGTCCCCTGTTATAGATGTATTTTAGAATAATGAAGCTATAGCTGAGTTCCTGGGACTCTGGGATGGTATCCCTCTAGGTGATCACAAAGCTAGTTTTGTAATGGAACTAGAGCCAACAACTTATTTTGGTGAGAATGCCAAATCCTCTAGTCACAAAAGTAAAAATAAAGAAATATCTCTAGGTGAAAACCACACTGTGGCACCTCCCAATCACAAAATAGTAAAAACAAATGATGTATCCAAAGGTGAAAACCCAACTGTGGCACCTCCCGATCACAAAATAGTAAAAACAAAGGATGTATCCAAAGGTGAAAACCCAACTGTGGCACCAGAGGATGGAGGATTTGACCTTCCCCTACCATCTAAGTATCAAGAGAAGTCAACTCTCCTTGTGGAAGATTCTACAGAGATAAACCTTGGCACAGAGTAAAATCTGAAGACCACATTCTTTGCAGCATCATTATCAGAAATAGAGCACAAGAATCTTAACAACTTCTCCTTACAAATAACCATAAACTTTGCATGGAACTATGCTAATATGCCAAGGTTAGACCCTAAACTAGTGGTTCACTATCTCACAGATGATCCAATAGTTAAACCAGTCAAGCAAAAGCTAAGGAAGATGCACCCACATATAGCTCTCTTGGTAAAAGTGGAAATAAAGAAGTTGCTAGATGCAAAGTTCATCCGGCCTATTGATTATTCAAAATGGGTCTCAAACATTGTACCTGTGTCTAAACCGAATGGAGGCATCCACATGTGTAATGATTTTAGAGATCTTAACAAAGCATGTCCCAAAGATAACTTTCCACTACCGAACATTGATCTCATAGTAGACTTGACTGCGAGTTATGAAATGCTTTCTCTAATGGATGGATTCTCTGGCTACAACCAGATAAGGATAGCAGAAGAAGATGAACATAAAACAAGGTTTACTTGTCCTTGGGATAACTATTGTTGGTGTGTCATGCCATTTGGTCTTAAAAACACAGGGGCAACCTATCCAAGAGCAATGAGAGTGATATTCCACGATCTCTTTCATCACATCATGGAGGACTATGTAGATGATATACTAGAAAAATCTTCTAGGGCAGATCACATACAAGTTCTAGGATAGATCTTTGACAGGCTCGAGAAATACCAAGTACACCTCAATCATAAGAAGTGTGTCTTTGGTGTAACATCAGGGAAGTTGTTAGGATACATTGTATCTCGCAGAGGTATTGAAGTAGATCCAGCAAAAGTCAAGGCTATAGTGGAGATGCCCCCACCAAAGAATCTAAAAGCATTAAGGAGCCAGTAAGGAAGGTTACAGTCTATTAGGCATTTTATCTCACAACTAGCAGATAAATGTCAACCATTTCAACACTTACTCTGAAAGGATGTCTCATTTTGATGGGATGATAAGTGTCAAGTAGCATTTGATCAGCTCAAAGAATATCTAGCTGCACCTCCTATCTTGGTACCACCAATCACCGATAGACCCTTTGATCTTGTACATCTCAACTACAACTGCAGCCCTAGGGGTTCTTCTAGCACAACATGATGAGTCAGGAAAAGAGCATGCAATCTATTATATCAATAGAACACTAGTAGGTTATGAACTCAATTAATCTCCTATGGAAAGAGCTTGTTTAGCAGTAGTGTTCGCTTCCCAAAAGTTGCGGCATTACATGCTAAACAAACACACAAATCTAATAGCCAAAATTGACACATTAAAGTATCTACTAGCAAAATCAGCTCTTACATACAGATGGGCTAAATGGGTCATGATCCTTAGTGAGTTTGACATTGAGTATGTGGATCGTAAAGTAGTCAAGGGACAAGCCCTAGTAGATCAACTAGTAGAAGCACCCATGACAAATGTAATCCTATGGTATCTGACT
The DNA here is from genome assembly GCA_027924645.1 of Cunninghamia lanceolata. Classification (NCBI taxonomy): domain Eukaryota; kingdom Viridiplantae; phylum Streptophyta; class Pinopsida; order Cupressales; family Cupressaceae; genus Cunninghamia; species Cunninghamia lanceolata. The sequence continues at coordinate 926,732 of BSBN01001198.1, read as the reverse complement.
TCCTGGATGAGAATCTCTTCACTCTTTCTACCTCAATAATGTGGAAGTTGTATTTTGATGGATCCTACACACAACATGGATCAGGGGATGGCATCTTATGCATCACGCCTGAAAATGACTATATCCCAAAGTCATATTGGCTCGCATTTCCTTGCACCAACAACATTTCTGAGTATGAAGCACTCCTCATAGGTTTCAATATAGCCATTCAATGGGGCATCACAGAACTACAGGTATATGGAGACTCACAACTAGTCATTCAACAAGTCACAAATGAGTACCAAACAAAAGATGAAAAGTTGGTCCCCTACAAGCAACTAGTGGATGCCTACAAACCACACTTTTCTAGCATCACATTTGAGCAAATTCCAAGAGAGCATAACAAATTTATAGATTCTATGGCTTCTGTGGGGTCACTTATAGACATGCCTGCAAACACATAGAAATGTGAATTCTTGATCGAGCAATTGTTGATACCATCTGTCGATGTTCCAATTACTAAAATTATCTGTGAACTTGTTGGTCCCAATTCCCCATGGTATGAAGATATCTATGAATACCTTAGACATGGTACATTTCACTTTGAACTATCATCAACCCAAAGCAAAACCTTTATCCGCCGATCCTCCTGTTACACTATTCTGGGTGATACACTTTATCGCCAGAGTCTCGATAGTATCCTCTGACGATGTCTTAACACGGAAGAAGCTAAAGCTACCTTACGATACATACACGGAGGTCTCTATGGCACACATTCTACTAGTCCTAATCTTGTTAAGAAGATACTCCACACAGGGTATTACTGGCCTATAATAGAGCAAGATGCTTTACAGTTTGCTAAGAAGTGTCTACAATGCCATCAACATGGAGATTTGATTCACACACCAGCTCATGAACTACAACTTGTGACTACTTCATGGCCTTTTTCACAATGGAGTCTCGACCTCATAGGACAAATCCTCCCATCCTCATCCAATGGCCACAAATTCATCATTACCGCCATTGAGTACTTCACAAAGTGGGTTGAAGCCATTCCCATGACTTATATCACTAGCAAGCAAATAGCCAAGTTTATCCTTAACTACCTCATTTGCCAGTATGGTATTCCCCAAGCCATTGTCACTAATAATGGGAGACCATTCAAGAACCAAGATGTTCGTGCCTTGTGCACACAATACAATATCCAACATCACTTTTCCATTCCCTATTATCCACAGAGTAACGGTCAAGCTGAGGCTTCCAACAAAACCATTCTCAAAATCCTCAAGAAAATGGTCAATGAAGTTGGTCGTGATTGGCACCTGCAACTCAATCTCGCCTTATGGGCCTATCGCACTAGTATCAGAACACCAACTGGGGCAACACCCTATGCCTTGGTCTATGGCTCTAAAGCCATCCTACCTATAGAGGTCAAGATCCCATCTCTCAAAGGATCCATGTAGAACCTAATTGATGGAGAGGAGTATCGTACTTCCAGATTAGCTGAGCTAGAATTACTAGATGAGAGGCGCCTTGTCGCACTTAATCATGTCCATGTCTATAAAAACCGCCTCCGACGTAATTACAAAAAAAATATGAAAGAAAGACGATTTCAAGTTGGTGATCTTGTCTTAAAAGAAAATCAGATAAATCAAGCAGATCGAGCAAAGAAGGGCAAGTTCGAGCCTAATTGGTTAGGACCCTTTATTGTCACAACAAAATATGGATTAGGAGCTTATACTTTAGCTACACTTGACGAAATTCCTCTAGATGAGCCACTTAATAGTGTTCATCTCAAGAAGTTCTATGCCTGATCCTTAGAGTGTCCAAAAAAAAATCCATCCTCTGGTGAAAACCTGACAAATAGGCGCCTTGGATAAGTACCATAGTGAAAACCTAGAAAATGGGCACTATGTGTAGAGTCAATATCCATCATCTATCGAATCCTGTTCATTCCATGTCCATTTCACAACAAACTTCATCCATCCATCCATAATAAAACCATTGACCTTGTTTGCATGTCCATCTCCCTATCTAGAATAGCTTGGAAATTTGTCAATGTCCATTGTCGTCATCCCACGTCTTGATCGTTATCACTGTCTTGTCCTAGGTCAAACTTTCTATGTCTTCTCCATTTGTCACCCATGCAGAACCTCTACTAGAATGGGGGAAACTCTTTCCTTAACCTAGGTCTAGGAATGGATCCTTGTTTGTGGTTCACAAACACCTCAACAATCCAAAAAGCACAAACACTTCAATCATTCTCCTTTCAACAGATAACACCCTTTAACGGACACATCGTTCCTACAATAAGGCTATTATCTTCCCAACACTTTTCCTACATCATCACACCAGCGAGAACTACATATCATCTCTTCTCAATCATAAGGTACCTTTATCCCATGGCTATGGGTATGTCGGCAGTCTGGCATACGAAGGAAGTATCCAGTACTCAGGTACATAAGATCTCATCATTTCACCTACCTGAGCTCAAACACCTTGACCCATCTCATCACTCTACCCAGAACTACATATTTATCATTTTCATCTTTCATCATGATGTGCCTTGATCCTGTGGATACAGGGTATGTAGGTAGTCTAGAATATGAAGGATGTATCCAGTACTCAGGCACATATGATTCATCATTCTTCACCCATTTCAATCCATTGACATGACATCTTTCTAGTCTTCCATTTATCATAATCCATTCACTTCAACTTGACTAACTTAAGAAACAAAACAACAAACAAATGCATCCTTTCAAAGTAAAGGTCCTTAACAAACCTGAAGCAAAGCAACTTACTTACAGAGTCATATACTGTCCTACATATTGATTGCCAACATCAGCTAAATCAATTTCAACCAAGAAACAGATCAACAAACTTGTCTTTTACAGAATGTTCCATGATCGAGACCAACACACGCATCTTATACAACATGTGGCATTTCCTAAAACTAGGCATTATTTTTTCAACATATAACACCCTTTAATGGACACATTGTTCCTACGATAAGGCTGTTATCCTTCCTATCAAATCTATCTTGAGAAACCTCTTTGGCAAGAGAATATGTCGACTGTATGTTTACTTTGTAAGTTAGTCAATTTGCTTTTTGATTTATCTTTTGCTCCTTTGTCCATTACCTATTCAAGGCTACCTTGATTTATCTATAATCTTGGTATGTTGCGATGTAGTATGGATTAGGGGCATAGTCATTGCTTTTGTATTCCATGTTTGAGGATTGATCTTTAGGCATCTTTCTTAGCACCATATTTATCTTGTGTGAGTGTTACAACCTAGCATCTTAAATATTTAATACTCTTCTTGCATTAACATGTATGGAAGTTTATTTTTATGTTCAAGACTATGGCTCATTCACATGTACAACAAGGTCATATTATGTCTAAGGGATCTAAGATCAAACTGCTTGCTTGCAGAGTCAACGTCCATGCACTTGGATATCACAACACCTTGGTGTTTTATACCCTAGTGGCAAACTATCCACGTGCTATATCAAAAATAAGGATTGCTCTTTATAAACAATTGTGAAACCAATCCGACAAGCTCATTCACCCATCCATTCACCCATGGCCTTATATAGTTTTCCAGCAATGATCGATCAACAATCTCTCTCTTCCGTCTCCACTTTTCTTCTACCTGGTGCATATTTGCAAAAACCACATGTTAGATATCGCATGTCATCACATCTATATCATCATATCTATCTTATCATCATATCATGATGTGTCATACATCTATAAGCATCATATAAGCAATATACATCATCACATAAATCCATAATCATACATACATGTCATAACATCCATATCATCAAGAAATGCATAAACAAGAAGCATGAACATCAGTGCACATAATATGTCATCATATATCATGTAAAGGTCATCCAAATACAAAATGTACATGTCTACATCAAACAGTCCATATGTATACATCCAATTATACATTAATAAGTACATCATGGCTATCAAGAGCCCACAAAGCATCAGTCAAAATATATAATGTCCATAATGATACAAAGATGATACAATATACAAAATATAGCTCTAGTGGGTAGAGCTGCCCTCCTACTATGGTCCCTATCCTCCGCCTGTACTCAGCAAAGGTCCCCTTGCTGGTCCTCCTCCCCCTGGTGGCACAAAGGGTCCTTTGACTAAGGACACTGACTGCCCTGTCTTGCGTGACTTGGATGCTCTAGACCTACTACTCTCTCTGTAACTAGGTACTTGCTGAGCTGCTGGCACTGCACCAATGTAGATATCCCTGTAGTACTTGGTCTCTCTACCTGCCAACACTGGCTCCCCCTACACATGGATGAGCTCACTATATAGTGTCCTCTGATCGGCACCCAATGCACAGCATGCCTCATCTCTCTCTCGCCTAACCCTCTGTAGGGTGGCCTCTACTGTCTGACGTAGCTGTACTGCTGCATCCCTCTCCAAGGTCACCTGGGAAAGCTACCCATCATTTGCTGCCAGTGTAGGCATGACCTGTGCCTTTGCCAAAGCTGCATGTGCCTCTTTCAAAGATGACAGTGTTGCTTCCAACACTGTCTGCGCCACTGTGGCTATCTATGCATGTACCTGTGCTAGAGCCTTGGCCTGTCTCGCCTCCACCCTCACTGCATCCCTATCTCTCCTCAGCCTCACCATTCGAAGCTCTAGTCGAGTCCTCCGTGCGGTCTCCTCCTGTAGCAACTGCTCTGCCTGCTGTAGCTCAGTCTCTATGACTGGATCATCCTCCTTAGCCATCTCTACATCAACCTGCTGGCCCCTGTCATCTCCATTGGCTTGTTGTCTAGCCTCTCTGGCCTGTCATCTCATCCTCACCTCTCCGCCTAGCACCACCACCTCTCCCACTGCCCCTGCCACACCTGGTGTAGTCAGCCTCACTAGCTTGTGTGTCTGCTAGTACCTATCATACTCTGGCAATGTACCTGGGTCTGCCAATCCTGAATCCCAATCCCATCTCACTGGTACTAATCCCCGCAACTCTGTTAAGGCTGTAGCCCCTAGAATCTTTGCATCCCAGTCCCCAACCTCCTGCCGTGTCCTCGCATGTATCGCCCCTCTAACAGGCAACCCCTATGGCAATCCAAACTGTCAGAGTACTCGCTCTGGCAGGTATCTCTCAATAGTGTCTACGCGTCTCCCAAAAAGGTATTGCACCTATCTGCAGTACATTAGATGCTCATGCTCATCCTCCCATGCCTTGTATAGTAGCGATGGTCACCAAATAAATTGATCCATTCATCAATCTGTCGCCTCCAGTGGCTAACAGATCTGAGTCGCCTGTGTGTAATCATTCCCTCATACAAAAATGCATATGGCTCCCCCTCTCGCGACGGCACTGTGTAATCGGTCTGATAACTGGGATGTGCTCCCAAGCCCACACCTGTAGTAGAGTCACACCTGCTTATAGACTCCAGCCTTTCCTATATAAACAATCGTGCATATCTCAATACAACTACCCCAACACACATGGGCCCCATGCATAATGGATGCCATGTGTAAGAATCCCTAAAAATATAGTACCCCATCTTATAGATAGTCCTTGGGATCGCCTATCTAGGTAGAGGAAGCCACCAACCAATGAAGCCACAATCCATTTGATCCTGTCACATAGTCTCGACATGTCTGCCCACCGAATCTCACCATCCTCTATCCACAAGTCATATGTGTAGAATACCTCTACCAGTCCAGTTTCACCTCGCGCCAGGTCGAAGTCCACTCTCTCTTTCCATCAATCAGGATCTTGAGGATGCGATAAACATCCTCAAGTGTCATTGTAGCCTCCCCTGTCAGAAAGTGAAACGAACATGTCTCACTATGATATCTCTCCACAACTACTATCAAAAGGGTGAGATTCACCCTAATATGTGTCAGGTGTGCCACATGCCACAATCCCATGTACTCCAGGAATGCATCCTCCTCCCAACTAATCTGTACCACCTCATTAGCAATGATGTGGTGTCACTCTCTTGACATCAGCGGGGGCATCATCCTCTACATCCACAAAACCACTTGTCAGACCTTTGTACACATTCCCCAAGTCCCTACCACCATCTACCCTATGACAAAAACCCTAAGACCGACTCTGCACTTCTCTAACCTAAGTGGTCAACCCCTCGAGAAACCCTAACCACTTCACTAATCTAACCTAACCAAAAGCACCTTGTTTTATCCAATCACTCTCCACTGTTCTACCCAAAGTGCTATACTATTTCTAAAACTGCGATTTACTGCCATCTACCACAAGCGACTTATTTTACACAAGCACGCTGCACTGTGTATCCATCCACGCCTTACTGCACTCACAAATGTGACTTATTTTTTGCATCCCCATGCCAACCGCGCCTAACCACCCAACCAACCATGCTATACTACTATACCAATAGCGCTGCATGTCTCTACGAACCGCACTATGGCATGGCGTCCAAAAAATCAATAGCACATAGATTTTCCATATGTGCTGTACTACCCAATACAAATATGGTTTCGCAACATATTTGAGCAATCCACATTCGATAAAAGAGAACAATACAATCTGGTAAAATCTTTTTTGTTTTAGTTGATTTATTCATTGATCATGGCTTTTTCATTTAGATATATCTCTTTATGTTATGGGTTATTGATTTGGTTATTATCATAGTTTTGATTTTATCATTCGACCTATCAATTTTCCTCATACACAGGTGATTCTAAATTGGTCATTCAACAGTACAGGGTACTATTGGCCAACTATGAAATAAGATGCACACTAGTTTGAATTTGATATTGAGTATGTTGATCAAAAGGCAATAAAAGGACAAGTTATAGTAGATCAACTAGCATAAACACCTATAACAAATACTCATCCTATGATCTCCAATTTCCCAGATGAAGAGATATTTGTTGTCAACACAACTACTACATGGAAACTATATTTTGATGGTTCTTACACTCAACATGGTTTAGGGGCCAAAGTTCTTTTTCTCACTCCTCAAGGTGATTGTATTCTAAAGTCATATTGGTTAGCTTTCCTTGCACAAACAACATTGCCGAATATGAAGCTCTCATTATAGGACTCTGCATGGCTGTACAATGGCACACTAAGGAACTACAAGTCTATGGTGATTCTAAATTGGTCATTCGATAGTATAGAATACTACTGGTCAACTATGGAATAAGATGCACACCAGTTTGCTAAGAAATGTCTTCAATGTTAGCAGCACAAAGATTTGATTCATGCACTAGCACAAGCATTACAACTGATTACTACTCCATGGTCATTCTCATAGTGGGGGCTCAAACTCATAGGAAAAATCTATCCATCATCATCCAATGGCCATAAATTCATAATCACTACCACTGAGTATTTCACGAAGTGGGTAGAAGCCATCCCTATGATCTACATTATCAGTAAATAGATTGCTAAGTTTATCTTACATTATATCATTTGCCAGTATGGTATTCCCCTTGCTATTGTCACTGATAATGGTAGACCATTCAAGAACCAAGAAGTCCACACCCTATGCACTCGGTTCCATATCCAACACCATTTTTCTACCCCTATTATCCATAAAGTAATGGCCAAGCTGAGGATTCTAACAAGACTATATTGAAAATTCTCAAGAAAATAGTCAATGAAGCTAGTCATGATTGGCACCTGCAACTTAATCTTGCCTTATGGGCCTATCATACAAGTGTTCATACACCCATCGGTGATACTCCATATTCATTAGTCTATGGCACCGAATATATTTTTCCTATCGAGGTTGAGCTTCCTTCTCTCTGGGTCTCTTTGCAACATCTTATTGATGGAGAAGAATAGAGAGTTTCTATGTCACATGAGCTAGAGTTACTCGATGAAAGGCATCTGACAACACTCAACCATCTTCAGGTTTATCAAAATTACCTCCGTCGTAGTTATAACAAGAAGATCAAGGCTCAAAGATTTGAGATTGTTGATCTAGTCCTAAAATAAAATTAGAAGAATCAATAGGATTGGGACAAGAAAGGAAAGTTTGAGCCTAACTTGTTAAGTCCTTTTGTTGTTACAATGGTCTATAGATCAGGAGCTTATCAACTTGTTATACCTGAAGGAGTACCTCTAGATGAACCCATCAACATCGTTCATCTTAAGAAGTTCTATGCCTGATCCTCAAAGCATCCAAATATAAAAAAAATACAAAAAATAGAAACGTACAAAAATAAATAATTCATCCAAAGGTGAAAACCTGGCAAATAGGTGCCTTGGGCAAGTACCATAGTGAAAACCTAGAAAATAGGCGCTATGTGTAAATGTCAACATCCACCATCTATTAGGTTCTTATCCATATCATTCATTCCACTTCATAATAAAATCTTTCCATCCATCCACCATAATAAATTTTGTCTTAAGAATTTCCATCTACCCACTTATCATGGCTTGAATATTGTCAATATTCATTGTTAATCCATCACATGTCATCCCATTGTAAATCCATTTGTCACCCTCTGTAATAAATCTTGTACCTGACTGGGGGAATCTTTCCTTAACCTAGTTCTAGGATTGGATCCTTGTTGTCATGAGAGGAATTTTCATTTTCCATCACGTTTCCATAATAAACTTTTCCACCTGCCACCAAACCATAATAAAACTCAAACTTTCACTTCATCCATCTATCACAACCCATCCTATTCACCTATCACCCTGACTTGACTAACTCAAGTAGAAAATAAACTATACAAAGCTCAAGTACTTACCAAATCAGAAGTGAAATACTACTCTTGAAGCAATACACTTGCCCACATATCGCTTACCTATTCCACTAGTCCATTTTCCAAATCCAAAGCCTTTAACGGATGTATCCTTCCTGCAATAAGGCCTTATCTACTATGAGCACCCTCTTTGGCAAGAGATATGATGGTTGTGTGTTTGTTTTGTTAGTTGGTTGATTTCTTTCAGTTTGTATTTTTGTTCCTTTCTAATACCTAATCAAGACTACCTTGATCTTTCTATATCTTGGTATGTTATGATAAGTATGGACTAGGGCTTTTTTTTAGCAAAAGGTGACTTAGCACCATAAATATATTACATTATAATATTAAAAACTATTACAAAATTGCAGGCAAGAGAAATCTTGCAAGCCAGAAAGCAGAGATCCTTTCACAGTTCAAAGCCCAAAAGCCAACTATCAATAGATTGACCAGGAGACAAAAAGGCCCTTATATTTACGGGATTACAAGGATAAACACCATATTTTAAACTATTTACATCATATCAAGAAAAACAAAGTTAACCAGCTGCTGCATCATTCAGATGTTGCACTAGGAAGTTACCCCCATCTACAACTAGTTCTACAGGAGACCCAGGAGGAGCAGAAATCTAAGGTTGAAATTGTAGCAGGAACAACAGAGCATGAAACTTTTCCTCTACCCTATTCACCAATGCCTCCCCCACTTCATTATTGTGAGCATACAAAGAAATGTGCAAAAGATCTTCATTCTCATGGTGGATGGTCGAGCCGAAGGCATTAAAGATGCAGTTGTGTGCTGAAGAATGGAGAATGACACTTTGTAAACATTCCACCAATTAAAGCACCGAACATAAAAAGATCATAGTTTTGGAAGGCTTCAACCAACAAATCTTTTGTGAAAGGGAAGCGATGAACATATTTAGAAAGCAACTCTCTTACCAAGTTGGAATCCTGAACGAAATCCATCGCATTGGAAGCAAACACTGCAACAATATGAGATGGATACAATGAACTCACACGACCATCCAACAACTCTTTCCCAGCCACCTCATGAATTGATTCTTCAATATCATTATTATCAATGGAAAAAATAGAAGCTAATCCATCTGAATCCACTCTCCCATAGAAATCCGTCTCCCATTTCTAGACTGGGAAAAAAATTCTTCAATTTAACTGAATCTCCATAATTTGCAATCGAATGATTGAAATAGGGAAATTACCCAGAATAAATAAACTAGGAGAGATGAGCAATGATAACTCACCATCAAATCCAAAGCTGAATTGCGATGCCATCTCACAGAAAACCAACACGAACTGGGAGGAAGTATAGAAAGATTGAAATTAGTGTAGATTTCCTTGCCAAAGGAAGATATTCCTAATTAAAAATCCATCATTAACAACTGGAATCACATGAATAACCTGCAACCACAATAAAAAGTTAGATAAAAAACAAGTGGCAATTAAGCCACACATGTGAATGAATCATTCACAAGAATGTCTTGAATAATGGGGAAACCTTCAATTATTCCACTATTCAAATCTAGCAAAGCCTCCTCTAAATCAAACCCTAAATTAGCCAAAGCATCAACTAGTTTGTTCCCTTCTCTATAACAATGAGAGATGACAAATTTTTCAAAATTTTGAACTATATCCGATGCTTCTTGAAGCAAGTAATGGAGTCTCCAATTTAAAACGGAACACTTTTTCAAAGTATTAATGATGACCAAGGAGTCCCTTTAATATGAAGACAAGCAATATTAATCTTTTTTGCTAACTTTAATCCTTCCACTAAAGACATTATTTCTACTTGATTATTAGTTGACTCCAGAATTCTACTAGAAAAAGCCTTAATTAAGTCTCCTTATGCATCTCTTAAAACACCTTGAATCGAAGAAGACCCTGGATTACCACGCAAAGCACCATCAAAATTAAGTTTCACAAACCCGATATCAGGAGGCTTCCACTTTATAGAATTTGTGTCAACTTTTAAGATTGAAAATCTCCCAAGGTCTGGAAAAGGATTTAATGCCTTCCATTATTTAAGAATCTTATCATCCTAGGAGGTAAAAGTTAAATTAGATGAGCCTTTTCTCTGTAGATTACTCATGACAACTTCAAAAATAGACTTCTCAATAACTGAGATAACACCAACAAATTCTTGAGTTTCTCTTCTAAAAATCCTATTGTTCCTTTCTAACCAAATACTCCACAACAATTGAAGGAGAGACTATCTAGATAGATGAAAAAGTGTAGTCTTTAAAAAGGATTGGCCAGATAAGAAATAAATCCAAAAAAGAATTAGGCAGCGGAGCAAACCAATTAAGTTTTGAGAAGAGCCAATACCAACAATCTGAAGCAAAAGAGCAGAGAACAAACAGTGATTAGGATCCTCATCAAACTTGCCACAGAAAACACACTTAAAAGGCTCTGCAATCCCAAGCTTGCATAATCTTTGACTAGTCAAAATTTTCTTCTTAAGAGATAACCAAGCAAAAGCACTAGCTTTTGCAAGTCACATTCCAATAAAGTAAATAAGGCCAATCTAACTTCAAATGACTCTTTTTAATTGTCAAAGATCTATAACCATCCTAAATAGAATAAGAACCATTATTTGCAAAAGTCCAAATGAATTCATTCTCTTTCTGAGAATAGCAGATCCTTCTCTTCTGAAGCAAACTAAGAAGCAAATCCTTCTGATCCTAGGGAAAATCACAGCTAGAAAAATCTTTCCACAAGGTTGAAGAAAAAGAACCATCCTTTAAAACTGTAAAACAGTCTTTCCACTAGAGCATTGCCATTACTTTCGTATGCTATTTTTGTGGATGTTTTTATTATCCTAACAAGGCTAATATTTATATTGTATATGTTGGAATAGAATCTTGCATACCAATATCCTTTGCATCTAAGGTCATTCAAATACCTTTTGTGCATTAGGATCATTCTACGCTAAGACTATTTTCCATTCATGTTTCCAACAAGGTTTTATTAGGTCTGGTATGAATAAAGACAAACCTTTTGTTTGCAAAGTCAACATCCTATGCAATGGATACATCATCACCTTGGTCTTATATACCTTGGTGCATAATATCCACATGCTATATTGAAATAAGGATTGCTCTTAACATTTTATAAAGCATAACCAAAGAAAAATCACCCATCCATCCCCCCCATGTATCCTAATAAAAATATAGAGCTTTCACAAAGTTTGATCAACTATCTTAGCCTTCTACATTGTAACAACATTTCTTCTATCAATACTAACATAATCATCATATCATCCTATTGCATCCATAAAAAATCCTGCAAAATAAACATTGTTAGTCATCATCTATATCCATAGCATCAAATATATATCCATAACATTATAAGCATTGCATATCCATACAATATCCATCATATCATGCATACATCACATGTGATCCATCATGTCATCCATAAGCATAAATAAGTAAATCATCTATCTTACTACACTATGTCATCTATAATATCATAAATAAGTACATCATCACATAAGTCCATAATCATAATACATGTCAACAATATCATAATATCATCATCACATAATCTATAAGTATTATACGCATCATTAACATCATAAACACATCATACAGGTCATCAAAATCATGTCATATCTCATATATATCAAAACGCAATGTCATGTACATGTCTATACAATGGGCTACATAAGCCATGAATATATATACAAAATCCCATAGGCATCATCATGTCAAATATATATACATCATCATAGTCATCAAAAATATATATACAAGTGTCTACAATATGTACATCTCATGTTGAACTCCCCTTAGAAGGCTCGACACTAGCCCCTGAAGGTTGTGGCCCTACTGGTCTAGGTGGTGGAGGCCCCATAATGGATGCCCCTAATCTCGTCGATGAGGAAGCCCCTGATCTAATCCTCTCCACAAAACTAGGTTGTCTCTAATTAGGAGGTACCACACTCTAGTATAAGGCCACCTCCCTCTAAACCTTGGAGAGCTTTGTAACTAAGGCCATAGTCGGCTGATTTATACCAATCATGGATCAACCTATATTCCTCTCCTATCTGACTCATTGTACCTATGATTCTACCCTTAGTCTCATAGCCACAACTCCATCTCTCTCCACCATCACCTTGGTCATCTCCCCAATATTCAACCCCTGTGTATGTGCCTATGCTTGTGCCTAAGGTCATCCCTGTAGTGCCTCCCTAGCCTGATCACACTCCTGATGGATCCTCACTACAACTAACTTAGCCTGCTATTGTCTATATACCTCTACATCTAGTAAGCGCTAGAGCTTGGCCACCTCCCGCCGTGTAGCATCTTTCTTTGACAAGGCTCTGCCAAGCCTCATGCCTATGTCCTCCTCCTGCTATCCCTATGCCTCAAGCACCCCCCATCTCTACATCATGTATCTCAGCATCCTAAACCCCCATATCTACACCCACATCCACCTCCTCCTCTCTAGCATCCACTGCCTCCTCCTTCACCTCCTATCTAGATGCCTCCTCTGTGACTACCTCTACCTCCTCAACTATCCTCCTTTATAGTTGAGCTTGTCCTAGCTCTATTGCTAGTCCTCTACTCTTGAGCTCTCTTGCTCACCTTTGTCGCCCTACCACCTCTCCTGGGATCATCAACCACACTAGCTTGTGTGCTATCCACCATGTGTCATACTCCAAAGTGGTCCCTAGATCTACTTCACCTCCTACATGATCCCATTGAATGGGATCTAGTGCATCAAACTTTGTCAATGCAGTCTTAACGACTACCTCAAGACCCCAATCATCTACCTCTCTCTATGTCCTTGTGAAGATGGCCTCTTGTAATAGCTAACGAGGAGGCAAGATAAATTGTTGAAGAACCCTATCTGGTAAATACCTCTTAATAATATACATGGTCCTCCCAAAGAGGTACCTCAACTGTCTGTAGTATAATAAATGCTCCACATTGTCTACCCAAATCTCATAGTCATGCCATGGTGTCCATATGATTGTGTCTATCTCATCTAGCATCCTCCTCTAGTAGGTCAGCTCTCCTATCCATGGATGTTTATCTGCTCCCTCATATAGATAAATAAAGGGTTGTCCTGAACCCCTCCTCTGTACAGATATGAGACAAGTCATTACTATGTGCTCCCACACCCAAATGTGAAGTAGTGTAACTCCCACAGCCAAACTGGACCCATGTCCGTAAACTACTTGATGCATATCATGGTATAGTTGGCCTTGTAGATAGGGTCCCCATGCATACATTATTCCCTCAAAAAACATCCTATCCAATACTCATACCCATCCAATCAAGAATCCATGGGACTACCTGTCTGGCATCAACACTCCTCTGATCAAACTATCCTCTACCAATTGTAGTATGTCAAGTCTCCCTCTCATCTAGCAGGGACAGATCTCCCCATCCTCAATGCCTAAATCCTAGGTCATCAAAAGTCAAGAAAATGCACTTTCTCTTGTGTTAGTATTATAAACAACGTACTCTCTATAGATCAAGATGCAGAGTAGAATCCATACATCCTCCAAATTAATTGTGATCTCTCCAATAGGCACTAGGAATGAGATGTGCTCACTATACCAATGCTCAACTAGTGCGGTCATCATAGCATGATGTACTCTAATAGGTGGCATCTGCACTACATACCATAATGCCATCACATCCAATTATAGTAGCTCCTCCTCATACAAATCTACTACAAGATCCAGCATCGTGGGATGCCACTCTTGAGACATCGGGGTAGGAGTACAACTTGCATATTCAATTGCATAATCATTTTTAGTTCCTTTGTAAAACTCTAAAAAATCACTTGACTCAAAAGCACCTAAACCCTAAATCAATTGTGTCATTCTACCTATCAAAAGTGTCACTCAACTGATCATTTGTTTCCTTTTTGTATCACCTATACCAATCTACATTTCATTTGTGCAATCCTGCTAGCCACTTCAAATGTGTCATTTCACTCTTCAAAAGCACAACTCTATCCAGTATTAGCAGCTTGTTTTTCACATGCCCCACTCTATGGATCATTTGTGCCTAACTGTCCATCATTTATGCATTTCTAGAAAAATCCTAAGTGAAATCGAAAGTGATCTAGTTTCTCAAAAGTGCCATTGTGCATCAAAAGTGCCACAATTTTCATCATTTGTGCCTATCTACCTAAAGCTACACTTTTGACTAGACCTAGCCTACCTACTTTTATACCTCATTAATGACCCTAATAAATGCACTAAGGGACTAAGGATGAGTTACATACCACTGCAGGTGCTCCAACTACCCATCCATAGGTCTGAACCCTCTTTACTCAGTGATCTGCCCTAGGAATTCCCGCCATCTCCGCAAGTGTCTCATGTTCTAAGCTCTAAAGATATCCTAAGATCTGATTGGAAGTAAATGAATTGAGAGAGTGTAAATGACTTGAAAGTGACCCCTTTGAGCCTATTTGTATCCATCCCAACCCTAATTCTTCCCTCCCAATCCATAATTCTTTGACGCATCTCCTATCTTTCTCCATCTTGTCAACCTTCGTGTCCATTTTTATTAGTCCATCCTATTTCTTCTCCTTCATTACTCTATTCTTCTTATCGAGAGTCCACCCATAAATTAATTTTCCTAGTTACCCTCTCGAGGGGGCATCCTACCTCTATCACCCGTTACATTGGGGCATAGTTATTTGCAAAATTTTCACATTATAGTAATTCTTTGGAACAACATCATAAAACACATTGTCTCAAAGAGGAGCAAAATGTAGACACCTAAAAATGACTAACACATTATCGTCTTGCTATATGCATCATTTCTTCACGAATTCTTCTAATTCAACATTAATTAAATAATTCCTAACTATTTAAAATTCACCTTTTCATCAATTTAATCCCCCTTCCAACATTAATTAAATAATTTCTAATTATTTAATTAAATCTAACTTTAATCTTCTATTTCATATTAATTAAATGATTTCTATTATTTAATTAATTCACCAATTTATTCCTCTTATCCACAATAATTAAATAATTTTAATTATTTAATTAGCTAATTATTCCTCTCAAATTAAATAAATTATTCTAATTTATTTAGTTGACTTTTGCTATCTCATAAATAAATAAAATCAAATATTTTATTTATTTGCTTTCTTCCATCATGCACAATAAATTAAATACATTTATTTAATTGTAATAAACCTTCTCATCTTCTAATAATATCTTTTTCTTCTAAATATCTTCATGCACATAAATTAAATAATTTATTATTTTATTTTATCCATTTGCATGTCAAAAAGCAAATCGTGCATTGAGTTTAATTGGCTTTCAAATCTTTATTTTATCAATCAATTCAATAAACAGAAAAATCAATTCTATTTTATGAAAATCAAATCACTATTTTTATCCAAGAAAGCAATTAACTCTTTAAAACAAGGTTTTTGCATGTACACATTCTTCATGCCTTCTCAATTAATCTCATCCATTGATCCATTCTATTTTTCGCCATTGTTGATCATCACTTGGTGAAAGCTATAATTACACCCATCCTCTCATTCACAAACTCTCCATGATCTTTGAACTTTGAGCACTCATACAACGCTTTGAGCATTTATCCACTATCATTGATCAACCACTATCATCCATGCTTTTTTCTATTGAAGGTTATGCAAGTAATAGAGCAATCCACATATATAAATACCAAGGAATATATATCATTGTGTGGTAATATCTTTTTTTATTTTCTTTAGATTTATTGTTGTCACTTTCTATCATTTCTTGAGTTATGTAGACATTGGAATAAGATCTTTGTTGTTTCTTGTTTGCATTACAATTTCTAGCATATACACCTCCTTTAGATCAATTTATTATTTCACACTACATAACTTTGACCACTTGTGGTACTTTTTCTTACATACCATATTCCACATGATGTAGACACACCTAAGGATAAAGAGTGAGTATTGTTTACAATTTTTACTTGTTATATGTGAGGATAATGTACCCTTAGTTGATGATACATATTTCACACACTCCACCACTATTACATATATGACATGAGGCATACACATGCAAATACAAGACATGTTGAGCATGATATTTCACCTTATATGAACTACATAATTACTAGAATCGACAACTTAGAATGGTATGCTAATACTCATGCATAGTGTTTAACCACATATGACAATACCAAGGTATTCCACAATCCTTTGGCATGTGACATTTTAACTTATACTTCACCAAATGTATTTGTGTTACCTTGTTTTAAAAGTACGATAGTAGAGGTAATCCATTATGACATTTTCAACATGTCCAAGTTATGTGTCTTCCTTATTTTCATGAGGATCAATTACTTACTAAGGTGTTCCCATTAAGCTTGAGTGATCATGCACTTACATGGTTTTATTCATTATCTCGTGCTTCTATCACTTCCTTCATGGATTTGGCTAGTGCTTTCATGAAGCATTTTCATTTCAATATTGAGTCAAAGGTGCTTATCACTCAACTCATGCAATGCAAACAAAAGGAACAAGAGTCAATTAAGAATTGTATTTTTAGAGTTGGATAATAATATGTTGTCTCCATTATACAATGATGAGCTTCAATGTATATTTATGGATGGTTTACTAAAAATATTTGAAAGCTAAGTGTTTGTTGTGCCTCATCATTCAATTTTAGGCTTATGTGACACTATGTAAATTTGAGCGTGCCTATCATAACATCCCCTTTTACATCAACATATTTATAACACTTCCCCCTTTTTCTATGAGTCAACATCATTATCACAATCAACCAATGGGGTAATGAGGATGTACTTAATGGTGATCATAATGCATACTTCCAACCAAACAAACTTAGAAAATTCACTATATTGGAAGAGCCTCCATGTAAGGTATTGGAACAACTGTTGCAACATAATGTCATCACCTTACATCCAATTAAGCCAATGGATATCACTAAGCTTACATCACAAAGGGATCAATTATTTTGAACTTAACATCACACACTTGTACATTCTATGGAGAGATGCATCACATTCAAACATAAAGTTCAAGACCCCATAGATAAAGGAAGATGAATACTGAGAATATGATGAGACATAATGTTGTCTCAATATTTTCTAGTTTTTCAAAAAGACTTTGCTTGTTTTCTTTTAAATCATGGACATGGTGGAATTCAAATATAGAACTTAATTAATTATAACTATTTTAAAGTAGGATAAATGATGTGTTTGGACTTGTTTCTTTTTTATGATTAAATATGCCTATGATTATGTAATATCTATTTTTGCACATATATATCTTTATCATGTCAAGAATAGAGCTAGGAATCAAGAACTGATTACTCTAGAGCTCTCTGAAGCCATCCTTGCCTCAATATAGATAGCTCTAGAATGCATAGAAGAAGGTGACATCAGCCCAGACTAATTTTTGGACAACTCCTAGTATAGGTCTTTCATTTTTAGTGTAGAAATCATAAGAGAACCACTTTCATTTGCATGTTTCATGAAACATAGGGTCATGATGAGTACTTTTGACTATCGCCACTGTGAAATAACTCTCAAACTACCTAATTTTGAAGTGTCGGCACAACACATCCCATTCTAATGGATTCAACTAGTGTGATTTATTGTATAATGAAAATAACTTATATTTTAGACTTTAGTTTTCCTCAAAGTTTAGGGATATCTAAAAATAGAACTTGAAGTATATTGTTTCATACCAAAAATCTTGCAATAAAAGATAGTCCCAAGTTAGTTAGCCATGTAAGACTAAGAGTTCTAAGGACTCCCAAAATAATCATCGAGAAATAGGATAAAAGGAGGAAGAAGAGAATAGATTGAGGATAGTTAGAATACAAAAAATGTACAAGGTAGTTTCTGACATATATAAAAGTACACTAGCTTAGCACTCATGTAGAGTAGAAGAACTGATCCCAAGGGTTGGGTAGGGCCTACTCTTTCTGAAGGATAAGGGAATTAGTTGTGGTATTCTCTATTTTCTTTCTCATTCCATTGTGTTTGTATTTTCTTTTCATAGAAGTAATTTGTGTTGTTGTATGTTGTTTAATATAAAGGCCTACATGCATATGTGATTTGTTACAATAGAAAAGACAAAAATAATGTTTCATTTATTCTTTATATTCATGCAAGGTGTATTTTCTTTGTGTGCAAGTGTATTTATTCTTTATGCAAAGTTTCTTTCTTTCTAATAATCATAGATTAATCAAGCTCTTACTTTCATGCAAGTGTGGTTTACCTTCAACAAAGCATAGATTAGAGGTATTTTTTTATTCAATAGGAGAATAGACTAATGGACAAAATTCATTGAGAAAAGTATCATCTAGAGAACTCCAGATCCTATTGTATATAACCTTGGATACCAACTTGGATTGACTATAAAATAATTAAATGATGGAAAAATTAGGAAACTACAAGGACCTCATCAACATACTTTTTATAATTATATAAAAGAAAATGAGTGACATTGAGAGATTAGTCACAACAAACCCCATGATGAGGCTATGCATGAAACACAAGAGTAATTAATTAATTATCAACAAGAGCCATATATGAAATAGAAAAGGTAGGAAAATATGATGAATAAATACAAAGCCATTATGAAAAACATGATGATTTCTCTTGGGATGATGATGATGTATTAGATCATTTAAAAAATGCTAAACCTCATAGATTTGTTACATGATATATGGACATCACTATAGTGTATATCCATATATATATGTAAAGTTTGGATTTCACCTTTTACCTTCTAATTTTTATATTTGCCTTTCCACTTTGGCCTTTTTTATTACATCTTTTTTGTTGTGTTTTTCATGCCCATTTCACTTTCTATATTTGGTTTCATACTTGTTCTCCCCCACTTGAAGGGAATTTTCATCTTTCATTTTCCTTTACCATTTACATATTCTTTATGCCTACACTTTACTTACCTTGGTTAGTTGCTTTTATTTGGGTTTCCCATTTACCTTTTGTTTTCCACATTTACTTTTTTCTCTTTTATTCCCTTATGCTTTATGGCCTTTTCCATTTATTATATCTCTTTCCCATGTTGATTTATTGCTTCCCATTCTATGTCTATATTCATGTTTGTTCCCTAGTCTTTGCCCATCTCTTCTTTCCTATTGATCTCAAATTGTTACATCTTGTTTGTTGGAGCTTACACATTGAGCCTACATTGACATATCCCAGTCCTAGAGTTACAAATTAAGCATACAATGACATACCATACTTATAGAGTCTTCTAGAGCATATCCTTTACACCATTTATGCTTCTCTTGCCATATTCTTAGCATTCATATTTTGGGGACACCATTCCTCCCCCCTCTATACATTGTTATATATTTACATTGGGCGCATCATGCTTTCCCCACCTTGTGCATTGATCTTGCCATATCTTTAGCATTTATACTTGCATCGGAGGCATCATGCCTTCTCCCTTATACATTGTGCTTTCATTGACTTAATTTTCACACTAGGGGCACCATGAATTCCCCCTTGCATATGATTGCCATACCTTTATATCATGAACATCATGTCTTCCCCTCCTTAACATTACATATCCACTTTAAATTACCATCCTTACGCACTTAGCACATTATACCGTCCTTGACATATCACATTGTTCCTACCTACATCCACTAGGGACCTATTACCTTACCTCCACCATGATGTTCTCATGCTCTTGGATGCCACATTGAGGGAATATGCATATCCTAGTGTCCTATGTACATATGCAAGTTGTTGGAAATATTGTCATTGATGTCAGAGGCGATGTCAAAGGAGAAATAATTGCTACCATTTATATTACGGTTAAAGGAAATTGAATAAAGGCCAAAGGCCACTAATTGTTTCAAGGGCAGATATCATTATTTCAAGGCTGGCCCCCTACAAATTGACATATATGCAAGACAAATTTACACTTATGCTGGCTGAGCTTCCTTATTATTGGCACCTCTCTTTATGGTAAATATATTAAAAAAGATGCACATATATAATGATGCCCAAGTCAAAGACAATTAAGATTTGGTTGAAATTACCCAAGGAAGATAACTAATGATATTAAAAAGAGCACTGATGATATCATGAAGAGCAACAATGATATTATGGAAAGCAATGATAATTTTATAATGGGTAGCAATTAATGCATAGAGGAACACTTAACATATGAGCAGTGATTATTATTTACAAGGAAGCAATTAAAGAGGATAAAAAGTAGTGATCAAGTTTCACTAAAAGGCAAAAATTAATAAGTGTTAGAAAGGCAACGATTAAGCATAAAGGTTTCTTAACAAAAGGTCATGTCTATTTAGATGTTCATCTCTTTTCTAAAGGGATGCCTCCCTTCATGAAGAAGCATAAGGAGGAAATAAATGTAAAGATAAGTTGGAGAGAAAGCATGTAAGAAGAAAAGAGAGACATGAAGATTAAATAAGAAGTGGAAGGAAGCAAGTGTGGATAATAAGAAGATATATCATACAAACACATGAAAATTTGAAGAAAAGAATATCATAGAAGATCATTCAAGGTAGTGTTGGAATACAATGGATCATTGAGAGGGGGGGTGAATCAATGATCTAATAAACCTGGTTCATTCATCAACCTTGTAGAAACAATCACCAACATCAACAAATCATCAACAAAGATTAGAATCATACAGATGAAACCATAACACAAGATGTAAAGTGGCAAACCTTAAACAGGGAAAAACCACTATCCAACCTCACCAAAACTTTATTAGGTCTCACTGACCAAAATCTCACTGATTACATACAAAAGGAACACCAATTCTCCACACAAGAAGCACCAACTTCAAGTCCATCAGGAGCACCAACCCCTACATCTAGTACACCAACTCTTCACAAACTAGGAGCACCTACTCCAAGTAAAAAATATTAGGACATACAGAGTACTACTCTATTTACAATAAAACCATAGGTTATAGATGAGTTCTATAACTCTTTTACATAACTACTCTTCTGTAAAGATACTCAAAACATTACCATGCTCTACCTTTACTCTCCTAGACTAATATACATACATTAATGACATATTTCTTTTAAATGTTATTCAAAGAATGACTAATTCAACAACAATTCATTACAGATGTGCCATTTATTTTACAAAGGTATCATTTGATCCAAGATTACCATCTATATACTTCTACAAGAATCAAACTTTGCTTCACACCTTATTGACCAGACTTTACAAAAACTCATCAAACTCTGCCATTACATCATATAATCATAAAAGGACATTCTATTCAAAATGATACTTTTAAAATATAGAAATCATATGCATACCTTTGCAATTAATGTCTGCAATCTTTCTAATACTCTTTGCAACTATCATTCTCTGATACACCACATACATACATAAATCAGGTATCTTCACAAAGCACAACTCTGACATCATAATTTCACACACAATTCATAAGTACTGTCATACAAATATTTCTCTCTACATATTCTTTTGAGTATGCTCGACACATTCTATCAGGACCTTAAACACCCATTCCTTTATCACTCAAACCATACTTATATATGCAAAGACAAAACAACCTTCATAAATACTGTCATACTGAGACATGAAATCCTCTTATACACCTTCCTCTCTGTGTATTATCTTGACAAAAACATAATATCAAGATTGTCC
This sequence comes from Cunninghamia lanceolata, assembly GCA_027924645.1. Lineage (NCBI taxonomy): Eukaryota > Viridiplantae > Streptophyta > Pinopsida > Cupressales > Cupressaceae > Cunninghamia > Cunninghamia lanceolata. The sequence goes on along the minus strand of BSBN01001198.1, from coordinate 904,352 downwards.
ATTCACTTACACAAAGCAGTGACTTTCATCATATTCTAGACAATAAAATCACATTCAAATTACCCTAAACTGTGCAGAGGATACAGTCATACAAAGACATCACATATACTGTTATTCAACTTTTTTGTTCTATGTATATTCTCAACATTCACATAGTCTTCAGATTATCTAAGATCCACACTCCATTCCACTGTTGAAAAGAACATGAAATCAACAACAATGACCTATGTTTACAAAACCCTAATGAAATCAATGCAAGACAGTTGAAGAAACTACTTCAACAACTACCTTACACTCAGATGCCCATCAACTTTTATCACAAGAGAATGACTGTTATAGATTTAAATAAATTTAAATATAGACAATCAATCAGACCTTTCATGCCCTCAGTGAATTAAATGCCATCCTTAGATTTTCTTTTGATGCCCTAAATGGAGAGGAAGACTGGATGCCTAGGTCAGGAGGGCCGGTCATTTCATGACCCCTACCCCTCAAGGTTGTCACTTAAGTGACAAGACAACCACTTATTGAAGGTCAACTTCAAAACATAATAAAAGTATCCTCCCATCACTAAGGGTTTTATAACTTATAGTCTAGGTTGAAACTATTAAGGCTTAGGGTTTTTTGGAGGCTTTAGATTTGTAGAAATTAGGTCTTTAAAAGGAATCAAAACCCTAAGTTTTGTATACCACACAACACTGACTTTAGGCACTATGTTGCAGAGAATGATAAGTAGATTAAGATTGATGAAGAGAACTTTAACCATTTAAGGACTTAGTAATTAGGGATAGAGTAACATGACAAACACTAAAAAGCAACCAAAGGAACATGGGCTTAAATGTTCACTGAATACCTAAGTTATGGAAGAAGACAATGAGGGTTTCCTGTGAAAAGGAATCTCCACGAATAAAAAATGACACTAATGAACCACAATCTCAACATACCACTAAATGAGTATTCAACAAGGACTTAGGATGCATCAACAACCTTCATCACCATGAACTGAATAATGAATGAGCAATGAGCTATTCAACACCATGCACATCATGAGGAGATGAGGAACAACAATTACTTTTCCATCAACACCATTTTAACACTGTGCCATCATCCTTTGTATCAACACCAACAAGACATCATGGCAAACCTTTCCAACATCAATGAGTTCCTTTGTCATGAAGCATTGTTAAAGTCAAGGGAACAAACAAATACCACTTTTGCTTTTGCATCAACAAGGAATGAACAAACCAATCAACACTATGAAAATGCATTGTGAACTTGTCATGCTCTTGTCATTGTGAACTTGTCATGAAACAACTCTGTGACCTACATCATGCTGACATAGATGATTAAAAAGGGCAGTATTCTAAAGCAACGCCTGATTTATAAACATCATATCATGAATATTGACATGAAGCATGAACCAAAATCAACTCAAACAACACAACACTAACCATTTTGAAGAACAAACCAACATCAACTCAAACACCACAACACTAACCTCCAACTTTTGACATCAATGACAAACCTATTTCAATAGGTAGACCTTGTGAAGAATTTATATGAATATTATTTGTTGAAAGAGAAAATTCAAAAGAAAAATATTTTGGAGGTTGGTGCCTCATATTGGAGAGGTTGGTGCCTCATATTAAAGAGATTGGTGTCTCTTGCTGAGTTGGTGCTCAGTGACAGGGATTGGTGTCTCCAGTGGGTTGGTGCCTACAAAATTGTTGTAAAGAAGAATTTTATTTTATGGTTAGATTTGGATAGTAGGTCTAAGTAGTCTCTTATCTATGGTTTTCACCTAAAAGGGTTTCCACATAAATCTTGTGTTCTTAATTTTTAATGTTGTGCAATTGATTTTATTGTGATTTTAATTTGAAGAAGTAAAAGATAGTCTTATACTGATTCAACCCCCCTCTCAGTATAAGTGTGTGCTCATTACAATCATTCTTAGACATTAAGGACCACATCACCATTTAACATTGCCCATGCTGGTGGAAACTACATTCCCTCAGTGCTATCTTCAACCCATATGTGCCTTCTATTCCTTATCATTTTATATGATTGCATGCTCCTTACACGATGCATTCATTATTGGTATTACTTTATATGACCACATTTTTATCTCTAGATTACATTTACTTTCATTTATGATATTCCCTCTCCTTCAATTCCTTGCATCTATGGATACAACCAATTGAAGGGGGCATATATTATCACTAACAATCATATTTTGAGCTTTTAGGTAGTGAAATGTACTAAAGAATCATCACCATGACTAGACAAATCAATATCACATGGCATGTTATGTGATTCATACACCTTGTCATCTTAGGGCCATCATGCCAAACACAACATTATCATTTCTTGAACATGTAGAATTTTCTAACTTTAATCATTTCTTGTTTTCCTAGTTCCATAGAAACAATGCCTGAGAGGGAGCATGAATGAGATCTCCATGCTGTTGACAAGGCTTGCATTTCTTCACATATTCACATGCATCATGTTCCATAGTAGGCCAATAGTATCCCATGCATAGGAGATTTTTGTCTAGGATAATAATGCTTGTGTGGGCATTGTCAATACCATAAACTGGCTAGAAAGGAGACATACCAATTACCCTTTTATATGGTATCCTATTGGCCCAAAGATATATATTTTTATGCCATCCCCTTTGATTTCTTCTATCAGCTTTTTGACAATAGAGATGAGGTTTTTGTTACTTGATTCTACCTGCCTATTGCCTTGTGGGTAATAATCAAATGAATGGGCAAGGCTAATACCAAAATCATAACAGAAAAGAGTAATTTATGCAAAGGAAAAACTTGAAGCATTATCAATCACCAGCTTCTTGGGCATGTCAAACCTAACTAAAATGTTCTCCTTAAGGAAGGTGCAAACAACTTCAGAAGTGGTACTCTTCACTAGGATAGCTTCTATGCACTTGGTAAAATAATTTGTTGCAATTAAGATGTGAGTATGTCTAGCACTAGAATCAGGATTAATTGACCCAATGAAGTCTAAACCCCATTGTTGGAATGGTTCATCTATAATTACTGGCCTTAAAGGTAAAGTAACTAACTGAGGTCTACTTGTGAACTTTGAATATTTCTCACATTTCAATACCCAATCATAAGCATCATTGAACATACCAGGCCAGTAAAAGCATTGCCTCAATTTTTTGAAGGCCGTCACTAATGCAGAAAAGTTTCCCCCACATGCTTCGTTATGAAAAGCTTCTAGTAGCCTCTTCTGTTGTTCCTTATCTACGCATCTTATAAATGTCCAATCTACTCCTCTTTTATACATGTTACCTACCCAGATAATGTATTTATGTGCCTTAAGCTTTAGATTTCTCTTTTCCTTAGTAGAGAGGTGAGATGGATAGTCACCATAAGTTAAGAAATAAGAAACATTTGAGAACCAGTCATCAGTATTTTTAGTGAAGAGAACCAAAGGTAATTCCTCTTTTTCTTCGACCTCATTTTCAGCAATCATTTTGCACAATCCTTTACCTCTGACCAGATTAGTGGGCTTGATTTCAATGTCGTACTCCTGAACCTTAGCTATCCAATCTCCCCTATTGTTACATCCAATCTCTTGCTGAGTGAGAATACTTTTTATAGCTGATTTTGGGACATACACAACATCATGCGAATGCAAAATGTAAAATCTGAATCTCTTTAAGGCTTTCACCACTGCATATGCATGTTTCTCCAAAGCAGAGTATTTAAGCTCATATTTATTTAATGGCACACTCATGAAAGCAATGGGAGCTTCAATTCCTTGTTGGTTCTTCTGCAACAAGATAGTTGATAGAGTATGTTTAGAGGCATAACAATAGATAATAAAATCATTTTGAAAATCAGAGTGCACAAGCATGGGTGCATTAGCAATGGCTCTTTTTATGTCTTCAAATGCTTTCTTCCCTTCAACACTCCACTTAAAGACAAGATGATTCTTCATCATTTCTACAATATGTCTGGCCAGCTCAGAAAAGTTAGGGACAAACCTTCTTAGAAAGTTTACCTGACCAAAAAAAGATCTCGTATTATTCTTGGTCACAGGTAAACTTAGTTGTTGAATCACTCTGACCCTCTCTGGATCAATTTTTATTCCATCCTTCAAAACAATATGCCCTAACAGTTTTCCTTTAGTGACTGCAAAAATTGATTTCTTGGGATTCAAAGAAATACCATTTTCTCTGCAACGTTGTAAAACTATCTCCAAGTCATGCAAGTGATTGGCTCTTTTCTTAGAGAAAATTGTTAAATCATCAAGATAGACTACTATGATTTTGTTCTTCAAGTCACCAAAGGTTAGATTCATTGCCCTCTAAAATGTGGCCCCAACATTAATGAGACCGAAAGGCATTCTACTATATGCGAAGACACCAATAGGAGTAGTAAAAGCTATCTTATGTTGATCTTCTTGAGCCACCTCGATCTGGTTGTATCCTAAAAATCCATCAAGCATAGACATCATCTCTGAACTAGACATAGTTTATAGAATATGATCCATTACAGGCAAGGGATAATTATCTTTCAAAGAATCCTGATTTAGATTTCTGAAATCAACACAAATCTTGATCTCCCCATTCTTCTTTCTGACAGGTACAATATTTGCTACCCAAGTAGAATGGTGAATAGGGTAGATGATTTTAGCTTTAAGCATTTTGCCAATTTTGTTAAAGATGGATTTAGCTATTTTTGGATTATAAGTTCTTGGCTTTTGCCTGAAGGGTATGATGCCAGGCTTCAGGGGAATATGATGTTGCATTTCTCCATTCCTGAATTTCTTAAGATCAACATAACACCATGCAAAAAAATCTTTATATCTAGTAAGCAAAGAAATCAAATGTTCCCTTTCTTCCTTAGAACAACATTTACCAATACACACAATCTTAGGATCATCTTCAGTACCAATATTCACCCTATCATAATCAACTGAAGCTGTGATGGAAATTTTATTCTTCTTCTTAAGATATTGATCATGTCGATTAAAGAGATCTTCAAGGGAGACAAGTCCTTTAGGAATTTTATTCCCTTTCAATTGTACAATTCTTGAATTTGAGTTATCAAAGGACTTTATTTCTCCATCCAAAACATCATTACTTTCATCATTACTACTATCAAAGAACATGTTGGCAAACGATTCAACTTTCTCAAGAAATGAAATAATCTGTTGATCAGAATTAAAAACTTGCCAATGATTAGCATTGTCATGAACACTAGGCATGTATACTACTTCAATCATGTATGATTTATCTTTGAAATCTAGATGTGGCAGGAGAAGGGATGCTGAAACAACTAAGGAATCAGCCCTAGTATTTTGTTATCTGGGTATCACTTCTATATAAAAAGCATCAAAATCTTCAATGCAGTCCCATACCCTATTCCGGTAATGCCTCAGTCTGCCATTTTTAATTGTGTATAGTTTTCTCACGTGTTTAACAATTAGATTAGCATCTCCTTTAACTTTCAATTGTTTCACACCTCTTTCTTTGGCTAGCTCCAGACCCAATAACAAGGCCTCATATTTTGCGGTGTTATTAGTGTTTTCAAATTCTAATTTAAAAGAAAAAGGAAAAGTGTAACCATTAGGTGAAATCAGAACAACCCCTGCCCCAGACTCTGTGGTAGAACAACTCCCATCAAATTCTAGAGTCCACAACAAATCAACCAGCTCAGGACTGATTAGACTCATATCTTCATTCTCCATTGATGTCAACATGTAGGTACCTAGTCCAGTTTCTACAAACAGAATGTCTACTCTAGGGTCTTCAAATTTAAGTACAGTAAACTTGGATTTAGGTTCAAGATTAAGGCAGACTTTCTTCCCATCTATAGGTATTAGGGCATGTGACTAATCCATTTGAATTTCCCCACCTAGGTCTTTACAAAAACTATGACTCAAGAACATCCCATAATTGGAAGGTATGTCTACTACAATAATGGTTAGTTTCAATCTTTTATTTGGGAAGGTAGCCAAAACAGTTTGAACATCTTTAATCTGACCCAAGATAGGTACTGGAGAACCATCCATTGAGAAGCATTTGCCATGAGAGGGCATATAAGACAAGCCTAGGGCTTTAGCAACTTGAGCAAGCATAGCACTCTCTGAGGCTCCAAAATCAATAACACAATTGCTAAGCTTATAACCAACAATATACAAGGAGACATAAAAAGGTTCTAGTTTATTAAAAGGATTCTAGGAATTAGGATCTTGAGGATAGGTATTTGAACAATTTTAGCTCTTGGAAAGAATTTCAATATCATTGGACACTTGAGCATTACAATTTGAAGGAGAGGGTTCTTGTCTGACATATCTGACTAGTCTGTCAAGTTTAGATGGATTAAGCCTCAAATACTCAGCTTGGGAAATCTCAATCTTTGTATTTTTACATGATTCTACAATATGAAATGAACTTGAGACAAGATTTTGAGAAGATGAAGTAGATGGTACCTCTGCAGCTACAACCTTAGGTGTCACGTTCTTCATTTTCTTGGCATTGTTTTGTCTAGTCAGGATATATTTAGGGCCATAGGTTGAATTACTAGACTAGCCCTAAGTGTTCTATCCTCCTTGTGTTTGTTGAGCCCTAGTAAACACCGCACAATTGGATTTGTCAACTTCAAAATATTCATCTCCACTCCCTTCATCTGATTCATATTCAAAGAAATTCACACTAGCATCACTAGGTGTAGGAGTTTCTTCCACCAGAGGCTCCTCAACATGTTCATTCATGGAAAGCATTTGCATAAACCTCATCATCTTAGGACAAGATGCTCCATCATGGTCATAAGTGAGATGGAAGTTGCACACCATATGATTATTTTTACTAGCCGAGGTTCCTTCAATAGCTAATCGTTGAGTAGGACCAGGTAACTACAATGTCCTACTGTAACCTCCTTGAGGAGATTGTTGAGAAGCTTTAGGCATCTGACGTTTCAGAGTAATAATGTCATTTGCCAACCTATGAATGACAGGGTTGGTGGAACCTATTACTAAGGGTTTTCTAGTTTGTAGTTCTTTTTTCCATTTCCCCGCGGTAATCAAATCATCTTCCACAACGATAGCCAATGATTGGGCATTAGCCAGGTTAGGAACTCCTTGTCCTCTAATAGCATAACTAACATGAGGTGGCAATGAATTGATAAAGAAATACATCATTAATCCATCTCTAGGTCTAACATTTGCAGGAATCCTATTTGCAAGTCTATTAAACTTGGCCACATACTCCCTCATCTAGTCATGGATCTCTTTCTTCATGGAAGAAAGTTGGGCCACTAATGTGTGTTCATTATCAATAGTTTTAAATCTATCTTCAAATTGCTACCTCATTGTAGCTCAATCTCTAATAGAGGCATTAGGAAGGTGGTGGAACCATTCAACAACTGTGTTAGCAAGTGACTCAACAAATAGTCTGATGGACACATCTTCATGTTGGACTCCAAGGATAGAACATGCAACAAAGAAAGCATTAATATGCTCTTCGGGATTAACCTTGCTATCACCCCTAAACTTAGGTAGAATCTTATCCAATCCCCTAGGCAGATCATACAGGTTCACACCAAGACTAAGTGGTCATATAGTAGCACCCCATGGAACAAGTGGTTGTTGTTGTTGAGCCATGTTTAAAAGAGGGAAATTTACTTGTAAAGGTAAGACAGTACTGTGTAGAGTCAGACTTTGGCAAGATGAACTAGAGACACTTCTTGTAGGTGGAGGAGAGGATGGTTTACTCAAAGATTTGACTCTTCTTGTTGGAGGAAAGGGAGAAAAATTTAAAGTTTGAAGTATATCAATGTTGATATCAGTTATACCTTTTTTCCTATCCCCTCGTGTATATCTTTTCATAGCCCACTTCTACAGGTATATCAATAAAACAATTAAGTAGAGTTGCCAAACCACTTACTGGTTGTTACGGGGAAGAGCTGGTCTTGTAGGAATCTGATTCCCTGGTCTGGCAGTGAGATTTCTTGGCCTATTGTCAAGAACTACCTAGATTTGTAGAGGCCTTTCTCTCCTTGGCACAGGGACGATCCCTTCGATAAAAATTAGCTCCTGAGCATCAACAAAACAACATGTGTTTTCTGCTATAATTTCACCAAGCTCTTCATCCTCCTCTAACACTTTGTCAACTTGGTGATACTGCTGATTAGTTCTTTTGGTCTACCAGGCAACAAATCTAAGGCTAGTAATAATGTCTTCTTGATCTCCTATTAGCCAATCAACGTTAGTCTGCAAAATTGGTGCACATCTTCCATGAAGAACCATAAAGTTAAACCAAGAAACTCACAATGGTATATATAAATTGATACAACAAAACCTCCCCAGTAGAGTTGCCAAAAATCTATTAGTTAACAAATTTATCACCTAACTCTATATACTCACGCCCGAACAAGTGAGAAACGTAATCAATAGTTGAGCTCAATAAATTGGTATTTTACACAGGCTCTCTACTTATTTAACAAGGCGTAGCTACCTTTGATAGATATTTTGATGAATGAAAAACTCACAATTGCTTTTAACCAGAAAGAAAAACAAAGGTAGAGCTTTTGACCAGAAAGCAATACAGACTTATACATATATATTCACCACCTTAAATGATATATCAATAGATAAATTATTCTCAACAGTGAGCAAGATTTACAAACATCCAACCACCAAAACACATGAATACCATTAACACTAGCAAGATCACCAAGACTAACTTAAGGCAGACCTTACATTTTTCACTTAATGCAAGATCGCCAAGACTAACTTAGGTTCTTCAGGATTACTTAAGAGTGTAAAAGATATATGGTTAGAAAATACTTTAGGTGCACCAACTAATGATTCATTTCCCATGAACAAACATCATACCCCCTAGTGTAATAGTGGAACCCACAATAGGACCTAAGTAAGAACTACAGCTTCTCAAAGAAATATTCCAACTTACTTACCCAACAAAGGACCTCTTGTAGGTCTGCATGACTACCACCACATTTACGAAACAAGAATCCCTAACAAAGTAAGTGCATTAAGCAAAAGCAAAGAAAGAAAAGACAGCTAAACTAAGTGGAAACAAACACCTAATAGCTACAGAAAGCAAAAGCAAAAAGCAAAAACTAATCTAACAGCACCCTAACCTAATCAGAAATAGACAAGCAACCTAACTATGTACACTAAAAGAAGGCTAAGATGCATCCTAGGCCTGGAAGTAGTTCTTTAGAAAATGCCCATTAACAGGAAATGGGAGCTCCTCACCAGTAAGGCTCTTTAGTCGATACGTATTGTCACCAAGAATCTCATAAATCTGATATGGGCCTAGCCAAAGTTTGTCAAACTTACCGTGTTCACCTTTCTTTTCATGGGCTTTGTCCCAATACAAGACTAAATCAGAAATGCAAAAGGCATTAACTTTAGCCCTTTTGTTGAACCATCATTTTACTACACCTTGATGTTTGGCAAAGTTTTATATGGCAACATCACGTTTTTCTTCTAGGTGCAGCAATTGGGGTAAGTGGGATGACAACTGGTCATTTGGTTTAAGGCAGTTTTGCATGAATTGTAGTACAGGAATCCTCAAATGTATGGGAAAGATAGGCTCAGTGCCATAAACTAAATGGTAAGGTGACGTTCCCAATGCAGCCTTGTGTCTGATCCTATCAGCCCATAAGGCAAACCTAAGCTGAGTGTGCCAGTCTCTAGGATTTCTATCGAGCAGTTTTTTAAGGACCTCAAGAAAGTTTTTGTTCATTGATTCGGCTACTCCATTCCCTTGAGGGTAGTAATTAGGTGAAAAATTCAAAATAATCCCATAGTCAAATGCCCAATTAGAAAAGCGTAATGAAGAAAATGCAGGGCCATTATCACATACCAAGGAAAAAGGATAGCCAAACCTAGTAATGATATACTTTTCAACAAACTCAATTACTATGTTTGTGGTACATTACTTGCATGCTATAGCTTCAAACCATCAGGTATAGTAATCAGTAGAGGTCATAATGTACCTGTGACCCATTGAGGAGGGTGGGTTGATCATACCAATGAAGTCAAGCCCCCACTGCATGAATGGTCATACCTCCAGGATAGGTTGTAGAGGCATATCAGCATTTCATTCTCTTGTTGCAGTTGTCTGACATGTGTGACAGGTCCTTATATGTGAATGTGTATCTTTGAACAAAGTAGGCCATTAATTCCCTACTCGAAGAATCTGATGGGCAGTTGACAGGGCTGAGCCATGGCCTGTTCCAAACTTCTCATGAAAATTTGTCAGAACTTGCGCTACCTCTATTTTATCCAAGCACCTTAGATAGATCCCTTCATAATTTTTCTTATACAATATTGATCCCTTAATCATATAGTTGTGTCTCTTTAACCAGAGTGCTCTTCTCTGGACTGAATTTAGTTGAGGTGGATAACACTAATTGAGGAGATAGAACACAATATCTTCATACCACTCGTCTTTAGAAATATCTTCCAACATATACTGCTGAGAGATTCAGCTTGGACCAACTTCTACCATTATTTTTGTTAATGCATGTCCTTCTACCAACTTCATGGGTTGTATTTCTATGTCAAATTCTTGTAGAATTGTGACCCATTTCCCTCTTCGTTCACCCAGTTCACTCTACATTAACAATGCTTTAACTGTTGCATCCAGTACTACTACTCACTTGACTTTTGAAGATGTAATGGCAAAACTTTTTCACTTCCCTAACCAAGGCGTGGGCTTTCTTCTCCACATGTGGATACCTCAGTTTTGCTTCCTTCAATGGGGTGCACATGGAAGCAATAGGTCTTTCATCATCAACAGCTCTCTTCTATGTCAACATCTCTACACAAGTGTGTTTTGACATGAAGAAATAAATGCAGAATGGCAACATGTAATCGAGACTCACCAGCAATGGGGCGTTAGCTATCACCTATTTGATTTCTGTGAACGTAACCTTAGCTTCCAAAGTCCATTCTATCTTGGAATCTTGTTTAACATAGCATTTAGTGGACAAACAATTTCATTGAACCTAGTAATGAACTTGTGAACAAAATTAATCTTACCAAATTATGATTTTAGCTCTTTCTTGCTAGTTGGGGGTTGTATCTTGAGAATTGCTTGGACTTGGTCAAGGTCAATTGATATACTTTGCTTAGAAATTACATGTCCTAGCAATTTCCCTTTAGTCACTCTAAAGAGACACTTCTTAGGATTAAGTGAGATCCCATATTCTTTACATCACTGCAAGATCTTCCTCAGGTCGGCCACATGATCTTCTATTTTCTTTGAAAACACAGTGAGATCATCCATGATGATGCATTTCTTGACTAGTCCCTTGTAAGCTATGTCCATCATGCGTTGGAACATGGCCCCAGTGTTAATTAACCCAAAAGGCATTCAACAGTATGCATAAATTCCCCACTTGCATGTGAAGGATGTCTTTAATCTGTCCTCATATTCCACCATTACTTGGTTGTAACCCAAATAACCATCCAGAAAAGACATCATTTGAGAACCGTTAACAATTTGCAGCACTTCGTCTAATGACAACAATGGGTAATTATCCTTCTCTGAGGCCCTATTCAAATTTCTAAGTTTGACGCAAAGCCTGATTTCTCTATTTTTCTTTCGCACTAGTACCAGATTTGCCACCCAGGTAGAATGTCTGACAGGAAATATAATCCTGGTGAATAGAAATTTGTATAATTCTTTAAAAATTAGTGGTTCTAATAAGGCGTTAACTGCTCATTGTCTTTGCCTGAATGGTTTTGCCCCTGGATTGAGTGGCATTGTGTGAGTTATGATTGAAGTATCATGTGTTTTGAGGTTTTCGTAACTCCAAGCTATGACTTCATGATAATCCCTTAATGCTCAGATAATACCCGCCTTCTCCTTAGTGGTACTAGCTTTTCTGATGAAAACATTCTTAATATCCTCAGGAGTTCCTAAATTATAAGGTTTGCATTGTGCATCGGGAGATTCTCCTTGTTTCTTCCAGATCCCAAGCTTATCTGAATCAAATAATAGCTCAAATTCTACCATTCCTTGAGGAATAGTGTTTGTCTTCAAGTTGAGGACCCCTTCTAAATCCATTTCAGTAGGTTCCATCTCTTCATCTATTATCTGAGCAGAAAAGACATCCAACGACTTGAAAAATATGTTTGTCGTCCTCAAAGACCTAAAAATTTGTGATGTTATCCGATACTGAGGGAGTTGAAATAAACTCTACGATGAACTTCTTTACCTAACATAGATATTGGTTCTAGCGAACTAGCTGTCTGAGCTAAGGCATCAGCAACATGATTCTATCTTCGTGGGATTAGTTGAGTATTAAAACTGTCAAAGCACTCAATCAAATCCCATACGTGATTTTGATATCTATTTAACCTCTTGTCATTACAAGAGTATTGTCAAGTCTCACTTGTTTGACAACCAATTCTGAATCACCAAATACTTGAATAACCTTAACCTTTTTTTGAAGAGCCATCAACAATCCATGCACCAAAGCTTCGTACTCTATCACATTATTTGTGTAGGGAAATTACAATCGGTGTGCTGCTAAATATGAACTTCCTATGGGAATAATTAGTTCAAAACCTTCCCCAGATCCTTGTCTACACCTAGATCCATCAAATATTAACATCCAAAGGTGACAGTCCTCGTCACTATTATTTTGCTCTATACGTTGCTTTTCATCTACTTGAGACTCCTTATCAACCTTCTTTCTAATAGCCTGATTTTCTTTGGGGACTATGGGAATCTTTAAATGTTTTTGTACTTGTCCTACTACCTCTTGACAAAGCAAACATGTGAATTTAAAATCAAATGCATCATGAATATGGCACTAGTTTGGGAGTAACAATTCCTCCATATGCACTTTATTCATGACTGCCAACTGATCGCTAATGAATTTAGCCACAAAGTCTTGAAATCCTCCAAATATTCTAGGCTCATCATCATTGTCAAAAGAAGACTCTTGGACTAATTGCACACATGCCTCTGTAGTTTCTTGATACTTTGAGAGTGGAGTGTTAGGGTGTTTACTACAGTTTAGCATGAATATCTATTTTACTTGGGGAAGGTAAACCCGCAGATCTACTTCTAAAAATAGAATCTCATTGGTCTGATTGTATTTCGTGATCATATGCTTCATTTTTAGTTCTCTTTCAATGCAGATCTGATTCACCAGTCCTTTCCACGACAGCTACATATGAGAAAAATTTGTCTCCATATAGCCATTCAAAGTCCTAGACCAATCTCTACTTAATAGCATGCCATACTGATCCAGGATATCCACTACTTGAATGTCTGTGTATTGTTGCACCCTAGGATCAGAAGCTAGGTGCATATGTATTCTGTTTAATTCACCCATCACATTTACTTCAGTCTTGTCTAGCTGCATGACTTTCCTAGAAGATTTTGCTGGAGTGAGACCCAGTTCTTTGCATACCAACAAAGGCATCACATTAGTAGAGGCTCCTAAATCCACTAGGCAGTTATGGACATTTTTCCCGAATATTTTGAGAGTTAAAATAAAAGGACTCTCCCTTTTATCCTTGTATAATGTGACCTTTTTCTTAGCATCTATCACATGAACTCTATCTTTTCCTTCATCTATGTTGTCCTTTGGTGGGGTCTCCTTTTGAGAAGAATCTATCTTAGTACTTGCTCCCATGTCCTGAAAAAGGCTGTCCTAATTTCTGGCACTTTCAGTAATTCAAAGATAGACAAGCTAACTTTCATCTTCTTGAGCTCATCCACAACATATTGTCCCATCTTTGCTATTTCAGATCTTTGGGAAGTTTTAGTTGTAGGTCCTTGATGCATTGACTGAGGTGTTGCTTTAGGAGGCTCAGGATTGTTAGAGGCCTTTGGGTCGGGCGAGATTTGGTAGTTATTTAGAGGAATTGAAGTGGTGAAAGGACCCTTTGGCTTGCTACTTCTCAAGTTGTATGGAGTTTTTTTATATTGCTAATAAGCATGTACTTCCTCACACTCCTCTTCCTCAGGTTGATTATCATCTTGGAAAGGAAATGTATAACTATCAAGTACAAGAGAAGTGTCATACTTTTTAGATGGAACAAGTTCATACCCCGTCGGAGGATTTTCTTGTGCTTCCACATTTTGAATCTCCATTTGAAAAATATTGGACTCTATTTGGAACTCTAGACAATCCAGTTCAGAGTGAGTATTCGTATTGTGAAGTCTGCACCATGAAGACAATATTTCTTCAGCCAATATCACTCAGCCAAGGGGACGGCTATCAGTATTTTGATTTTCTAATGGAGATGGGACTCCACCATTGTTAGGCCTAGTATTCTAGGTTCAATTCTATCACTAAAAATTATGATTCTGATATTGATTTTGGTTTTGATTCCTCTGTTGCAGATATGCATTATGATTTCTCATATGAGCTACTTCTGTAGTGAGCTTCTTCATTTGTTCTACCAATTCCCTGATATCGTCTGTCATCTCTTGCTTTAGTTGCTTCAGCGGACTGGAGAAAAGGCATTTGAGCTAGAGGTAATTCTACTATGGGATTTCTTGGGTGGACCACTAGAGCTTGTGTTGTAGCAGGGGCTGGGATAGGATTCATCACAGGGGTGTGATTAGCTAGAGCTTGATTGATCATAGGTATCTAATTTGGCATTGCTATGGGGCCCATGTGGTTTAGCGGACCTATTGTTGTCTACCCCAGCTGAGTGTTTTTAGTTACATCTTCAGCATACGCCTGAGCTAGGTTGGGTAGAGCCTGGTTATCTCTTCTTACAAACATGGAAGTGAGCCTATCCAGGGCTGCATAGTAAATGGGCAAGGCTACTGCCTAAACTATAGTGTAGGGAGCCTACAAGCGGTTGAAGGATTTTTGGAATCAATTATTAAAGGAACTTATCAACTCACCCTTAGCTCTACAGATTTCCACAAAGGATCTATAAAGGTCTACTAGAGTAGTGTGTTGGAGTACAGAACAATACTGAGAGGGGGGGTGAATCAGTGTTGTATAAACTTTTATAACTTTTTACACCTTTTAAATTACAAGACAAAGAGAGAGGAAGACATCAATGATCAGTTAAACACATATGCACAAGTATGATAATTAAAAGTATGAATCGGGACCTTAAGAGTAAATCATTAGGGCACATGAGTACATGAAGACAAACAAGAAACATAACACCTGATTTGATGAGTGGAAAACCCTAAGGGAAGAAAAACCACTCTGAAAGACTTCACTAGCTTAATCAAAAATCTCACTGGTTACATACAGGTCTCATTGACCATACAAGCCTCACTAGCTACAAAGAGGTCTCATTGACCATACAAGCCTCACTGGCTACAAAGTTCAATCTCAAAACAATACATAGAATGCAGAGGGTTTCTCTATTTCAATACAAACCCCTGAATTTGCATATCTCTTTGCAATCACACTCAAATCAATCTGCATATTAGTCTCATTATCTCTGCACAATCAATTCACCTGATCCAGATTATCTCTGCACAATCAATTGCATATTGTCTTCATACTTGACATGGCTCAATCTGTAAGTTTGTTGCATAATGTCTTCATCCTATGTTTGATTCATTCCTGCAAAAACATGATCTCATACATCTCTCAAATCACATACAAAATATCATGTTTCATCTGTATTTTATCTTCAAAAGAATCTTCACAAATATGTCTTCAACACTGCATATTGGTCTACATAATAAAAAATTCATCAATGCACCTCCAATACCAAAAAATTAAATGTCCTTTCATGACTTTTCACATTCTTCTTCTTCTCTGATTCATTTTCACCTTCACAAAAATAAATCATTCTACCCCTGTCAAAAAATAAAACAATTTCTCTCCATATTTCTTCTCTAAAAAAAATCATCTCCATTTTTTATTTTCTCTGTATAAAAAAAATCATTCTCCTGCAATAAAATAACTTTTCATATTCCTTTGTGCATATTTATTTTCTCAACACTTCAATAACCCCTTCAGTTTCTTCAATCTGCAAGAGTAATCTTTAATAAGATTAAATCATTTAGTCTCTATTAGAAATAAAAATTTCTTCCATGTCTTCCATATTTAGACCCATTACTCATCTCTATGAGAATAGAAAAAAGAAGGCATTAAAAAAAATATTAAACTTCACTCAATATGAATCATCACTCTTCCCATTTTAGAAAAAAACATTTAACTTCCTCCTGTTTCTCTTCAATGCATGAGATAGTTTTAAAATAAGAAATAAATCTCTATAAAAACCTCCTTAAAATCTTACACAAAAACTACCTTTTCAAAAATGTTAAAAATAGCCTCAAAATTGCAGTCTCCAAGATATATGATGTTCAAGGGCATGTCAAAGTGCAAGCACAGGTAAAAAGGTAGAGGTTTAAATGTAGCCATCGATCTTCATTTTCACACCCAACTTATTTTAAATATAAACCTTTGATCATTGTGTTGGCACCCATCACTCATGAGAGGAACAGGGAGAGCAGGTTGTATTAGATGAAGGGGCCAGTCCCCATATGACTTAATAACCCTTAGACCAGTCACTTTAAGTGACATGACCTTTGATCACAGGTCAATGTTAAAACATAAATAAAGTGCTTTCAACATGAGACAGGTAGTGAAAGGTAATAATGTATGCTTTGTGTTAGGATTTCTTAATATTTTAACTCTTAATTAAGAACTCTAATCAACATGATCTCTCTGAAAACTCAAGAACATCTTGAGCATGTATTTGCCAAGTATCCCTATGATGATCCCTCTGCACATGAGCATGTATCTGCCAAGTAAAATGTAATGATCTACAAACAAGATGGCTTCAATTTGCATCGTATACATGACCTTTGACATCACACTCACACCTTTTCTATACAACTCCTGATTATGTCATCAAGACACATTGAACAGGGCATCTACTACAATTGTGAAGCAACCTGTGCTTGAAACTGAAAGCATCCATTACATAGGATGATCTCGATGTCCTGCAAGAAGTAAAGTATGAAAATGAACAAATATAAGTTTTGTCAACCTTCATATGAACACATGAACCTCTTCCTTGACATTCCATAACATCCTTAAACATGATGACAAGAACATCTTGCATTATACAAAGAGGCTTGAAACAATTCAACATTTTCATATAAAGAGGTTTGATGTCCTCTACCAACTGCCATCAACTATAAACATGATTCCTTACTATTAAGCTCAACATGATGCCTTTGACTTAACCTTGTTGATCATCATCACCATGATATGAAATCTTTGAGTCTTCTTTGCCTTGCATCTTAGCATAACACAATACATGCATCATCATTGCTAGAACTTTTGTATGATCAATATCATAAAACAAAACTAAGAACTCCAAGGACCTCTGAGAAAACAAGTACTCTTGATTGAACACCAAGTACTCCTAACATGATATTGTATGACACATAAAGCACATCTGATTTCATGAAGACGACTTTAACAAACCATCATGAAAATGGTATTGATGACACAACTTAGCACATAACAATGAATCATCATGAACATGAAAATGAGAACCTTTGACATCTTGATGTAATCTCATTATGAAGAGCATCACTTTGCAAGACATAAAGGATAAAGCACTATCAACCTGTAACATCAATAAATCATCTCCATCTGAGGTAAACATGAAGCAACTCCACCAAGCATCCTGAGACATGAAGGATAGCAAGCATGGCATGAAACACCTGACATGAAGATCAAAACAAATTTTGACATCTATTGTGCCTTGGACAACACCACACACTTCTATCGTCAATGACAAACAACTCAACACCTTTTTGACATCAATGACAATTAACCTCCATCATAGTGGGCATCCTAAAACGGTCAAGAAATATAGTCTTCAAACTCTACCATGAATTTATGGATGCTGCAGGAGGTTGGCAAACCAGTAGTAGGACTCATCTTGCAACGAGTAGGGAAACAACCTACAAACCATGTCCTCATGCTGGACCTAAAGTATAAACATATTACCTTCAAAGATTTTAATGTGCTCATCAACAGTCCTATCTAGATGCGAAACTTGGAGGATAACTTGTCAGGGTTCTTGGGCATGTCATGATAGGCATTGAACTGAATTGGGGAGTGGTTATTAGCAACGAATAAGGCCATGATGGGAGGATTGATTGGGGCTACAACTAGGTTTCTTGGAACTGATTGAGCCCTTGGTGCTTTGGGTATTCCCTGATCCCTTCTAGTTCTTCTAAATTCTGTCAGAGACAGCAGCTCATCTCCAGTTGAGCTGGACCTGGTGTGTCTCTGTCTGGTCCACAGACTTGTTGATTTTATGGAGGGGATTCCAACTTGGTGTCCCTCCTTCTAGCACCAATTCTGTTGATGGTGTTTTTAGCACACATCAACATAGGTATGATTGTCAAGATCACACCTCTCTTGAAAAGTATCCTACCCGGGGTAAGACTACTCCAAGGATAATATAGCTAGGTCTTATCTTGCTTGGAATTTCTCAGTGGAATATTCTAGTTGTTCCTACAAGGGATCTTACAATACCTCTACCAGTTTTGATAGTTTGTGATAGCAATATATGCAAAACACTTGTGATTTTCAGCAGACATTTCTATGCAAATTGCTACTAGAACCTAATTCTAACAACTGTTTAATAAGAAAATGCAAAAAGAAGTAGGGTTTAGAGAGATCCTAAGTGACATTCACAAAGTAAAGATTGTTGCAAGTAGACAAACATTCAGAATTTAAACCAATTTTCTATTTTACCAAGCTCAAAACTTTGCTACAGTGCTGTAGAAAATAGTGCTATCTTCTATGGAGTTTCCAGATTTTCAAACTACATAAATTCATTAAATACCCAAGTATTAACATAATTTAACTATTGTAATGTAATCAAACTCAACTCAATTTAACAGCCCAGGCTAACTGTGCACAGCTACTTAAAATTAGCAAGCAACTAATAGTATGGTCTTGAATGCTCATCAAATACCTTTAACAAATCGATAACATTGCAAAGCACGATTTAACTAATGAAGATCAAGATGTGAACCATTAAACCAAATTGATAATACAAAAGACAAATTCCTAGAAAACCTACAGTAACTTGCTTTGCATTAATCTGAAATTCGGCAGAGTGCAACAATTCACTATCAAGACTCCCTTACAATGAGAGAATGATGGCCCTTTATATAGGAGAGGCGCCATACTGAGTTTTTAAATGTACGGTGGAGATTGACTCAACACCGAAGGTCCGGATTCAACAACATTAAATACATTTATAACAACATTTTGCATTCCTGGATTACAATTTGTCTCATAGGAAAAGGATGAAAAATGACCTCCAGATACATTGAACTTAGACAAATTAAGTACCCATTAGGCTATATATAGGGAAAAGTCAATTTTTAAAGCATAATAAAGACAAAATAGCGTCACATGACCTTCTAAATATAGCATTGTCTACAAGTGACGGGATTACATTTTAATATCAAATAATTTATTGTCTTATTCATCTCCTTCCAAATCTATTTTGTCTTCTTCAGCCTTCTTGTTTTTGTATGCTACCAAGGTAGTCAATGCTAGATTTATATCTGTATGGTCTGGATCTTTAATGTAATATGCTCTGAATCTAAGATTTTTAAGGTCCTAGAAATACTAAGTATATACGTCCTCCATTGATCTTCTACTTTTCTGAAATACAACGAAGGAAGCCCGAAGATCATTGACCTTTTCTAGTTTTCCCACTATACTCAGTGGGGATTTCCCATGAATAACTTGATACAGTATATCCTTACAACGTTGCTCATCTAGTGGAGCAAGATCATCAAAGCCGGGGTCTAGACACTCGCTCAAAGTATCATTTATTTCATAAATAACAGAAAGTATTTGATCATTTGCTTCCTTGCGAAATTTTTTAATTTTATCAAAGACTTCCTTCTTCATGTTCATTTGTTGATACCACTCTGTGGATTTATGTAGCCTTTCTACTGTAAGAATATTTTTTCATAACCAAATTTGGTTGGGCAGCTTCCTTATTGCTTGTACTCTTGGGAACATATGAGAGTAGTATTCTTCATAAGGCTCACATTCCTCATATAATTCCTCCCATCCTTCTCTCAACAATCTGAAGTCCTGATGCAACATGACTGCAAAAGTAATTGCCTCGTAGCCATCACTGTATACCTTGTCAAACCATTCCTGCGTACCTTCAGTAGTTGTCTTGATATCATCAAATTTTGCTAGCTCTTCTTTGGACAACAAGGCTAGAGTTGACTTTGGTTCCCCCTCTGAGTTCAATGGCCTCATCAAAAACTAGATACAAGCCTTTAATTCTTCATTTTGTTGTTTCAATTCATGTTTCATGAGCTCATCTTTGTCTAACTGCTCAAGAGTGGAGGAGACTATACCTTTAAATTCATCAATTTTATGCCCCCTAGTAGCTGGTCCCAAGTCAACAGTTGTAATAGTATAATCTTCTGCCTTGACTTGGTCTTTATTCACATTGGCTAGTGGGATAGCCACCTCAGCAATCCTTGACACAGAGGCATCTTTGTATATCTGGGATTGTATCTTAGCCTTCTTTTATTTCTTCGGCTTTTCCACTCTAGCTAAGACAGCATATAGATCTAGTTTCATCACTTGTACTTGTAGCACCTTAGCTCCAAGCTAGTTTTGTAGCCAATCTGGTGCTATTGAAGAGGAGTCCTTAGGAACATCAGGATGACTATCTTCTTTTGCTGGGGGTTTATCAAGAATTTCTAGTACTTTTTCAGACTCTTTGTCATTGTCTTCTTCCCCATCTCCCTGCTGCTCAATATTTTGTAGACTTTCCAATATTTCATGCTGAGCAACCTTTATAATTGTGTCCCCAATGCCTTTGTCAATGGGACTATCAAATATTTCAACTATTTTGATGCTTATTTCCTTGGAGAGGGATTCTTTGGACACTTCTTTTCCCATCCCTTGTTCTTGTAATTCTAGCTCTACACAAACCTTTTCAATTCTAGGCAGTTAGGGCACAACTAAGCAGGTAGAGTCTTGTACTGGAGGCCTTAAAGAACTAGGAAGCAATGGTAATGACTGATCTACCAATGAGGGAAGACTCACATGAGTCAGATTGGCGAATGATGCAAAACCCAAAGAAGGAGGCACATCAATAGATGAAAGGGCGGATGAGGAAGGAAGGGAGAAGGGAGATGAAAGAATAGTGGAGAGAGGTGGTAAATTAAATGAAGTGGAAAGAGAGATGGAATAAATGGGAGGCAGGGAGGTAGTGGAAATGGATGGTAATGAAGGGGCAGAAGAAGTGGCAGCAACTGAAACAAGTAAAGTGGAAAGCCCTGAATCTGATGCCAATGGGCATGAGGCAGTTGCAGTATCAATTTGAATTGGGGCAGATGAGGTGTCATGGGTAGAAAAGGTAGAGGGAGTAGTGGCAGGAGTAGTGATAGAGATCCCTATTGCTTTGGTCCTTGGCCTTTTGGTTTTGGAACCCTCACGTGGTCCACTTGGCATAGATTTCTTCTATCCAGCGCTTGTCCTCTTAGCCAGAGGTGAACTCTTTGGATGCACTTTGAGAATAGTTTTCTTTCCTTTCACCCTTTCAGCCAATGGGATATGTTCTTCACTATCTGTTTCTTTGGAAACTTCTTGAACTTGCTCCTCAACATCTAGAATCACTACAATTTGGTCTTCCTCATCATCTAACTCCTTCTCTGGTACTATTTTTGTATAGGTTAGTTGTACCCTATTTTGAGTCATTGCTATAATTTGAGTTCTAACCCACACTTTACTCAGCCTTATGGGTTCTTTCATGATCTCATGTAATGAGCTCTCTTCAACATTTGCCCAGTTTGGAAGGGGAACTGGGTGTTGGTATTGGTTTTCCCAAGGTTCCTTATTCACCATGTTGTCATCATCTATCAATTGATCTGGGACTTCTATGACATGGAATC
Source organism: Cunninghamia lanceolata (assembly GCA_027924645.1). Classification (NCBI taxonomy): domain Eukaryota; kingdom Viridiplantae; phylum Streptophyta; class Pinopsida; order Cupressales; family Cupressaceae; genus Cunninghamia; species Cunninghamia lanceolata. Next base: position 882,430 of record BSBN01001198.1, on the reverse strand, counting down.
TTTTAATAAAATCTAGAGACATTGTTGAATGAATTATTTTAAGCACCTCATAATCATCTACATAGTCTACCCACAAATCCTCTAGATGTACCTTATGGAACAACCTCTTGCTAACATATTTCTCCATTACACCATAAGAGTCAAAATGATTCCTTCTGACATACAAGTGAAGATTAAGAAGTTGCAGTTCTTTGTCTGAGGCTTCATCTACTCCTAATGAAACACGTGCAAATTGTCTTTTTCCTAACAGCAAGGGAAACTTTACATTTGTTCTATGCAGGTGTTTAAATTTCTCTGCAAAGGGAATTAGTTGCCTTGTCATTTCTAGTAGCACTACCTTGTCGGTCGGATACCTTGGTAGTCTATACGGTGCTCCTGTGAATCCTTGCACCCTTATGTAGGTGAATTTCTTGAACTGGATATACCATCTCCCAAATTGTCTAACTACATTCATAGCCTTAGGAGATATACTTAGGGAGGTAGCTCCTTGAAGCAGTCTAGTAATATACATGGTAAATGCATAATTTACCCTCTTGAAGTGAATCAAAGACTAAGATATGACAAGTTGAGGATAGCACTCATATACTTGCAATTGCATATCACCTACAAGTCCCAACTTTGATAGACCTAGGTATTCAACTCTCCTTGCTAGGGCATAGACTACATATGATGTCCATCTAAATGTCATCTTATCATTGAAGTTGGTGAAATCTTCATGTATATTGTCACTCAAAATCTGAGCCGAATGTAGTTTCAACTGTCCATGGATAATTTCCTTAATTAATGTAAACATCCATCCCTCAAAGGTTGATGCAGAGGGAAGTCCATATATTCTTCTCAACAGAGTCACAAGGTCACCAATCTCATTGTGAAAATCACTTCTGTAAAGTGTATGGGGAAGATTGATAATTGTAGATCTCTTATGTTTCATCCATCCATCATTAATCTATTTTTTGCATTTCTCAATACCTTTCTTATAAGTTTCCTCTGGATCTCTAATGTCTAGTATAGACAACACTGGATGTACTTGTATGCCAAAGATCTCTCCTAAGGAGGGTGGGCTCAAGTCTACCAAGACATCCCCACTGGTGGTTTGAATAGTCCTAGTTAAAGGATCATATCTTTCTGCACAAATTACTATTAGTTCAAGGCATTGTACTAAAGTAGGAAATGTAGCAGCCTTTATAATCCCATTGTCTCTAATCTTTCTTGCCAAGGGTGTAGGATTGGGTCCAAATACTCTTAGCCTAAAGTCTTCTAGGTTAATATGACCTAGGTCTATGTCTCCTATGTTGGGCCATGTGGAGGCTATCTTGGACTTGGGAGGAATTCCTTTGAATTCGTACTTCATATTTTGTGCTCGAGCAGTCATTTAATCTGCATAACTGGACCTAATAAGTCTTGATTGTCTTAATAATTTCTTGATTCCTAAGTTTAAATGCATGATTCATGAGCTACTTGCCATACCATTAAGTCAAATTCTATGAAATTGATATCAATTTCCTTAAATTACAAATGCCTACCTCTAAAATGCATGAGTCTAAACATTTAACTATATGATTTAAACAATAAAACATCAAAATCTATATTAGACCATGCAATAAATGCTCAAACTTCTTAAAATTTGAATTGAAATATGTAAAACATCATTATTTAACCTTTGTAGCATTTATTTTAATCAAACAAACCCTTCTACCTTGGAAATTTTTAGAAAAATAGTCATTTTACAGGGTTAGCACTAATTTCAGGGGTCTCAGACCTTGTTAGAGGAAAAATGCTAAAATGGGCTTGGTATGACCTAGCTCGGATTTGAGGTCCATCAGACCTTGCTTAGGTTTTGGTTGTGACTGACTTGTATGCATCCTGGAGGTCGAAGAGGCATAATTTCAACACAACTCGGATGGGTTGGATTTTAGTGCTAAAGATGGGAGTAAGACTTGGCGTGAGATTTGGACATGACAGACTTGGTGTGGGATTTGGGTGTGTCTGCTTTTTGTGAATTTGAAAGGTCGGTCAGTATGGATTTTGGTACAAGTCAGTTGCGAAGAGTTTTAGCATCAAAAGAGGGACATGAGTCAGTGCAGATTCTGACTGCATCAAACTTAGCACAGTTTTGAGAGGTGACCAACTAATAGTCGGTGAACGAGTATTTTCATGCAAGTCAATGAATTGACAATTTAGAACTAGATCAAAATTTTACATCGGCGGGAAATTTGGATGCTATCGACTTAGCGGGATATTTGACGATGTCTGACTAAAGTTGGTAAAGACGGGTTTTCGCGCAAGGATGGCAACTTAGGGTTTCAGCATTGGGTCAATTTTTGGTTTGAATGAGATTTTTCAAAGCAACTAACTGACTTTGTTTTCTTTGAGGTTATTTAGGTCAGTCGGTGGCATTTTCAGCGCGAAGTCTGTGAAGGACGATTTTAGCGCAAAGGGATTTCAAACTTTCAAATGGTGGAAGGATTTTTAGGCATTGTTCATCCTAAAGTTTTTCATTATTTCAAAGGAACCGTTAGTGTTCTTTTGGCATGGATAAAATGAATTGAAAGGCCCATTGTATTTCCAAAAGAGATTTGTGAATGATGAGTTTAAATGCAATAAAATTCATCATCTTGGCCTATCGTGAACTAAGGTTTGCACCAAGGATTCTATCAAAAATTTTGATTGCTTGTATCATAGAAGAACCCTTTCAAAGCTTTAAATTAGTGATTCAAAGAAAAAACCCTAAGGCTCAGATTTTCAAATCTCTGCAAAACCTTAACTAAAACTACTGCTTGAATGGACACAGAAACACTAAATTCAGCAAAGGAAGCAAGAAAGCCATCCAACCTGGTGTGAATGCAGTCACTGAGGTGAGGAATTTGTTTGAATCATATGCCCTAATCAACTTTTCCTATGCTCCGAATATGCCTCTTTGTTGCTAATGAAATATGAAGAGACTTAGTGTCTCAAATTGCTGTTTGGAACTTCATTTATTTTGAGTTGTTTTACTGAACATACAATTTGTGTGTATATCGCAAATGTATGTTGTGAACATTTCGTGTGTATACTGTAAATGCATGTGAGAACAATTTGTGTGTATATCACTGTTGCATATCGGCACTGTATATCAGGTATACATCTTGTGAGTATATTGCTAATGTACATTAGGTATACATCTTGTGAGTATATCGCTAATGCATGCTGCAATCATTTTATGTGTATCTCGCAATTGTATGTTGAGAACAAGTTGTATGTATCTTGTTGTTGCATATTGCGATTGTATGTTGTGAACATACATTGCGAATGTACATTGTATTGGACTGACTAACACTATCGGCGTACCTCAGAATGTCTCTACCGATGATTGGTATTTCACCGATGCTAGTGACTATCAGGATGACTTATTGTATCGGCAGAAGTTGAAAGCTTCACATCAATCTCCAAGGTCTCACCGAAGGGTGTAAGTTATCGGCCTAAGTTTGGAGATCGGCGAAGGATGCAGAACTGGTTCTGACAGTTATGTGTTACTCCAATAGGAGTTGGCAATGGAGTTTAGCATCGGCGAAAGATTGTTCATTGGGACAAATGTAAACTAGTTGAACCGATGGTGAAGGTCAGACCGATGATGATTAGAGGACTTGGGTATCGCGGAGACAATGGACTGTCGGTACGAGAAGTGAAGTGCTCACCGATGGAGCGGGTTAGCCCGATAAGGCATAGCTTGGCATCATCGGCAACACAATTACCAACAATGGTGTTACTGAGCGTGCAAGCTTATACACTAGAATGTCTTTTGTGACCTGATGCATGTGGGACTAAAGGTCTCGCTGGAATGTGAACCGTTACGACGGTTGGAAGGCAGTGATGCCAGAGAAGTAAGATCGATCAGTTAGGGCAAATGTGGTGTAACTATTTTGTGCTCTTTGAGAGTGGTGATATAATTTGATCTTCTAGCATCGTTGCAGATTGATGAAACGATTAAATTATACAGTTTATTCTATAGATATACATATTGAATAAACAACTTTGTATAATTGTAAAGTATCGATACCGAGCAAAAGAGCTGGGATCTTTATTGTAACTATTCAGTTTACTGTAATAAAGATATTCTCTCTTGTGGTGGTGGGTTTTTTACCCGAAAGGGTTTTCCCACGTAATCTGGTGTCATTTTGTGTTGTCTTAAATTGTTTATTTTGTATTTCTGGTGTATTCATCTGTGTTTTTGGAATTGAAAGTTACTTGGCTGCATAATCCCCTTAGAATTATTATTAGGGAAGCGTTATTCTGTACCTCTGCTTTCCTTACAAGTGGTATCAGAGCCTGGCCAGTTGTGTTATCCTTGTTGGTAGGTTGGGTTTTTTGTGTTAATTCTGGGAGTGGGAGTTTTGTAGAGGTCTATTTTGTTAAATAAGATGATGAGTACATCAGGGAAAATAGACATTGAAAAGTTCAATGGCACAAACTTTGAGTTGTGGAAACTTAAGGTTGAAGATATGTTGGTTGACAGAGATCTTTGGGTTGCTGTGTCTGGGGTTAAACCTGCAAGCATGAAGCAAGAAGATTGGGACCTAGCTAACAGGAAAGCCAGAGGACTGATAAGATTAAGTCTAGCAGATTCTGTTCTATTGAACATCCATGAGGAGAAGTTAGCCAAAGATTTGTGGAAGAAGTTAGGAGATATTTACCAGGGAAAATCCTTGGTGAATAAACTGTTCCTCAGAAAGAAGTTGTATTCTCTGAAGATGGATGAAGGAGCAGCTGTAGCAGAACATCTGAACTCATTTAATCTGATTGTTGCATAGTTGACGTCTGTAGGTGTAAAAATAGAAGAGGAAGACCGTTGTATGCTTCTTTTGTGTTCCTTACTTGACTCGTGGGATCATCTTGTGGTGGCTATTGGAAGTACAACAACCACGTTTACAACTGAAGCGGTTGTTACCTCATTGTTATCTGAAGAGATGCGGAGGAAATCTTCTGAGACGGCCAAAGAGGCCCTGTCTGTTTGAGGTAGGTCAAAGGAAAAAGGCAAGAAGAAGGACAAGAAGTCTAAGTCTAAATCACAGGGGAAATCAAAATCTCCTGGCAGGAAGTCCAAGGTGAAGTGCTGGAATTGTGGACAGAAAGGACACATTAGGAAAGACTGAAAAGAAGAGAAAAAGAAGAAGAAGAACTTCTCTGACTCAGAGTCTTCTCAGAGTGATGTTGATGCCTTCATTGCTGCCTTGGCAACGCCTACATCTGAAGATGTGTGGCTGGTGGATTCAGGAGCATCGTTTCATATGACATCTCACAGAGAGTGGTTCACAAAGTATGAACCGTATGTTGGTGGGAAGGTGTTCCTAGCAAGTGATTCAACACTGGAAATTGTTGGCTGAGGATGAGTCAGAATCCAGTTCCCGGATGGTAGGATAAAGGGAATGAATGGAGTATTACACATCCCAGGTCTGGCTCAAAATTTACTTTCTGTTAGTACACTTAATGATGTTGGTGTGCAAGTTACTGTTGTGAATGGTGGCTGTAAGATGACTAGAGGTTCTATTGTACTGGAAAAGGGTGAACGCATTGGAACTCTGTATAGGTTAGATGCTAAACCAGTGTGTTGTAATAGTGTCTCTACAAAATCTGAAAAAGCTACTATTGTAACACATGATGCAAACTCTATGGAAGTTAAACTTCCTGCAGAGAAAACAATGCTCTGGCATCATAGACTTGGTCACATAGGTGAAAAAAGTTTTAAAAACTTGAAAAATAAAACCCTGGTAGATGGGTTGATTGATTGTAATCTAGAGTTTGATTTCTGCGAACATTGTATATATGGAAAATAGAACCGTGTTTCTTTTTACTCTAGTTCTCATAAATCTTCTGGTGTTCTGGACTATGTACATTCTAATGTCTTTGGTCTAGTTGATGTTCCTTCTTTAGCTAAATCAAGATACTACGTATCATTTATTGATGATTATTCAAGGAGGGCATTTGTATATTTTTTGAAAAATAAATTAGAAGTATTCAATTGGTTTAAAGAATTTAAAAATCTTGTGGAAAATCAGACTGGTAGAAAAATAAAATGCTTGAGAACAGATAACGATGGTGAATATTGCAATGCAGATTTTGATAAATATTGTGTAGATCATGGTATAAAAAGGCATAAGACTACACCTTATACTCCACAGCAAAATGGAGTTGCTGAAAGGTTGAATAGATCATTGATGGAGAAAGCAAGAAGTATGTTGAGTTATGCTAGTCTTGAACAAAGGTTCTGGGCTGAGGTAGTTGCTACAGCTTGTTACTTGTTGAACCGTTCTCCTACTTCAGCATTGGTTGATAAGATGCCTATGGAAGCGTGGTCTAGAAAGAAGCCCTCTTTGAGACATCTTCGTGTCTTTGGCCGTGAGGCATATGCTTATATTCCTGAGGTAAAAAGGTCTAAGCTGGATTACAAGGCAGTCAAATGTATCTTTATTGGCTATGGAGTCGGTGTTAAAGGGTACGAGTTTTGGAATCCTGAAACTGAAAAAGTAATTTACAACAAGAATGTAATTTTCAGAGAGCTAAAACCTTTGGTTGTTGATCCTCAGTCGGAGAAGACAGAAAAGAAGAAAGAAAAGAGTGTTGTTAATATTCCTATGACCCCTATAAAAGAGGAACAAAAAACACCAAGTGTAGTTGATTCAAATGTGAGTTCAAGTAGCTACGAAGATTCAGATCCAGAGCAAGAACCTGAACCTGCACCTCAACCATTGAGGTGATCTACACGTGAAAGAAGACAACCAGATAGGTATGGATTTTCAGTACTTGATTCAAGTTGTGCCTATGCTTTACTTATTGATATTGATGAACCTAGGACTGTGAAAGAAGATATTAGTTTATCTGATTCAGATTCTTGGTTGGAAACCATGAATAATGAAATGTCGTCATTGGAGAAAAATGGAACCTGGGATCTGATGCCCTTGCCTGAAGGTAGAAGACCTGTGGGCTGTAAGTGGGTATTTAAAAGGAAATATGGTCCAAATGGTAGTATTGATAAGTACAAGGCAAGACTGGTTGCTAAGGGGTATTCCCAAAAGGAAGGTATAGATTATGGAGAAATCTTTTCTTCTGTAGCTAAGCTAACATCCATTAGATTTCTGTTGTCACTTGCAGCAGCATATGATTTTGAAATTGAGCAGATGGATGTGACAACAACATTTCTTCATGGGGACCTTGAAGAAGAAATTTATATGTCCCAGCCAGAGCATTTTGTGGTAAAAGGTAAAGAACATCTGGTATGTAAACTTAAAAAGTCTCTTTATGGTTTGAAGCAATCTCCCAGGAATGTGGTATCAAAAATTTGGTACGTATGTTTTATCCTTGGGGTATGTGAGATCTAAATCTGATCATTGTGTCTATTATAAAACTGAAGGTGATCAGATTCTTATAATTGCACTGTATGTGGATGACATGTTATTCATTGGCAATGGTAAGGGGATGATCTCAGAATTAAAATGTCAGTTGTCCTTGAAATTTAAAATGAAGAATCTGGGGGAAGCGAAGTACATTCTGGGAATGGAAATCAAAAGGGACAGATCTAAGAGAAAGATTTGGCTCAGCCAGAGCAAGTATATTACCAATGTTCTTGATAAGTTTCATATATCTGATTCTAAATAGTTAGTTGTTCCAGTTTTGCAGGGAACGAAATTATCTGTTGAAGATTGTCCAGAATCTTCGAATGAAATTGATGATACGAAAAAAGTGCCTTATGCAAGTGTTGTTGGTAGTTTGATGTACGCAATGGTCTGTACCAGGCCAGACATTGCCTAAGCAATGGGAGTTTTGAGCCAATTTATGGAGAATCCAGGCAGATCACATTGGGATGTTGTGAAGAGAGTTATGAGATATTTGAAGGGAACTTCAGATTATGCTATTTGCTATCATGGAAACTCAGTTGGATCCCAGAAATCTATTAGCATTCAGGGATATGCAGATTCTGATTAGGCAAGGGACATTGACAGTAGAAGATCCACCAGTGGATATGTATTCACGTTAAATGGTGGTGCTATAAGTTGGATGAGCAAGCGACAGGCTATAGTCGCTTTGTCCACAACAGAGGCAGAGTACATGGCAGCTACTCGTGCATGCCAAGAAGCTGTTTGGTTGAAGAGGTTATGTGCTAATGTTGGTTTTAATGCAGGGCAGATACAAATTCACTGTGACAGTCAAAGTGCTATATGTTTGGCGAAGAATCCTACATTTCATGCTACAACAAAACATATCGATGTCTGATATCACTTTATTCATGATATGGTGGAAGACAGGAAGGTGAAGATGGAAAAGGTTGACACTTCGGAAAATGTCGTTGATGCCTTAACTAAACATGTGAGCACGGCCAAGTTCAAATGGTGCTTAGATGCAATGCGTCTTCGGGCCCATAGTTCTCAGTAGTTGTATGCGGATTAAGAGGTAACAGCAATCTCTTCGACAAGTGGGAGATTGAAGAGATTGTGTCTCAAATTGTTGTTTGGAACTTCATTTATTTCGAGTTGTTTTACTGAACATACAATTTGTGTGTATATCGCAAATGTATGCTGTGAACATTTCGTGTGTATACCGCAAATGCATTTGAGAATAATTTGTGTGTATATCGTTGTTGCATATCGGCACTGTATATCAGGTATACATCTTGTGAGTATATTGCTAATGTACATCAGGTATACATCTTGTGAGTATATCGCTAATGCATGCTGCAATCATTTTATGTGTATCTCACAATTGTATGTTGAGAACAAGTTGTATGTATCTTGTTGTTGCATATTGTGATTGTATGTTGTGAACATACATTGTGAATGTACGTTGTATCAGACTGACTAACACTATCGGTGTACCTTCGAATGTCTCTACCAATGATTGGTACTTCACCGATGCTAGTGACTATCGGGATGACTTATTATATCGGCAGAAGTTGAAAGCTTCACATCGATCTCCAAGGTCTCATCGAAGGGTGTAAGTTATCGGCCTAAGTTTGGAGATCGGCAAAGGATGCAGAAGTGGCTCCGACAGTTATGTGTTACTCCAACAGGAGTTGGCGATGGAGTTGAGCATAGGCGAAAGATTGTTCATCAGGACAAATGTAAACTGGTTGAACCGATGGTGAAGGTCAGACTGATGACGATTAGAGGACTTGGGTATCGCGGAGACAATGGACTATCGGTACGAGAAGTGAAGTGCTCACCGATGGAGCGGGTTAGCCTGATAAGGCATAGCTTGGCATCGTCGGCAACACAATTGCCGACGATGGTATTACTGAGTGTGCAAGCTTATACACCAGAATATCTTTTGTGACCTAATGCATGTGGGACTAAAGGTCTCGCTGGAATGTGAACCGTTACGACGGTTGGAAGGCAACGACGCTGGAGAAGTAAGATCAATCAGTTAGGGCAAATGTGGTGTAACTATTTTGTGCTCTTTGAGACTGGTGATATAATATGATCTTCTAGCATCGTTGCAGATTGATGAAATGATTAAATTATACAGTTTATTCTATAGATATACAGATTAAATAAATGGCTTTGTATAATTGTAAAGTATCAATACCGAGCAAAAGAGCTGGGATCTTTATTGTAACTATTCAGTTTACTGTAATAAAGATATTCTCTCTTGTGGTGGTGGGTTTTTTACCCGAAAGGGTTTTCCCACGTAATCTGGTGTCATTTTGTGTTGTCTTAAATTGTTTATTTTGTATTTCTAGTGTATTCATTTGTGTTTTTGGAATTGAAAGTTACCTGGCTGCATAATCCCCTTAGAATTATCATTAGGGAAGCATTATTCCATACCTCTACTTACCTTACAAAATCGCAGAGATCTTCGAATGATCGTGTGTGTGAAATGAGCTCAAAAATGGACCTAAAACCCTTTATACCCTTGGTTTAATCTGCCATTAATGCAGAGGTACGGTTGCAGACTCAACGCGTGACATGCAGAACAAAATGATTTTTAGGTTTTGCGTCAATTTATAGACCCTCGGACCTGCGCGACTTTCATGAGTGTCTGACCTTGGCACGATTTTGAGTGATCTCTAACTTAAGTCATAACATAGTAATTCAGCGCAAGGCAGAGATAAGAGATTTTAGCGCTAGTCTGAGGAGTGTATTTTTAACACTAAGGTCGGTAACCAAGGATTTTAGCGATAAGTCAATTGGCAAGGAAATTAGTGCCAGGGCAATGAATTGGAGTTTCGATGCTAAGTTAGTGACCTGTGATTCTAGCAGTAAGGTCAGTGGAATGAGAATCTATTGCAAATGTCAGTAGACAATGTTTTTAGCGCAAAAGAGATATCAGACTTGGTTTTGGATGGAAAATAGCAATTGACTTAAGGATTTCAAAGAGCCCAGGTAGCCTTCATGCCTTTAGTTGTGAAAAATGTGACCTTACTCACCCAGTGGAACACTTTTAGGAATCAACTGACTAGGCCAACACTCTAAGCCAAATCAGAAAGAAGGGGGGTCCCCATTAGCGAAATGGAGCGTGTGTGCAAGGCACAACAGTCCCCATGCATAGACCACTCCCTCACCCATCATCTACTCTAACACGTAGCCCCAGCCAACTAAAAATCCCCTTGACCTCCGATCTGACATTAGCACCCCTCCAATCAGGCCTACTAAGAACAATGTTAGCCCATCAAACCTCATCTACATCTATCGTGACTTGATCTCCCCATCCTAAATCCCCAAATCTTGGGTCATCAGTAATCTCGCCAATGCACTCTCCCTTATATCAGTGTTATATACCACACACTATCCATGAATAGGGATGCGAAGTATCCTCCAAACATCTTGAAGCGTGATAGTGATCACCCAAGTAGGCAACATGAACGAACTATGCTCGTTATGCCATGACTCCACCAATGTTGTCATTGTTATGTCGTAAAATGTCCCCCTAGGACTTTTACCTCCTAAGTTTAGCTCCTAGGTCCCCTTAGTTTAATCATGCATGTGTAAAACTTTTCCCAAAGCATAATTCCCTAAAACCCATGACAAATGGGGCTTAGGGGTCTACTTCAATGCTCAATGAAGACCAGAAATGGGCCTCTAAACTTGGGCACCTGCACCCTAGTCCAAACCTATTTTGTCAGGACCCAAATTTAAATTATTGGCAAAGTGACCATTAAAAGGTTTCCCTTTATCAATCTTTTCAATGTGAATTACGAATGTTAGCAGAAATGCATATATAAACATGTTTAGGAATTCATTTTAACTAGAGATGGATAATGTGAACTTGTGATATTGAGCTAAAGATCTTCAAGGCTTCCATTGTGTTGCAGATCAGTATTGTGTTGTGTTTGTATTTGTTTTGTTACAAATTTGGCTTCATCAATCCATCTCCTCATGGTGTGAAAGATCTTCATTTCCTCGTGAAGGCTACACTTACCAAGGTGATATCTTATTGTGTTTCAATCAATCTATCTTATCATTTGCTTTTTCCTCTATCCACCAAGGACACACACTTTATCTAACAACAGTGTTGGAAGGCTTGAATGCCATTCTGGGGCTTGACCGAGGCAAGCTCCTAAACACCACAACCCCCAACCCCTCTCTTGTGATTATAGGTTATAGGTACGAAATCTTGCAGAGAGGAGTTACAAGATCATAGTAGGGGATAAAGATTCAAGATCTAAAGAAAACAACGAAGAATATTCCTTTCTGGACAAGGGTGCCTGCCGCTGTGTCCTCCAAATGCATGTTGTCAGAAACTCTAAAGCAAGTTGCAGATTTCATCACCTCATAGTTCTAGATCTAAAGAAAAAATTCCATGTTGGACTAGGGCGCCCGCCCCAGTCTCCCTAAAGTTTCCACTTTCTGGAATCCGAATCCTAGTATGTTTTTAATCTACATTTAGTGCCTTCATGTGTGATCATTTGTTGTGTTTCATCTGTTTGTTTACGATTTCATATAATTAGGGTTTAAGGCTTGATCAGATTAGGGTTTAACAAATTATCAACATATTCCAACTTTCCTTATCATTGCAAAGTGACACCAAACCTGTAGCTAAGTCCTCTTGCAAGAGAAGTGATTGAACTTGGTTTATGTCCTTGAATGATTATATGTGAAAGGTGGGTTTGATTAAATCTATCTAAAACACTACCTCAACCTCATCAACCCTACTTTTCATCCACAACATTTTGGTGAATCTATGTTTTTACTAAAATTACATCTTGTTGAGTGTTGTAATCAATTTGGCATTCATAGATATCATACTCATCATCATACATTTGAAAATCTTGCATAAATTTGAAAAATTTGAAAAAAAAAAAAAATTGTTTGCATTAGGGCATAGTTTGCACTATTTTCTTTGCATATCATTGAAAACATATAATTTTCTGATATTTACATCAGATCTGAGATAAATTACAGTGTTTCATCTTTTTATCATCATTTACCTTGAATTTGCATCTCTCATTTGCTAGGGTTTTGCTTGAAATTTTGTATTTTTTATAGAACCTAGTAATTTCAAAAGCTAAGGTTTTTAATTAAAATCTTGTTTCAAATTTTATTAATCATTTTAAAACTCTTTCAAATCTGATTTTGGACTGTAGTGTTTCATCATTGTGTGTTATTGCATTTAGATTTCAAATTTTGTATTTACACATTGTGTATTTCAACAAAAATAAGCATATTCATTCATCTTGCCTTAATTTTGACTTTGCATTGAGTATTGTAGCATGTTGACACCATTTTTAAATCTGATCTAAGTTATTTTACACATTAAATCAGATTAGATTTCATTCATCCATCATTGTACATAATTTTATAACATTTTTAGTGCATTTACATTGAAAAAAGCAAAAATTTTGAGCATTTTAGGTACATAAGCAAGCATAGTTTAGTGTTGTTTCATTGCATTTGTCATAAATATCTTTCATTTCAAATCTTGAATTCATTTTCAAACATGCATTCATTGGTTATTTGAAAATTTTGCATAATTTCATATCATTGTGTGAAAATTTGCATATTTTAAATTACACAATGTGTATTTCAACATAAGCAAATAAGCATCATTTTCACATATTTTGCAATAAATCATAAAATTACCAATATCACTTTTTGTGTAACACTTTAATATTAAATTAACTTCCTTTGTAGTGACACTAGTGTGTTTTTGGTCTTTACAAAAAGTTTCAAAAACCCGAATTCCTCAAACTAGTGTTGTGATGTACAAAAGTCTCTCATATTGGTTGTATGTGAAATGAATAGATTTTATTGTACATTGCTATTTCAAGACATTTTAATATGGAATCTTCATGTCATTTATTTTTGGTATATTTGCATGCATATATCAAAGATTTTGATTTTCATAGATTCATAAACCTCATGGGTGAGCATCCTTCAATATTAGAAATTCTGACTGAATTCATATCCATGAACACTCATGAGAAAGAGGATTGTGAAAGTTCTACAAATAATGATAATGCATTGGATCTAATATCTAAAGTATATGACGACGACGATGATTCTATGATTCACCCTATTCCTCCTTTAATTAAATGTTTAAGCACCTTGGATAACACTAAGGAAGTGAAGATCCACAATCCTCCCCCTTTGGATGTATGCTCAAGTACTTTGGACATCACTAAGGATGTGAATAGTTCTCCTTCGGTTGCATACTCAAAACCCTTGGGCACTACTAAAGATATAATCATCGATGATTTTCTTCACAACACTATATCTTCTCTTTCTTCCAATGCTCCTCCTTTGAGAGATGAAGCATTGGTGAATGAAGAAAGGGGCCCCTCACATTAAAATCTTTAGGGATGGATGTCAAGATTAATCATAGTAAAAACAATGTTAATTCAATCATCACTAATAGATTTATTCAACCTACTAAGGGGATAGTTAATAAGTATACTAATGTTCCTAAACTCATTGTGAATGGGGCACCTAATGCACCCTCTTGCTTAAAACTAGTGATTGTGGTTCAAGGTGATCCAAAACCACCTCAACCCCCGAGTTGCATTATAAGTGTGGCAAGACAAATCACTCAAAGAAATCAAGGGGTTCAAAATGTGTTGCAGCATCACATGATTGTTCACACATACAACACCCATAATAACAAGCAAACTAAGCAAGCATCACATGTGCTTGTCTCTCTTCCATCTTCTCAACCTATGCTTCCTCCACCACCTCATCTTTCTCATAAAAGTGGTCAAGATTATGATCTTGTTGAGTAGCTTCGTATTACTCCTGCTAACATCTCTCTTTGGGAACTCATACAAACATCACCTACATACCACAGAATGCTCCAGGAAGCTTTACAAAAGGTAATCGTACCACCTACTGTTAAGTCGAATGATGTAGCAGCTCTGTTAGATTGTATGCATGCAACAAAATGAATATTTTGTTTCAACAAGATGAAATACTATCAATTAAAGATGAATATGACCCACTTATAATATTTATCATGATAGATAAACAGTTGATAAAGCAAGTTATGATTGACAATGGATCAGCTCTTAATGTTTGTGGCATTGACTTGCTATGCAGAAGCAAGATCGACACTTCTTTAATCAAACCAGATAGGATTAGCATTTGTGACTTTGATAATACTGGTAGACAATCTCTAAGTAATATAACTTTACCTGTAAAAGGTTGGACCCATGACATTATCTACCCTTTTTCATATCATGCCTGGTTCGCTTTCATACAATATGATCCTCAGTAGACTGTGGATCTATGCCATGGGGGTAGTCCCATCTACCCTTCATCGATCAATAAAGTTTATTTATCTAAACAAGCTCTACACCATGGAAGTCGATCTTGACCCAAATAACTATTTACATATCAAAACGACAAAACAAGTTAACAATCATAAAAGTCTAAACAAATTACAAGTTGATTCATCAATACCTCTTACCATAGATAATGTTGTGCAAGACTCTAAACCATCAAATGCACTTTTTGGTGATGATTGGAGTTCATTAGATTTTACTCCCTCTTTTATGGGGGACTATAAACTTAATAACTCTTAACACATTTGCATCAATCTCATCTAAGCAATCTTTGGAAACACTGGAGAAACCCAAAGTCTCCTTGGTAGAAAACAAAGACAATACTCTTACTTATACTACAAACTATGAGACTTATGAGGCCTCACCATCTTCTAAAGAGATGGACTACCTCTATGGTCGTGGATTTTAGATTTTGTACAAAAATAGCGACTATGTAGGTAATGGTTGCGTTGTAAATCAACAAGAAATCAGGGTACCTTTACAAGTTGTTGGAATTAATTACACGGTTGGTATCAGATATCGTTCTTTGAAGCCCACCAAAGCCTCTCATCATCCCAACCTCAATGTTAATACAATATCAACAAGACCAAAACTACATGTGAGATATCCTGAGCTGATAAACAAGGATTGTCCGCCAAGAAGTATCCCATTGAATCAAGTAAGTATTTCTCCACCCTTTAGCCACACTTGATGTAGCACCTATTCTAGTTGCTCTCAAGGGTGGCCTCCTCCTAGATATATATAATGTGATATGGTGTCGTGTTGTGTTCCCCCATGATGTGTTATGTGTTGTTTAGGCCTCCTAGGATGACCCTTGATACTCTTGTAAGGTCAAGGATACCAGGAGACTACCTCTGTTGTGACCATTCTTCTATTTGTTTCATCATTCTTCTATCTTGCCTCTCCTCTATTTTATTATTGTTTGTCATGCCTTAGGGCATAGCATTGCGGAAGGTGTTTTGGGGGCATCCTCCTACGTGGTGTTCCTAAGGCACTTGTTTCTCCTCTCATTTTATTGTTTACCTTCTTTAGTGATTCTACCTAGTTGGTGGATGACGGGAACAAACAAATACTGATAAGAATCGTGTGTCCCTTCAACGAATAAGCAAAATTAGACCTAGTCCATATATGAAGATGTGGTTGATATATATATATCCAATGCTTGACTAGTAGAATCACTTTGTGTGATGTATCATCTTATGGCATTTCTTGTGACTAACATTTTACAATCCACTCAATCTGCTCTTGCACACTTTGAATGGTATTTCACCTTGTTGCTAAACTTGATTCTGAGGTACCTATAGTATAGCCCACTGGTTATACTTGTCTTCAAACCTATGAGTATAGCCTTGGCCCTTGATGTGATTGTTTTTATGCATAGCTTTATGATGTGATTTGGTTATTATCTTAGAGTAAGATGTTTTAACCTTATCTCTTGTTGTTTAACCTTATCTCTTGTTGTTTATCTTAGCATATTATATCAATGTGTTTGTGGGAACATTCTACAATCGTAAGCACGTGTCACCTTGGGGGCATGGGCTTTGCGAGAGCTCTTGTTCCCTTGCATGTTTTCTCTCTATCTTAATGTGTTTGATATCGGTAAGCAACATCAACCACCTTAATGTGGGGGCATATATAATGATATATGTCTGATGATTTTGGCACTAACGAAACATGTTTGTAAGCCCTCTCCACAAGGTGGGATGTTGTATCTCTTGAGCTAGTGCACATCCTTATCTAAATTGCAATCAAAACCCCTCTCTATGAGGTGGGATAATGTATCTCTTGAGGTAGTGTGTATCCTTTTATACAAAGCCCTTCTACGGAAGGCGAGATGGTGTATCTCTTGAGCTAGTGCACATCTTTTTATACAAAGTCTTCATCGGGAGGCGGGGTTGGATCTTGAGCTATCCTCCCTTAAGCGTGTCTTTGGTGGTTGTTGTGGCATAAGCTCAATCGTCAGGTGTGTTTGCAACGTCTTTTAGATGGTGGGACTTAGCAATAAGCTCCTTCCATCGCTCATGTTTGTCATGTTTAAGACGTATAGTATGTCTGTGGAATACTATGTGGCGCTTGTGTATTCCATGTGTCGTCTATGTCTTCCCCCATGTGTGGTATCAAGGGTGTAGCGATGAATTCCCCCCACACTCAAGTTTCATTTGGCGTGTTTCCCATGTGTGTGGTATCAAGGGTGTGGCAATGAGTCCCCCCACACTTGGGTTTTTTTGGCATATTTTCCCCTAGTGTAGTTTCAAGGGTTTGGCGATAGTCTCCCCTACACTTTGGGTTTTGTATTGTGTGTTTTTGGCAATTTCAAGGGTGTAGCGTTGAGTTCCCCCACCCCTTAGGATTTTATTGCATATATGAAAATGTTATATCAATGCATTCATCGTGTTTTGCATGACTGCTCTCATGTATTCATCATGTTTTGTGTGTCTTCAATACTGTCTTCTCTGTGTCTTACGTGCTTCCTACTTCTTCACTATGTCTTGCATGTCTTCAATGTGTCTTCTAGTGTTTACCTGAGATTGGGGGCTAGAAATAGTTCCTCAATCTTTGTGTATGCCTTATCTTCATGTGCCTGGTGTGTTTGATGTATGGGTTGTAAGATCATACATACATTAAAGTGGGGGCTAAATGTTATTTCGTAAAATGTCCCCCTAGGACTTTTACCTCCTAAGTTTAGCTCCTAGGTCCCCTTAGTTTAATCATGCATGTGTAAAACGTGTCCCAGAGCAAAATTCCCTAAAACCCATGACAAATAGGGCTTAGGGGTCTACTTTAAATGCTTAATCAAGACCAAAAATAAGCCTCTAGACTTGGGCGCCCACACCCCCAGTCCAAACCTATTTTGTCGAGACCCAAATTTAAATTATCAGCAAAGTGACCATTAAAAGGTTTCCCTTTGTTGACCTTTTCAATTTGAATTATGAATGTTAGCGAGAATGCATATATAAACATGTTTAGGACTTCATTTTAACTAGAGATGGATAATGCGAACTTGTAATATTGAGCTAAAAATATTTGAGGCTTTCATTATGTTGGAGAGTAGTACTGTGTTGTGTTTGTATGTGTTTTGTTGCAGATTTTGCTTCATCAATCCATCTCCTCATGGTGTGAAAGATCTCCATTTCCTCGTGAAGGCTACACCTACCAAGGTGATATCTTATTGTGTTTCAATCAATCTATCTTATCACTTGATTTTGCCTCTATCCACCAAGGAGACATGCTCTATCTAACAATGGTTACAAGTGTGGAATCTTGTGGAGAGGAGTTGCAGGAGATCAGAGCAAAGGATAAAGATTTGGGATCTAAAGAAAACAACAAAGAATATTCCTTTTTGGACAAGGGCACCCGCCCTTATGTCCTCTAGATTCTTGTTGTCGGAAACTCTGAAGCAGGTTACTAATTTCATCACCTCACAGTTCCAAATCTAAAGAAAAAGTTGTATGTTGGACTAGGGTGCCCACCCCAATCTCCCTGAAGTTTTTGCTTTCTAAAATCTAAATCCTGGTATGTTTCTAATCTGTATTTAGTGCCTTCCTATGCGATCATTTGTCGTGTTTCATCCGTTTGTTTGTGATTTCATATAATTAGGGTCTAAGGCTTAATCGGATTAGGGTTTAACGAATTATCAACATATCCCAACTTTTCTTATCATTGCAAAGTGACACCAAACCTATAGCTAAGTCCTCTTGCAAGAGAAGTGACTGAACTCAGTTTATGTCCTTGAATGATTATATGTGAAAGGCAGGTTTGATTAATTCTATCTAAAACACTACCTTAACCTTGTCAACCCCACTTTTCATATATAACAGTCATCATCGCTTAATGTGCTCTAATCTGGGGCATATGAGAAACATGCCATAGTCACATAGCACCTAGAAATGTCTACTCATCCTCTATCAAATCAACTATGAGATCCATCGTTGCAGGATGACACTCCCGAGACATCAGTGGCTAAAGTACCTCTTGCATCCATCACACAACGTGTGTCAGCCACTTTGAAAAACAACCCTAAAATCCTAATTATATCATTAGCGCCATTCTATTTATCACATGCAACCTCTTTTCTCACTAACGCCTAACTACTAATCATAGGCCCCATTCTACTAATCACTAATGCCACTCTGTTGATCAGAAGCGGCCACTTTTCCTCAATTGTGCCATTTTGGACATCAGTTGCACCCTAAACTTCACTTGCGACCCACAAATCAAAAGCGCCATTACGTGTCAAAGGCGCCAAACTATCTATCATTAGCACCAAAACCCTAAAATTGTGCTTTTTATTGCACATTTTTTATGCCTAATAAACGCTACGCATGACTACCTTGAAGACCCAGAGGTTAAGTACATATTGTTGCAGGCTGGCTGCTGGTAGGTCCGTATGTGCTCCGCCCAAAGATCTACCCTTAGAATGCTTGACATCTCTGCAGCTGCTTCATGCTCTGAATGCTCTTGATCTCTTAAGCTCAAAATGCAAGCAAATAACTAGGGAGAGTGCAAATGAGTTGAAAGTGACCCCCCAAGTCTATTTGTAGCCTACCAAACCCTAATCTCCCCCCAAACCCTGATTTTTCATCCCATCAGCTTTTATACTCATTTTTCTTTCATTCCTCCCTGCTTTTCATCCTTGTTTTACTAACCCTAGCTTATCCTTCCTATCAGGAGTTCACCCAAAAAATTAATATTTTTCTTCGCCAACCTCTCGAGGGGGCACCCTACATCCATCCCTTGGTACACTAGGGCATACTAGGGCACAATTACCAGTAAAATTTTCATACCACTATCAGTTCTTTGAAACAACTATAAAATTAATTGTCTCAAAGAGGGACAAAATTTAGACACCTAAAAATAACTAACACATTACCTAGCCATTCACACCATTTCCTCATTAATTCTTCTAATTCAACATTAATTAATATTTAATTAAGTGCACCATTTCATCAATTTAATTTCCCTTCCAACATTTAATTAAATAATTTCTAATCTAACATTTCATCCAATTTTATTCTTCTAATGCACATTAATTAAATAATTTTAATTATTTAATTAAATCATCCATTTCAACCCTCAATTTCACATTAATTAAATAATTTCTATTATTTATTTAATTCATCTATTTTATTCATCTTATCTACAATAATTATTTTTTTTTAAATTATTTAATTAGCTAAACATTTTCCTTTACAATTAAATAAATTAAAATAATTTATTTAGTTGATTTTTTCCTCTCACAAAATAAATAAAATCAAATATTTTATTTATCTTCTATTTCTTTCATCATGCACATGAAATAAATAAATTTATTTAATTAATTCTAAATCATATCTCTTCTTTCTATAAATCACTCTAGTCCTCATACACACGAATTAAATAATTTATTTTTTTAATCTATTATTTCAAATCCATTTGCATGTAAAAAAACAAATCACAATTTGAGTTAACTTATCTTTCAAATATTTGTCTTTATTAAATCAATTTATTAAATAATTCATTAAATAGAAAGAAAAAACATTCTATTTATGAAAATCAATCCAATTTTATTATCTATCCAAAGAGTTAACTAATAAAACAAGTTTTTTTGCATGAACACGTGTCACATGCACGTTCTTCATGTCCTCTCAATTTATCTCATCTGTTGATTAATTTAATTATTCTCCACCATTCATGTTTTTTGCTATCTAAAGAAGGGGTCTCATGGAGCTACTAGAGGAACTATTTTTGTGGAGCAAAAGGTCCCATGAAACTCAAAAAAAAATTGCTATGGCATTAGTTAGAAACTTTCCTCCACTTGCTTAAAGATTTTTCTACCAATTTTTAGATTCCTTCCATTTAATTTAAGAAATATTTTGGAGGAAAAAATTAGTATTTGATGATTTTTAATCTTTTTATTTGTAGGTTTTAAGCCTACCTACAACTACAAAATTCATGGGACCGCTTATTTTAAAACTCCTAAAAATTTTCAGCAATACCGTTGAGATAATTTAGGAAGCCCCCCTCCATAAGACCGCATCCTAAAGTTATGCAAAGTAATTGAGCAATCCACATATTTCAAACCAAGCAATACAAATCACTTGTGGTAATCTCTTTGTTGTTCTGCATTGATTTCATTGTTACTGTCTTGTGATCATTTTTTGAAGATTATGTAGATCATTTTTTTGAAGGTTATGTAGAGTTGGAATAGGCTCTTCTATGCTTTTTATTTACATTCCATTTTCTCCATATACAAATCGTAACCATTGCCAAAGCAATTTTGGGATGTATGGGCAGATTCTGCCATGAAAAGGTAATGATTTACATCACACCCTTATACTTCCCATCCAAAAGAGATAAAACCCATATTCAAAAAGAGGAAAGATGATCAAAGAGGGTTAATAAAGTTGATAACATAAAGTTTATAATAGGACTAAAATAATTAGAAAAAATATAGGTTACTTTCACTAATGCATTTACCTAACAGTTTTACTTGGTCAATGAATCTGCAACATTCTCTTGAGTGTCTATCTTCTTCAGCTCAATCTCTCCATTTGCAACCAACTCTCAAACAAAGTTATATTGAACATCAACATGCTTAGTTCAAGCATGATACATGGGATTCTTGGCCAAACAGATAGCACTTTGGCTATCACAACCAATCTGAATGATCCTGCAATCAAAACTAATACCTGTACACAGTCTCAACCAAACTCCCTCCTTAGAGACATGAGTAGCAGCCATATACTCTGCTTGTGTGGTGGACAAAACAACTGTGGGCTGCCTCTTACTCATCCAATTCACTGCACCTCCAAACAGAGTAAACACATAGCCACTAGTGGACCTTCGACTATCCAAGTCACCTGCCCAATCTATATCAACAAAACCGTGTATGTCCAAAGATTTATTAGCACTATCAGTACCAAAATAAACCAAATGTAATGTCCCCTTCTAGAAATCCAAAATTTTTCCTTAACCTTGCACAATTTCAACTTACAAAGAGAACATTAGTATTCAATTCTTCTTTCAAAATCACATGTCATTATTTATAAACATAAGCCATTTGTTATCATAGATTGATTGTATTCATTTCATGATTCCCTAGAAGAGATATACTTGGGCCTTGTTAATCAAAACCTCCATCTTATGAGAGTGAATCTATTAGGGTGCAATGCCAATGGTCTAGGTCGTTCTTCCTTTGAGGGGTACTCTAGACCCAGGCCACTCTAGGACCTTCCTTTGACTCGGGCCTCTCTAGGCCACTCAAGTCAAAAGGCTACCTCTTGCCTCCTAAGGTACCATCTTGAGACAAGGGCTCGAAGGGGTGCTATAGACCAATGAACCTGTACCTATACTTGGTTGATTGCCTGTTCCTAATCTTCCTTACTCCTCATAGTGGTGAATGGATTAACATTATTGCCCTTATCTATCTTTCATATTTCAGATGATATTCTTATGATCACTATTCATATACCTTGCATATTCTCTATCATAATATTTCACATGATCTATGATCTTTATCTATACATATTACATACTTTTTATCTCTCATATGTCATTTATTAACAACTTATGTGAGATAAGATGAGAGTTGTTGTTATCCACCATGGGGCTCTAATGTCTCCCATCCTTACTCAAGAAGTACCTTTGTACTCTTGGAGCTAAGGCCTCTGTGGGGCTCCTTGGTACTCTAGGTAGCCAAGGCCATTAATTCACAATCCTTGCATTATGGGTACCTCATACCTCATGTGACAAGGCTTCTATGTGATAAATATCCATGAATGGCCTCTTGGCACATTCTACTATTTCCCACATGTGTTAATAAATCACTTATGAATTCAAATCATACAAGATACATATCTAAAATATAAATTTCATACAAATCATAAATTGAATAAGTAAATATAAATACTTACTTACTTGTTGTAGCTTTACCTGGGATTCCTTACCTATGCTGCCGTAATATAATTTTTATTGTATTGTTGTTGCTGTTTATATATTTTATAATATATATTTTCACACCCCTTTTACTGCTGATGTATATATATAATGCATATCTAAATATATGTATTTATCCGATACTCTTAAGCTCTTTGAAAGGGTGTTGAAAAGTATTATTTTATGCTCACATAAAAGGAATGTTAGACAAGGAGACATAAAGTGAGCAATTAATAAGGTTATTTTATGTGAGAAGGAAATTAAAAGAAAAGTGAAATTATTATTTTATTTCCACTTGTGGCCCTAAAAGTGCCTTTAAAAGGAAAGTTGGGACTCATTGATGAGATCGTTGATGAATTGATATTGTTATAACCTAAGTTCTTCCAATTCTTCTTGAGGACAAAAACCCTCTTGGAGAGACTAGTTTCAGTGGTGAATGATCCTCCCTGGCTAGACTTGGTGATTTCATTGTAGGAATCACAGTGGAGCTGAAAAGGAGTTTGATGTTTCTGATTTGGATGTTAGGTTTTTGGTGTGAAGTTAGTTGTTCATTTGGTTTGGATTTGGTTTGAAGTTACTGATATTTCTGTTTGGAGTTTGTGAAGAGTTTGTTCTTGCTGGGCGTCCTCCTTTTATCTGGGCATGTTGTACAGTTTGAAAACAATGAATGATGAAATCTGATGCAAATGTAAGAATGATACAAAGGCACCCACCCTTACTAGTTGCTGGCCGCCGTTATTCCTACAAACTTTAGAGCATTTTAAGGAGTTTAGAAGATTAAAATGAATATCATTTGCTGGCCACACTGCTACAACAGGGGCCATACTTGCTGATGGAGGGTGTGGGGTTATTTCAGTTGGAATGCCTCACATTTCTGTGATACCTTTCTTTGTTTGGTGGCACCTTGCGTAGTATTTGTTGTTTGTCGTGTTTGGGAGTGAACTTCTTAGTGTTTGGGAGTTGTGAAGTAGTTTTGGGGACTGCTGCTAGGATTTTTCAATGTTGCAACAATATATCAGACGTATATCTGTTGTTTCAGAGTTTCCAGAGGGGTTCTACAGTTACTGTTGGTTTCATTTCATCATCTACAGCATTAGAGCATTAAGAGTATGATTTCTTATGATGTTTGGATGAATTCGGGTACCTATATATTCTGATTCTAATGCTACAGTAGTGTTTATCAGATTTAAATCAGAATTTAATAAGTTATTGCAGCCTTCTCTTTTAATTGTGGTTTCATTTCTGAGTTGCAATTAATTAAGTTTGAAAATCCTTGGATGGTTATATTGCCATGGATCATCTAATAATGCATTCATGATTGTAAACTAGACGGTATACCACCAGTACTACAGCATTTAATTTCCTAACCCGTTTGGCATCTACATAGTGTGCATGTCATTCTATAATCAACTGGACGGTTTACCGTCAGTCCGTATAGCATGTTGCATTTACAAACCCATTTTGGCATTGAACGAGCTTATTGACCATTTTGGTCTTGATACAAGCTTAGACATTCTGTTAGAGTTCATCTATACACACTGGTCCCATTGAATAAGTGGTTGATAGGTCGGCTTCGCCACCTTGCGTGTGTTTCTGGTCGGCTTGCCACCTCGCATTTTATCTTTGCATTCAATCAGCTAGTTGTGTGATTTGAACACCGTATGCTCTCACTTTGCCCACCTTGGGATCTAGGTGATCAGAAAGTGTATCAATGACTGCCTGTGTTCTTATTTCATGTGAAAATAATTGGGAAAAATTAGGGTGGTCATTACAAATCATAACAAGGAAGACCAAATATATTACCAAACATTGCTCATGTCAAGGTTACTAGAAAATTGTCATTTCTGAAGACACATTGTTTTACACAGCTGACACATTGTTTCACACATCGGCAGACAGATTGTTCCCACTTCTTCACAAAGGTCTTTCTTGATGGCCCATCTAAGAAGTAAAGTTGCTGTGTCACAGGGAATTGGGCAAGTTATCTTTGGTCATTGCCTTCACCTCTTGCATTGCTTTTTCATCTTGGAAGTTGATTTATGAACATTAGTGCATGCATATGATATCCAACAGTCGTCTGCTTAATTATATTTCAGAGCTTCTGCCATATAAAAAATCTCCCTTCCAAATCCAGTGCCACTTCCATCCCAGTGCCTATGTAAAACATATTTGTATATATACTGAAGATAAATATATTTTTCTGATAGCGCATCTGAATAGATCAGAAATTCACTTAAAAACATAGTACATTGTTCAATCTCTGTTAGGAAATGGTGCTTGATCCCCAGCCACTCAACCATATCAACTGCCCTCAAACATTCAGAGCACAAGTTGAAGATTCTGGCTATCATAAGGTGGAATTAAATGCACAGAAATGATCTGCCTCCAAAACCCATGCAAACTCTATCACTTGATTTCAGGTTAAATCATGATGCAATGCATGCAAGTTAGTCAAATGGTAAAAGTAAAGGTTTTTTTTTTAATCAGCACCAAGTGGGACATCAATTTGGTGTATGCAACCCCCCTTATGCAAGCATACCACAAGAGGATGTTTTTTTTCGTTTACCTTATATATTGTTCAATGATATGTACAACCCTACCCCCCACCCTCAAGATTGAATCTGTGACCTCCACTACGGAATACACATGCCTTGACCATTAGTATAACCTAGTTAATTCTTGTAGTTAACTTTATTTTCAAAATCCACTCACAAAAGGTTGTATAGGACAGTTTTACACATAATGATTGTCAAAGGCATTTTTATAATTATTGATTGGTAGAAAAGGGTGTTTCACTCTAGGTCGCTTCTCCAACATACAACACATATTGGCGTAAGTAAGACATAATAGAGTATTTTAAGAAACTAGAAAGAATTCTGGCCAACAGCACAAAAAAAATATAACTTTCATTTTCCAAAAACATAAGGAACAAGGAACAAAAAGGAACTTAATAAGTATCCATTGAAGTTTTACCATCCTTTTGATAACGTTTGCCTGTAGTTTTAGTTCTGAGTTTTGATTACAAACATTCCAGGCACTGCTTCCTTGTATCCATGCTGGAGGTACTTGTCACTCTCCGTGAAATTATGATTGGAGACCTCTGTGTTAACCTCCCTTCCCAGCTCAACCTCCTGTTTACTGCTCAGGTAGCATTAACAGGTTTTAGCATCCTCAGCTTCATAAGCTCTTTCCTGAATCTCTGACAATCCCGAGATTTTCATTCTGTACTCCCAGCTGCTTATCAAAGTTTGCCTATAAGGCAATGCATCAAAGTGAAGATTTCCTTCTGCTATGCGGTGTCACATGTTATAGATTAAAAAGATATATGTTATATGGAAAATTCAGAAAAGGATTTACATTATAAGTAAGAAAGCATAAAGGATCTTGCATTCAAATGTTCAGCTCCCATAAATTGGCCTGAAGCTCAGCAGATCTTTCATCGGACACTGAGCCTGAGACACGTCTTGCTGAAGTGCACTCCTGGGAAACATGACACCAAGCAAATTAATACAAAGAAATTTTAAAATTAACTTTAACAATATTGCAAATCTGCCAGTAAATAATTTAAATGTGTGACTACATAACGACTGCAGACCCATAAGATTATCATGGAATTCTCAAGGATCATTTCATAGCAAAACAGAACCAAATCTTCAAATCAATGGATCAACAAACCCTTGAAACTACTCCAAAAAGTATGCAATGGGCCTCAAAATTGGAATGCATTTTAGACTGTAAATGAATTTAAACAAAGTATAAACAAAGATTCCCATGGGCCAACGAAGAAATGAACATCCAATATCAGCACAAAGCATGATTGCAAATTTATAAGGTTAACAAGAAATGTTCACGAATAAAGATGTATAAAGGCTTTTTATTTAATTGAGTTAGAAAATCGGTAAACTCTCGAGGTCACCAATGAACTGTCTCATATGACTCCTTTATAACAGTCTGCAAATGAATGCACAGCTGAGTACTCAATAAAATACGGGCAACCTTTCTGAAAACAATATAGCAGAAAATATATTATCATGAAAGGTGGAATTACCTTTTCAGTTGTAGAAACACAAAAGTGTCAGTTCAAAGGTAAGGTGAATAACCTTGTGTGATGCTTCTGAATAAATGCATACCAGAATATGCACTTCCTTGCTTATTTTCTAACGCTTCTTTTATCATCCTTAAAAGTCAAAACCATTCTGAATGGTGTCTGCTTTGCATCCATCAACAACTAGAAATCCAACCCCTGTCCATCATTTCCGGAGATAGCATGTTTTCCTCCTCTTTCCCCAACTTCAACAGCCCATAATACAGTATGTTGTAGGTAACTTCATCCAGAATGATACCTTTATTTACCATCTCATCATATAGTTTAAAAGCATTCCTAAAACTTCCTTTTTTGCAAAACCCGTTAATGAGTACATTGTAAGTAAAAACATCTGGAAGAACACCTTTTCTGACCATTTGATTGTGCATCATCATAGCTTCCTGCATATTCCCTACTTTGCAATATGCATTGATCAATATTGTGTAAGTATTTCTATCTGGGACTAAACCCCACAATTGCATTTCTTTGAAGGTATTGTGCGCATCCTGAATCCTGTCATTTTGGCAATAGCCTTGGATAAGTGCCGTATAACTTACTACATTGGGCAACAAACCATTGTTCCGCATGTTGTTCAAGAAAGCATTTGCCTCCTCCATCCGAGCATTGCTGCACAGACCATGAACAATTATAGAGTATGTTACAATATTTGACATCAACCCTTTTCCTGCTATTTCATCCTTAAGTTTGAAAGCCTCTTCCAAATTCCCATCCTTGCAGTGCCTATCAATTAGAGCATTGTATGTCGAAATGTTTGGTATCAAATTAATTTGTATCATCTCATTAAGAAGCCTCTTTGCTTCATTTATGTCACCTAACTTGCAATGACCATCTATCAATGTGCTGTAAGTAACAATGTCAGCCCCCAAATTTCTTCCCAACATTTCCAATAATAATGCATTGGCCTCCCATATCTTCCCTGACTTACATAGACCATTGATAAGAGCATTGTAAGTTGAAACATTAGGGTGAATACCCCTTTCCACCATATTTTCCTTAAAAGTAAAAGCTTTGAAAGTGTTTCCCACCTTGCAACAGCCATTAATAAGAGTGTTGAAAGTAACAACATCAGGAAGAAAGCCTCGCTCAACCATGTCCAGAAAAAGTCCCTCAGCTTGATCGCTCTTTTTGGCCTTGCAAAGACCATTGAGAAGTGTATTGAATGTGACTGTATTTGGTAGAATGCATTTCTTCAACATCTTATCCAGTAGATCCAATGCTTCTTCCACATTGCCTGCCTTACAGAGGCCATCAATCAATCTTGTACAAGTTGAATCATGGGGCATCATATCCCTATACAACATCTCCTTAAAAATCCCTGCAGCTGTTTCTATCATGCCCTCTTTGCAATAGCCATCAATTAAAATATTATTGGTGACTGCATTGGGCACTATCCCATTACAGTACATCTCCTGCACTAATGTTTTTGCCTTGTCAAGCTCCGAGGCCCTGAAAAGCCCAGTTATGAGGGTAGTGTATGTAACAACATTAGGAGTTAAACCCCTGGCTTGCATTTTCTTATAATAATTAAAAGCCTGATCGAAGCTTGCCTTTCTACAGAAACCATCAATGAGAATATTGTAAGTAACAACATCTGGTGTCGAACCCACCTCTTCCATTTTGACAAACATTTCTCTGGCCTTGTCAATTTTTCCTTCCTTGCAGAAAGCATTTATGATTGCACTAAAAGTATAAACATTAAGCCTTATCCCTGCCTCAAGCATTTCTTCATATACTTTGCATGCCAGGCCTATATTTTTTGACTTTAAAAGACCAATAACAAGTCTATTACAGATACGCTGGCACGGCACAATACCATGATTCCTTAAAGAAAAATATGCATCAGCGCCATGTTCAAGCATACTCTTTTTCAAATAAATATGAATCAATAAATCAAAACCCTCATTTGAGGAATTATTACATACCCCAATAAAACTGTTAAAGATTTCCGCATGTCTTTGAATTGGTGTGCTAGGGTTAATTAAAGGCCCTAAAACAGAAGTGGCCTGGACAAGCATATTTGCTCTTGCAAGAACATGAGCCAAAATGCAGGTAGATTTAATACTAAAACAGAACTTGCGGTGATGCGAGGCCCAGGAGAACAAGTGAAAAGCTGTTGTGGGGTTAATGGAGGTCTGTCTTTCCACTAAAACCTGTTGGACGTGCTGAGATTTTAGTCTGATTAATATTTTATGGTTCTTGTTGAAATGCAGAGGGTTTTCAGACAGAAGTTGAGAAAGAGCGTAGATGATTGCGTCGTCTTCGTGTTTAGAGAGTAATTCACACACCTTGTCGATGATTTCATCCGCCCTCTCGTCTTTGCCTTGGAAAAAAAGGGAACTGGTACAAATTGCCCTTATCTTTCTTCCTGTGATGATCACTGTTGAATGATTGTTGCCTACCGCCCAGCCAGCAGCCATTCCTAATGCATCAGAATGGTTTTAATTTCCAGCTCCGAATGTAAGCTACTTTCCTTCACAACTCTTAAAATAAAAATTACTCCCCACGAAAGTTTTTTCGAGGGAGCCCTAGGTTGTTAGTTTTTGTATGTGTTTAATACTAACCAAGGTCTAATCTTTCATGCAATAGTAAATTCAAAGTTCATGTGATATAGGGGAGAGGACCCAGAACACCCAAAATTCAACAGTCCATGTGGAGTGCCACGTGGACTAGTAAAAAAAATTTGCAACTTATTTACATAAATTAATTAATAATAAACCATAAAAAACTATTTTTATGTTTTGACATGTGGGAGGACCGGATTCGTCGGTCCGAATAAAAAAATGCAATTTTGGTCATGCGACCGAAACGTAGGCAGTTGGAGTGCCAGTTGGTGCGTGGCACGGCATCCAAAGTGGAAAGCCCTGCCACATTGCCGCATGCCACTCCGCCACCCAAAAACTCCACTACATCGCATTAATGTCTTACCGCCCATTCCAATTCTGTCCGTCACACCTCATTTACTTCCCGTCCCCTCTTCGTTCATCCATGCCATCCCGCGTAAATTTTGATAGGACGGGAATTCAATGCTTGCAGTGCCTCGCATAACTTGCCAACTTCAGAGCCTTTCAATCTACCAAGTTCTTGAGTTTGCCTTACTTTTCCGCCAGAAGGTGCTCGGTTCAACTCTCTACAACTTTCATCTCGCCACCACAACATGCAATGGTCCTACTCCATTGAATGCGATTCTTGGCGCCGGTTATCAAATGGGAAATGTAGCAAGAACTCCGCCATACCTCCTTCCAAGTTCGCCAGCGTCATGGAGGTGAAAAAATACTTTAAATGTATGCATTCTTTTCATTGCTTGCCCATTTATGAAAGAAGATAAAGCGTTTAACCTGGTTTAAATACAAGTGAGGAAGCTTCATAACGGCATGCTTGGCAACGTTCACGGGGGCTATTCATTCAACCCAGGTGAGCATGCTCACTAAGGTTGCCATTATTCAGTTTTGTTTCCTCTTTCTGTCTTTGCGTTTGTTTTTTTTTTTACTTTGCTCATTGCAGATTTTCTTCATCATATCAAGGTTTCATGTTTTTGAACACAATTTAATCTATGTTCATCAACACACTAATTATATGGAAATTATTCTTCTATTCAAGCATCAGTGTCTTTAAAATTGTTGTTTTTTAAATTTTAGGGCAGAAAAAATTGTGGGGTTGTTTTTATTTTCATTACAGTAACAAATATTATTGTTTGTTGCTGTTTGGCGTCATACAAAAATCTGGGGTTGTTTTTATTTTCATTACAGTAACAAATAATATTGTTTGTTGTTTCCGTGTCCTGCAAAAATCTGGGTTGTTTTTATTTACATTACAGTAACAACTAATATTGTTTGTTGTTTCCATGTCATAAAAAAATCTAGGGTTGTTTTTATTTTCATAACAATAACAAATAATATTGTTGCTTGTTTCGGTGCCATAGATAAATCTGGGGTTGTTTTTATTTTCATTATAGTAACAGTCATAGTTTAGCATTTATGTTTCTCTATGATTTATATTGTAAATGTTATAGTCATAGTTTAGCATTTATGTTTTCCCATGGTTTATATTGCAAATATTACAGTTATAGTTTAACATTTGTGTTTCCTTAGAGTTTATAATCCAAATATTAGTCATAGTTTAGCAATTGTGTTTCCCTAGGGTTTATATTGCAAATATTACATTCATATTTTAGCATTTCTATTTCATAGGTTCTGCATTATCATTCAAACATATATAAATCTACGGTTGTTTTAATTTTCATAACAATAACAAATAATATTGTTGCTTGTTTCGATGCCATATATTAATCTTGGGTTGCTTGTTTTTCGGTTAGGTTATCTCTTTTTAATTAGCTTTTTCTTTCATCTTTTTCAAAGGTTATTTCATAGGTTATCACTGTTTAATTGTCATAAATCTATTTCATTGTCTATATCTCATAATCAATATATTGCAAATATTACAGTCATAGGTTACCATTTGTGTTTCCCTAGGGTTTATATTACAATTTGAACATGCATATTTTAGCATTTGTGTTTCAAAGGTTCTGTATATCATTCACTCTGGTTATCTTATTCTCATAGGTTCTGCATTATCATTCAGTTAGGTTTTCTTCAATTCCAATAATAAATTTGGGGGTGTCTCTTTTTAACTTTTTATTAGGTTTTTGTTTCATCTTTTTAACAAGTTATTTCATATGTTATCATTGTTTATTAAGAATCTATGTGGTTCCCTATGGTTTATATTGCAAATATTACAGTCATAGTTTACCATTTCTGTTTTCCTTGGCTTTAAATTGCAGATATTACAGTCATTATTTAGCATTCTTGTTTCCCTAGGGTTTTTATTTGTTGTCAATTTTAACTTTATCATAACTACAGATGCAGCGTTACTGTTTTGATTTGTAATGTTTTCTAATCAGATTGCATTTTGTGTTTTATTTATGCTTCTTGTTTCCACCTATGTTCAATTGATAGATTCTCATTTTGAGTTATTATTTTTTATTGAATTTTCTATCATTCACTCTGGTTATCCTATTCTCATAGGTTCTGCATTATCAAATAGTTAGGTTTTCTATGTGAGATTTGTTAAACTCTTACTGTTTTCCATTTGTAAGCTTTATAATGTTCTTCATTAAGCCATTATACTAATAGGTTATTAGTTGTGTTTCCCTACGGTTTATATTGCAATCACTAGTCATAGTTTAACGGTTTATATTGGTTTCTTTGGTGCAATAATTGCATTAATTTAGTAACGCAAGATAGTTTTTTGTGGTGCCTTAGATAAATTAGGGTTATCTTTTTTTTCATAAGCTCGGCTTCACCAATACAGTCATGCAACTATTGTATCTTTTTTTGGTGTCTTACATAAATTTTCCATTAGTGCCATAGATTAATTTGGGGGTGTTCTCCTTTCCATAGCTTGTGGTTCATCAATTCAGTCCTCAAACTAATCTACCTTTCTTAGCCAACCAAACAATTGTAAGTGTTTTCAAATTGTATTTGACATAGGGGAGAGAAGCCAGAACGTGCGCACCAAATATTCGACGGTCCACGTTCAATGCCATGTGGACTAGTAAAAAAAATTGCAACTTATTCATAAGTTACACATTTTTTCTTTCATAAAAAACACTTTAAGCACAAACATAAATCAGATATCTAATGCACATTTTATAGTATAATAGTGTCAACATAACATTACAAATATAGCAGCTAAAAACGTTATCTTGTTTTCAACTTGTATCAAACATATCAACCTATGGTAGGAACCTTAAACTTAAAACAACATTAACATAGAACTTTGCACCCTTCGCCATTAACATTATAAAGAGAATTGTTGCACCAATCTAGGTGTCACTTCCACATTACTCACAACTACACAACTACAGAACAATGTCATCTCAGCACAATTCAAACCCATCTGTCCCATATTTGACCAAAGTGCTAACCCATTACAACGATTTTTCCCACCGTAGCATAACCCAAACAACACGGTAATGCATTGGTCTGTCTCATCAGACATGAGACCTGCAACACGTATCAACAGGAGTCTCTTCCATCTCGCCAAGTAGGGTGCGCACGTACTGGCTCCTTCCTCTAAAAATCCACCTGCATCTTAAAATACAAGCTACAAGGTTGCCATTATTCATATAAAAATTTATGGAAACAAATGCAAACGATACACCAAACCAATCAACTAAAAAATTAATGGCCCAAATCAATCAAATCTGTAATTCATATCACCCAGAACTCAAATTCGAAACAGGACAGGAATTTAATTCCTCACACCAAAGAAGCATAAATCAGATTGAACTAATTCCCAATTCAAATAGCCCTTGATGTGTGTTCTTCACATTGATGTGAGAATGTGTTGGCTTAAGGTCTCTGCAACTTCAATCCTACCACCACTACATGTTACACTCGGACTCCGGTGTCCCTTCTAGCTTCTTTATACATATGTATATGCATATGTATAAACACATACATAGACAAATACATATGTATATGCATATGTATAAACACATACATAGAGAAATACATATACGGGTAAGTGCAAGAAGATGGGGGGCCAAAAAGGGGTTTTAAGTGGCCACTTTTTTTCTGAAATTAGGAAATACTGGCCTTGGATGAGAAATTGAGCATAGTTACACTCAAAATTTGGAGATGCAAGCAAAACAATGTTCATAGTGCTCCGAGTCTACTTTCTAAACTACTATTTTGTTTTGAAAATGGCATAGATTAAGGGGTTCAAAAGAGGGAGCCACATAAATTGGTGTTGTTTCTGTCAAAAAAACATAACATAGCATGTTTTGTGGCTCCCTCAAAATGTCAACTTTTTTTTGGTATTTTTAAAATTGCTTCGGTGAGAAATTAGCTAATAGCATGTAGTTTATGCCCGATTTTTCTAATTATTTTTTGATGAATATTTGATTTTTTACTAATTTTTAAAGTGGACACATCCTAAAAAATAGAATTTTGGCCGTGCTACCCCTATAAATTTTGAAAACTAATTGAAAATCATTTTTTAATTTTTTTAATATTTGTAGAATGGATTCTAGTTTCTAAATATGTAATTTTTTTGAAATTTAAATGAATAGTTATTTTACAATGAAAAAAAGACCAAACAATGGTTTTTGCCTAAAAACGGACACAAACAAAAGAAATTAAAGATGAAAGGCTTAACATTGTTAAAATGTGAAAAAAATCACATCGTCAAATAGCTAAGAGAAAGCCTAACATTACCCATGTGTTTGATTTGTTCAACCTTGAAACACGTGCAAATCTGAGGGTTAGCACGAACGAAATTATGTGAAATTTTGAAGAATATAGAAAAACACGTCTGTGACTGTTCATAAGGCACTCCAAGCCTTTGGGTTGGAAATCCAAAGCAAATCCCAAGCCCAAGGCTTGGGATTCCCAAAGCAAGAAATAACGCACTCGCGTTATGTTTTGCCTTGCATTTTTCTTTCCCGCAAGTCTGTCTTTTGTCATGTTTGACATAACGTGAGCGCGTTATAACGCACTCGCATTATGTCCCACTCAAACTTTTTTATGTTCAAGGCTATTAATCATGAGGGTTAAGGGATAAGGGATAGAGTTGGAGGGTTTAGGGATAAGGGATTAGCATTTAAGGTATAGTATCGAGCCCGTTGAGGGTCTAGGAATAGGGATAGCATTTAAGGTTTAGGGATGAGGGATGACAGATTACGGTTTAGGGTTTAGGGATAGGGTTGAGGGTCGAGGGATCAAAGTTAAGGGTTGAGGGATTAGGATTTGACATTGAGGGTTGAGGGTTGAGGTTCAAGGGTCAAGGGTTTAGGGATAGGGTTTAGGGTCGAGGGATTAGGGTTAAAGCAGAGTGTGGAGGGTGTAAGGATTAGGGATAGGGTTGGAGGGTTTAGGGATAAGGGATTAGGGTTTAAGGTATAGTATCGAGTCTGTTGAGGGTTTAGGAATAAGGATAGCATTTAGGGATTAGGGATGAGGGATTATAGTTGAGGGATGATGGATTAGGGT
Source organism: Cunninghamia lanceolata (assembly GCA_027924645.1). NCBI lineage: Eukaryota > Viridiplantae > Streptophyta > Pinopsida > Cupressales > Cupressaceae > Cunninghamia > Cunninghamia lanceolata. The sequence continues at coordinate 847,680 of BSBN01001198.1, read as the reverse complement.
TGAGGGTTGAGGGATTAGGGTTTAGGGATAAGGTTTAGGGTTGAGGGTTGAGGGATTAGGGTTTAAGGTATAGTGTTGAGGGTTGAAGGTTGAGGGTTTAGGATTAGGGTTTAGGGTTGACGAATTAGCATTTAATGTCGAGGTTAGGGTTAGAGTGTCGAGGGTAGAGGGATTAGGGATAGGGTTTAGGGTTGAAGGTTTAAGGATTGAGGGTTGAGGCTTTAGGGATGAGGGTTTAAGGCTTAAGATATAGTGTCAAGTGTTGAGGGTGTAGGGATAGGGTTTAAGTTTTAAGGGTTAAGGGTTGAGGGATAGGGATTAGGGTTTAAGGTATAGTGTTGAGGGTCGAGGGATCAGAGTTAAGGGTTGAGGGATTAGGGTTTGACGTTGAGGGTTGAGGGTTGAGGTTCGAGGGTCAAGGGTTTAGGGACACGGTTGAGGGTCGAGGAATTAGGGTTAAAGTAGAGTGTGGAAGGTATAAGGATTAGGGATAGGGTTTGAGGGTTTAGGGATAAGGGATTAGGGTTTAAGGTATAGTATCGATTCTGTTGAGGGTGTAGGAATAGGGATATCATTTAGGGTTTAGGGATGAGGGATTAGAGTTGAGGGATGACGGATTAGGGTTGAGGGTTGAGGGATAAGGTTTAGAGTTGAGGGCTGAGGGATTAGGGTTTAAGGTATAGTGTTGAGGGTTTAGGGATAGGGTTTAGGGTTGAGGGATTAGGATTTGACGTTGAGGGTTGAGGGTTTAGGGTTTAGGGTTAGGGTTGAGAGATGAGGGATTAGAGTTAAGGGTTGAGGGAATAGGGTTTGACGTCGAGGGTTGAGGGTTGAGGTTCGAGGGTCAAGGGTTTAGGGATAGGGTTGAGGTTGAAGGGATTAGGGTTAAAGTAGAGTGTGGAGGGTATAAGGATTAGGGATAGGGTTGGAGGGTTTAGGGATAAGGGATTAGAGTTTAAGGTATAGTATTGAGTTTGTTGAGGGTTTAGGAATAGGGATAGCATTTAGGGTTTAGGGATGAGGGATTAGGGTTGAGGGTTGAGGGATTGGGGTTTAGGGATAAGGTTTAGGGTTGAGGGTTGAGGGATTAGGGTTTAAGGTATAGTGTTGAGGGTTGATGGTTTAGGGATAGGGTTTAGGTTTGAGGGATTAGGGTTTAGGGTTGATGAATTAGGGTTTAATGTTGAGAGTTGAGGGTTAAGGGTTGAGGTTGAGGGATAGGGTTAATGATCAAGGGATTAGGGTTAAATAAGAGTGTCGAGGGTAGAGGGATTAGGGTTTAAGGTAAAGTATCGAGCCTGTTGAGGGTCTAGGAATAGGAATAGCGTTTAGGATTTAAGAATGAGGGATTAAAGTTGAGGGATGACGGATGACAAATTAGGGTTGAGGGTTGAGGCATTAGGGTTTAGGGACAAGGTTTAGGGTTAGGGTTGAGGGATTAAGGTTTAAGGTATAGTGTTGAGGGTTTAGGGATAGGGTTTAGGGTTGAGGGATTAGAGTGAAGGGTTGAGGGATTATAATTTGACGTTGAGGGTTTAGGGTTTAGGGTTAGGGTTGAAGGTCGAGGGATCAGAGTTAAGGGTTGAGGGATTAGGGTTTGATGTTGAGGGTTGAGGTTCGAGGGTCAAGGGTTTAGGGATAGGGTTGAGGGTCTAGGAATTAGGGTTAAAGTTGAGTGTGGAGGGTATAAGGATTAGGGATAGGGTTGGAGGGTTTAGGGATAAGGGATTAGAGTTTAAGGTATAGTATCGAGTCTGTTGAGGGTTTAGGAATAGGGATAGCATTTAGGGTTTAGGGATGAGGGATTAGAGTTGAGGGATGATGGATTAGGGTTGAGGGTTGAGGGATTAGGGTTTAGGGATAAGGTTTAGGGTTGAGGGTTGAGGGATTAGGGTTTAAGGTATAGTGTTGAGGGTTGATGGTTTAGGGATAGGGTTTAGGTTTGAGGGATTAGGGTTTAGGGTTGATGAATTAGGGTTTAATGTTGAGAGTTGAGGGTTGAGGGTTGAGGGTTGAGGTTGAGGTATAGGGTTAATGGTCAATGGATTAGGGTTAAATAAGAGTGTCGAGGGTAGAGGGATTAGGGTTTAAGGTATAGTATCGACCCTGTTGAGGGTCTAGGAATAGGGATAGCGTTTAGGATTTAGGAATGAAGGATTAGAGTTGAGGGATGACGAATGACAGATTAGGGTTGAGGGTTGAGGGATTAGGGTTTAGGGACAAGGTTTAGGGTTAGGGTTGAGGGATTAGGGTTTAAGGTATAGTGTTGAGGGTTTAGGGTTGAGGGATTAGAGTGAAGAGTTGAGGGATTAGAATTTGACGTTGAGGGTTTAGGGTTTAGGATTAGGGTTGAAGGTCGAGGGATCAGAGTTAAAGGTTGAGGGATTAGGGTTTGATGTTGAGGGTTGAGGGTTGAGGTTCGAGGGTCAAGGGTTTAGGGATAGGGTTGAGGGTCAAGGAATTAGGGTTAAAGTAGAGTGTGGAGGGTATAAGGATTAGGGATAGGGTTGGAGGGTTTAGGGATAAGGGATTAGAGTTTAAGGTATAGTATCGAGTCTGTTGAGGGTTTAGGAATAGGGATAGCATTTAGGGTTTAGGGATGAGGGATTAGAGTTGAGGGATGATGGATTAGGGTTGAGGGTTGAGGGATTAGGGTTTAGGGATAAGGTTTAGGGTTGAGGGTTGAGGGATTAGGGTTTAAGGTATAGTGTTGAGGGTTGATGGTTTAGGGATAGGGTTTAGGTTTGAGGGATTAGGGTTTAGGGTTGATGAATTAGGGTTTAACGTTGAGAGTTGAGGGTTGAGGGTTGAGGGTTGAGGTTGAGGGATAGGGTTAATGGTCAAGGGATTAGGGTTAAATAAGAGTGTCGAGGGTAGAGGGATTAGGGTTTAAGGTATAGTATCGACCCTGTTGAGGGTCTAGGAATAGGGATAGCGTTTAGGGTTTAGGAATGAGGGATTAGAGTTGAGGGATGACGGATGACAGATTAGGGTTGAGGGTTGAGGGATTAGGTTTTAGGGACAAGGTTTAGGGTTAGGGTTGAGGGATTAGGGTTTAAGGTATAGTGTTGAGGGTTTAGGGATAGGGTTTAGGGTTGAGGGATTAGAGTGAAGGGTTGAGGGATTAGAATTTGACATTGAGGGTTTAGGGTTTAGGATTAGGGTTGAAGGTCGAGGGATCAGAGTTAAGGGTTGAGGGATTAGGGTTTGATGTTGAGGGTTGAGGGTTGAGGTTCGAGGGTAAAGGGTTTAGGGATAGGGTTGAAGGTCAAGGAATTAGGGTTAAAGTAGAGTGTGGTGGGTATAAGGATTAGGGATAGGGTTGGAGGGTTTAGGGATAAGGGATTAGAGTTTAAGGTATAGTATCGAGTCTGTTGAGGGTTTAGGAATAGGGATAGCATTTAGGGTTTAGGGATGAAGGATTAGAGTTGAGGGATGAGGGATTAGGGTTGAGGGTTGAGGGATTAGGGTTTAGGGATAAGGTTTAGGGTTGAGGGTTGAGGGATTAGGGTTTAAGGTATAGTGTTGAGGGTTGATGGTTTAGGGATAGGGTTTAGGTTTGAGGGATTAGGGTTTAGGGTTGATGAATTAGGGTTTAATGTTGAGAGTTGAGGGTTGAGGGTTGAGGGTTGAGGTTGAGGGATAGGGTTAATGGTCAAGGGATTAGGGTTAAATAAGAGTGTCGAGGGTAGAGGGATTAGGGTTTAAGGTATAGTATCGAGCCTGTTGAGGGTCTAGGAATAGGGATAGCGTTTAGGATTTAGGAATGAGGGATTAGAGTTGAGGGATGATGGATGATAGATTAGGGTTGAGGGTTGAGGCATTAGGGTTTAGGGACAAGGTTTAGGGTTAGGGTTGAGGGATTAGGGTTTAAGGTATAGTGTTGAGGGTTTAGGGATAGGGTTTAGTGTTGAGGGATTAGAGTGAAGGGTTGAGGGATTAGAATTTGACGTTGAGGGTTTAGGGTTTAGGATTAGGGTTGAAGGTTGAGGGATTAGAGTTAAGGGTTGAGGGATTAGGATTTAAGGTATAGTATCGATTCTGTTGAGGGTGTAGGAATAGGGATAACATTTAGGGTTTAGGGATGAGGGATTAGAGTTGAGGGATGATGGATTAGGGTTGAGGGATTAGGGTTTAGGGATAAGGTTTAGGGTTGAGGGCTGAGGGATTAGGGTTTAAGGTATAGTGTTGAGGGTTTAGGGATAGGGTTTAGGGTTGAGGGATTAGAGTGAAGGGTTGAGGGATTAGGATTTGATGTTGAGGGTTGAGGGTTTAGGGTTAGGGTTGAGAGATGAGCGATCAGAGTTAAGGGTTGAGGGATTAGGGTTTGACGTCGAGGGTTGAGGGTTGAGGTTCAAGGGTCAAGGGTTTAGGGATAGGGTTGAGGTTGAAGGGATTAGGGTTTAAGGTATAGTGTTGAGGGTTGATGGATCAGAGTTAAGGGTTGAGGGATTAGGGTTGAGGGTTGTAAGGATTAGGGATAGGGTTGGAGGGTTTAGGGATAAGGGATTAGAGTTTAAGGTATAGTATCGAGTCTGTTGAGGGTGTAGGATTAGGGATAGCATTTAGGGTTTAGGGATGAGGGATTAGAGTTGAGGGATGATGGATTAGGGTTGAGGGATTAGGATTTGACATTGAGGGATGATGGATTAGGGTTGAGGGATTAGGATTTGATGTTGAGGGTTGAGGGTTTAGGGATAGGGTTGAGGGTTGAGGGATTAGGATTTGACGTTGAGGGTTGAGGGTTTAGGGATAGGGTTAAGGGATTAGGATTTGACATTGAGGGTTGAGGGTCGAGGGATCAGAGTTGAGGGTTTAGGGATTAGGGTTTGACGTTGAGGGTTGAGGGCATTTTCTATCACAAACTTGATTATGAGGGCTTGCCCCTTCATTGTTATGCCTATCATATGGCGGAGCATCTGGCAAGCCCTTGCAAGAAAAAGATGTGATCAATGCAAAGAATGTGATGAATCTATAGCAGGATAAAACGCGAGCGCATTATAACGTGCTCGCGTTTTGTATTTCTATTGAAACGGTAAAAAAGTGGTTACCCCCGTGATCCAGGCCCACATGCTCTATTTTCTTACTGATTCTGCGCGTGCTCCGACAAAAAAGAAGTGCTTTCATGCTATTGGGAAGTTCACATGTACATTTGACACATTGTACCACCTTTGCATGATCTTTCCACCACCTTTTCTGCTTTGCCAACTTGAGAAGGAGGAAATAACATAGTTTGCACACCAAGTTTGATATATATCTATTCAAGTTTCAATTTTTGTAGTGTTGCAATGTTAATTGTGATTCAATTTTAAGAATTTAACATTGAAAAGGAAGCAAGTGGTGAAAAACTCAAATTGTTGAGGAGTTTGATGCAAGAAGATAAAAACACTACATAATTGGGTACTCTCTCCATTCAAATCTTCATTTTTTAGGTATGTCAAGTCTTTACATGCATGTTCTTTACATTTTCCTTATTTTGGATTGAATTACTTTATCATGCTTTATCATACATGTTTAAAATAGACACATTCCCAATCAAGAAAGCAACCTACAATCTCACATGATGCCATGTATATTCTCTACACTTGGGCTCTTTAATAATTATGTGCAATAAACAAACCTTAGTTCATACCATGATGTCAAACTATACAAGAATAAATCCTGACAACATAAAAAAAATACAATCCCACTATTATCATGTATTCATTTCTTAGGAACTAATATTGGTCTCTTTATCATGCTACAGACAAATTCTCCATCATGCCGAGGAAACGATCAAGAATTAAACCAACACAGGAAGAGATAGAAGCTAAGAATGCAAAGAAAGCAATGGCTATGAGAGAACTTCGTGAGAAGAGGAAATTGGACACGATAAATGAAGACATACCAATTGAAGAGGAACCACAACCATCACAAGGAGATATGGTATTGGCGGCACAAAGAGAACAAATGCAAAAACTTCGTGGTACAAGAGATTTGAATACCATACTTGGAGACACGTCCTTTACCGCAAGTCAACATGTAGGGACACCATCTACCACATCTCAAGTTGAGAGTACATCATCACTCACATGTGATGAAGGAGGTACGCCATCGTTCCCACCTCAACCTCAAGGTATGTCATCTATTCCATCTTCGATCGAAGGTATGCCATCTAACCCATCTCATTTAAATATTGATGAAATTCCTAATGTTGAGATGAATTTACCTAACTTGACACCACCTAGAATTTTGCATAGAAAGCCAAAGTATTTGATTGATATTGATGAGAATATTTTGCAGCCAATGGAGGTAAGATTCCAAAACGCACTTGTAGAAGATATGCTAATAAGATTTGGAGATTGTTCTTTGAAAAGTTAAATGAGACTGCAAGATGTCAACTATTCGTTGAAATGATGCGAAGTATAAAGTATAGGTCTATCATGAAGATTCTTAGGTTGAGAACATCAGAGGCTTCAAGTGAAAAATCTATTGTCAAGAATCTAATGAGTGCGTATGAGAGTGTGGGTAACACCTCATGCACAAAAGATAGTAATGCAACACGGCGTGTGATTACATCGACTATAGTAAGTAGTCAAACGAGGAAAGCTCGTCTCATTAGAAAGACAAGTCAAGAATTGAGAATTAATAGGAAAACTTTATCAAGAGCCATTGGAAGACGCCAAAGAATTGAGGACACTAATGCCAATGAATTATGGGCGTTCTCGGGGAGACTACCATGAAAAGATAAACCAATTGTTGAAGCATTGAGATCACTAATTGAAGACTTTTGGAAGAATTACACAAGGGTATCTCCGAATCAAAGGGATGTGGTAAGAAGGAGAATTGGTAGTAAGAACCGTGAGCCACATCCAAAGCATTTTTTGGATGAGACTCAAACACAGTTTTATGGTAAATTTCTAGAGAAGTATCCTCAAATTAAAATTTGTCAAAGATATTTTGAAATGCTAAAACCTTTCTATGTTAAGATAAATCACACACACACTACTTGTTGTTGTAGATTACATATTAAATTTTCTAACCATTTTGATGCTTATAGGTCTATATGTTTAGATATGCATACTAACAATGATTTGCAGGGTTGTGCCATATGTGCCCCACCAACATCTTCAAGAGACTTCATATCAAGAATTTTATGTGAAAGAGAGGAAGGTCAAATATTCTACAAGAAATTATGCTTGGATGGCAGATGTCATCGTTGCGGTGGCTTGCAACATTTGCCAATATGTGAACATATGGAAATAACACATGCGGTTGGAAATGAACTAGTAGAGTTTGGCAAGTATAAAACAGTGGCATACAATACAAAAGATGGTAAAGAAGCAAAGAGGGGTGAATTAGTTATTGAAAAGATTCCAGTGTATCAGTTTATGCCTATATTTTGTGACAGCATAGTGTATGAGTATGCAAGACATGCCCATAGAGCTCGATGGTTGGACTTGCAATTCAAGTTATGCAAGGACACATTTCCGGTTGGTAGCATTGTTTCAGTTGTCAACTTTGCAGAGAACTACAGTCTACAGCCACAGTGTGAGGTGCAATCACAATATTACAACTCCACACAGGTTTCTATATTTGTGCACATCGCATTCATTCATGCGAATGATAGTACAGAGGATGACAGAAAGATCATAAGGGAGTATAATTTCTATATTAGTGATGATCGCACGCATTCTACGGAGTTCATGCAAGGTTGCTTTCAGTGTTCTACAATGATTTGGCTAGAAGGGGCATATCGTTCAGTCAGCATATCATATGGTCGAATAATTGTGCGTCACAATTCAAGAACTCGCGAAATTTCTATTGGCTGAGTAGGAGGCATAATTTTACAGGTATTCAACATATGTGGAACTTTTGTGAGGCCGGGCATGGAAAGGGGGAGCATGATGGTGCAGGAGCATGTATCAAAAGAGCCATAACACGAGAAGAATTAAAGTATAAAGACAATGCAAAGTTGACAGATGCAAAATCGATTGTCGAGTGGTGTAATGCTTCCATGGGTCCAGGTAATGAAGGTAAGTCTTTAGTTCATATATTTTTTTGGTTGATAGATGATACTAACATTGCACCATATGAGGATTGTTGTACACTGACAGGATCAAATGAGATGCACTCTTTTAGAAGCTCAATTGCAGGTTCATGGAGTATCCATACAAGAAAGATGTCATGCTTTTGTTCTTCCTGTACAATTCAAGTCTGGGATGAGTGTGAGTCAAAGGAGTGGGTTGACGAATGGCAGTTAATTTATCTTAGCCCACTTGACATGTATCGACCCCCGACGGCACTGGAACTAACACAGATGGAATCATCAGTTGACTTTGACCACATATTAGATTTAGTTCAACTAGGTAATATAGGGCACGTATATGCATCTAATTTCATCTAGTTCAACCAGGTAATGTCATCTTACTTTGTAGTGTTTTTGTAATGTTGACTAATTTCATCTAATTTGCTACACATATCAATGTAGGGCACGTATATGCAGTTATTGCAGATGAAGATAATTAAGAGGGAACAGATTATTACTTATGTCATTGTGTTGAGGCCAAAAAGAAATTGGAGGCCCCTGTTACAGATGGAGAAAACATTGAATACCCTACAGGATCAGTGGTTATTACTGGAACATGGCTTAGAAGGTACCCACATAAGAGTGTTAATATTTGGCTATTTCAGGACTTTGACATGCATCGAAAGATTCTTCATTACTCGAACCTTGTCATGGCATCCAATGTTCATTTGATAAAGTATCGGGGTAGACCTTTGAACAAAATATTGTGGAAGGTGCGTGAGTCTGACCATGAAGCAATACTTGACACAATAAAGAGTAGAGAAGACCTGGATGGTTCATTGGATTAATTTGTAAGTATTCACATTGATTTTGTAAATTTATGTTACATTGAGTTGTAAGTATGCACATTAATTTGTAAGGTTTGTCTTTCTTTATTTCCTCCTGCATTTTTACACATATGTACACATTTTTACATCATCATGTTATGCATTTTTGGTGTCCTGCTCCTGATGCGACCAAACTCATAACTTACCCTACTAGACACCATTTGATGATCTCTCCAACACTCTAGATCCAGGGCGCCCAATTATGATGATGACCTATATACCATTCTCCCAAGGCGCTCATAATGAATGAAAAGAAGACCAAGGGCGCCCAAGCTTAATAGACTTATTTCTTTCAATTTTGATGATCCAAACTCTTGCAATATGACATCCACTTTCATGCCTTTAGATCTTCACATATAGGGCACCAAATCAAGTTGAAAAATCTACATAAGGGTGCCAAACTGGATGAAAGGAGACATGAAATGCGCCTTAGGACTCCATGCTAAGGTTTGAGCCATTAAAGTCTCTTGATATTAGGTGCTCATGATGATGAAACTTAGAGCTTTTTCCTTTCCTATGCGCTCATCTAAGATGTTTGAATGATAAGGAGCACCTCGACCTCTATAATGTACATTGGGCACCAAATCAAGGTGATTTTAAGTCACTTTGAGTCATTTGGGGTCAGTTTGAGTCTTTGAGTCATGTTGCAAAAAAGTGTCAATATTGTCAAGTTGCACAAAGCAACTTTTGCATTTTTGGTGTCCTACTCGTGATGTGACCAAACTGACTATTCCAACGTGTCCGGATGGGTACATTTACACTAGGCATGGTCCTATTTTTCACCCAAACATGTCGAAACAGTCTGAGCTACATTGTACCAACGATATCCCTGAAGAGTCCAAAGTGCAAAAAGGTTGCAATCTTTGATGAGATGTTACTCAAAAACCGTGTCACTTAGAAACATTTTGTCTAAGGCAACGCTATCACGTAGAGTGCCTCTACAATAACCTATCTCAGTTTTTTATAGCTCTGATGCATTTGCCCGTGGTGAAAGGTTTTCTACTACCCCAAAAATCGTTAGAAGGAGGCAGTGTAAAGTTGCAAAGGGGTGTAACTTTCATCCTGCTCTTGATGCGACCAAAATGACTATTCCAACATGTCTGAATGGGTACATTTACGCTAGGCATGGTCCTATTTTTCACCCAAACATGTCGAAACAGTTGGAGCTACATTGTACCGACGATATTCCTGAAGAGTCCAAAGTGCAAAAAGGCTACAATCTTTGACGAGATGTTACTCGAAAATTGTGTCACTTAGAAACATTCTATTTGAGGCAACACTATCACGTAGAGTGTCTCTACAATAACCTCTCTTGGTTTTTTATAGCTCTGAGGCATTTGCCCGCGGTGAAAGGTTTTCTGCTGCCCCAAAAATCATCAGAAGGAGGCAGTGTAAAGTTGCAAAGGGGTGTAACTTTCATCCTGCTCCTGATGCGACCAAACTGACTGTTCCAACACGTCTGAATGGGTACATTTACACTAGCCATGGTCCTATTTTTCACCCAAACATGTCGAAACAGTCGGAGCTACATTGTACAGACGATATCCCTGAAGAGTCCAAAGTGCAAAAAGGCTGCAATCTTTGACGAGATGTTACTCAAAAATTGTGTCACTTAGAAACATTCCATCTGAGGTAACGCGATCACGTAGAGTGCCTCTACAATAACCTCTCTCAGTTTTTATAGCTCTGAGGCATTTGCCCATGGTGAAAGGTTTTCTGCTGCCCCAAAAATCGTCAGAAGGAGGTAGTGTAAAGTTGCAAAGGGGTGTAACTTTCGTCCTGCTCCTGATGCGACCAAACTGACTATTCCAACGCGTCTGAATGGGTACATTTATGCTAGGCATGGTCCTATTTTTCACCCAAACATGTCGAAACAATCGGAGCTACATTGTACCGACGATATCCCTGAAGAGTCCAAAGTGCAAAAAGGCTGCAATCTTTGACGAGATGTTACTCGAAAACTGTGTCACTTAGAAACATTTCATCTAAGGCAACGCGATCATGTAGAGTGCCTCTACAATAACCTCTCTCAGTTTTTTATAGCTCTAAGGCATTTGCCCGTGGTGAAAGGTTTTCTGCTGCCCCAAAAATCGTCAGAAGGAGGCAGTGTAAAGTTGCAAAGGGGTGTAACTTTCATCCTGCTCCTGATGCGACCAAACTGACTATTCCAATGCATCCAAATGGGTACATTTACACTAGGCATGGTCCTATTTTTCACCCAAACATGTCGAAACAGTCAGAGCTACATTGTATCGACGATATCCCTGAAGAGTCCAAAGTGCAAAAAGGCTGCAATCTTTGATGAGATGTTACTCGAAAACCATGTCACTTAGAAACATTCCATCTGAGGCAACGCGATCACGTAGAGTGCCTCTACAATAAACTCTCTCAGTTTTTTATAGCTCTGAGGCATTTGCCCGTGGTGAAAGGTTTTCTGCTGCCCCAAAAATCGTCAGAAGGAGGCAATGTAAAGTTGCAAAGTGGTGTAACTTTCGTCCTGCTCCTGATGCGACCAAACTGACTGTTCCAATGCTTTCGAATGGATACATTTACGCTAGGCATGGTCCTATTTTTCACCCAAACATGTCAAAACAGTCGGAGCTACATTGTACTGACGATATCCTTGAAGAGTCCAAAGTGCAAAAAGGCAGCAATCTTTGACGAGATGTTACTTGAAAACCATGTCACTTAGAAACATTCTGTCTAAGGCAACGTGATCACGTAGAGTGCTTCTACAATAACCTCTCTTAGTTTTTTATAGCTCTGAGGCATTTGCCCGTGGTGAAAGGTTTTCTGCTGCCCCAAAAATTGTCAGAAGGAGGCAGTGTAAAGTTGCAAAGGGGTGTAACTTTCGTCCTACTTCTAATGTGACCAAACTAACTATTCCAACGCATCCGAATGGGTACATTTACGCTAGGCATGGTCCTATTTTTCACCCAAATATGTCAAACAGTCAGAGCTACATTGTACCGACGATATCCCTGTAGAGTCCAAAGTGCAAAAAGGTAGCAATCTTTGACGAGATGTTACTCAAAAACCGTGTCACTTAGAAACATTCCATCTGAGGCAACGCGATCACGTAGAGTGCCTCTACAATAACCTCTCTCAATTTTTTATAGCTCTGAGGCATTTGCCCGTGGTGAAAGGTTTTCTGCTGCCCCAAAAATCGTCAGAAGGAGGTAGCGTATTAAGTCAGGATGAAAGCCTATTCACTCTAGGCACCTGTTTTTAACCAAATCACACATGTACCTTGAACAAGTGATGCTACAAGTGGTGAACAAAATGGGCGCCTTGAAGAATTGAGCCCTCCAAGACATCTTGCAATTGCCTAAAAGTCCAAAATTTACATAAGTGAGTTAAGGCGCCATTTTCCATCTCCAGAGCCTCCTTTGAGCACCTTAACATGGAGTGAATGTTTTAGTCTATGAAAGATTGCGCCTAAAGAATATAACAACCCCTTCAGTCACTAGGATGAACTAAGTTAACAAAAGGAACTTCATTGAGGGAGGCGCACTTGTGCATCTAGACAACTCCAGTTTAGCGCCTGAGAAAAAACATGTTTAGAGACACCCCTCGAATGAACCCTCTAGAACCAATAAGAATCTTCTCTAGGTCCATAATTAACTCACGCCCATATCCAAGTGAAAGTCTCCTTGGTCTTCCTGCTAAAACCTCTAAAGGGTAACCATCTCAACAAGTGTCTCTAATCCCAAGAGAACTCTAGCCTCACCCAAGTCTAGAAGTATGTACGAGAACCTACAACCAATCAATCCATGTTAAGCTCCAAATGCAACACCACATTATCATGAAGCTCCCAAGCACATGACCAATGTACTCAATACCAAGAGAACCAACAAGACCACTGTCAAAAATCCAACTACAAAATTAGGTATCCAAACATGACATCATGATCTAACATCTCCTCCTAGAAGATCACATGCACCAATACAGACATCCTAGTCTCAAGAGAACTTGTATCATGCTAATACTCTAATCTAGAATCAAGAGTCCACCAAGACACACTACCAAACACCTCTAAACCAAGGATCAACATCTACAACCACATGAAGATAACCATTACACCCAACCACTATATAAGATCATCCATCACTAGGTGACGAATACACATCACTATCAAAGCAACATCCATCCTCTCATCCCAATGCAACATACCAATGCGCAAATGAGCATAGACAAGGAAAAATAACAAAGTCATCCCGTGGATATAGGCAATATGCATTCAAGTCATCCCACTACCTTGTCCGAGGCTCATGCAAAACCCAAAATGATTAGCCTAGTACCATGTGTCATGTCCCCGTTCCTGGCTTGATCATCAAGTGTATAATGGATTAGCCTATTCCTCATTCCCGGAGGCTAATTCCAAATGATGAGGGAATGAATTGGTTTCGGACTAACTCTATCTGTTTGTTTTGCAGGAACAAGGTCAGAACCCTAAAATTTGACTAAGTATGGAAGCTTGGGAGCCTAGGCGCCCATTTCACTCTAGTTTTCCTTACTAAGCGCCTAGCACAAGGATCATCCAAATTAAGCGCCTAAGAACCTCAAGGTGCCTATACATGTTTCTAGGGATCCTCCAATTGAGCGCCTAGCATAGATGGATGAAGATTGAAAGTTTTCAAGTTAAAGATGTCCTTTGGGTGAACTCACAGCACTAGGCACATGTGTTGGTTGGAACTCCTTGGATCTGGCGCCTAGGATTGAAAGCATTTGATGAGGAGAGAAGTCTCAAGGCCTGGTCTGGCACCCTCACTTGCCTACCCCACCCTCAGAATGTGCCTAACCTTCATAAGGCGTTAACACTCTATTTTGAGCGCCTAGCAGGGGGTAATGGATAGATTGAAGGCTAGGGAGCTAAGGAAAGTCACTTAGATGAATAATCAAGATTGAAATGAGAAACTCCTAGCCAAGGTGCAAAATTCCTCAATTCTGGCATCCAGAAATCAAATCTAAGTAAGGCGCTCTTTCCATTTGCCAAAGGCTCTATTAGCGCCCTTGGTTGATGATCTCTCCAGACACTTGAAATGGCACCCAGTGGATCTTTCAACTTGTATAAGGAAGAAGGGAAGCATTCTCAGTGTTGTTCAGATAATCTAAGTTGTAAAGTTAACAAGGAATAGAGCCAGAGGACAAGGCACACTTATTGGTCTCCATCACCTCAGAAATGTGCCTAATGCAGTTGGTGTCAACTTCCCTCTTTCTAGCCTCCAAATGGTGCCTAGAGTCGAAAAAGGATTTCACTGAATAATGTTAATGTTTTGAGCATCAAACTCTACTTGGCGCATACCTATGCTCTTGCAACCTCAAATTGACGCCTAGGGTTCAGTCATCCTCCTAAGGTGTGGTTCTGCTCCTCCATAACCCTGTTTTGGTGCCTAAACTTGGAAGTACCTTGAAGACTTGGATTAAGATGGAATTCACCTCTAGAATGTTAGGCGCTTGATAGAAGATTAAGGTGCTAGGGTAAAAGAGCTTCAAAAGTTTGATGTCAAGTGTGAATTGAGATAATAGGCGCTGATACCAGTTGACATTACTCCAAAAATGCGCCTAAGAGAGATGCAAGTCCCCAAGACCAATTTTGGAACAAGGCGCTCCATTAGAGGGTAAGATGATAATCCTTGGAAGTCAAGTGTTTCAAAGATTCTTTGAGAAATTGACAAGTTGTAACCTAGGCGCCAAAACCCCTGAGAATCCTCCTATCTGGCACCTAGTTAGAAGAACACTAATATTGCACCTAAGTGAATTTGAGTGTCAATATAGAGTCATCAAACCCCACCAGACGTTCATCCATGTCTCTACCACCTCAAGGAAGTGCCCAGCTTAGGATAGCACCTAGTCTGGTCTCTACTACCTTCAGTTGGTGCCTAACCCTAAGAGTCTTGCAACTATGACGTTCATCCATGCAACAAGCAAGGTGATGCTCCCTTGTGATATTGTGAGGTGTTGACATTCAGTTGACATCATTGAGTTTGATTGAGTTGATCAAGTGTAGACGCCATTGTAAACATCAAGGCTTCAAGGCCTTTCTTTTGTATCTCCATTAAATAAGTTGTAACTTCATGCTATTGAAAGCATTATCCATGTAATAAGACATTTCAAGTTGATTGAGTCAAATAACTAGACAAGTACCCAACTCTAAGGTTGATTCATTCAAGTAGTTATCTTTGATGTATATCTTTGTGTTGTTGAAGTAGTTGATGAATTGATAGCAAGTAAAATTGTTTAAGTAAGGAAAAATTTTCGTAGAACTAGTTGGGTATCTTACACCATGCCTATCCATGAAACATCACAATGCAATCAAAATCCTAACAACATGCCCATGATCCAAATCAAGTGCAATCATGCAAAGATATTATCAATCACAAGCCTATTAAGAATGAACTAGAGTCTTCTAGTACCATACTTTTCCATCAAACACCATCATGTAATCCATGGCCTATCAAGCCTATCAAAGAAAATGCAAACATCCTATGTAATACAATCGGACTTTAAATATTTGAAGTAGCCATCTACAAATATCCATTCAAAAGTGGATTTATAATACAAGTATGGACGCCATCAATAAAAAAGATTTGTATTAACCAAATATCCATATAGGCATACATCAATATCTATCGATATAAGTATAACATATATACAAAATAGCCATATAGGCTTACAAGAATGCCATATAGGCATAAAATGTCAACTATGTACAATACAAAATATATGTCCACAAATGCCATATAGGCATACAACAGAGGAACACAATAAAAAGTCATTCCCCTCTGGTTGGTGAAGAGAATAAATCATGAGCAGCCTTTGATCTTCTAGGGGATGGAGACATGCATGTGGGTGGTCTACTACGAACCCGAGGGCTACTCCTCCTATTCAGTTCTTCCTGCACCTTTACCTGTTACAAAAAAAAAGTATAGACATTAATATATAGAAATTACATGTTATAAAAAAATGAAACATTTAACAAAATAATCACTTACCGCTAACATATAATCTGTCTCCTCGCTTGCCTCAGTAGCAGGAATAGGCTCTGGTGATGTCATGTCCTATAGAGACCATCCAGATAGAAATTAAACTTCAAATCAATAATCTTTTAATTTTTCAAAAATAGACAACTATAACAATGAATGTAAATTGAAATTTACTAATCTACCTCATACCCCTGTCAATGCCATAGAGCTATGAATCGTAGAGGCCACACCCTGCTCCATTGCCCTATGAGCATGGGGAGGTGTATCCACAGCCTGCATCATCTGGAAATAAAACAACATTATTCAATTACGAAAACTATAATAGTGATGCAAATCATGGCTCCTAACATACACACACGTTCATCTAAACATGGAAGTACACACAATAAAACACACAAATCACATACAAAAATTTATTAAGTACAATTCATTCATTAAACTATTTATTTTATTACCTCCATAAAGCTTTGAAGTCCACCACCGCTGGTAGGTGTTGCCATGAAATCTACAGTGTTAACCTATTCAACATCCAAAATTAGAAATTAGAATACCATTCATATAACGATGCTATTCACATGTAATATTTATAATTGTTTACTAGTTACATACCTCGATAGTAGATGATCTAGTGAAAAATGTAGGTGGAGAACCACTGAAAACTGCATTGACGCTATGACCCTGAAATTTCATTAAAATCATCAATTTAAATTAGTTAATCTTGTATTTCAAAAATAAAATTTAATAAATTAAATTCAATAAACTTGCTAATATTTACTTGAGTATCAAGGCCGAAAGTCTCACTCAGGAGGGTATCTGTCATCACCATCTGCTCAGCTGCAGATGTAGCCTGTGCACCTGTGTCCTGACTGTCCATGGGGTCATAACCACAGGCTGACCCGCAAGCTTGGCAAGTATGCGGTGGGACCCTACTCCTTGCACTATCTCCCAACCCACTCTGTGTTGCAGGATCGGCATGCTCTATGATGCTCTGAGTCAAGGCACTAATCGACCTCAGTGTATCAACCTCAACACTCTCCTTCACAATGAAAGGGATAGAAATATGCTCGTGGGCTGGTCTGCTGATTACTCGTCTCACTACCCGCTGTGGGTCAAGATGTGCCCCTGGTCTATCCTATGCTGAGCCCCCACCTCTACCCTGGAAGTCCCGCATATCAAAATAGTTTGGCACTTTATTGAGGACAAACTTGCAGTAGAGTTTCCTTAAAAAGTATTGCGGGACCTCATTATTATTGCATGGAGGATGGTCAAAAACCATCCACCACCTCTGCCTGAAATTGTCCCTTATCGCATGGTTGTTGCACCAATGGATAGGGAACCTCTTGCATGTAATGGGTGGAGGTTGATTTGTTTGTGGGTTTGTGAAAATTGAACACAAGTCTAATTTTGTAATTTGTAATTTTTTGACATCTTGGTATGACAATTTATCGCATAGTAATCTCTAAACTCTCTCTTTTTATCGGTCCAACTAGTTATTTGCTTGCTAATTGAATTTACATTTGATAACATAGACTCAAGAGATTCGGCAAGCATGGACCTATGCAAGGTTGAAGTGGAAGGATCTTTCAACCTTGCAATTATATCTTCAATTTGTTTTTTGTTGTTTTCAATTTCCCCCATTATATTATCTTGTGTTCCAGGGGCATGTCGAGGAATGAATGGAGGAGGTTGTTGTTCTGCAGGTATTTCTTCCCCAGGATTTTGTGGATTTTGAGGAGGAGGAGGAGGAGGAGGAGGAGGTGCATTAACATTTCCTACAATTAACGAAATATACATCAAAAATCAACAAAAACCTACCTATTTAGGAAGAAATTCAAACAAAAAAAAAAGATAACTCACCCCTTTGGCGTGGTCGACGTCACGGCGGCATTTTGGCGATGAATCAACAAGCTTTTTGTGTTGATTGGCGTTTTGTAGAACGCGAGCGCATTTTTGAGGGTTTTGAAGCCGCGGGCAGAGGAGAAAATAAGAATGAAATGAAATAAAATTGCTTTTTTTCTATTTATAATAGGTTATAACGTGAGCGTGTTATAACACGCTTGCGTTATGGCTCGGTAATGATGAGCCCGAGGCTTGTCATTACCAAGCCATAACGTGAGCGCATTATGACTTAAATTTTTTTGGAAATTTTTTGGCCACTTTTTGGCCCCCCATCTTCTTGCACTTACCCATACATATGTATATACATAAACATATACATATACTACTTCCACGACATCCCGCGTAAACTTCGAGCCAACCTGCATTCAATGATCCCAGTGCCTCGCACATCTTGCCAACTTCAGAGCCTTTCAACTTACATCAATTTAGTCATGGCAACTTTAGAGCCTTTCAATCTACCATGTTCTCAAATATTATTCACATTGATGGTAGAATGTGTTTGGGGATGTTCTTTTATGTTTAGGTTCTACTTCATCAATTCAGTCCTTCAACTATTTTATTGTTTTTACATGCCATTGATTAAATTGGGGGTGTTAGCTTTTTTATAGGTTTTGCTACATCAATTCAGTCATGCCATTGATTAATTTGGGGGTGTTGTCTTTTGCATAGTTCCATTATCATCAATCAAGTCATACAACTATTGTATTCTTTGTAGGTGTCATTGCATTGATTTGGGGGTCTTATCTTTTTTTATAGGTTCTGCTACATCAATTCAGTCATGCAGCTATTCTATCTTTCTTAGGTCCCATTGATTAATTTGGGGGTGTTGTCTTTTGCATAGGTTCAATATCATCAATCTAGTCCTACAACTATTAAATGCTTCTTAGGTGCCACTAATTGATTTGGGGGTGTTATCTTTTTTATAAGTTCTGTTGCATCAATTAACTTATGCAACTATTCTAGCTTTCTTAGGTGCCATTGATTAATTTGGGGGTGTTGTCTTTTGAATAGTTTCATTACCATCAATCAAGTCCTGCAACTATTGTATGCTTTGTAGGTGCCATTGCATTGATTTGGGGGTCTTATCTTTTTTTATAAGTTCTGCTACATCAATTCAGTCATGCAACTATTCTAGCTTTCATAGGTCCCATTGATTAATTTAGGGGTGTTGTCTTTTGCATAGGTTCAATATCATCAATCTAGTCCTGCAACTATTGTATGCTTCTTAGGTGTCATTGATTGATTTGGGGGTGTTATCTTTTTTATAAGTCCTGCTACATCAATTAACTTATGTAACTATCCTAGCTTTCTTAGGTGTCACTGATTAATTTCAGGGTGTTATCTTCTACATAGTTTCATTACCATCAATCAAGTCCTGCAACTATTGTATGCTTTGTAGGTGCCATTGCATTTATTTGGGGGTCTTATCTTTTTTTATAGGTTCTGCTACATCAATTCAGTCATGTAGCTATTCTATCTTTCTTAGGTCCCATTGATTAATTTGGGGGTGTTGTCTTTTGCATAGGTTCAATATCATCAATCTAGTCATGCAACTATTGTATGCTTCTTAGGTGCCATTGATTGATTTGGGGGTGTTATATTTTTTATAGGTTCTGCTACATCAATTCACTTGTGCAACTATTCTAGCTTTCATATGTGCAATTGATTGATTCGGGGTTGTTCTCTTTTTCATAGCTTACCATTCTTCAATTCAATCCTCTAACTATTGTATCTTTTTTAGCTTAGCCTTCTTCAAGTCATTCCTGCAAGTATTGTTTGTCATCAAATAGCAATAGACCTTGAAATATGTATATCTGTTCAACATATAAGTGATCTACCATGGATGTTTTGATCCATCGACATCATGTATATCCTGAATAGATAATACTTCTTCCAAGGTGTTCATCATTGCACATTGACTTTAATATTTGTATGGTTGGAAGTTAAAAGTGTTTTTGATGGAGTATAAGTTGGCCACACTTTCACTCCATTGCCTCGCATTAACCTCTCACCACCCCTGCCAATTCTTCTGTACAGTCCTCTTTAATTACTCAATTGAACAATTACTAAAATACATTCATCCATTTTACAACCCTAGATTTATCTACGGCACTGAAACAACCAACAATATTATTTGTTACTGTAATGAAAATAAAAATAACCCCAGATTTATCTATGGCATGCATACATTGGTCACTTGCATTGTTATGCTTGCATTGGACAAACGAACATTATTTATATGTCTGAATAAATATTAACAACAATATAAATGTGTAAACATATATATACATATTCATATATATGTATGTGTATATATATGTGTATACATATTTACATGATTGAATAGGTGAAGCAGAACCTATGAAAAAGAGAACACCCCCAAATGAATCAATGGCACCTAAAAAGGATACAATAGTTGCAGGACTAAATTGAAGAACAACAAGAAAATAGATATATGTATATGTATACTTATATGTGTATATATCTACATATATGTATATGTATACTTATGTGTATACATATACATATATGTATATGTATATTTCTATGTATACACAAATGTATATGTGTATGTCTATGTCTATGATATACATATACTTACATATGTATAAGTCTATATATATGAATATATATATATACATATACATATTTATATACATATACTTACATTTGTATAAGTCTATGTATATGAATATGTATATACCACATGCATAAACATATACATATATGTATATGTAACAATAAAAACAAGCTCGAAGTGACACTGGAGTCTGAGCGTAGCATGTTGTGGTGGTGGGATGGAAGTTGCAGAGACCTGAACCAAGCACCTTATGGTGGAAAAGTAAGGAAAATTTGAGAACTTGGTAGCTTGAAAGGCTCTGAAGTTAGTGAGTTGTGCAAGGCGCTCTGAAGTTAGTGAGTTGTGCAAGGCATTGCAAGCATTGAACTCCCTTCGTATCGAAATTTACGCAGGATGTCATGGATGAACGAAGAGGGGACGGAAAGTAAATGAGGTGTGATGGACATAATTGGAATGGGAGGTGAGACATTAATGTGATGCACTAGAGTTTTTGGGTGGCGGAGTGACATGCGGCAACATGGCAGGGATTTCCACTTTGTACGTCGTGCCACACACCAAATGGCACTTCAACCACCTACGTTTCAGTCGCATGACCAAAATTGCATTTTTTTATTCAGACCAATGAATCTCATCCTCCCACGTGTCAAAACATAAAAAAATTAAAACTGTGATTGTACTATTTGTAATATAAACCATAGGGAAACACAAATGCTAATCTATGACTATAATTTTGCAATATAAACCCTAGGGAAACACATTTTTGACAAGTGAAAAATTAAATAGATTTATGACAAATAAATAGTGATAAACTATGAAATTACCTATGCAAACCTAACTGATATATAATGCAGAACCTATGAGAATAAGATAACCAAAGTGAATGATAATTTCAAAGTGTCAATTGAACATAGGTGGAACAAGAAGCATATATACAACACACATTGCAATCTGATTAGAAAACATTGTAAATCAATAAAATAATGTTGCATCTGTAGTTATCAAAAATTTCAAACTGACAACAAGAAGGGTGCAATTGTAGATATGAAAACTAAAAAACTGTCAAAAACATCAAGTGCATATGAAATCCAATTAAGGCTACATCTAGTTGTTGTGATAGAGAAATGGTGGTTGGTTGTTCGGGGTGCCACTAGCTAGGTTCTCATCCCCTTCCAGTCAATGAGAAGTGTTGCTTACATGACTGGGAGATGGACTGGAAAACTGGATGCAAGTGACATGTGTTGGGGGCGGTGGTGTAGACATCTATACATCAGGAGTGCCAGTGTAATTTGAAAATTGAGTGCACCTAAAGTCAGATTGGGAGATGGTTGAATAATTCATTGCCATGGAGAATTAAGGGATATTGATGTTGAGAATATCACAGAATACTCGATTACTTTGAGACAAGGAATTAGCAGGGGCCCTTAATCACCTTTCTATTTGTAAAGCCCTCTGTGCATCCTCAATCTCTTTTTCCTTTCAATCCTGTTCCTTTTGAAGCATCTCTAGTGCCTTTTTGGCATCTCTATCCTTCTTTTGTTGTATTTTCTGATGTTCTTTTTCTTTACGTTGTATATCCCTCTCTATTTTGGCCTGCTCCTTCAACTCCTTTGCCACTTTATTTGTTGCCTTTTTTCCTCATTCTCCTACTTCTTTCAGACTTTTAACTCAACCTTTTTCTTCCTTTGCTCTTGCTCCATTAACAACTTCATGTAGTCATCTGTTGTCAGCAGTTGAGACTGTCTACTCAACTGAATTGCACCACCTTTTGATTATTTTTACAGACAATGTGCATAGGCAACTTGAGGAATTTGTTGATGTGTGAAATTGTTTCAATTTGTTCTGTTCGATCCAACTGTGACAAAATGTTCTCCTCCGCTATCTATGAGTCCTCAGTGAAATATTGATAGCCTCCTAAATCTGAAGTGCAAGAAGGAGCATATTAATGCACAACTTCAAATAGCTCGATTGCAGGTGGTGGTGATGAAAAAGTAAAAGTACCCTGCATTTCTGGGACATGCAAATCAATGCCTTGATTCATTGCCCCCTCCACCAACCAGGATGGTGCAATTCATTCCGATGGAAGAGCTAAGCTATCATTAACTTGGTCAACGGGGTTGTCCACCACCACTTATGCAACTGAATTAGCATGACAACTATTAGGGGATTGTTGTGATTCTGTCGCATTCTGTAATTGTTCATTTGGAAGAGTGGATTGCAATTGTGCACCATCCTCTCTTGACGCAGCAAGTCCTGAAAGACTTAGAATGTTTTCCGCTGCAGAGGCATCCTCGTCAACATGAAATGTGTCGTTGGGATGCATGTCTTCCATGAGTGCATCCAGATTGAGTGGTCAGATCCTAGTCCTTTTAAATCCTACCTTGACGTTGTCAACTGTCAAAGCTCTAATGAGTCCTTTGCTACCTAACATTGCAAATTCTGTCCTCCTCACTTCAATGTTGGGAAATTTTTCCATAAATGTTGCATGTTCTGATTTGAAGTAAGTTTTAAAAGGCAAAAAAATACTCACATCCAACGATTGTAGCTTATGTGATGTGTGTGATGGCAATGTTAGTAAATCTACACCCAACACTCTTGCTTCTTGGATGGTTTCAACTGCTACATGACTTCCATGCCCGTCAAAAATGAGCAAGTCCCTGTTGGTGGGCGACACACTGCCTGGAACTGATTTCTTGAAGTGGGTCAACCAATCTATGAACAAATCTCTAGTCATTCATGCATGGGGCTGGGTTGCCATGCAAGCACCTAGTTCACAGTCTACAATGTAGTTATCTATGTTTTGTTTCCCCTTAAACAAGTAAAATCTTGAAATGCTCTGCCTGGTAGAATTGACACAACATAGAATGGTTATCCATTCACAACTCTTTGGAATAATGTAAAACACATTTCTGCTACCTTTTCTGGCCAGCACTTTCATGGACCCATTCCTACTAGCCTGGATGCTAGTTTCATCGCAATTCCAAATGCAATGACGACCATATGGCAATGCTTCATATGCTGCAGACAAAGTATTGTAGAAAGCTGCTACAACAACAGGCCTAAGGTTGAGTGCCCTATCTTTGTCTAGGCCTTCAACAATCTACAATGCAAGCTCAAGATGTCTATTCTTGAAACCTATCCACCATGACTTTCCTGGGAACCCATTGGTGAAAGGGGCTGGCCTATTTTGACATATTTGAGCAACCTCTACCTTAAGATTGACTATCTCAAGACCATGGCCAACCTCAGCCATTTCCTTGCACCATTCGACAATCAGATGTTCTTGCTCGATAGTGAGGACTGTTGGTGGACCTTTCTTGGACGTTGTTGTTAGATCACCAAGCCATTTGGAGAGTGTGGATGTTGGGATTTTCCACTTCTTTGAAGCTCCCCTTATTGACATGTCATTTTCCTCCACGTCATATAGTGCCCCTTTCATGTCCTCTGAAGACCACAGACCTTGTTTCATTATTTCTTTTTGTGGTATTCGAGGTGTAGGAACCTCATTTTGAGGTATTCGAGGTGTAGCAACCTCATTCTATAGTACTCAAGGAGTGGAAATCTCGTCTACTGCTGCAATAGGATCATCTTCTGGGGGAAAAAAACAACCTCATTTGTGGGAGGGTAACCTTGTTGTGGCTCTTTTGTTTCTTTTCATTCCTTTATGGGTCACCACTACATTGCCCTTTGCCATCTGAACAGAATAAGTACAATCAAAACAAAGAAGGGAAAACAACATATATTTACTTGTGACAAAAATATTTTGATATTCAATGACAGTTATGTTTATGTATGAAGACAATGATGCTTGAACAGAAGATTAATTAGTTTTTGTATGTATTTTTTCTTTTTAGTTTGTTGCTTTAATAGTTTGAAAAACTATTAAATACAGACATACATTTATTCTGTAGTGAGCGACATAAGGAAATGAGGAGTGACAAGCACAAAATTACACAACTGATAAGCTATGACTAATAATATAAACCATAGGGGAACATAATTGTTTAACTATGACTGTAATGGTTGCAAAATAAACAGTAGGGTCACACAGTATAAAGCTTACAAATGAAAAACAGTAAGAGTTTAACAACTTTACATCTTTTGTGCATGACCAAATCAAAAAAAGGCATAAATTCATTCACAAGAATTATTAGTATTTAAGAGTGTAAATGATGTAATATTTTGAATGACTGAATTGATGAAGTATAACCTTATGAAAAAGATGAAACTGAAACCTAATAAAAATAGAAACCCCCAAATTTATTACTGGGATTGAAGAAAACCTAATTGAATGATAATGCAAAACCTATGAGAATAAGATAACCAGAGTGAATGACAATGCAGAACCTATGACAATAAGTTAACCAGAGTAAGCGATAATGCAGAACCTATGAGAATAAGATAACCAGAGTGAATGAAAATACAGAACCTATGAAAATTAGACAAGCAGAGCGAATGATAATGCAGAACCTAGGAGAATAAGATAACCAGAGTTAATGATAATGCAGAATGTATGAGAATAAGATAAGCAAAGTGAATGATAATGCAGAACCTATGAAGCACAAATGCTAAACTATGACTGCAATTTTTACAAGATAAACCCTAGGGAAACACAAAAGCTAGGGAAACACAAATGCTAAACAATGACTGTAATATTTGCAAGATAAACCCTATGGAAATAGAAATGCTAAACTATGACTGTAATATTTGTAATATGGAAGTTGGTGTATAGGTTGGCATTTCTGTTTTAATATAAAATAATAGGGAAAGACAAATGCTAAACTATGACTGTAATTTTTGCAAGATAAACTCTAGGGAAACACAAATGCTAAACTATGACTGTAATATTTGCAAGATAAACCCTAGGGAAACAAAAATGCTAAACTATGATTGTAATATTTGCAATATGGAAGCTGGTGTATAGGTTGGCATTTCTGTTTCAATATAAAACAATAGGGAAAGACAAATGCTAAACTTTGACTGTAATTTTTGCAAGATAAACCCTAGGGAAACAGAAATGCTAGGGAAACACAAATGCTAAACTATGACTGTAATATTTGCAAGATAAACCCTAGGGAAACAGAAATGCTAAACTATGACATATGTGTTTCAATATAAAACATAGGGAAAGACAAATGTTAGCCTATGACTTTCATCACTGTAATGAAGAACAATATAAAGCTTAGGAATGGAAAAAACTAAGGGAAATACCTGGAACAATATGGATGCTGCTGAAATGGAATCTGTGTTTGTCACTCCTCCGTTTCTTATGTCACTCACTGCAGAATAAGTGAACACATCAAGGATTTCATGGCTATTTGAATTGGGAATTTTTTGAATTTTATTGATGGGTGTTTGGTGTGGCAAATTAAATCCTTGTCCTGTTTCAAATTTGAATTCTAGGTGATATGAATTGCAGATTTGATTAATTTGGGCCATTAATTCTTGAGTTGATTGGTTTGGTGTATTGTTTGCATTTGTTTCCATAGATTTTTTATGAATAATCGCGGCCTTACACCTTAAAAATTTTGATGCAGGTGGGTTTTTAGAGGCAGGAGCTAGTACATGTGCACCCTACTTGGCGAGATGGGATAGACTCTTGCTGATATGTGTTGTAGGTCTCATGTCTAATGAGACAGGCTGATGCATTGGCGTGTGGTTTGGGTTATGCTACGGTGGAAAAAATCGGTGTAATGGGTTAGCACTTGAGTCAAATATGGGGCAGATGGGTTTGAATTGTGTTGAGGTGACATTGTTCTATAGTTGTGTAGTTGGGAGTAAGTTCAAAAGTGACGCCTGGATTGGTGCGACAGTTCTCTTTATAATGTTTATGGGGAAGGGTGCAAAGTTCTATGTTAATGTTGTTTAAGTTTAAACTTCCTACCATAGGCTGATATGTCAGATACAAGTTGAAAACAAGATTACGTGTTTGGCTGCTATATTTTTAATGTTATGTTGACAATATTATACTATAAAATGTGCATTTCATATCTGATTTATGTTTGAGCTTAAAGTGTTTTTTTATGAAAGAAGAAATGTGTAACTTACGGGGGACCGGTGCATACGTGTGGGCCCCAACGTGCGCTGATCCTATCGCACGTTAGGGTCCCCGCGCACGTTCCGGCTCGCCTCCCCTACTACTGATTTTCAATATAAATATTAAACTAGTATAGATATCTTAAATACATCTATCTAAAAAAAAGCCTGAGACATCAATTTGAAAAAATATCTCAAATTAACAAATCAAATTTAAACCTTTTATTTATTATTACACTACTATATTTTTTTATAAAAATTCATTAAGATTCATTAGATGAAATTATTTTTAACATTACACAAAAAAAAATTACAACATTTTCTTTTATTTAATATATACAAAATAATGTTCCATGTTCTAACATTTTTTTGAGAAAATTACACCCCTTCATTGTTTTCTATTTTTTTGAGTTTTATTTTGTTTCATGCTAGACACCATAGGCTTTGTAGAAGGGCTTTACAAAATTGTAGAAAAAATGATATATCCAAATATGATGGAAAAGTGAACCGTGATGACATATCTTTGTTTTACCTCCTTATTTTGGAAATATCATGTTTATTATTAAATATTAATATTTTATTTTATTATTAAATATTAATATTAAAGAGATATTAATTTGAAGTTATTTTATTTACTTTTAAGTTATTTTATTTAATTTTAATCCATAAAAATTTTTTTTTACACTTTTGAAAATGAGAAGAATGATGATTATCCAAAGTTGTCCATATCTTTATTTTACAAGCTACTTATTTGGATTTATAATATTTATTATTAAATATTAATAATTTGACATGTAAATGATCATCAATTTTAAAGTAAAAGGTAAGTGTTTTTTTTAACACACTCACACCATTACACTCCACCCCATGCTACCATTGTAGAATGCCTCTCGGCATTAATGAAGCTTCCGGTCTATAACTTAACTAGTGTAAAGAGCTAGGAAATGAAAAATTGGTAAATTAATAAAAGTTAAAAGTGGAGGAGAAATATTTTGCATCTTAAGAGGATTTGAAGACTAATGATGATTAGATGGGCTACCTAAAGAATATTAGAGAAGCAAGCTTGCCAAATTTGGAGTCTTTGTGGGTTGTGCAAGACATTAATGTCCAACCTAGATGTTTCAACAAGATAATTTAATATTGGGATGTTGGTGTAGGACACTAGCATTGAAGGTGGATTCTCTTGTCCCTACCTAAACACCAAAGTTGAACCTAGACACTATAATCATATAGATTTACATTGGGATGATCCTACCAAATAAATTTGCACTAGGACATTCCTACCCTTTATCTTTGAGGATTCCAAAAGTTTTAGGAGATGTTCTTTACTATTTGCTTACTCTAGACCCACCTATAGATTGTTTGTAAATGATCTCAATCTCCAAATATATGCAAAATCTAAGCTTTGGGGAGAATAAAAGGGGTTAAGTTATTTAGGAGTCTACCGAGTAGTTAGTCCCCTTGTTATTTTTCAACTCTACAAAGCCTAGGTAAAAGTTTGATGTGTGTGAAGCTTTAGAGTGAAATGGTGAAATGACATGTGTAGATTTAGCTTGACAAAGGTAAAAGCTTAAGAGAACATTTTATCTAGAGTGATGTATGTATGTGAATGGATGGTCAAGGGAAATGGAGGAGATTGGACTAATTAGGGAATGGATGAATGATCCAATTTGAAGCAAGGGACAATAGGGAATGTCATAGAAGAGGATTAGGAAATTTTGGGATGGATTGGTAAGGAT
This sequence comes from Cunninghamia lanceolata, assembly GCA_027924645.1. Classification (NCBI taxonomy): domain Eukaryota; kingdom Viridiplantae; phylum Streptophyta; class Pinopsida; order Cupressales; family Cupressaceae; genus Cunninghamia; species Cunninghamia lanceolata. The sequence continues at coordinate 819,547 of BSBN01001198.1, read as the reverse complement.
TTGGGGGAGAAAGATGGGAAAATATCAAGGGAAAATGGAGGACAACAGAAGATTTGTAATCGAGGATGGGAGGAATGCTACCAAGGATGAGGCCATCCAAAAATGTTCTTCAATATGTAGCTTCAACCTTCTAACAACCTTGTATAGAAGAGAATTTAGTAAGCCCTACAAGTATAGAAAGGAAACCCTAGTTTGAATATGAGTTGTGTTTAAAATGAGGATGATGATGGTTTATTTTGGGTTCAACTCAATATTACCATTTGACTACAAATTAGGAAAACATAGGATTGGGGCTTTTAGTACCCAAAATTACAAATTTAGAAAGTTTATTTTAGACCTTAGTGTTTGTAAGTACAAAAAAGGTACACAGGCCTACATGACAGATTGATGACAATATAGAGGTCCTACTCATGACCACATAGGCGTGAATTACACTCCTCTCAACAATTTCACTCGTGATGAGGTGTCCCACTGTGCTTTTCCCCCTTGACCATATTTTCCAACCCCCAAGTTGAGTTCTAAGACTTTGAAAATTGCCTAAAAACTCTTTTAGATCCTCAATAAGAGGGTTGCCTGATAGATCTTCAGGGTCGCCCAAGAAACCTATCCTTAAGTTGCAAGTTTTCTTGGGTGACCTCCCTTGTCAAAAGGGGTGACCCACTTCCTGAAAGGGGTGACCCACTTCCTGAAAGGGGTGACCCTATCATGTTTTGGCATGTGCGATTTCTTTCAATTCCTCCCAATAACATCCACTTTTTTATTTTTTATTGCAATTTCTTCCATGCACGGTTAATTTATCACTCCCATTGATTGATTTTGAGATCCCAATCACTGTGTTAATTCCCAATCATTCTTAGAAATTCCCAATCAATCTTGGAAATTTCTCAGTTAATATTCTATGATCTCAACTTCTCTTTGAGTTATCTCCTTGATCATCCCACCCATTGAGCCCATTTTTACGTATAAATACCCTTCTCATTGTTTTAGAAGAGGCTGAGAATTAGTTGCATGCTTACATTCTTCTTAGAGGCTAATTTTCCTTTCTTCTTGTTTTTATTCTAAGTCCTCGCTCCCAACAAGAGGCCAAAAAAATCTCTTACATTCTTGCATTCTTATTAGAACTAGTTGCCTCTAGAGAGTCAAGCTTATGTTAAGGCAACCCCCATAGAATTCATATGCTTGTACAAGACCATGTGTGCCTTTTCTTTCTATATTTTATTATCACTTCTAATCACAAATCCATTTCCTCATATCTTTGTCCCTTTCCCTATTCATCAAGAGGAGGAACTTATTGTTATAGAAGAGGAGATGGTTGCCATAGGATCTCTAAGGACAAAAGCATAGCATTGGGGCCCAAATTTTCTATAGGTTCTTTTATTGCTTTCAAGTAGTAATTATCCCACATCTTTCCCTTGAGGAAGTAAATTAATATTTATCTTTCTTTTGGTAGTTTAGATTTATTTGCTTTCTAAGTTTAATTAATTTCTTGTTTTCTTAGAGTAATTGTAAAATTTGTTTTCATAGCTTAGGTCTAAAATCAAAACACAAAAGACAAATCATAGATCAATAGCATTAGGAAAAACAATATAAACTTGCATGCATATTTTATTTTCAATAGTAATTAGCTCATCTTAAAAATTGGAAAAAGGAACAAAAAAGCTTGCATTCATTTAGAAATAGTTGCATTTAGAAATTCATCAAATATTAAAATTACAAAAATAAAGAGAAAAGGGAAGCCCTCGATCTCATCACAAGGCAAACAAACTCATTCAACAAATCAGCATTCAAACAATCAACTTAGAAAACAACAAGGAAACCTCAATGTCATCATGAGGTACATAAACTCAATAAAAATCAAAACATCCATCTCCTCCACTTATCATTCAATGTGCTCAGGTGTGAGGGAAGATTGGATTCAAAAAATCTTAGACAAAATCAGAGAGAATCTGCTCACACAAGAAAATCCAATAGAGGAAACAAACCAAGAACAAGAATAAATCTTGAGGCTCATTCAACAACAAAATAAACAACAAAGACAAAGAGAGGAGCTTCATAACAAAGAGTTAAGATTCCTGAAAGAACTCATTGATCTTGAACAAAGGAGGTAGGACACATTTTGTCTCTACACGACAAGTGATCTTAATAGACTTAGAGCGAGAGATGCTCATAATCTCATAAGAATCACAATAACAACTCCCATTCAATATTTCCATCAACATTGAAACAATAATAATCATGACAATCAACAACATCACACTCAAGTCAAAAACATGATTAATCCAACCATGGTTCACAACAATTTACTTCCTCAAGAATAGAACACCCCCTAGTTTCACCACCACTCGACTGGATTTTTCTATGGGAGTAGAAATGACTGGGACATGCACCCTTAGCAAGGACATGGTTCATGTGCTATGTTAGGGTCTAAATCAAAAAGTTTTTGAGTTGATTTCAAACAACATAGTGTCTGGGTGTCCATGTGTTTTGGGCACCAACATCCAAGTGTTCAAGTGTCTAAAATTGAATTTCAATCTTAAACTTTTTGAGTGGATTTTAGGTGCAAAAAGAGGTGTGGGGTAGCTAGAAATTAATTCAATACTCAAAAGAAGATTTAGAAAAATGACAAATATCCTAAAAAAATACCTAAGGGAATGAGCAGTAAATTTAGTGTAGAAACATAGTATAGAAGTTGCAAAGTAGACAATTTTTGACCTTACAGTTCATGCTTATCCCTTAGGGTAAAATCTCTCATTTTGTTGGTTTTAGATTTATGTGCTTTAATTTTTACATTTACTCTTCAAATTTATTTGCTCCTTGTGATTTTATTGTTTCACCTAGGGTTTGGATTTAGTTGAGTGTCACCTTTTAAAGCACCCTCTATTGTTTGTGCTTCATTGCTCAATCCTTAACCATGGATTTAAATCATCCCTTATCTTTGACCTCTATTCTTTCTTAACTCAAAGATCTTAAGATGTTTTCACAATTTAGAGAATCAAACCCTTTGGGCTTTGAAAACATCATCTACTTATATCAAAAAGAGTGCTCCATGTTCTCAGGATATAATGGTTTAACATGTTGCTAACTTTTCATCCTTCTTAGAACTTGTTCACACTTCTCCTTCTATGATGTGGGAGGACTTCACTTTATTTTTCCATTTGATTCATAATGATCACAATCCTTGTATTAAATATGATACTGATGCATCTACAAATAGTGTATGCCACATTACTTGACTACACATGATGTTACTTTGCTTAATGATGATGATATTCCTCATGTAACCCATGATAGGCCTTCCTTTCTATCCATCTATTCATGGGCTATAGATGATCTATTTAGTGAGGATGATAAAATCCACACATATAATAATCACAATAAGACAATGTAGAATATAGATCACACTCAACATAAGAGATGTTCCTGGGCCAAGATGCCCTAATATCCAATATATCTAGAAATAGGATAAACCCTTAGGTTAGGGTAACACCATACATACTCCTTATGGAAGAAGCCACTCCATGATATATCTCCAAGAGACCCCAAATACAACATCATACTCATCACATATCCTCACAATGATATTCACCTTCTTTATATAGATCTCCTCCTAATAACATAATGGAGGGGTAGACCACTAAACCCACGTAGGCCTCCTAATTACCTAATATAATTAATGACCCCATATAACTAACTTAAGGGATGTGTACGACATGTTAGCATCACCATCCACCTGTATACATTATAATATCATATCCCCATGTGCATAACATGTCATCCCTCCTTGACATGTTTCATCCCCAAAACATGAGAAGAAGCTAAATAGTAAGACTACTACAAGTCATTACAAATATAATTCCATGTACTATCATCCAACCATCCATAGGTGATCTTTGTGGTGGTTTTACCTAGATGGTACCTAGATCCCATCCTTGTTCCACACTTCACTACAGCCATCTAATTCCATTCTTCATCATAGTATGTCCTTCTTTGCCATAAATAGCCATTACTTCTATGATGTCACTAATTATTGTAAGTTCTCCTTTGATTCCATGTAGATCCATAGTGATAGGTGTGTTTATTCCATGTAGTATCATGCCTCCATGATTCTTTCCTCTCACAATGATGTGGATGTTTATAGATTGTACCCTTTGCTATCTCTAGAACCTTGTTTGATTCTTCACCCCTTTTACCACTTGTTTTGTTGGCTCATGATAGGAAATAATATTTTCCTCTTTTTTATTTACATATTTCTCCTCTTGTTTGTCCTTTGATTCTTTGGTGCAAGCTTTAGTAGATTCCTAAACTTGCTCTACCTTGACTTTGCTTTGGTCTCCATTATGTGTAATATCCTGCAATGTAACTTTTTACCTTCTATACCAAAGCTTCATGCAATTCTTTTGCACATTAATTTTTATATTGTTCTAAAGATTGATGTAGGAGCATCTCAGGGTGTAAGAGCAATCTTGCATCACCCAAAAATATTGTATTTTACTATATTTTTATTTGCAAGTTTTCAAATAACATTTAAGTCATTACTAATCACCGCAAATCCTATCACATTACACTACACTTGTTGATCTCGGTATGTGGTTAGGAATATATGTTCTAAATTGAGTCTAAAATGTTTCATTCAATTCCTAGGAGATTTGCATCATTGTAAAGTCATAAATCAATTTCCAACATATTATTGAGCATGATAGAGCAACATCCAATTTCATTGTTTGAGGATGGAAGCAACTTTCAAAAGTATGTGGCAACAAAAGGACACATTGCAAGATGCATTAGACCTAGGAGAACTTGTTGTATGAACCATGTCAAATTTCATCAATCAATCATCACAGCATTCAATCCAGAATATTCCTTCACATGTTTGACCTACACAATTCATAAGGCATTGAGCTTCACACCTCCTTGCAGCCAACTGAAATTATTCCTAAGGATTGAAGTTTCTATATACACATTGTTCATGATCATTGGAAGGAAGTTCGATGAGACTCAACATGATAGAGGGAAGATAGTTCAATTTTTGGAGCTCAGCATTGGATTGTATTATAATATCATTCAAATTATGTTACTATACATTTATAATCAAATAGTCGAGGCCTAGCATGTTAGACCCATTGCAACAAATTGTAATCCTTTCATGACTACAAATGAATAAAAGATAATATTGTTATTTCATTGTTTCATTTAAGTTTTGTTGTGTGTTGCTTCATTTCACTACATGGTTGGACAATCTTTCATTGGGTCCTCCATCCATGACTACATCAAGTGGTATCAGAGCAAGGTTCAATTTGAGGTTAGCTTATGAGTCATGATATGAGGTTGGTTTAGAGAAAGAAAATGAACCACGAGTCTTATATAAGGAGATTGTTTGGTAGAAGGTTCCAAAGATTTAGTTTGGTTGTGAATAGATCATTGAATTTGAGGCAATCTACGAGAACTTGTAAATAGAGTGTCGACTATGAGGTAGTTTATAGGAGTAATTATGGATAGACCGCTGATTCTAATGTTATTTACACCAGATATAGGAGGCCTCCATGGAGAGGACAAGGTATTGTTAATGTTTCTATAAAGATAGAAGAGATGTTAGAGATAATAAAAATAATGAAAATCTAGATGGATGATTTTCAAGAAGATTGTAGAAGAAACCCTAACCTTAGAGATTATGAGAGTGATGAAGAACAAGAAGCTATCCCTAGAAAGCAATATGAAAGTGAATAAGAGTATAAGGAAGAGAGGATATTGAAATCTATATAAAGCATTGGTAAGAAGACTAGAGTAGATATCCCTAATAAATTTGGTAGTTTGAACCCTAAATAATTTATAGATTAGATAACTAATTTAGAAGAACATTTTGAGTATGAAGATATTAATAATATGGATAGAGTAAAATTTTCTACTTGACTAAGTTTAAGGGCCGTGCTACCATCTAGTGGAAGGAAGTCCAATTAGAAAGAAAGAGGAAAGGTAAACCTAGCATTAGAAAATGGGATAGGATGGTGAAAAGTTGAAATCCAAATTCATTCCTATAAATTATAATTTAGAATTGTTGAAGGAGTTGCACAACTTGAGGCAATGAGATATGATTGTGCAAGACTATACTAAGGAATGCTATATGCTAACAATCCAATCAAGACATCATGATGGAGCAAAGAAAGTGGTGAGATACATCAATGGTTTAAAAGGATCGATCTAGGAAGAGATGAATATATTGAATATCCAAACCATAGAAGAAGCATATCAGTTGGCCTAATCATAGAAAAGAAATTGAGCAGAAAACTTGAAGATAGACAAAACTGACAAAAAGGAAGAGAAGGAAGATTCCAGGGATAGATATCAATATGATGATAGGAGACCATATGTGGAAGATTCCAAGGGTGGTAGCCCATACTACAATGAAGGAGGAAGCATTAGTTCTTAGTAAGAAAAAAGGTAGTAGTTCTTATCACAAAGAAAGGGATGAATAAAATTCATACCGCAATGACAAAATTGATGGATATCAAAGAGGTAGAGGAAGATATGATTGAGGTGATGGAAGACATTTTAGAGGAACTTGTTTTAGATGTGGAGAGGAAGGAGATCAAGCATTTGAATGTCACAAAAGTTAAGGAATCCCTAGCAAGGGGCTAAAAGGAAAAGTGAGAAACGCATATGTTGATGAGGAGACAAAGAGATCCTACAGTTTTGAGGGTGAACTAGAGAAATGCAAATCACTTTTCCTAAGGAGAGCCTTGATAAAACATGAAGAAGAGGAAGAACTAGTATAGATGAAGAATGTGTTCAACATAATATACGAATAGGGAGGTAAGTGCTAAAAGGTTTTCATTGATAGTGGTAGTATAGATAATTTAGTGACTAAAGAAATGGTTGATAAACTAAAATTGAGAAGGTTAAAACACCCTAAACTATATAGGATTGCCTAGTTGCAAAAGGAACATAAGGCATCGGTGAAAGAACAAAGTTTGGTCAAATTCAACATAGGTTCATACCATGATGAATTTTTGTGTGATATAATGCCAATGGATGTGTTTAATTTGTTGTTGGGGAGGCCATGGTAATTTGACAAAAGTATTATTCATGATGGGAGAGATAATACCTATAGTATAACAAAGAATGGTACTTGACATAGGTTGATCATGTTTAACAAGAGAGATGGACAAGTTTGTAGTAGTTCCAAAATTTATTTAGCAGATGGGAGAAAGTTCTTAGATGGTTTGAGACATGAAAACATGTGTTTTCATTGATTCCAAATATATGCGGCACCACAAACAAAATAGACACTAGCACATATGAAGAGTAGATACCATGAGAATTTTTTTCAAAACTATTACAAAGTATAAGGATATCATATCAAACAATATGTTAGATGGATTACCATTGGTGAGGAGTATTAGTCATCACATAGACCTAATACCAAGAGCTAGTTTACCAAATAAGGTGGCAATAGGATGACACTAGTAGAAAATGCATAATTAAATAGGCAGGTGTAGGATTTGTTGAATAAAGGCTTGATCAAATAAAGTTTAATCTCATGTGTGGTACCAATAGTACTATCACCTAAGAAGGATGGTGAATGGAGGATGTGTATGCACTCTTGAGAAACCAATAAGTTCATAATCACTTGTATAGATTTCCATTGCCAAGGATGGACGACATAATGGATTGTTTGAGTGGAGTGAAGTACTTTACCAAGATTTATTTGAAGATTGGTTATCATCAGATTAGAATTAGAGAGGGAAATGAGTGGAAGACAACATTTAAGAAAAATGAATGACTATATGAGTGGTTGATTATGCTCTTTGGGTTGACTAATGCACCAAGTACATTTATGAGGTTGATGAAGGAAGTTTTGAAGCAATTCTTGGGTAAGTTTATGATTGTTTACTGGGATGACATTTTGATTTTTAGTAAGACTAAGGAAGAACATCTAGAGCACATTAAACTAGTTTTGTAGAGGTTGAAGGAATAAAATCTATTGATTAATGCGAAGAAGTGTAGTATCTTGAAGACAAATTTGGTTTACTTGGGATTTATAATCTTTGCTTAAGGATTGAAGATGGATCTAGAGAAAGTTAGAGCAATTTTGGAATGGCCTACACTAGTGAATGTTATAAAGGTAAGATATTTTCATGGTTGGTAAGTTTCCATAGAAATTTCATTAAAAAATTTAGTCATATTTGTGCACCATTAATTGAGACAATGTGGGGGAGATAAGAATGAGTTCATATGGACATCAGGAGAAGATAGAAGTTTTGAGTTCCTAAAAAAGAAGGTGAGAGAAAAACTAGTGTTAGCATTACTTAATTTTGACAAAGTATTTCAAGTTGATTGTGATGCAAGTGGAAATGTAATAAGATCAATGTTGAGTCAAGAAGGAAGACTCGTAGCATATTTAAGTGAGAAATTGAATGATGCAAGAAGGAGATACTCAGTATATAACCATGAGTTTTACACCATAATTCAAGCATTTAACAAATGGAGATATTACTTATTGCTAAATGAGTTTGTGTTATACATAGATCATTAAGCATTGCAGTTCTTCAACAACCAAGGTAAGTTGAATCAAAGACATATGAGATAGGCTGAGTTTTGGTAGAGTTATAAGTTTGTATTAAAGCATAGGAGTGGGAAGTCGAGCAAAGTTATTGATGCATTGGTTAGGAGGCAAAAATTGCTAACTAAAATGAGAGTAGAGGTAGTTGGATTTGATGAGTCAAAACATTTGTATGAAGCTAATCCAAAATTTATAGAAGCATGGAGAGAATGTAAAGAATCAGTAAGTGTAGATAGGGGTGAGTGGCTTGATATTTGATTCAAAATAAAATGTTGTTTAAGGGTAGTAAATTGTTTATTCTAAAAATCTTAGGTGAGGGAGAATTTGACTAAGGAGAAGCAAAACAATGGTCTATCTGGACATTTTGGGATAGATGAAACAATGGTAGTAGTGACTGAAAACTATTTTTAGCTATAAATATGTAAGGATGTGAGGAAATATGTTCAAGGTGTCCAAGGGGTTGAGCTTAATTGGTTAAAATGTTGGGTTCTCATTGTGGAGACCCAAGTTCAAATTCCCATAGGGACATCTAATGTGGGATTTTAAGTTTTGACTCTTGGTCTTTCATAGTTCACTTATAATGTGGATGTGGTTTCTAAATTAAGTGGATTTCTAAGTAGTGACTCTTGGTCTTCCATAGGTGATTTCTAGTGTGTTCAAAAAAATATTTGTAAACGATAGGCAATATAAAAAAAATATATGTTCAAAGTTGTAGAACTTGTAGAGTTGTAAAAGAGAGTAGTCAAAATCTTGGGTTGTATCAGCCATTACTAGTTCCAAAGAAACCTTGGGAAAACATAAGTATGGATTTTGTATTAGAGTTGCCAAGAACATAGAAAGGACATGATTCAACATTTGTAGTTGTGGATAGATTTTCTAAGATGGCACATTTCATTCCATGTAAGAAGTACAATGATGTAGTACATATGACTAATATTTTTTAGAGAAATGGCGAGATTACATGGGTTACTAAGGAGTACCATTTTAGATAGAGATGCTAAGTTTGCTGGTTACTTTTGAAAGACTTAATGGAAGAAGATGAAAATATATTTAAAGTTTAGTTCATCATATCACCCAAAAACTGATGGGCAAATGGATGTTGTGAACAAGAGTTTAGGGAATTCGTTGAGATGTGTGGTTGGATAAAAGACAAGAAATTGGGACATGGTATTAGTGTAGGAAGAGTTTGCATATAATAAAATAGTAAATAGTGTAGACACATAAAAATTACTAACACATTCTCGTATGACCATTCACTTAATTTTCTCATTAATTACCCTTCCAACATTAATTAAATAATTTATAATTATTTAATTAAATCTAACATTTCATCAATCTTATTCTTCTAATCCACATTAATTAAATAATTTTAATTATTTAATTAATTTATCCATTTCAATCCTCAATTTCATATTAATTAAATAACTTATATTATTTAATTAATTCATCTATTGTATTCCTCTTATCCACAATAATTAAATAAATTTTAATTATTTAATTAGCTATCATTTCCTCTACAATTAAATAAATTGACATAATTTATTTAATGATCTTTTCTATTTTCTTCTCTCACAAAATAAATAAAATTAATATTGTATTTATCTTCTATTTCGCTCATCATGCACATGAATTAAATAGATTTATTTATTTAATTCTAATAATTTATCTTATCATCTTCAAAAATATCTTCTCATGCACATGAATTAAATAAGTTATTTATTTAATTCTTTTCTCTCTATCCATCTACATGTAAAAAAGAAAATCACAATTTGAGTTAACTTATTCTTCAAATCTTTATTTTTATCAATCAATTCATTAAATAGAAAAATAATTCTATTTATGAAAATCAAATCAATATAATTATCCATGCAACCAGTTAACTCATTAATTAAGCATTTTTACATGGAAACGTGTCATGCATGCACATCCTTCATGTCCTCTCAATTAACCTTATCCTTTGATTCATCTAATTATTCTCCACCATTGATCAATACCCTGTGAAAGCTATAAATACATGATGGACTTCAAAGCCACAAACCCTCACGATCTTTGAGCTTTGAGTATCCATATTGAGATTTGAATATTCATTGAGCACTTCACATTCATGTTGAGCATTCATCCATCATTCATTCATTGCAAGCCAATGTTATGCTATTAATATTGAGCAATCCACATAGATTATTACAAATCAAATCAAAAGAGCATATCTAAGGGAGTTTGGGTGCACTTCTTTCTTGCTCTATTGGTGAAGGTAATTCACATTTAGATTAAAGTTATTATTGTGCTTTTATTTGCTTATCTTTATAGTTTATCCATGTGTGTACTTTTCCTTTCCACATTTTAGCATGCTCGGTGGGACCCACATCCCTAAAATTAATAAATTTGCTTGAGACTTTTTTGTTTTAATATTACTAGGTTCAAAATGGTGCTTTTGAGGTTCATAATGACACTTTTGATAGATATACTAGTGTTTTTGATATGTTTTTCTAGGGTTCACTTTTTGTTTGCAAGTCTGTTAAAGTCTAGAACAGGTTGGCGCATCTTCCATTTCTCTCATCATGCACATGAATTAAATAGATTTATTTATTTAATTCTAATAATTTATCTTCTCATCTTCAAAAATATCTTCTCATGCACATGAATTAAATAAGTTATTTATTTAATTTATTTCTCTCTATCCATCTACATGTAAAAAAGCAAATCACAATTTGAGTTAACTTATTCTTCAAATCTTTATTTTTATCAATCAATTCATTAAATAGAAAAATAATTCTATTTATGAAAATCAAATCAATTTAATTATCCATGCAACAAGTTAACTCATTAATTAAGCATTTTTACATGGAAACATGTCACATGCACATCCTTCATGTCCTCTCAATTAACCTCATTCGTTGATTCATCTAATTATTCTCCACCATTGATCAATACCTTGTGAAAGCTATAAATACATGATGGACTTCAAAGCCACAAACCCTCCACGATCTTTGAGCTTTGAGTATCCATAATCATCTTTGAATATTCATTGAGCACTTCACATTCATGTTGAGCATTCATCCATCATTCATTCATTACAAGCCAATGTTATGCTATTAATATTGAGCAATCTTCATAGATTATTACAAATCAAATCAAAAGAGAATATCTAAGGGAGTTCGGGTGCACTTCTTTCTTGCTCTATTGGTGAAGGTAATTCACATTTGGATTAAAGTTATTATTGTGCTTTTATTTTCTTATCTTTATAGTTTATCCATGTGTGTACTTTTCCTTCCCATATTTTGGCATGCTCGGTGGGACCCACATCCCTGAAATTAATAAATTTTCTTGAGACTTTTGTGTTTTAATAGTACCAGGTTCAAAATGGTGCTCTTGAGGTTCATAACGACACTTTTGATAGATATACTAGTGTTTTTGATATGTTTTTCTAGGGTTCACTTTTTGTTTGCAGGTCTGTTAAAGTCTAGAACAGGTTGGCGCATCTGACAGATAGAAGTTCACCTCTAACTGATAGAGGTTCACATCTGACAGATAGAAGTTCGCATTTGATAGACATAAGTTTGCATCTGATAGACAAAAGTTCACATCTGACAAATAGAAGCTTGCATCTGATAGGTAAAAGCTCGCATCTGATAGAAGCTCACATCTAATTGATAAAATTTTGCATCTAATTGATAAAATATTGCATCTGATTGATAAAATTTTGCATCTGATTGGTATAAAAAGGTTGCATCTAATTGAGAGAACAACCTATCAAACTTCAAATGGTCATAACTTTTGCAAATCATATCAAAATTTGATGATTTTTTTTGAAATTGCATGGAAAATCATAAGGAATCTATTGGTGCAATTTAATTTGACTTATCTTAACATCTATTTCTTTATTCTTGCAGATTTCATTTTTTTGAGCTAATACTAGGTTCACTTGTCAAAGGTCAAGATTTATCAAATTACTAACAAGTGTTTGTGTAGTTTGTCTAGTGCTAATCAAAGAAAAAGCATATAAGACTACTAATATCATCTGGTCTGAGATGTTTGTCAAGAATCTAATTTTCTCACTAGAATAGTCACACACTTCAATTTTCTAAGGGAATTAACTTTGTATGCCTTTCTTGTTAAGCTAGTTAGTGTGTATACTCTCTCCTCGCACTGCAAGGTGATCTTGGAGATCAAAAACACTTTTTAGTTTATTTTACTTGTATTTCATTTATTCCCAGGGACTTAAGCTTGTGTATGCTCTTCTCTCACATTGAAAATTGATCTTGAGATTCAAAAGCACTTAGAATCCTTTCTAGGAGGCCTACTAGGGGATTTCATCACCCCTAGGGATGACCTCAACTACATGTTCTAGTGAGGTATATTAAAGGGGGGAGAGTGAAAGTTGTACCTCAAGGAGTGAACCATCGTCATGCTTTGAGAAACCCCAAGGCCCTCAATTCACTGAGACTTGTGCAGTGAAGAGAGAAGGAGAGACCCTCCTAATCTCACCCTTTACAGATGGGCCCTTTGTTCAAGACTTGTGCCTCACCATACCTAGTGTATATTGAGGACTCCCTAGATGCTTGTTAATCCTAGTTTAAGACCTTCAACCAATTTCTTAGTGTGGTGCAAAGTTTAGGATCAAAATTGAAGTTACTCACTCTTTACTTCATAGAGAGGAGATAGAAAATTTCTTTGAGTAAGGTATCAAAACCTCCAAGGTAAAGGGGTATTAGGTGCTATTCCTTTATCCCTAGCTATCCAATCTAAAAGATATTCCTAGCTAGATAGGAATATTGAGAGGTATATTCGGTGAGCCCTCAATGAGAATCACACCTTGCTTGAATAATTCCTAGGATTATAAGCATGTTTGGTGTGTATTCTCTTGTCAAGACAAGTAACACCATTCATCCTTTACACCTTGAAAAGACATCATCCATTGTGTCTTTTATTTGATCTCTTGCCAAAAAAAGTTGTCTACAAACCATTTACAGTTTTTCTACTAGAGTGGTGCTTTTGATTATCCTTATACATATGAATAGCCTATATGGATCCCATCCCCAAATCATATCTTCAATCCAACCCACACCACTATCATACCAACCTAACCCATGCACATCTCCTAGTAATCTTGGGGCACAAATACAAGAACTTAAACATAACTATGAGAGATTTGATCCTATTGCCAACACAAAATTCAAAGAGCTCCATGGTCATATGCCCTTAACACATCTCATCATTGGAGATTCTCATAGCACTATCACATCAACATCATCATCCCACACATCCATCCAACATCCAAGTCACCAAGTCATAAATCTATACCTAGACATACAAACCCCTTGCAACCAAACATTGGCTAGCACAAGTTACACCCTTATACCTAATTGCATACCCTATGACAAGGAAAATCAAGCTAATCCCCTATCTACATATATCCCTCCATCCATTTACTAACAACCATTTTGATATGTAATTCCTCCATCTCCTTATTCCTCTTATCCAATTCCATCAACCCCTTCAATCCCTCCATCACAATATTATCTTTCCACTCCTAATCCTAATCCATTATTTCACATACATTCTAATCCATCCTATCACATACCACCCCCACAATATAATCCTTCATGCCTAATCTACCATATAATCCATCATCTAGTCCACTACCTAATCCACCATCAAATCCTCCTACTAAATCCACAATGGATTTCATGCTATTCACCAAAGAAGCATTAAATGAAGCCCTAGCTGAGGAACAAAATCACATAAACAAACTTGTGGAGTCATTTCACCATGCTTCCCCAAAATCATCTAAATGTGTCACTGATGATGTTGTCACCCACCTAACACCTTCCACCCCATTCTCCTTCCTATCCAAAAACTATCTCAAACATCTCCCATTTCTCCATCCACCCCATTAGAGGAGTCTATTCAAAAGTCAAATAAAATCAAACACTCCCCTCCTGTTATCTCTCCACCTGATCCTACTCCTAATCCCACCATATCCACTCCTATTATCCCTTCACCTGATCCTAATCCTAATCCTACAACCTCTGCCCTTATCATCCATCCATTATATTGTCCATCAACTCATATGCTTATGAAGGATGTGATCCAATGGCTATTTGAAAGGAATCAAACACCATTATGCATTAACACATCTATCCTTGTGCCTATCAAAGAGCTTCCAAATATCCTGCATATTCCAATGCTTACCAAGCTTATTGAAGAACCTCTTACCATAAATGCACATCAAAATCCCTCATACAATTCTGTTGTCAAAAATCTAAAGCCTATCCTATTCATCCAAGCCACTTCCATCCCTATCCCAACTCAAGAGCTATGTCAAGAGTAAAATCCAAATCATGATCAACATTGCTTCTTACCAAGTCAATATAACCCTATTAAAACTCCTCGAGATCGTATTATTCAATATCAAGGTCCTATTTATGAGCAAGCTCCCATCTATGATCAAGATCCTATCTATGATCAAGAAAATTATGATGTTCCTCTTAGCCAACTTTATGCATTCCATAGTCAAGAGATTATCACTCCACCCATCCATAATCCCACAAACATCCATGAACAAGATACCCAAATTACTCCTATCCACCATCTCACTAATCCTATCCATCAATCCACAACATCCACTTCCCAAGATGAGACATTTGGTCCCAAGAAAACATTGACAATAAAATAAATAATCTGGATCATATCATCTCCCATCTTAATGAGCATAATGTTAGTAAAGATCCAAGCATCCCAAGTCATCCCTTCCCAATCCTACGTTATCTCCTACTGATCCCCCATCAACCCCTATTAATCCTTCACCATCTTCTATTGACCCCATTCCAAATCCATTATCCTATCCCCTTGGTCCTGCTACTTTCATTTGTGGTGGTTCTCTTGTCAAAGAAACACTTTTATCAACCACCCCACCTTCTCCATCTAATAGTGGATTTGTGTCTTGTTTCCAAAACAACAAACATCCCATTGCATATCTTATGTTCCAAAACATGAAATGTCAAGGAGAAGGTTTAGGCCTTCATAAAAAGGTATCTTGGAGCCCATCCATGTCACAATCCACCCACGAGTGCATGGCCTTGGTTTTACATCCCAAGAAAAATAATCCAAATATGTTGGTACCACCTCCATGCCTTCTAAAACCACTTCCTCCAAACCTGGGGCACCTCATCACAACTCCAAATCATATATCGCCATCCCTCCTCCATCGTCATATCATTCTCAAAAGCATGTGACCATACATCTCCCTCCATCCACTCTTCCTCCACTCCTACCAACTCCCAATATTCCCATCCTTAAATCCCCTCATCCCTTCATCCACAAGTCCACTAATACATTCATCTACAGATCCTACTCCCTTAAATCCCCTATACTTCCTAATCATTGTCAACGAATGCAGACATTTCCTAAACATGAAGCTATCATAAAACCATGGGATTCAAAAATAAAAATTTGGATGCCTCCACACATACAGCAAATAATCCACAAAAGCCTCAAGAATATCATGTCCTAGTGCATCAATACATAAAATCAATGCCAAATCAAAAATCCAATCGGCTATACAAACTCGCACCTTCAAAAGATAAATCCAAAACAAAAATGGTGTGGGTCCCCAAGAAAAAAGTAGTCAAGCCATCCCATCCAAATGAAGTATCCAAATTTCACTCCATCCCTGAACCTTATAAATTCTGATCCCCATCAAAAAATCTTGAAAATCCTAAGTCCATTTGGATCCCTAAATCGACAATCCCTAAATCCCCTATCTTGATCCCCATTATTCCCTACTCCCCATCAAAGTCAAAGGCTTTAAAATCCAACAAGATGTGTGCAAATGTTGGTCTTGGTTCCCCACAACTCCATGACATTTCCATGTACCTCCATCCCCCAGCTTCTATCCCTTATCATGCATATTTCTTCCATCATACCCCTATGGTCCATGCTTTTTCTCCATCATCCATTTATCCATCCATCTCCATCCATAATTCCCATCATAATCCACCATCCATTCCATTTCTATCTCACGCACCCATCTACCAATATCCATGCACATAATGATACTTGACATGGTCCATGTGTGACAAATATCCAAAATGGGACACTACTACCTTGCTAAGGAAATAGACTCTTGAGTCCCCATCCTCCATCCCAATATCTTTCTCCCCCCATCCACCCATCCCATCCAAATACTCAAAAAATACAAAAAATGAAAAAAAAGTAAAGCAAAGAGTTCAATCATTCATCCAATGGTGAAAACCTAGAAAATAGGTGCCTTGGATAAGTATCTTGATGAAAACCTGGCAAACAAGCATCATGTGTAGATTGATTATCTATACACCTTACACTTGGGGGCAAGTTGTCTAATCTATCCCCTCCTATCTTATCATCTTCATCCATTGTAGCCACATACCTATACCATTTCACCTATTTATCCTCCCTTCCTCCTTTTTCTCTCATAAAGGCATGGGCAAAATGTTGAAAAATGCTTTGGCCATCTCTTGATATATCTAATCTTTTTCAACCAATCCTCTCATACTATCATCATAAGATTTATTGTATAAAGTCATGCGTATCATATCTAGAGTAAGGCATATGATTCATGTGTGACATAGTCATTGAATATCACATCTTGAATCCCTCCATCCATCCATTATAAACCTACCATCCCCCCATCTATCCTTCCATGCCTTTCAAGTATTCTATCATGCTTCCTAATAAGTGCCATCTTCCCTTGTCATCAGCGACACATATCTACAGTGGGGCACACAATCCCTATGCGAAGTAGTCCTTGGAGAATATCCTAATACCACCCCACCCATCTATCCTGCATTCTCTCTCTCATATCCACTATCATTACACCCCCCACCTATCACCTTATCCTAATCCACCATCATTCAACCTAGTTTACCCTTGTCATTGGTAACTAGCACCTAGGCTATCCAAATGTCATCCAATACATTCTCCATCTTCAAAAATATTTCCAAAAAAAATTCAAACATTTCCAAAAATCCACAAAAATCAAAACATTTCCAAAAATTAAAAAAAAAATCAAAACATCTCTAAATATCCAAAAATATTAAAACATTCAAAAATCCAAGAAATAAAATCCCAGTCTTTAATCCATGCTAATCTAGTCAAGCCATCTAGTTGTTTAGTGGAAAATTGGATTTGTTAATGTTTTAGTGTTTTGATGTTTAAATCTACCTTTCCACTTTACATTCAAGGACCTAGGGTCAAGTGGCGAGCACTATCATACCCTAGAGTCACTGTGAGACATAGAGAAACTTGGATTAGGGTGTTTAATTGTTAATTTTCTCCCTCCTGTGCTCAATTAACCATTAAAACCCTAATTATGTAAAAACAGAAGTAAATTGATGAATTACAGAAAATGCTGCTACAAACAAAAGCAAAATACCAAATTACAAAGTACCTGTTTTCAGGGACCCGAGGTGGAAAAGTCAGGGACATGGGAGCGGGCGCCCAAGTCCAAGGCCCTATTTTTTGTCTGGATCTAGCAACAAGATCTGCAACCTAAATATTTTGTATCAGAGATTTTCCCAACACGGAACTTCAGGGACTAGGGAGTGGATGCCCTAGTCTAGGGGGTAGATTTTCTTCCTTTCCTGCACTTCAGACACTCCAGTATGCTCCTCTGCAACTCCATCAGTCCAGCTCCTCAACCTATAACCTGCAATCATGAAAAACTTAGTTTGGGAGTTGTGGTGTTTAGGAGCTTGCCTCAGTCAATCCCTGAAAGGACACTTAAGTCTTCCAAACACCTTTGTTAGATAGAGAGAGGTGCCCTTGTGAGGCAGAGGCTAAATCCAAATGTAACAATGATATAAAGCACAATGATATCACCTTGTAGTGAAGATCTCATGGGAGGAAGATGCTCTTCATTCCATAAGGAGATGAATGTTCAAATATGCAAATACAAACACATAAACAAAACAAGTCTACTCTTGCAACACTATGAAAGCCTTGAATCACCTTAGGATGCCAAAATCACATGAACATAATCTCTAGTTTCTAAATGAATGCCCAAGAATGCTTTTATATGCAACTACAAACATTCCCCCCAAGATTTCAAAAATCAAAACTTACTATGTCGGCCTAGGGACCAAATAACGGTCTTAAACTGATACTTGTTTGCTTTTGAATCATTTGTGCATGCTTGCTTGCTTTCTTGTGTGGGTGTTATCATTTTTTCTTGCATATGTGTTATCGTGCATCATTTGATCTTACATCATTTTATTTTATCTTGCTTTATTTTATATTACATCTTTGTGTCTTGTATCTGCATCAATCCTTGTAGCCTACCTACCATAATAGTACCATGGTCTTGTGGTGCTATATGGTATAGGGTTGCTTGTGAACTTTCTCTTTTTGTGTGTTTGTCCTATGCATTGCATACATTACATCATCTTGGTCTTGTATACTTTGGTGCATAACATCTATTGGTATATCAAATAAAGGATTTCTCTACTCACGTCAGCATAACCTCATCATCATAATCAATTCATCCATATTTTTAATTTCATCCACTTTTCTTACACCCATCTTTTTCTTTTTCTTCTATCTTTCATCTACATCTCTCTACCTACTCATAATTTCCTCTCCTTTCATTTTGAGAGCACATCTATGTTCTTTGAACCCACCTATCCTCTCGAGGGGGCATCATCATCATTCATCTTATTCATTAACTTACCATTAAATCTTTCCATATCACCCTGGCTTCGAGGGACTAGTACATCACCATATCTAATCCAATCATTTTCTTACAATCATGATCTTCCAAATCAATCTTCTTCTAATCCAATCAAACACCATGTTTTAATTTTTTTTGAAATGTTGTTACTTCACAACATCATCTCAAAGAGGGGCAAAATGTAGACACCTAAAAATAACTAATGCATTCCCGTATCACCATTCACATCATTTTCTCATTAATTCCCCTTCCATCATTAATTAAATAATTTCTAATTATTTAATTAAATCTAACATTTCATCAATGTTATTCTTCTAATCCACATTAATTAAATAATTTTAATTATTTAATTAATTTATCCATTTCAATACTGAATTTCATATTAATTAAATAACTTCTATTATTTAATTAATTCATTTATTTTATTCTTCTGATCCACAATAAAATAAATGAATAATTTTTAATTATTTAATTAGATAACATTTCCTCTACAATTAAATAAATTAACATAATTTATTTATTATCTTTGCTATTTTCCTCACAAAATAAATAAAATAAATATTTTATTTATCTTCTATTTCTCTCATCATGCACATGAATTAAATAAATTTGTTTGTTTAAATCTAATAATATCTTCTCATGCACACAAATTAAATAATTTATTTATTTAATTTTTTTCTCTATCCATCTACATGTAAAAAAAACAAATCACAATTTGAGTTAACTTATTCTTCAAATACTTATTTTTATCAATCAATTCATTAAATATAAAAAGTGATTATGTTTATGAAAATCAAATCAATTTAATTATCCATGCAATCAATTAACTCATTGTTGACCTCATTTTGAGAACACCAAGTTTAAACTTTTTGTGTCAAAACGACAAGCGCCTTCATGTATCAAAATGCCTTTGTTAAGCCGCCTTTTGGTCACAAATCGATAGCATCGCATGTTTCTCACATTCATTGGCATACTCACCCATTGTTGAAATGTTGCATTCAAACTCATCTATGTCATTTCCTTGCATTGAAACTAGTACAGGTACATTAGTTCAAAGGAGAATCATCCATCATTTCAATTAAAATCCCAAAGGCTTTGTACAATTCATCAAGCTTTGTAGAAAAAATTAAATCTTCAAATCCGTGAGTAATGGGAACAAATCCTTTTTATAGGGTATCTGTGACTGTATTTCACCTAATATGGAAATTTTAAATCCATACGTCTTACGGTTTGGGAGAAATTAATCTTTTGACTTTCTGTTGCCAGTTTACAAAAACAATTAAAACAAGAGTTTTATAGGAGCTGAAGCAAAACCGTTTGGCAGGGAGGTTTATTATGTCATTATTGACGTGGTAAGAGTTTAGGAGAAAATACTATCTTAGTCAAAAGTTATGCATCTTTCACCTTTTTCGTGCTTGCACTGTTGTCAATTAGATTGTCATTATAAAATTTCCTGAAGTAATGTTAGACATTTTCAAGTTATAAAAAAACCATAAGTTGTTAATCATTGTCAGAGAAGGTCATCACATCATTGGAGAAATCACCTTAAAATTGATGAGTGATTGCAAAAAGCATAAAATGTTTATTCCGAGAGGTTATTAATTCAAAGTTGCATTCCAAAGGTCAATACAAAGATTTAAATGTCGATGGAGGTTTTGAAAATGCACGAGTTCTGAGAATGAAGGTTGTGAATAAAGCAAAGTGTTTTAAAGGTCACTAGTCTATTAAAATTTCTAACTTTCAAAAATTCCTAAGTTGTGAGGAGTCTTCAAAATGCCCATGAGTAACACAGAAATTTCCACAAGTTAAAAATCACATGCAAAATAGGAGTACAAAATGTCAATTATTTTAACTAGGAGTACAAAATGTCAATTATTTTAACTTGTGAAATGAGTTAGTTATTTTGACTTGTGGATTTGGTTAACTTGTTTCGGCCAATTAAAAGAGAAGTTTTAACTAATTTTTAATATTTAAAGGGAACTTGATGAGTCGTGGATTCGGCTAACTTGTGAGATGCATCTCAACTACCTCCATGTCTCATGAAAGTCGTCCCCATTCATTTGAAATAACTCTTACATCACTAAGATATTAAAGAAAAGCTTCCATGAACAGATTGTTATTTTGGCTAAGTTTTAATTCCATCTATTCCAAAGGTGCATCCAGTGGTGGAAGGAAGTATCCTCTCAAATGAATTCTTTGTCATCTTTGTTGAAAAGGCATTACAAATCCTTCAACCAAATACAATTCGTAGGTGTAAAGCCATGATTCTACAATCTTTGCTAGCATCCTCTCTGCCTGTGGATGAATGAGAACTTTAGGAAAGTGTAAGGATATCCATAAAAACCTAAATGAATGACGTCGTCGCCACATATTATAGTTGGTAATGCTCTGTTAAACATGCCTGGAAACCGTGGAAGTATAGACACAGGGCATACTGTTTGGAAGTTTGCCTCAAACAGATTCCATTAAATGGAATGTAATGGTTGTAGGTTGCCTACAAAATGAATTTGTTGAAGATGCTTTAAAAAGAACTTTCAAACAAATGCAACCCTTACCAACATCCTCATGGCATATACCAATATTGTAACTTTTGAAAATGGTATGGAAACCCATAAAGCGATAATAAAAGAAGCAAAAACATTCACAGAAAGTCACCTACGAAATCTTTGTGAAACAAAGCATTCTTGAGCTCTCAAAAGATATGTTGCTAGAGCTTTCGATGAAAGTTTTAGGTGGACTACGTATTGAAATATGTATTCCATTAGAATTTACCCAGATTAGAGGCAAGATCTTATATCGAAGGTTTCTAGCTTGCAAATAAACTCGGTTAGCGAAGACACTTTATAGGTTACCATTTATGAATAATGACAAGTATCTTGAGCTGGCTAAATTGGACTTCAATACAATGCATTCCATACACCAAAAGAGCTTCAACAACTTTGGTGGATAGATTCTGGTTTTAAGAAGTTGAAATTCACTCGAGAGATATGTTTCATGGTGGCAGCTGGCATGTTTGAACCTGAATATAGTGACTATAGAATTGCCTTTACAAAAGTTGGTTATCTTCTTGTAGTTTTGGATGACCTATATGATAAATATAGCTCTTTCTGAAGAAATTATATTATTCAATGAAGCATTTAAAAGGTGGGATTTAAATATACTAGATCACATGCTTGAGAACATAAAAATATGCTTCCTTTGACTATACAATATAGTCAATGAGTTAGCATAGAAAGCTTGTAAAGTGCAATGGCATGACATGCTTAAATACTTTTAAAAAATTGTGGAAGGTTCAACTTGAAGCCTTCACCAAAGAAGCAGAATGGTCCAAACATAAGTTTGTACCTCAATGGGATGAGTACATAGATCTGTCTAAAGTTTTAGTAGGTTTTGGTACAACTATTCTCACTTCCATCCATTTAAAGGGAGAAGTTATTATTGATAATAATTTATGTCAAATTGATGAGAGATCAAAACCTCTCCATCTCATGTGCCTAACCATAAGGCTAGTCAATGATACCAAAACATTCATGGTTGAAAGAGAATGTGATGAGCTCGCTTCTACAATAGATTGTTATATGAAGGAAAATCCTAAGATCTCAGAAG
This sequence comes from Cunninghamia lanceolata, assembly GCA_027924645.1. Lineage (NCBI taxonomy): Eukaryota > Viridiplantae > Streptophyta > Pinopsida > Cupressales > Cupressaceae > Cunninghamia > Cunninghamia lanceolata. The sequence continues at coordinate 796,679 of BSBN01001198.1, read as the reverse complement.
AAGCAACTTTAGACCATGCTTATGGTGCCATTGAAGATGGCCTTATTGAATTGAACCAAGAATTGTTCAAGTTTACTCAAGTGCCAAGATGCTTTAAAAATTTACTTCTCAATTCAGCAAGATTTTCTTGACACTTTCATGCTACTTATTGCCTTAAGTACATGAACTGGATCATTACATGATTTAGCTATCGTCTGACTTTTTGGAATCCCACAAATCATGGCTTTAGAAACAATAGAAATTTGTTATAATGATTCACAGGTATTCAGAAGAATTGTCAAGATCCAGCAAGATTTGACTTCAAAAATGGAGCAGACGGATATGGAAGGTATCTTAGTGAAGCCCGTAACTCAAAAGTTACAAGTTTCTAGATACAAAAGTGACTTATGTCACTTATTGTAACTAAAAGTTAGAAAATGAACCTTATTTCTAGAAAAGTTATGTAAAACATAACCAAAAAGAAGATTTATTATTTTATTGTATTTCAAAAAGGTATTTATGAAATAGTTAGGAAGTAGTTACAAATCGGTTATGGGCTGAGAGGCAATAAATGCAATGCTTTCAAATGTAAATGGGGGTTCCATTCTTACAATCCTTTTTGTTGTTTTAGCAGAACTAGGGAAAATAGAGGGTTTTCTAGTTCCATGCTTTATACAAAAAGGTTTCTGAAGTTGTGTAACTTCAAGGAAATAATAGAGAAAGCATTTAATTCTTATGTTCTAGTTGCTTTTTGTATTATGATTACTGAGTTTTCATATGTTAAATTAGTAATCTCTTCATGTCATTGTGTGAACTATTGATTATCTATTGGAGCATTTACATACTATGCAATATGTGTATGAAAATGCAATTATAATCTTAATATCCAATTTAAATGTTGTTCATGCAAACCCATCTCTTTGTATGATGATATTCATGTGTTGTTCTTCTATTATTGTCACAGTATCATATATTTTGTTGTGAAAACCTATCATATAAATCTAGGAATGTAGTTTTCAATTTTGTGATATGTTTTGTTGGTTTTAAATAAATCTTTGTTGGGAATTAGTGTTCACATAGGTGTTAGGAATATTGCATCATAGGATGCATATAATAATGATGCATAAAATAATAAGGTGTGTACATTAATGTTAAGTTGTTTAGAGACAACTTAATATTATAGTGTGTTTCTTAGAATTTCATGTATAGGTTAATATAGTGGTTGTATGAATATTTATTTGTATTGAGTTGTTATAACAACTCATAAATATAGAGGAGTAGTTATAGGGGGTGGAACAACCCTCCTGTAATATAGGATGTGAAAATCCTATATATATGTAATGTATTAATGAATAAGAGAATAAGAAGCATATTATTCTGTGTAAAATTTTATATAGCTTCTATTCTATCACTCTGCCCATATTTCTTTTATGGTATCAGAGCCCCATTGGGCTTAACTCTCTCACGAGAGGACCCGAAACATAAGAGAGATGAGTGGTAATCCTATGTAGATTAGGATTAGTGTAAGAGAGTAGATAGATTGTTGTTTTGTGTAATTACTGGTGTATTTAGAGAAGATGATGAAGAATTCAGGATATGGATCGATTGGGGTATTCTACTTGTTGATAAAATACCTATCATTTGCAGGGCTTAAAATCTCACTCTCATTGATAAAATCCAAGGCCTCCAGAAACTGCGCCTTGACAAAATGCCTGATTCGAGTGTGTGATATGATAGTAATACCAACAGACTTCTTGATCTTGCGGACCAGCCATGGATTGCTCATTCTTTTAACACCAATGGTGCCTACCACTATGGCTCCTGCTTATTCCGCAATTCAGGCATGCTCAACATTGGAGAATCCCACAATTACATTGCCACTGCTTTGTGTTGGTGTTGGAAATAAGCCACACCAGGACCGACAATGGACTGGTCCAAGAGGGGCCAGTAGCTCAGTGGTAGAGCACTCCAGTAGCATATGGAAGGTCCTAGGTTAGAGTCCTAGCTAGTCTATGTCTCAGCATGGTATCAGAGCCAAGCCCAGGCTAGGAGCCCCAAGCACAAGAGAAGTGTGGCTTAAGGGGGGGTGTTGGTGTTGGAAATAAGCCACACCCGGACTGACGATGGACTGGTCCAAGAGGGGCCAGTAGCTCAGTGGTAAAGCACTCCAACAGCGTATGGAAGGTCCTAGGTTTGAGTCCTAGCTGGTCCATGTCTCAACACTTTGCTCTACCCATATTGTAATTTGGATATCATAATTTCAAATCTCAAATGGGTTTGGAAGATTTGTAATTTGGGAGATAGAATGATGCGTGATCCTATTGGGTTTGCTTTTATGCATAATTACGATAACTACGTGTGAAGGCGAAGGAGCTCAGTCGTTTGCATATAGGCTTCTCTGTTGCATTTCTGGCATCACACATTACCTAATGTGAGGCTTCCTGCTTTCTTGATGGACAAAGTGTCTCCCCTCATTGCTACTTTCATTCTAGTAACAACCATTGGAATGGTAACTATAGGTAAAGATCCGTTTGTTGCTACGATGGAGTGGGTACTGGTATCGCTATTGCAAAACCATGACATTCTGAGAAAAGTGCAGCAAGAGCTTGATATTCTCAGTTGGGACGAGAAACTCAATGTGGAAATGACCAAGTCCTTGCAGAAGCTTTGTGTTGGTGATGTGGTTAAGGCCAAGAAGATAGAACCTGGAGTACATCAGATTCTCCACCCTCAAGAAGTGAATTCATGGTCTAAATTAATGCAAAGTTACTTATATTTGGTTCATACCATTGAGGGGTACATGGCTCAAGTGCTAATATTGACACATTGTGTGTTTGTCCTAGCTATGCAAATCGAGAGGAAGAAAGACAATGTTTCCACATCGACTTGGACTTTACAATCATTGATTATAGTTGCCTATTGGAGGTAGAAGATAATGTATATAGATGAGAAAAGGTAACTATATTTATTTAAAATAGAAGATGAAGTATGTATTACAAATAGAGGTGTTGAATTAGAGAAGTAAAGCATATATAGACCTTTTGTGTGTATATTTTATAGAAAATATATATTTATAATTGATGGTATTTTGGAGTGCATGTTCGGTGGTACCTGACACTCCTCATTTATTGTATAAAGTCCATATTAAGGGGGGGCATTGTAAAATTGAGATTCAAAACCAAATCTGCTAAGTAACAAACTTACTAGAGGATGGAGGCATAGGAGGTTGGAGGATACTCAGCGACCTCTCATTAGTCACTAGCGACAAGGCCGTAAAATTGTATTAGTGACAAAACTATTTACATGCCAAATTGACTAAAGCCAAGATTGGTTTCCAGGTGGCAGCGACAACTATCTCATATCATTTGTGATCAGAGTGGCAATGATCTATAGTGATGGTTGCATACGCGACAATGAGAGCTTGGTGTTCAATATTTTATGTGGTTGGATGTGTATGTCCCCAATCACATTTCTTGGTTGTTTTTGAATGGATGTGTTTATCCCCATTCACATGATGATGTAAGTGATTGGAAGTGTTTGTCCCTAGTCACAGGAGTTGGTCATTATGATTGGATGTGTTTGTCCCCAATCATAATTGTTGTGAGTAGATGTGTGTCCATGTTCATGACTGATGTTGGATAGATGTGTTTGTCCCTATCCAAACCTGACATAAGACCTTGGATAGATGTGTTATTCCCTATCCTTGGATGAAAGTACACTAAGCATAGTGAGGCTAGTTCCACTATTGCTTGACATGAGTAGATGTGTATGTCCCTACTCTTATATTGTTTGGTGAGCTATTGTGTGTGGTCATCAAGTATTGTGATGTTCTTTCACCCCATGTTCACACTAAGGGGGTGTTGGGAATTAGTGTTCACATAGGTGTTAGGATTATTGCATATAATAATGATGCATAAAATAATAAGGTTTGTATGTTAATGTTAAGTTGTTGAGAGACAACTTAATATTATAGTGTGTTTGTTAGAATTTCATGTATAGGTTAATATAGTGGTTGTATGAATATTTGTTTGTATTGAGTTGTTATAACAACTCATAAATATAGAGTGGTTATAGAGGGTGGAACAACCCTCCTATAATATAGGATGTGAAATCCTATATATATATCATGTATTAATGAATAAGAGAATAAGAAGCATATTATTCTATGTAAAATTTTATATAGCTTCTATTCTATCACTCTGCCCATATTTCTTTTATCTTTGAAACTCGAGTTAGTATTCGTAAGTTTACAACTAGGGTTTTTGTAAGTCTTTTTCCATCAATTTCTCCTTTTCCTTACCTTTGTTAGAACACAATGATATACTGAGAGGGGGGGTGAATCAGGATATCCCAAAACTTATTCCAAATTAACTTTACCAACCAAATCTTCTTACTACCTTAAACATATGATAAAGCAAATTAAGCAATTCAAAGCATAACACAGAAGCACACAACCACAACACCAGATTTACATGGAAAACCCAAGAAGGGAAAAACCATGGTGAGCATGGTGCTTAGATCTACTATCCAAATCCAGCCTCACAAATAATGATAAAAACATATTACAACAAATTTTAGGGCTACAACCCAAGGGAGGACACACTCCCTAAAATACAATGCAACAACACTTACAGAATGAGGCTACAACCTTTGAACATCACACTCAATAGATCTAACTGATCACACACCTCCGCAACATCCACACACACTTCACTCTCTCACAAATCTTCACTTCCTCTACACAATGAACACTGCTACCTTCATCACTCTTCGCACACACACTCACTTCCACACTCACACACACATCCTCACACACTATCACACCCTCTTGCTTTTCACACCAAACAAGATCTCTTATTTATACCTTCCATAAATTACAAAATCTTTCTCCTATGTCAACCAAAATGAAATGTGTAAACATGAAACGTACAATGGCCACAACAAATCAACATCCAAAAGATGTAGAAATCCAATGCAGTTCAAGCCAAGTGAGGACCTATTCTTCCTTAACACATTCTTCAAAGTTGGCACACACTTCCAACCATCCGACAGGATCATCAAAACACTTGAAGTCAGCCAAGCAAACACTTATTCTTCCACAAAATAGCTCCAGACCTAAAGCGGTATCGGAGAGACCAATTAGCATCATGAGGATCACTCAGAAGCAACATAAGACTTCCACAATCTTTCTCAAACATTCCTTTCTCTAAAATATATGTTTTATTTCTGGTCAAACAAACAGCTATTGAACCTGACATCACTTACAAACACTGAACATCCATTCTTGAGATAGAACATTGAAAAACCAACTTGTGGTGCACTTCAACACTTGAAACCTGACATGAACACCAAACATCAATGCCAAAAGATGAACTACGGTGAAATGCAGAGGCTTTTGGTTTCTCCTCCAAACAACCCTAATCAGCAACAAGATTTGTCTTTGCTCTACTAACTCTAGAGAACCTCTACTGTACAAATTATCATCTAAAACTTGAATCTATCAATCTTCTCATCTGTATTTGACCATCCTTCAAACAACATGACCACAACTTCAACTGCGGAGAAATGTAGATCATTTCTCTAACCTCTCTGACTGCATAAACATAACACTATCTTCACTTTGAGATCTCTAGAATCTTCTGCAGTCACTTCCAAGCTCTAAAATTAGGAACGTACAAACTTCACACTTGTCTTTGACTAACTTCCAAACCACAAAGCCATACCTTCAAATGCAGAGGAATGTGAAGCATTCTCCTAAGCTTCTTCAGTGCAATGTCCAATGCCTTAGAGTTATTGAGCAATGCTTTTCATTAGGAAATAATGAATATGATGTTCACCATACCAGAGACTTCATTCACAACATCATAGAACAACAATCATAACCCTTTTCATCAAAACAAGAATCTTCATGTTAGCACAACCTTTGTCAATGAACTTCAGAAGATAGGGTGCAAACATTTACAAATGATACTGATCTAATCAGTATACATAGTACATGACTTCCATCATATTACCCTTTACTTCACAACTTATTTGATCCATCTCTAATCATCATCCCTTTGTCTTCTTCTCTGATTATTACAAAATATACTCATCACTTTGCTTCTCTGAACATCACTGATCAGCACACCATATCATCACATCATACCACTACTAGCATTATCACATTCACTTCTAACCTTCAGCACTGGTGACATCAATCCTATCTATCATTGAACATCACATTGGTGACATCAATGAGAACACATATGCAACAATCTCCCCCTTTGGCATTGAAGGCAATACTTAACCTGATATGCAAATTTCTCCTCCTTTGACATCAAGGACAAAGGGCTATTGATCTCTCTATGAACTGATATTCCTTTAGCTCCCCCTATCTGCATTCTTCTTGATCTTATTTTACTGCTCCTCATCTGTCAGCTCCCCCTAACTGATCACTCCTTGTCATCCTTCACAACCTCTTGCCTACCTGCTCCCCCTGAGAGGTAGCCTCCATCAATCCAAATAAAAAGATATATATTGAATTGCCCCCCCTAGATAGATGCACCATCTATGCATCTAGTTAGAAGGAGGGGCAACAACCACTAACTTTTGTCTGAGATACTCAAAATTATCCAAGTAGAAAGTTCCTTTGTGAAGATGTCTACAACTTGATCCTTTGTAGGCACGTACTCCACTCTGACTTCTTGATTTACAACCTTCTCTCTCAAAAAGTGATACCTGATAGATATGTGCTTGGTTCTAAAATGTATCACTAGATTCTTTGAAATATTGATGGCACTTGTATTATCACAAAGAATAGGAATAGGCTCATCATATATTACCTTGATATCATTCAAAGTTTGCTTTATCCACAACACTTGAGTGCAACAGTTTGCTGTAGCTATATAATATGCCTCTATTGTTGATAAGGACACTGGGTCCTGCTTCTTGCTAATCCATGAGACCAACCTGTCTCCCAGAAAGAAAACTCCTCTACTGGTACTTCTTCTATCATCAACACTGCCAGCCCAATCTACATCAGTATAAGCACTTAGGGAAAATTCATCACCTTTTTGATACTATAACCCATGTTCTGGAGTGCTCTTCAAATATCTAAAAATTCTCTTGACTTCCTTCACATGTGTTTCTTTAGGATCTGCTTGAAACCTTGCAAGAAAACACACAACTTGCATTATGTCAGGCCTTGAAGTTGTTAGGTATAGTAGGCCCCTAATCATAGACCTATGCATATTCTGATCAACTTCAGGTGACGCATCATCTTTACTCAAATGGAAACCAATTACCATAGGAGTACTCACCAATTTGCAATCTTCCATCCCAAACTTCTTCAACATTTCCTTGACATACTTTGCTTGAGATATAAAGATGCCATCATCTGATTGAGTAATTTGGAGTCTAAGAAAGAATGATAGCTTGCCTAACATAGACATTTCAAATTCTTTTTGCATCTCTCTTGCAAACTTCTTACACATCTCATCATAGCCACAAAAGATTATATCATCAACATACACAACATAATTAGAATTTGTTCACCTTCAATTTTGATGTAAAAATTACTATCTATGGCACCTTTCATGAAACCCTGTTGGAGTAATTACTTATCCAACCTTGCATACCAAGCCCTAGGGGCTTGTTTGAGACCATACAAAGCCTTCTTAAGTATGCATACCATGTTTGAATCTTTTGAAAACTAAAATCTATCAGGATGCTCTGTGTCGACCTCTTCTTCTAAGTCACCATTTAGAAAGGCAGATTTGACATCCATCTAATATACCTTGAATCCCTTATGTACTGCAAATGCAAGGATCATTTTGATTGCTTCCATTCTATCCAGTAGAGCAAATGTCTCCTCATAGTCAACACCTTCAACTTGTGAATAACCTTTGCAAACCAATCTTGCCTTGTTCCTGACAACTTCTCCATCTTCATTCAATTTGTTCTTGAATACCCATTTTGTACCTATCACATTCTTGTCTACTAGTTTTGGCACCAACTCCCAAGTTAGATTCTTTTTTATCTAATTAAGTTCCTCTTCCATAGCTTGTACCCATCCTTCATCCTTGCTAGCCTCATCAAAAATTTTAGGTTCTACTCTTGATAGTAAAGAAAAGCTTACCTATTCATTTGTTCTTGCAAGTCTTCTTCTTGTCTGTACTCCTTCATTCTTGTCTCCAATAATCTGATCTTCTGAATGGTTCTTCTGAACATACTTGGTAGGAGTCTTGGTAGTCCTCTCTTGAGATTATTCCTTTTCTTCAACTTCTTCTTTTGTGCGGGCAGTTTCATCTAACCAATAGTCTCCTTGCTCATCTATGATTTTATGTGACTCTTCATCCACTCTAAAATTTGCACTTTCAACTATCTTCCTTAGTCTTTTATTGTAGCACTTGTAGGCTTTGTTGGTAGTTGAGTATCTAAGGAAAATACCTTCATCTACTCTTGAGTCAAATTTTCCCAGACCTTCTTCATCTCTTTTGATGTAACATTTGCTTCCAAACACTGAAATAATTGACTAATGTTGGTCTTCCATTCCATAGCTCATAAGGTGTCTTGGTGTTGTGTCTTCTCAGTGTAGACACCCAAAATTGACCTATTTATCATTAGCATTCAAATATCACATTATTCATCATCTGCATTTGTCTAACACACTTGAGCAATTTCTATATCACTTATTTCTTCTATTAATTAAATAAATTTATATTTATTTAATTAATTCATTATCTATTTCTTCTATTTTCTCTAAGCTATAATTAAATAATGTTTAATTATTTAATTATCTTATTTCTATCTATTTTATTTAAATAAATCTTATTTATTTAATTAAAATTCCATCATAAACCCAATATCCAATTAATTTTTCTTATCGTTTATCTTCACAAGCTGACATGTGTACCTGTTTCATTTAAAAAAGATAAGTGGTACTACATCTTTTATTTAATATCTTTCACATGTAGTACTTTTTATGTACACGGTCACACATAAGCCTTATCTTCCCTCCACTTGTCATCTACACATTCACCTATGATTACCATTTAATATTAGTCGTTCACATAGCCACCAAATCTCTACCGTTGATTGATTTTGGTTGAGGTCTATATAAACACCCTCTCATTCCATACTACATCGATCCAACATTCATAAAGCATCTACATTATCATCCTAACCATATTGAGCATTTTAGCATCCATTTAGCATTTTATCATTATCACCCATCCATCATGGCAGCTTTGATTTTCATAATTATTCATTGTTGAAGAAGCAATCCACATCATAAACAAGGAATCATACAATCCAGGTGATATTGTTCTTGAATTGCATGCTTTTGATTTCATTTGGATTAGATTCCTTGATGATGGTAGGGTTAGATTTTCATGGCTATGCTTGATCTTATCAACCTGATTTTTACCTATCACATTTTGGCACGCCCGGTGGGACCCATGTCCTTCATTAACTTTGCTATTTGAAGTTGTTTTTTGTGAAGATTAGATTTTCCAAGCACTTACGGCAAGTTTCAGTCGCTTCTGAGTGAAAACCAGTCGCTGCCTGAACAAACGCATCACTTTTAAGCTGAAACTAGCTGCTTACAGCATCTTCCAGATCGCTTCTGAGCGAACAGTAGTCACTTAGTGTTTTTTATTGCATCGCTTATAAGCTAACAATGGTCGCTTATGCCTTTATTTGAATCACTTTTAACCTAACAATGATCGCTTTTAGCTATCTGGATCGCTTTCTGCAAAACTAGGGTTTTTGTTATATTCTATTTTTTTTGCAGATCTGAGTCGCTTATGACCCGTAATCAGTCGCCTGTTGCTTTTTTGCATCGCTTATAAGCTTTATCATTTCACATATGGGCTTACGAGCATCACTTTTGACCTATAACATTTCACCTGTGGCAGAATATAGATCGCTCCTGATCAACAGTTGATTGCCTCTGGTAAATGTGTCACTTCCAGTCTTTATCATTTGCAGTTTGGTTTTCTTGGCTACTAATTGGGAATTTGTGTAGCATCTTATCAATTGTCCAAGAAGAGGAGGTTATCAAACTACTAACATATCTATTGTAGCTCCGATCAGTCCAAGACTTGTGGTTTTTCACTAATTTAGGAACATTTGGGCTTGGTGTTTAAAAAGAATCATTGCTTGCTCCGTGCTTGATTTATCTTTTTTGATTGCTTGAATGTGCATGTTTGTAAACCAAATTTAATAGCAAAAGTATCCTCTCCCCTTTCCTATCAAATGGATCTTGGGTGTATGAGAACTTGTTATTATCTTTAGAGGGCCTGCCTTCCCGGTGTGAGAAGGGGTACGACCCAAGCGGTAACAGGCTAAAGCCAAGTCCTTCCGAACCGCTATATAAGAAAAGTGTTTGTGTCGAAAGCCAAAAACAACAGGTGTTGTTGTGTTATACCGACAACCAACCTCCCCCAAAACCCTCCAAGGCATAGCCCTTGAAGGCTAGGAGACTCCATAACGGAGAGTAGTGCTACCACATGTAGAGCCACCTGAACGGATGCCCTCATTAGCAACTTTGTGTAGTAGCCAAAAACCTTATATTTGTTGATGCAAAAGGTGGGACCTTTGAAGCCGCCCTGATTCACGTGGTTCTTAGTAGAGATAACAAGGACAATCCTAAGGTTTGGTAGGGAGACAAGCCTTGGGAAACCTGGATCTTGGTATGTGTAAGAAGTGTGTGTCTTGGAGGGGAGCCGATGCTACCAAGATCCTGAAGCTATCCGCTTTGAATAAGCACGGCCAGGGAACTCAACAAATATAGTCCTTTCCTAGCCTAGGTTGTAAAAGTTTGTGATTATGGTGAGTGTGAATGACTGAAATTACTGTTTTATTGTCAAAAGCACAATTTAGACATATTTTGTGATTGACACAGTCACCTTTGAGATTTATCTGCCTGCATACAGCTAATCAAATCACTTTTAACCAATAGATAATCGCCTTTTGCATGAACTGAATCACCTTTGAACAACACCTAATCACCTCTAGCCTAAACTGAATTGCCTTTGATCAACAGTAAATTACTTCTGAGTTAACACTGATCGCCTATAGTAAATTGGCTCACCTCTAGTTAATACTATAGCTTATTACCTAAACCAAAACCAAATCACATTTAATCTATTACCAGCCGCTTTTGGCCTTTTTTGAGTCACCTTTGAGCTATTACCTGTTGTCTGTGGTTAATTATCAGCAAATCTTTGTGACTCAGCTGAATCAACTACATTTCCAACTTGCCTAGCTTCAACATTAGCTTTCAGACCTGTCTCTGATCATTTGCAGATACCTAGACTTTTTCTCCTGCTTTGAGCATACCAAACAATTGGACTTTGTGAACTTTCCATCCTTTTGAGATCCCAAACCAGCAAACCAAATATCAAACAATTAACCCAAGCAAATCAGCAAAACATCATCTTTTGGCTTTAGCCTTAGCAACATCAACAAAATGGCAACTTTAGCAGACAACTTTTCCCTTAAGTGTGTGAGCTATTCTCTAGGGAAGGTCAACCAACAACTACCAACCAACAACTAGTAACCAAGAAACCCAACAACAACAAAGCAACCAACAAACTACCACAGCAACCAACAACCAAACAATCAGCAAACCATCATCTTTTTGGGTTTCAAAACCTCGACAAGCTAAAGTTCAATTTTCAACATCAACCATCATGCCTCAAACTAGGAGCTAATATAGAGCTGAAATGGAAGCAAAATTGTGAGCTGAGATGGAAGCCATAATGCAGCAATCACGATCAACACCTCTTAGAGATGCAACTCAATTTACAACCAGCATGCCTTCTCACATGTTTGTGCCCCATGGGTACACCATTGGAGAGTCATCTCATCAAGTGCAATCACACCCTTTCATAGCGAGTTACAAAGAACATTCCCAAGAGGATTTATCTGACTATCAAGACACACATGTATGGGACCAAGTTGAGAAGCTTGTTTTATCTGATCCTAATCGCTACTTCTTGCAACTTGCCCACATGGGAGCCAAACTACCAAGAGACTTTGACATATCCGCTACTCGAGAACATGATCCAAGCACTCCCGTTGTTGTTGCAAAGAGACCATCCACTATAGTCACACCATCCCATACCATATTACCAACTCCATCTTCCAACCCATCTCTTTCATTGCCTATTGTTACTTCATTTGACCCACCACGCTCGGAGTACACTTTAGAACCTTTGATAACTCCAACCAATGTACTCCCTTTCCTTTCACAAAATCTAAACATTCCACCTTTCCATGTTTCCCAACATACTCCTTCTCCTACCATGACCGTATCTGTGCCTCAAGTAACACAAGCTGTCCATGTTGCCCAAGTGCAAATTCCTCAAACATCACAAGCTATCCCCATATTCCATACTTTGCAAGCTTCCCAAGCTATCCAAACAGCACAAATGATCCAAGCTTCACAACCATCGCAATCCGCTATCCCCATTGCATCACATGTGGACACCACATCCCATATTCCTACCACTGCTAATATGGTTTCCACTCATACAATCCCAATGTTAGTCTCATTGACATGAGTGACCCGCCTATTGTCTCACAAGCTAATCCTAATGCTATAGTCTCTTATGTTGATCAGCTTACATCAATTCCGCCATCTTACATAACTCAAGGTTTGCCCATCGTCACCTAACATATGACATATACCAATCCCCATGTTGTTCAAAACACAAACCCAAATGTCCATCCTTCGTTCGCATCCACCAATCCTTCCATCACTTACCATATCACAAATCCAACTCCGAATTCACAACCATTGACCAACGCCAATCCATCTTCTACTTCCCATGTGATGTAAAACCTTGGTGCTACTTCATCGCAATATACCCAACCACCGCTTGTGTCTCAAGGATAGAAATCCTCAAACACATATGTGCCGCATACTAATCCTTTGGCATATACTGTAAGCAACCTCAGCAAACGGTCATGGCTTCATATATCCCACAACAACAACCTCAATATACCTCATATTACACCTCACCTCCCAACCAACCACCCCCTTTGCAACAACAACAATTATCTCCAACGGATGTTCAACAAATGATTAGTAAAGCAGTAGGACAAAACAAGAAGGCATTTTCCTTAGAAGACATATGTGCTTATCCGTTTGACAAGTCACTTCATATGACACCTTTTCCGCCACACTTTGAAATTCCACAGTTTGACAAATACAAAGGAAAAGGAAATCTGAAAGACCATCTTAAAGCATTCTTTGTGGCATGTCTTGATGTTGTTCAAGACGATACATATCCTCTGAGACTATTTCCCCGAAGCTTAGCGGGACAAGCTCTTGAATGGTTCTCTCATTTACCTCCAGACATTAAATATTTTGCATAATTAGAAAATAAATTTTGATCACACTTCGCTTTTAACATTGAACATGAAGTGAACATGAATGACCTTGTCAACAACAAACAACGCAATGGTGAAGCTTTCTCTTCATTTACTTAACGATGGCGTAATATGGCTAGCAAACTATCATGGGAAATACCTGAGAAACAACATCTCGATATCTTTGTTCAAAATCTTCATCCCGAGCTATCATTCCAACTACAATTACAAAGTGCTAGCACCTTTGATGAACTTGTTTCCAAAGGAACCATCATTGAACACGCTTTAATTGCTAAAGGCACTATCAAGATTTTTTGTGATAACAAAGACTATTCTCAAAATTCCAACAATAAGTCTCGCTTTTGGAACAACAACAAGAATGTGCTCAATGACAGCATTGTAGACACAAAGAACATCCAAACAATAAAAGCTCCTATCAACATCCAAGATGCCTCTACAACAACTCAACCTTTTCAACGAACTCGACAACGACAAACTTCAAATCCCCGCCGACAATTCACACCATTAGTGGAACCTATGGAAGTTGTCTTTCAAAAGCTTCTCCAAGAGGGAGATATCATGTTACCGGATGCACCACCCAATGGTGAACCACTCTTCAAAGCTCCTTGGTACAAAGAGAATGGGTATTGTGATTACCATAGAGTTAAGGGACACAAAATAAACGGTTCTATGTGCTTAAAGCATGCTATTCAAGATTTCATAGATCAAGGTTTAATTAAAATCACACCTCCAACATTGCAACCTACACAACTACTGACATCTAACTATGATCTAGATGCTTTCAAGAATTCACTTCCATCAAGCATGACAAACCAAGTAACCCTCATGCTGGGAATGCCATTCAATACAACTATGAATCATCCACTATTGGCCGCATTGACCATGCTCGCATTTCTACCATTACCATCCAAGGCAAAGCACCCGACTGCGTTGTAACTACTTGAAGAGGTCATGTTACCATTCAAGGAGCACCTGTCCATCCTCCTCGACCATCCTCTAGCTATAATATCCTTGATCACCTTGGCAAAACACCTGTGCATATTTCCATTCTTGAGTTGCTTCACATATCCCCTGCCCACAAAGCTATCCTTGACAAAGCTTTACAAGAATCTTTGATGCCCAACGATATCGATACCACGCAATTCCAATCTATGGTCGCTAGCATTGCAGCCCCTTGTCATCTAACCTTTTCTAACAAAGATCTTCATCCCTCCATTCATCCTTCACACAATGAAGCCCTCCATATAGAAATGTTTGTCAAACAATACCGTATCAAATGAATCTTAGTGGATGGTGGAGCTGGTCTTAATATATGTTCCTTGAAATTAATAAAACAATTGGGATATTCTGAGAAAGATATTGACACTTCCAAGGTCATTACTATCAGAGCATATGATGATGCTGAGAGAGATACTGAAGGGAATATTCACTTGCCTATCCAAGTTGGACCGGTCACTACTAACACCCGTTGTCAATTCCTTGATATTGAGCTTCCTTATAACATCATCCTTGGCCATCCATGGATCCATGCCCTCAAAGTATTTCCTTCTACATACCATCAATGTCTTAAATTTTCACATAACGATGTTGAGATTACTATCCATGCTAATCCCAATCCATTTGAATTTTGTCATACCTTTCAAGCTAAATACCAAAGTCCTAACCACATTCCTATCAACACCAAAGCATACCCATCTTCATCATATGTAGATCCATCCGTCCTACTCAAGCCATCATCTAGCAAAGTTGCTTCCAATCTCTGTATCAAGTACACTGAACATGGCCCTAGTGAGTGCACATTGTAAGAATCTTGTTGTGTGGGAACTCTTCCCTTGTCTCCCAAATCTCATGGCCAATCTTCTACATCCAAGCCATCTTCATTCGTAGCTATCATAAAAGCCCCACCCATAGTATTCATTAAAGGTGGATTCCTGGATGATGAAGACATTGATGATATCAACTCTTGGATATTCTTTGATGAGAACGACCAAGTCCAACTTGAAGTGGAGAGATATAACAATGGTTTCACATCATAAAGAACATGGGCTACAAAGGACATGGTGGATTGGGATCACAGGAACAAGGACCTATTGAACCCATTGTTGTGTCTAAGAAGTTTAATAAGCAAGGCCTTGGTTATCAGCTGGAGGTGCTGCATTCCAAAGACATTAAGTGTATCTCCGATATGGATGCTGGACCTTCCTCGATAGGAAAGACTTCTAGTTCGGATACCATCAAGAACTCCTCCCTTCATATTACCAACCTTTTTCAAGAAACCTCCATCTTCATGATTTCCACAACTTCCTCTAGCCATAACCATTCGTCCATTACCCTTTCACTCGTATATCCTGACCTTGTCGATTGGGACCAACAGGGGGCACCGATATTGGATACATTTGAGAATGATGAATCTATTGCAGAATTCATGGGCATACGACAAGGCATTCCATTGGGTGATCACAAAGCAGGCTTCATGATGGATCTACCTAAACTAGAATATTTTGGTGGAAGTATCAAATCCTTCAGTCGCAAAAGTGAAATAAACAAAATCAAACAAAATAGGTCACTAGGTGATAACTGAAAGGTGCCTGTTGACAGTGAAAAAGTAAAACTAAAGGACGTATTTGAAGGTGAAAACATCTCTGAGGCACCTGAGGATGGGGGATTTGATCTTCTTGTCACCACAGACTATCATGAGAAATCAACAACGCTAGTTAAAAAATCACAAGATATGAACTTGGGCATAGAGCATAATCCAAAGATCACTTTTTTGGCAACATCACTATCAAAGCAAGAAAGAAGAGACTTCACAATATTTTTCATAAAAATAGCTATAAATTTTGCATGGACTTACGCTGACATGCCAGGTCTAGATCCATCACTTGAGGTACATCATTTAGTAGTATCTCCTAATGTAAAACCTGTCAAACAAAAATTACACAAAACGCATCCGCGAGTAGCTCTATTGGTTAAGGAAGAGATTCAGAAGCTGCTAGAAGCAAAGTTCATAAATCCTATCGATTATCCATAATGGGTTTCAAACTTGGTACTTGTAGCAAAACCTAATGGACGAGTTCGATGTTGCACAGCTTTCAAAGATCTTAATAAAGCATGTCCTAAAGATGACTTTCCACTACCAAGCATAGACAACATTGTAGATCTCATAGCTGGACATGAAATGTTATCCTTGATCTAGATGGATTCTCAGGGTATAACCAACTTAGAATAGCAAAGGAAGATCAAGACAAAACATCATTCATTTGTCCATGGGGCACATACTGTTGGGTTGTAATGCCTTTTTGCCTCAAGAATGCTAGTGTGAGGCCGATTATTTTACTTTCCTTATTTTGATCATTATGCATTTTAGTTGATGACATTATCAAACTTTTAGTGACTATAGTTTCATTATGCAGACTTGATTTTATCTCCTAATTATGATAGGACATTGATTAGACATATGTGATTCGATTTGATCAGATTTGATGATATTTTGTGATTTGACATATGAGATATATTAGATGATGTTTTGTGATGAGATTCTATTTATTCATGTGATGTGGACTATTTGACATGGGATTGAAAAATGTAGTTTAATTTGGAATTATGTATTGATGATTATTGTTGTATTCGATTGCGTGAATTTAATTCCAATTGCTTCGGCTATGATTTTTCATGATATGATTGACACTTGATCGAGATGTGCAAGTTTTACATTCCCTAGCCACGGAAAATTGGAGGTAGAATTCACACCAATGTTATCCCCTGTGAAACCGATCCATTCCCAAGAGGGATAAGGATCACGTTTGAAATTGAATGTGATTTAAGTGCTTGATTTAATTTTTAATCTTTTGGCCTAGTACCCTTTGTTTAAATTAATCAATAATAACTGTTGTATAAATTTTATTTGACTTACACCACTTGGTATTTGTTTTTTTTTTTTGAGGCCATTCAAAGTGGATTTATGACCCTTTTGTGAACCTTAGTGTCCCAAAAGTTACCCTAGGTGGTTACCCATGGGTCTAGGGTCAACTTGGACTATCTAACCCTTGGATTAACTCACTTTTAGTCACTCTAAACTATGGTTTAGTAAAAGTGACGAAATTTGAAATTAGGGAAGGTGGGAGATGAGTCATGCCTTGGGAAAGACTCATCTACCTTCCCAAAGTTTGGAAATCCTTTCCCAAGGAAGACTTGGGAGGTCTCCAAGACTCCCAAGTGTGTGGGAGCTTCCTCCAAGACTCTCACACACGTGTGAGAGCATCTTGGAGGGAGATGGCTCTTTGAGAGAATAAGAGGATGCCATATGGCATCCCTTATCCTCTTGGAGGTTTGAGTGGGAATGCCACCTCACCACTTGTGCTCTCACACATGTGTGAGAGCACAAGTGGATAAGGTGAGGATTGAGATGGAATGGGAGGATGACACTTGTCATCCTCACACTTCCTCTCCCTTGCAAGTGGCATTGGAGGAGGAAGGAGAAGGTGACAAGTGTCACCTTCTCATTCCTCAAGGCCAAATTGATGGCCTATATTATCTCCTCTTGTTGAGGAGTGTGGGGTTCTTGCATTTTTGAGTTTTCTTCTATTTTGGAGGAATTTGGGGAAAAGTTGGAGGAATTCTTAGAGATTGGAAGGTTTGGGAAAGCTTGGAGCTCTTCACCAAACGTGCTTCCATTATAGGGCTTTGAAGGTAAGCCCCTTAAACTTTGTTTCTTCACCCTTGCTTATTTAATGTGTTGTGTTTTAGTTTTTGGTTGTTTTGTTGTTTGCATTGTTTTGTGTGGGATGGGAGTATGGTGAGAGCACCTCCATTGGAGGTAATGCTCAACTTGTTTGGGTAGGGGAAAGGAACCTCCTTGAGGTCACTCCCACATTTTTTTTTTATGCCTTGAGGGCTTTTACTTATTGAGGAGATTATTTTGTAATTTTGTGGAGAGTGGTGGTTTTGGAGATTTTTGGCTTGAGGCCATGAGTTTGGTATTTTATCATTTGGGTGACCTTTGAAGTAGAGGGGTCCATTCCCTACCCTCATCAAACTCATTTTCATGAGTTGAGTTATGTGTGAAACCATGAGGCTATTTTTATGTTTTTGATGTTGATTCTTGTTGTGGAATATTATACCCGTGTGAATCCCTACCTCCCTAGCTCGGGGGTGACCCACTTGCGGGTCTACGGTAGGGAGGAGACCATTTCGTAGTGGCTGGTTTGTTCTTTTTTTGGTGTTTATTTGCAGGTTTTGAGTGAAGTAATGGAGTTGTTGTGGAGCTCATTTTTGGGTGGCTTAGTAGTATTTTACTAGTTGTTTAAGCCATGGCCATTGTGGCCTTAATGTATTTATTTTTGGCAATTTTTATGCCCTTGGAGATGGCTGTGAAAAGTATTGCAATGTAAATGGTCTATTATTTTAGTTAAGGCTGATTATTTTCTATGTTGTGAGTTATGGTTGAGAAATGCAAGAGAAATTTTATTTGTATATTTCTGCCATATTTTCCTTACAAAAGAAATATATATATGAATGTGTTAAGTAAATGTAGTGAATGCAAAGGAAAGAAGAAAGACAGTTTAGTAAAGTAATTTCTGTTGAATGGCTTTGAAAGTTCATTTTATTAGATGCTAATTTTGGAGGTTGAACTGTTATAAAAAAGACTTAGATATTATGCATCTCTTAGTATATTACGCAAAAAAATAGAGTGAAGTGATATTGTTCTAGTTCATGTGTAAATATGAGAGTTAGCATTACTCCTTTTATTACTATTGTTTGTGAAAGTGAGTGCTATAGATAAATGTATTTGCTGGTTATTATTTCATATATTCTACATTACTGTTTTTCCTTTTACAAAAAAATAAGATACTGTGTTAGCACAGAAAAGTATAGAAGAAAATCTATTTAAGTACACTTTCTTTTGCTGTATATATTTCATAATGTGTATACACTCACATATATATATATATATGTTAAGTGTATATATACTTATATATTTAAATACAAAAATATGGTGAAGAATTGTATATACTGTGTTACTATTTTTTTTAATAAACTAGTCTTATCATTCTATATATATATGTATGTATGTATGTATGTATGTATGTATGTATGCAAACATATATATATATATATATATATATATATATATATATATATATATATATATATTATATAAAATCAGAAAACTAAGATTAATATCTATAAACAAAAATACAAAGATCGAAATTAGTTAAGGCACGAACTGCATTTTTTTTTTGAGGTTTTAAAGTTAGAAAAACAAAAAAAATGTGTATATAGGGGCTGTGGGCAGCGTTGCCACCCACAGTATTTTCATTGTGAAGGGTGTGGGTGGAAGTAAAGCCTCCTCCCCACACCCTTCACAATGAAAATGTTGTGGGTGGAGGCAAAGCCTCCTCCCCACACCCCTTACCCCAAGACCCCCGCAACGCTGGCATTAACCTTGCAGTCCCTTCGCTCCAAACGGCCGCTACACCCCTGAAACTCTGCCTCCAACCTCCCCACCTCAAACGTGGTCTCCCCACTAAAACGTCATCACTGCCGGCGCCCACCTCTCCATCACTCCGCCTCCACTGTGACTTGTGTGCCGCCGCCACTGTCGGCCCTTCCCTCAAACACTCTGCCATATATACATCACTCAGAACCACTCTGCAACATAAATCTAATCCCTAACTCCTTCCGCATTATATATATATATATGTGTGTGTGTGTGTGTGTGTGTGTGTGTGTGTGTGTGTGTGTGTGTGTGTGTGTGTTTTAAAACAAAAAAAAGAATACACCAAGTGTATACCTCTGTGAGGTAGTAAAAATAATCCTTGGCTGCCATGAAACACTAGCCTGCAAAACAAGAGGGAGAAAACAACAAAAAAAGAAAGAAGAGATAGAGGATTAGATGAAATTAGGGCAGCAAAACTAAGAGGAATAATAAAATGCATTTAGGGTTTCTTTTTTTTAAAATCAATTTTAATTGTGGATTAGGGCTTTTCAATTAAACTTTTTTTTTTTTTTTTGTGAGGAGATTTGACTTTTATTTACTTTTAAAATCCTCTATTTTAGTTTGGCCTTATTTTAATTCTTGTGTTCATTCAAGTTGGGTTTTATTTATTTTTTAATGGGGAAGTACTTCTTATTTCATTGCATCCTTGAGTTTATTGTGTCTTTTATTTATATTTGTACCTTGGGGATAAATTTTATTCAAACTAGGAAGAAAATTTTACTTTGATTTTAAATTCATCCTAGTTGGAGAGTTTTTATTTCTAATTTACCTTAGCGAGATTTTATTGAAACATTTTTTTTATTATTATCGATCTTATCATTATTTTACAGGATGAGTTATTTAAACTCTTCCCCCCTTCTAAATTAAATATTCGAGTTAGTTATTAAATATAATTATATTTAATAATGGACTCAACCTTTCTTTTTGGTTTTATCTTACGTCTTGTCATTTAATTTAATTTTATTAATTTATTTTAAATCATTTTCTAAAATTATTCTTAAGTTTAATTTAATTTAATTTTATTATTAAATTTTACTTAATTCCTTATGGGTGATTCATTATAAAATTTATTTTGCGTTTATCGAAAATGTGTTACGCTGCCAGAATTTTGCTAGATTTCTAGGGTTTAATTTATGTGATATTTTAATTATTTTTATTCCATCATTCCACTTCAATCACGCGCCCATCTTGCCATCATTCACTTAATCCTTTGTCGATTTTATTTTGACCGAAGTTGAGATAGGTTTCGTTGCTAGCGGAATCATCTTCGCCTAGGAAACTTAGGGTTCAGATTTAAAATTAGTCTAACCCTAGAAGTGACACACTACGTGTCGTATACCCCCTAGACGGCTATCATCACGCAGTTATGTTTGACATGTTTACGCCTTCTGCGTATTGCCACCGAGCACGCAGACGTGTGCGAGGGGGTTCCCAGGGATAGCTAGAAAAGTTTTTCATAGTTCGTGTCATGACCACATGGCAAATGTGGACATGACACGTGTGTTGTGTGTCATGACCGCACAGGAAATGCGGGCATGACAACTAGAGCTACTTAACAATGAGCCATGACAGTTATTTTCCATGACCTTTTCCACACCATCATGGAAGACTATGTTGATGATATTCTAGGGAAATTTGAGACAAGAGAAGGACATCTACAGGTATTAGCACAAATCTTTGATCAACTAGAAAAATATCAAGTCAGACTGAACCCAAAGAAATGTGTATTTGATGTAACATCTGGAAAATTGTTGGGATACATTGTGTCTCGATGAGGGATAGAAGTGGACCCAGCCAAAGTAAAAGCTATCATGGAAATGCCTCCGCCAGCAAATCTCAAGCAACTTTGTAGTCTACAAGGAAGGTTACAGTCCATCTGCAGATTTATATCACAACTAGTAGACAAATGTCATCCTTTCCAACATCTTCTTCGCAAGGGTGAACTTTTTAAGTGGGATGAAAAGTGTCAATAGGCCTTCGACAAAATAAAGGAATATCTGGCAACACCTCCTATGTTAGTACCTCCTGTACTTGATTGCCCATTATTGCTCTACATATCTTTAATAACAACAGCATTGGGTGCCCTTCTAGCTCAGCATGATGATTTAGGAAAAGAACTGTAAGCCATTTACTACATCAGCAGAACTCTTGTGGGATATGAACTTAATTATTCATCTATGGAAAAAGCATATTTAGCATTAGTGTTTGCTTCCCAAAAGTTGCGACATTATATGTTGAACCAAACAACAAAGCTCATATCTAATGTTGATCCACTCAAATATATTCTCTCCAAAGTAATCCTCACGGGAAGATTAAAAAAATGGGTTATGATCTTAAGTGAATTTAACATACAATATGTGGATCGAAAGGCCATAAAATGACAAGTTATCGCTGACCAGTTAGTTGCAGCACCTATCACAGATGTTCATCCAATACGTCCAGAATTCCCTGATGAAGGATTGTTCAATTTAACTTCCCCAACATTGTGGCAACTATATTTTGATGGATCTTACACACAACATGGATCAGGAACAAGGATATTGTTTGTTACCCCTCGAGGAGATTGTATCCCCAAATCATACAGAATTACATTTCCATGTACCAACAACATAGTAGAATATGAAGCTTTAATCACAGGATTATGCATGGCAGTACAATGGGCTATTAAACAGCTACAGGTCTTTGGTGACTCTCAACTAGTTATCAAACAAGTCTTAGATTAATATCAAACAAAAGATGAGAATCTTCTTCCATACAAGATAATGGTTGATGATTTTAAAAAGTACTTTGACAATATCACCTTTGAACAAATTCTAAGGCAACAAAATAGAGCAACAAATGCCATGGCTATGATTGGATCTCTTCTAGACATGCCATCCAATACACACAAATGTGAGTTTCTGGTTGAACAGCCTCTGATTCCAACATTTGAAGTACCGCAATCTGAGCTTATATGTGAAATTGTTGGTCCAAATTTGCCGTGGTATGAGGACTTATACGAGTATCTCCGCAATCAAACCTTTCCATTCCAACTATCTAACACCCAGCAAAAATCTTTATCCGTCAAACCTCACGTTACACTATCTTAGGAGACACCCTTTATCGTCAGAGTCTTGATGGTATCCTTCTTAGATGTCTTGATTCTGAGGAAGCAAAAGTGGCCTTACGAGATGAACATGAAGGTGTCTACGACTTGCATTCCATTGGCCCTAGTCTTGTTAAGAAACTTCTACAAGCTGGATACTATTGGCCAACTATGGAAAAAGATGCACAATAATTTGCAAAAAGATATCTACAATGTCAGAAATATGGGGATCTAATACATGCACCAGCACATGAACTCCATCCCATCACTACTCCATGGCTCTTCTCGTAGTGGGGACTTGATATCATAGGTAAAATCCATCCTACTTCGTCAAATGGTCATAAGTTCATTATCACCGCCACTGAATATTTGACAAAGTGGGTGGAAGCCATACCAATGACTTATATTACCAGCAAGCAAATATCCAAGTTCATCCTACACTATATCATTTGCCGTTATGGAGTTCCCCAAGCTATTGTCACTGATAATGGTTGTCCCTTCAAGAACCAAGAGGTTAGAGATCTTTGCAACAAGTTCCATATCCAACATAGATTCTCTACACCTTATTATCCTCAAAGTAATGGCCAAGCTGAGGCTTCTAACAAAACAATTATCAAGATCCTTAAAAAGGCAATCAATGAAGCTGGTCGTGATTGGCATCTACAACATAATCCTACATTATGGGCATATAGAACAAGTATCAGAACCCCCATTGGAGCTACACCTTACGCTCTTATGTATGGCACTGAAGCTATCCTACCTATTGAGGTCGAGATCCCCTCACTGCGAGTATCTCTACAGCATACTATAGAAGATGAAGAATATCGAGTATCTAGACTCCATGATCTTGAGCTACTAGATGAATGGCATCTTACAACACTCAACCATCTCCAAGTCTATCAAAACCATCTACGCCACAACTACAACAAAAAAATTAGAGAACGTAGATTTCAAGTTGGAGATCTTGTCCTTAAATAAAATCAAAGGAGTCAGCAACATCGTGAGAAACAGGGAAAGTTTGAACCAAATTGGCTTGGTCCTTTTGTCATCACAACAATCTATGGATCAGGTGCATACACTCTCTCAACACCTGAAGGCATTCCCTTGGATGAACCAGTGAACAACATTCACCTCAAATAGTTCTATCCGTGAATCTCAGCAATTAAAAAAAAAAATTCCATCCAACAGCAAAAACCACTTTGTGGCACTTTCGATAACAAAAAAAATAGTACAAGATAAATAATTCGTCCTCTGGTAAAAACCTGGTAAACAGGCACCTTGGATAAATACATAGTGAAAACCTAGTCAACAGGCACTATGTGTAGCAACCAACTCCCATCATCTGCTTAGTTTGTTTGATCACAGCTTTTCATAGCATATTTCACCTTCTTACCTACATAATCCATATCATATTCCATATTTCTCCTTGTACACACATCGTTGTCTGCTTATCCATAATAAAATCCTTTCCATCATCACCTCTGTCATGCTAGCCATCATAGTTTGGACTATATCATTTGGCACCTTAGCATCTTGTTTACAACATAACATATCCCTCACCACTTCTCCATAATAAAATCTCATCCCACACTGGGGGCACTTGTTAAGCCTTATTTGGAAGTTGATATCTATAGCTCTAGCTCATAACACAGCGACCACCCAAGCTCATAACACAGCAAACTTTCAACTTCAAACACAGCAAATAATCCAACTTCAAACATGGTAAACAATTTGCAACCAGGATCCACATCTTCGCAATCGGTCCACACTCAAACATATCAAAACATAGAAAAAATTTAAAAAAATCAAAAAAACATCACAAAAACTCCAAGCAATAAATTTGATCCTTTGACATCAACCTTCCACACAATAAGCAAGAACTACATCACCAGCTCTATCGTTAAAGCCTTGATCCCATGGATACAAGGTATGTAAGCAATCTGAGACGTGAAGGAAGCACTCTGATTCAGGCAAAGATGATAGCCCCCTTTTCATCATCCATCTTTCATCTTTCTTCTAATCATCCTCCAATCTTTCATCTCGCTTTCTTCTATCTTTCATCATTTACATCATCAATAAACCCAGAACACATATTCATCATGTCTCATCACCATCATAAATGTGCTTTGATCCCATGGACACAGGGTATGTAGGCAGTCTAGAATACAAAGGAAGTATCCAGTACTCAAGCACAAATGATCCACCCCATCTCCATCTTCTTTCATCTTCCATCTTCTTCTCTTTGACCAACTCAAGCAGGAAGTAGACCATCCGCATCAGCGAAAGCTCTAGCACTTTACCCAATCAGAGTAAGCCAGACACTGTTTGTCCGCATGCCTTAAGCCAACATTTGCTATAGCATTTTTATCAACATCTTTTAGCCTTCAACAGGATACAACTTTCCTCTCAACAAGGCACCAACTTAAATCTATCCAAGAGCTCCTAAATTTGGCAAGAGAACATGATGACAGTATCTTTTGTTTTATCTTTTGATTTATCTTTTGTCCCTTTCTTCAGCCTAATCAAGACTGCCTTGATCTATCAATATCTTGGTATGTTGCGATGAAATACGAAATGGGGCATGGTCATATTGCTTTCATATGCTGTGTTTGCGGGATGATCTTATTCTCTTCCTATGAGTATTTCTATCTTGTATGTGTTGGGATTAGCATCTTACATATCAATATCTCTAGCATCTGAGAAGCTAAACAGTCTCTTATGCACATGGGACTATTCTATTCTAAGACTAGCTCCATACATATAATTTAGCAAGGTATCACTATGTGTAGTGGAGATAAGCTCAAACCATTGCTTGTAGCATCAAAGTCCATCTCAAAACACTAGCTGCTATTCATACCTTGTGTATGTTGTCTCAACATCTTGACCTCATGCATTCAAATAAGATTGTAGTATGTTAGTTTTGCATTGGATATCTTGATACCTTGGTCTTCTATACCCTGGTGCATAACATCCATATACTATATCAAACATAAGGATTGCATTTCTCTTCATTCTTGAGCAATTACTTTCAAAAGCTGTCATTCCATTTATCCATTCCATCATAAACTTATATCATCCTTAACCAAGATAAATCATCTTTCCTTCATCCTCCTTGTCCGCTTTTGTCATTTATCCCTCCCAAGCCCCATTCTCTTCGTGTCAACCTTGTTTCTCGCCTTCATCTTATCGCGAGCCAACCCAGCCCTTCCTAGTCAGCCTGGTTTACCTCTTGAGGGGGCATCACCTATCAGTGATACTGGAGCATCACCTTGTTTATTAAGTGAATTATCGTATCTTCTTTGACACAATGCTCTAACGAACATTGTATCAAAGAGGGGCAAAATGTAGACACCCAAAATTGACCTATTTATCATTAGCATTCAAATATCACATTATTCATCATCTGCATTTGTCTAACACACTTGAGCAATTTCCATATCACTTATTTCTTCTATTAATTAAATAAATTTATATTTATTTAATTAATTCATTAGCTATTTCTTCTATTTTCTCTAAGCTATAATTAAATAATCTTTAATTATTTAATTATCTTATATCTATCTATTTTAATTAAATAAATCTTATTTATTTAATTAAAATTCCATCATAAACCCACTTTCCAATTAATTAAATAAATTTATTTATTTAATTAATTTCTCTTATCATTTATCTTCACAAGCCGACATGTGTGCCTCTTTCATTTAAAAAAGATAAGTGGTACTACATCTTTTATTTAATATCTTTCACATGTAGTACTTTTTATGTACACGGTCACACACAAGCCTTATCTTCCCTCCACTTGTCATCTACACATTCACCTATGATTATCATTTAATCTTAGCTGTTCACATAGCCACCAAATCTCTACCATTGATTGATTTTGGTTGAGGTCTATATAAACACCCTCTCATTCCATACTACATCGATCCAACATTCATATAGCGTCTACATTATCATCCTGAGAATATTGAGCATTTTAGCATCCATTTAGCATTTTATCATTATCACCCATCCATCATGGCAGCTTTGATCTTCATAATTGTTCATTGTTGAAGAAGCAATCCACATCATAAATAAGGAATCATACAATCTAGGTGATATTGTTCTTGAATTGCATGCTTTTGATTTCATTTGGATTAGATTCTTTGATGATGGTAGGGTTAGGTTTTCATGGCTATGCTTGATCTTATTAACTTGATTTTACCTATCACACTCAGTTGCCTTCTGTTAAGAATGTAGACAATGGTATGCATTGCTTCTTTCCAATATATCCAGTAACTTAGCCTCACTCAACATTGTTTTGGCCATCTCTTGAATAGTCCTATTCTTTCTCTCTGCAACACCATTTTGCTGAGGGGTTCTGGCAGTTGCAGAGTATCTTTTGATTCCATGTTTTTGACAAAACTCTTCAAACTCATTTGATGTGAACTCATCACCTCTATCAAACCTTAAACACTTGAGTCTAGCATTCATTTCATTTTCAACCATAGACTTGAAAATCTTGAATCTACTGAAAGCTTCTAATTTTTCTTTCAAAAATGTAACCCATGTCATTCTAGAGAAATCATCAAAGAGCAACATAAAATATCTCACCTTGTAGACTTTATACCCTAGTAGGTCCACACAAGTCAATATGAACCAACTCCAATGGTCTTATAGTAGAATACTCCTTGGGCTTGAAATTTATCCTTGTTTGCTTCCCAATATGACACTCCTTGCATATGGTGCTTGCAAGCTTGATGATCTTTGACATGTCTCTTATTGCTTGCATGGAGTTGATCTTCACAAGATTATCAAAGTTGATGTGCCCCATTCTTTTGTGCCATAGAAAACATTCGTTTGTTTTTCCTAGAAGACAAGTCATTTAAATAATTTTATCTAGATTATACAAGTTGCCTTCTATCTTAAATCCTTTTACCACCAATTTTCTAGATTTTGCTCTTCTGATTTGACACCCTTGATCATGAAATGTGAGATTATATCCTTTGCTACACATTTGGCTCACACTAAGAAGATTATGCTTGAGACCTTCCACATAAAGAACATCATGTGTCTAAGACTTTCCATCAATAATTATAGTACCTTTTCCAGTGATCTTTGTAGATGAGTTATCTCCAAACCTAACCAATCCACCATTCCACTTACCAAGATTGATGAACTTGCTCTTATCACCAGTCATGTGATTTGTACATCTACTATCTGTTACCCAGAGATTTGTTCGAACTTGAGCATGAAATGTTGTTTGGACAATCATTGAATTTTCGACTCTATTATTTTTCTCCTATATTTTGGAGCAATCACTTTCCTCTGGTTGTTCAGTGACATCTATCAATTGAGATTCTGATTTTGCCAAACCACTCTTGCAATCTCTTGCTATATTTCCAAAATTGTTGCACATTTGACATACCATATTCACATCCACTAGTGAAGCAAGATAATTCCTACTTACAATATTTCTTTTATTCATTTCAGACTTGCAATCTATATTTTTATGACCAAATTTGTTGCAGATAAAACAATAACCAAATAAAAGATGATTGAACCTATTCATGGAGAATTGCCTTGCATGAAGAGATCTTCCTTGAGGCATGATGAGATTTGCACATTCAGTATCATCCAGACTTCCAAGCTTTGACTTCTCTAACTCCCTTTTGAGTGACAGAATTTCTTTCTCAAGTATTCTACATTCTTTTGTCTTAGCTTCAATCAGAGCTCTTTGTTCTTGATTCTCTTTCCTTGCACAATCCAAGTCTTCAAGAGCAGAAACAAGTTCAACTTCAAAATCAATTTCATAATCTTCTTCATTTGTAGTCTTATCTGAAACATCTAAGATCACCCTGGCCATGAATAGAGATTCTCCTCTTTCCTCTTCTGATGAGTAGTGATCTACTTCTTCTCTAGAATTGTAGTCTTCTTTTGAAAGAAGATTCCTCTTGAAATTATTTCTCTTCAATCCCTTGCTGATATTTTCACTTTCCCCAAAAGGAAATTTAGAGGCATACGGCCAATTCTACCACATTTAAAATATTTGAAAGGTAGCTTACCTTTATACTGTCCTGATCCCCTTTTCAATTTCCTCACAAAGTTTGCTTCTTCTTCCTTAGCTTTATTGTATACATCAGATGTTCCTTCAATCTTCATAGTATTGAAAGAAGCTTCTCTTTGGCATGGTCCTATGTCTTCATTTCACATCTCATAGGCAGCAAGGGACCCAAACAACTCTTCCATTGTAAGTTTCTTCAGATCTTTGGCTTCTTCAATTGCAGAAACTTTTGAATCAAATCTATGAGGGAGATTTCTCAAAACTTTTTTCACAACCAATGAGTCAGTGATGTCTTCACCCATATTCCTAATTCCATTGACTACTTCATCTAATCAGTGCAAATAGTCGGCAATGTTCCCCTCTCCTTTCATCCTTAGATTCTCAAACACTATTTTATAAGATTGTAATTTTTCTTCCTTTATGGTTTCATTTCCTTCATAAAGATCTTTGAGTTTCTTCCATATATCCTTTGTTGTCTTGCACCGCACAACCTTGACTAACTCTGAACTGCTCAAACCACTTGAGATGGCATTCTTGGCTTTAGCATTGTTTTCATGAGCCTTCTTTGCATCTAAATCTGTAATAGGATGTTTAGGTTCAACATAATCATTCATGATAGCACTCCAAACATCATACCCTAGTGAGGTCAGATAGGCTTCCATCCTTACACTCTAGAAATTAAAGTTTCTTCCATCAAATATCAGAGCTTTAGAAGAGGACTCCTTCTAAGTCATGTGTTCTATTCCAAGATCTACCTTTATCTATTAGGATGCACCAAGGAACTTAGCTCTGATACCAATTGTTAGAACATAATGCTATACTGACAGGGAGGTGAATCAATATATCCCAAAACTTATTCCAAATTAACTTGACCAACCAAATCTTCTTATTGCCTTAAACAGATGATAAAGAAAATTAAGCAATTCAAAGCATAACACAGAAGAACACAACCACACCACTAGATTAACGTGGAAAACCTAAGAAGGGAAAAACCACAGTGAGCAAGCTGCTTGGATCTACTATCCAAATCTAGCCTCACATATAATGATAAAAACATATTACAACAAGTTTTAGGGATACAACCCAAGGGAGGAAACACTCCATGAAATACAATGCAACAACACTTACATAATGAGGCTAGTAGAAAAATAGGCAGTAAATGACTAAAAAAATGACTAAAAATTACAAATAAACTACTAGCTAGTAGTTTATTTGCAATTTTTAGTCATTTATTACCTATTTTTCTACTAATGCTACAAACTCTAAATATCACACTCAACAGATCTTACTGATCACACACCTTTGCAACATCCGCACACACTTCACTCTCTCACAAATCTTCACTTCCTCTACACAATGAACACTGCTACCTTCATCACTCTTCACACACACATCCTCGCACACACTCACACCCTGTTTATTTTCACACCAAATAAGATCTCTTATTTGTACCTGATAGTGACAATTATGATGAATAAAATTATTCTTTTTATGTGTACCTGCCTCAGAAAAATCAAATTCTTGATGAAACCAAGCAACTTGAATTCCTAAAAAGCTTCTACGTTGGCATGCAATTTGCTTCTAATAAGGTACATCCTTCTTTGTTTCAAACGCTACAAAAGATTAAAGAAAAATGTGGAAAAGAGACTCGTTTTCTTGCTCAAGATCATTAATTCTTAATGAAAAGAAGTTATACATTCCAAGATAAAGAAGATTGTACTGAGGTATATCAGTTGTATGAAGAGAAGAGCACTGCCGAGGCAATTCTTTTTCCTGTAAATGAACTTGTGTCTAAAGAAATGTCTCGTAATCAGAGAGTTGAAAGAGACTCATCAGGACATGCATGCATCAAAGAAGAAGTTATTGCATCTCCTCATGAGAACACATCCCCAATTAAGCAAGATCAAAAAGGAGTGGTGGAAATTGAAAGAAAAGATTGTATTGAAGCATGCCATCAGTATTGTGAAGATCACAATAATGAAGGAGTCTCTTTGAATAATGAAATTGTTACCATTTCTTTGAAGAATATCACTCCTCATTGTGTTCAATCAGAAAATATGACAACTTACTATGGTTCCATGACTATAACCTCCAAGGAAAATTTTCATGATGTGGGTACAAAAGAAATTTTTGATCATGTTGAAAGAAGAGAGTATGAAGAAGAGCCACCAAAATTTCTCCCAACATGCATGCAGCCACAACTTGAAAAGAATGATGAAAAGAGAATGTCTCAAGAAGAGTCTCATGATGGTTTCATCCCAGGTTGGTGTCTCAATGTTCTCGACGATTCCTTCCATAGAGAAGATGCTTGTATTCGTCCTTCACCTAGCATGGAAGAAAAATAAAACCCCATTAATGAAATCAGAGGTATGAACTCACACTTTTCCTCCTCATCACAAACATTGAACAATGAATTTTCTGATATTGTTCTCCTAAAGAAAGATAAAAACTCTTGGATGAGAAATGACCATATACTCTTCAAAGAAATTGGTCATAAAGTGAATTGTGCAACTTGAACTAATAGAAGTTTCAAATCATCTATTATCTATTAGAGAAGAGATTTCCTTGGCTAAAGTCAAACTTGCACAAAAAGAGTTAATAAGAGACTTATCCTTAAAACTCCTTGTTTTGAAAAACCCATGCTTTCATCACAATGTTCTAGTCCTTTGAATGTCAATTTATTGAATAAAGTAAAAAAATGTGCATGATGATGTTGAAAAATGCAATTTGGATTATAACATTAATAGTAGAGATAACATTTCTGATTTAGAAAAGACATAAATGGAATTTCAAGTGTTTAAAAAACTGATAACAACCAATGTATTCCTTATTCCTTCTAGTCATTTTCAAACAATGTTGAGCAGTTTCAGGATTTTCTCATTCAAAATTGTTGCCCAAACACTGTAGATGATGATTTTTCTTGTAAAGGAGTCATTTATTTTTCTTCACCACTAATAAAAGAAGATTCGTTGATTTATGAAACTAATGATGCACATTTGCCACCTACAACTCATGTTCTATCATCATCTAATAAAGAGGCTTTTGAAGTAAATGTGCTTAATGAAGACCAAGTTTCATTTAGAAATGATGATCTTTCACTGCTTATAAGTCAAATTTACAAGCTAAATCAGGTGACGATTTCTTTTGTAGGAAATATATTTTTCCTTTAATTTGAGCTATCAACTATGGATGAAAACATTTCTGTAGGTCAGTCTTAGAATACAAACTTGTTATCCTTTTCTCTTGTTTCATCTTCTTGGAATAAGGAATCACCTCAGGTTCACACAACAAAGGAAGAAGCAAATAAAATAATTAGAAGTGATCTTATATCAGTACAAAGTAATATTCAAAAACTAGATTCATCATTTGCATTGGCAAAGGTTTCTTCACTTCACAATTTGTAAAAGGGATGTCCAGTTCGTGGCTTGGTTTCTTCCAGTTATCCAAAATATTTTCAAATAGAGGATATTGATATGTTTGGTATTGTGCAAGAGGTTGTGATCAAAATTATACAAGACGGTACCAATGTGATTCAAGAAGGTTCAAAAATTCATGATGACAAATGGTCCTTTGGTACACTGTTCAAGCAGCTCTCACACGTCATGTGTTCCAGTTTTCTCATCATCTTTAAATGGCTGCAGAGATCACAAATGCTTTACAAGAGTGTATTTCTTTTTCACACGGGCACATATTTCTAGCAACCTATCTGTCACATCCCCAATTTTTGTCTTGCTATACTTTTACTTTTACTTGGACTTAAGTAAATTTATTATGATGTTTAGATTAATGATAAGGAAAGACATGGATTATATTGAATGTCATTTATGAAATTATGGAAATGATTATGTTATTATCTATTTAATATTTGCATTATGAGATTTGATTTATTATTTGAATAATGATGCACTGATCATAATTTGTTTGGTAACAAATTTGATACAGGATTACAAATTTTCAGATGACTCTCAGAGAAAAGAGAGAGAGAGAGTATCTTTCGAGGAGAGAGATATAGACCTCAAGTTATGAGTGGTTTATTTGCCAAATCGAGTATAAGTGTTTAATGGAAACATGAACCGATTTGTTGTGAGAGGTAAGTCTTGTCTTGTCAGTTTACTTTTGAACCTAATCGACAAGTAGTCGATATTTTTCAATCTTTGTAAGTCATAGTAAGTCGTCTAAGTCGTTAGTAACGTTAATGACGTCATTTGTGTGTGAACTATGAGTATTTACGTTTAACATAAATATTATGATGATATTGTTGTAAAATAGTCGACTTATTATTCTTAAGTCACTTGAGGTGTTATAAACGATTCTTAACATTAAGACGATTTCGTCGACTTAAGAACGCGTGATTATTATCGACGGATTGTGATGGAGAGTCAAGCTCAACCCAATCACATCATTCGTAATCTTTGTTTAAATATTATTATTTTATTTATTAAACCATAACTATCTAATATAGAGGCGATGTTATGAGAATTATATTTGATGTAATCAAATATGTAAATGCCTTAGCATCGAATGAGGATAATACCTCATAATGAGTCGATGGTGTTGTGGAAGCTGAAGGCTTATTTTTAGGAGAGTCTTAAATAGTAATAGAGGTGGGTCGAACCCCTATTGTGATCATTTAAAGATCAGTAGTGTTTAAGTGATGTGTTGACCTCTTTTAAGAGGGAATGTGGTATTATTATTACACTTGAGGAATTTTCCATATTTTGTACCTTAACCAAAACATGTGTTATTCTCTGCTAATAAAATGGGATCGGTTGTAAACTGAATGAGGAGTGGTCTGTTATAACTCTAATTACCTTTCAAATTTGAGGGAGTGATAGAAACTGATTCATTATGAGCAATGAAGAGTCATTAAACCCCACGATTCATTAAGGATGAAAGGAGATAGGAATCATGGTATAGGAGAATAAGACACACAAAGAGATCACTGGGGGAAAATAAGAGGAAGAGATCGCTGCCGAAGCACAGAGGTGAAGGTGACATCAT
Organism: Cunninghamia lanceolata; assembly: GCA_027924645.1. Classification (NCBI taxonomy): domain Eukaryota; kingdom Viridiplantae; phylum Streptophyta; class Pinopsida; order Cupressales; family Cupressaceae; genus Cunninghamia; species Cunninghamia lanceolata. The sequence goes on along the minus strand of BSBN01001198.1, from coordinate 762,689 downwards.
ATAGGCCAACTGGTCATTAGACTCTGCAACAAATAACTCATTTGAGCCATCACCAGGTAACACTTAGGTCTATGTTATGATATCAACAGAATTATCATGGTTCTTAACTTTCCTTGTATACTTATATAGGAGAATTGATATAATTACTTAATCTATCTATGATGATTGATTCATAGCTACGAACTGTATAATGATTGTTTTCCATTATGTGTTAAACCATTTGAAGTAATTGTTATCGCCATTATAGTTGGCTGGTCGACGCTCATAAAGGCTAAATAGTCTGAGTCGAATATCTGTACACTATGTCAAAGTTTGATTGTTAAATGATTTAACTGTGGAAATGACTCATTGTTCATTATATTCTATTACAACCGTAGAGGGTCTCCTTTTAAAGTTGACATTTTATAGCAAAACCAGTCGATACAATGAGAAGGTTTGATATTGTGGTTGGCCGAGAGTTTGGTTATAAGATAGGTATACCACTCTTATACATATTAGTGCCATGAAGAACTATGATAGGTTTTAACGTAGGAGTAAGATGGCTCAATCCATGAGGTGGGTTAAAGGTAGTATAAAACTTTTTCTTTTTAAGTTTATAAATGTCTATTATGGTTTCTCTTCTAAGAGAACTTAGAAATCTTACTAAACTTAGGAAGCCACCTTTATATAATTGAGTGATGATAGAGGCATTAAGGTCCTTAGGACTATCCTTACTAAGTATTCTGTAAATGAGAATATCTTTGTAGTAAAACCATTATGATGTGATTATACTGAGTTTAACTAGATAGGAACTTGAGTGGAATCATATTTGAGTTTATATTTTGTGACGGTTGATGTCATTACATAAAGGCAAGTTGAGAATATACATACTTTTTATATAAGGAGTAATACCTATTATAGAACGATAGTATGCTTAATTTTGTTATAGTTAAACTATGGGTTGTTTATTAACCTAGTCTCATAGATATGAGTTTCAGATAATTCAAAATGTCATATTATTCAAGGGTTATTATGAGAAACCTAGAGTCAAATTGAAACCAAATGATTAGATAAGACATATAGATTTGTCTAAGTTGGGGAAAAACTAATATCATGTCAAAATGATTTAACTGATTTATAAACATAGTTGATAAGGATAAACTGCACAAATACGACAGTATCCAAGTCAAGTAGGGGTGGGTGAACACAACGACATCGTTCATTATGAACAAAATTGATAATAAAAACTTTGGCCAAAGTAATGCAATTGTCTTCTTCATGCATTATCGGTTCACTGTATCCGAATTGCTCATCTTATCGAAAATCATACTTAGCTAGAGGGAATCTAGGGTTGTATGGTTGATATAGTTGAGTAGGATACAACACTAGGTACTTGGGAAAGGCAAATTACCACTAGCCACATAAGGTCTATATCCCTCGTGAAGGGTAGGGCCACTTCCTATGTGGAAGATGTGTGGGAGACCACCAGTCTATGGATGGAGGTAAATCACTGGAAAGATACTCTCTCTTTCCAAGCAGAAGATGTGCCAGGACTTGTGATAAAGATGTCAAATATTCAGAAGTAGTATTTATTCCAAATTTGTCTATGTAATTGATTTACATTGTAAAATTTTTCATTGAGTAAGACATCATGATGTATTGTATTTTGTAAAGGAAAAATCTTGTAATTATGGATATTTGATTATATGTTAATTAAAAGAAAAAATTTCTCTATCTCATTTTTACCTTGTTGAATTACTCTATGGTTAATTTTCAAGTTTTCCTATATTATTAGAACTTGGATGTTACATATGGTATCAGAGCTACCAGGTTCAGCACTAGGGCTTATGAGACCACTATGCTTGCCTGTAGCCAACATTATGCGGTTAGCTAATGTTTGAAAATTTATGTGCCAGGATGGTACGTCTTAAGAAGACAGCAAGAAAGTTTGTTAATATGAGTCAACATTTCCTTAAATAAAAAAGAGAACGTGAGGCCATTATCAAAACCTTTGAGGGAACCAATGATGAGAGTGACATTTGGTTAAGTGATACTGGAACTCTGGCAATTGCCTTAACTCGAATCAAGCAAGTGAGAAGAGAAAACTTGGAAAGAGTTAAAGATGAGGAAACAAATATGGTTAGGCGAGATCCCCGCATACCCCCAACTATTGAGATCATAGAAGTTAGGTCCGATAGTGAGTCAAAGGGTTATATACCTCAAGATTATGTATCTGAAAATGAGTCTGAAGGATATACTCCTCTTGAGCACGACTTTTGAAGTCATTTCTTGTATAAATGAGGAATTATCTTTTCTTTTGAAATGAACTAAATAAAAAGAGTTGTTTTTATGCCAAACTACTATTTAATTTGAGTTTATTATGTTTTGATTTAATGGGCTGTATTATAATCATGAACTAATGGACAACTCAATATTCTTAGGTGTGAGAAATCGATAAACATGTTTTGGACAAGAACTAACCAAGGAGAAAGTGAAGAGGAAAACCACCCACCAAATAATAAGCTGGACCAAATCATAACCATGCTTGAGGAAACCAAGAAAAGACTGGGTGATTTGGAAAATAAGGTGGATGATAAAGGAAATTCTGAGGGAGGAGGTGAAAACTCTCATGGAGAAAGTGGAGAAAATCATGAAGAGCGTAGTAAGAGTACATAACCTCATAAAGAGGCAAGAGATAGATTGACCTCGGAGCTCTCTAAGGACATGAAGAAGGTCACTCCACCAAAATTTGATGGGACAGTAGCTGGAGATGCTGTAGAAGCTTGGTTAACAAAAATGAAAAAATACTTCGAGATAAGGAATTACTCGAAAGTGACCAAGGCAGTATGGGGAGCATTCCAACTGGCAGGAGAAGCATCCACCTGGTGGATGAATAAGAAGATGGAATTGAATTTAAGCTCTCTAATGGTAACCTGGAATGAGTTCATGGAGCTCTTTCGCAAGAGATGGTTACCACAACTCTATTTTGACCAGAAACTGACTGATTTTCAGAATCTTCATCAAGGAGATATGACAGTGGTGGAATATGGAGAAATGTTCACATGACTCCTAAAATATGTTCCTCAGTATCAAAAGGATGAGAGATTTAGGATCAAAAAATTTATCATGGGCTTAAATGCTCAAATCGGAGGAGAAGTGGATGTATATGGTCACACAACAATGGATCAAGTGTACGAGAAAGCGATCAAGCAAGAGCAAAAGTTGAAATCCATCTCGGCTTATTGTGATAGAAACCGCAAGAGGTTTAATGGAACTCCTAACCAGCCATAAAAGAAAAGATATGAAAAGAGCTATGATAACAAGAGAAAAGATAAAGGATCTCAGAAGAACAAGGGTGGATCGAGTAATGAGAAGAAGAATGGCAACTACAAAAGAAATGAGGATAACAATGGGAAGACTTCAGATAAGAAAGGACCCATTGGAGGATGTTTTACTTGTGGGGGTGACCATTATGCAAATCGTTGCCCTAACAAAGGTCAAAATGGTCAACAAAGAGGTATTGCACTACCTACTCAGCAAGAAGCATTTCAGCAAAGGATTCATACAACGCTCAACAATCGATAAGTAGAGTATCAAATCACACCTATTGAGATGATAGGTACTTTGTTTGGAGTCCCTATATCTATTTTGATTGATACAGGAGCCACTAAAAATTTTATTTCTCCTAGAATTTTGGATAAGTTTCCTAGAAAAGATGGGTACATGTCTAAACCTTGGTCAATAGAATATGCTAACCAATCTAAGGCTCAGGTAGAGCAATGTTTGTTTGAAGCCAAGATTGATCTTCCTAGTTTCTCAACTGAAGTAATCCTGTATGTAGCTCCCTTAGGTTCCTATGATGTAATCCTAGGAATGAGTTGGTTATGGAAGGATAGAGCTAAGGTTGACTATTTTTCAAAAATAGATGAATGCTTAGATGACTTGGGAAATTAGATCCAATTCCAAGGGATTCAAAGAGAAGTTAAAATCAGACCTATCTCTGCCAAGCAATTGAAAAGGGTTAGAAGAAAAGGTTGTTAGCTTTTTGTAGTCAAAATGGAACAAGTAGAGGAAGGTTTAGAAAGTCCTAGTTCATCATTGGGAGAAAAGTATCCTTTTCTTCAGGAGTTTCAAGATGTGTTTCCAGAAGAACTTCCAGGACTACCTCCCAAGAGGGTTTTTTATTTTGCAATTGACATTAAACTAGGATCTGAGCCTATATCAAAAGCACCCTACCGTATGACAACTATGAAGTTAATGGAATTGAAAGCACAATTACATGAATTGTTCGCAAAAGGTTTGATCAAACCCACTATTTCACCTTGGGGTGCTCCGGTTATTTTTGTCAAGAAGAAGGATGGAACCCTTCATTTGTGTATAGATTATCATATGCTTAATAAAGCAATGGTTAAGAACAAATATCCTTTGCCACATGTTGATGATCTTTTTGATTAGATGTGTGGAGCTTCTGTATTTTTAAAGATTGATTTACGATTAGGGTATCATCAGTTAAGACTAAAGGATGAGGATATTCATAAGACAACTTTTAGAACCAGATACGGACACTATGAGTTCACAGTGTTGCCATTTGGTTTGACGAATGCACCTACTTCATTCATGAATATCATGAATAGTGTATTCAGATATTGTTTGGACAAGTTTGTTTTAGTCTTTCTAGATGATATACTCATTTATTCTAAGAATGAAGAAGAACATCAATGACACTTGCAAATAGTTCTGCAACGTTTAAGGGAATACAAGTTATATGGAAAATTGTCTAAGTGCACATTCTTCCATAAAGAGATCCAATACCTAGGGCATATTATATCATCTAATGGAATATATGTTGATCCTACAAAAATCACAGCTATTATGGATTGGCCTGTACCAACAAATGTGCAAGAGGTGCATAGTTTCATGGGCCTGGCTGGCTATTATAGGAAGTTTGTTTTAAATTTTTCCAGTATTGCTAGTCCAATCACTTCCTTGCAGAGGAAAGGAAAGAGATTTGAATGGACAGACAAATGTCAGGATGCATTTGATCTCTTCAAGGAAAAATTAATTTCATCTCCAATCTTGAAAGTTCCTGACCCCGAAGGACAATTTGAAGTAATTACAGATGCCTCGGGAGAAGGATTAGGAGGAATGCTTATGCAAGATGGGAGAGTTATAGCATATGAGTCAAGGAAATTAAAATCCTTTGAGAAAAATTATGAACCACATGATCTGGAATTAGCAGCAGTAACTCATGCTTTGCAGATGTGGAGACACTATTTGTTGGGGAAAACTTTTGTACTTAAGTCAGACCATCAAAGTCTTAGGTATATTTTCTCCCAACCACATCTAAATGCTCGACAAAGGAGATGGTTAGAATTGATATATGACTATGATTTTGAAAATCAAAGGAAAATAAAATAGAGTAGCTGATGCTTTGAGTCGTAGAAGACATATAGCTTCTATTATTTCTATTCGTGGAAATTTTAATGTTTTGGTGTTGTAAAATTTGTCTGGTGATGAGTATTATGAGCAGGTCAAGCAGGCTCTAAAAAATAATCCTAGAGATCCAAGGTATGATGGTTTTCTATTTGAGTCAGATGGACTATTGAGGTTTAAGGGTAGAATGTATGTTCCTGATTCAGCTAGTTTAAGGGATTTAGTATGGAAAGAAGTTCATACTACACCATATTCTAGACATCCAGGAGTGACCAAACTTATGGCGGATGTTAAACCTAATTATTTCTAGAAAGGAATGAAGAATGATGCTACAAGATTTGTAGCAAGTTGTTTAGAATGTCAGAGGGTGAAAGCAGAGCATCAACACCCTGCAGGATTATTATACCCCCATGATGTGCCAGAGTGGAAATGGCAAGTTATTAGTATGGATTTTGTTCAAGGTCTTCCTATGTCAAGGAATAGACATGATGCCATTTTAGTTGTGGTTGATAAACTCACGAAGGTAGCTCATTTTATACCAGGGAATTTAACTGATGGAGCACCTGTGTTAGCTCGCAAATTTGAGCAAGAGGTGTTTAGATTGCATGGCTTCCCTAAAAAGATTATCTCAAATAGAGATGCGCGAGTAACATCAAGGTTTTGGCAAACTTTATTTTCTGCACTAGGGACAAAACTCAACGTGAGTACAACTTATCATCCTGAAACCGATGGGCAAACTGAGAGAGTAAACCAAGTTTTAGAAGACTTGTTGCAAATGTATTGCATGGATCAGCAATATAAGTGGGAGGAATACTTACCACTTGTGAAATTTGCTTATAACAATTCCTATCATTCTGCTATTAAGATGGCGCCATTTGAAGCATTGTATGGAAGAAGATGTCGAACTCCTATAAGCTGGGATAAGCTAGAAGATAGGATTAGCATCGGACCAGAAATGCTAGCTAAAATGGAAGAGAAGGTGAAGTTGATCATAAAAAGATTAGCAGAAGCCAATGATAGAGAAAAGAGCTATGTGGATGCAAAGAGTGTTCCGAGGCAATTCTCTGTCGGAGAAAAAGTTCTTTTGAGGGTAAAACCTCAGAAGAGTTCTATTAAGTTTGGGAAGTCTTATAAGTTAGCCCCTCGTTATGTGGGACCCTTTGAAGTACTTAAAGTAATTAATCTGATTGCCTATAGAATTGCTCTACCACCAGCCTTGTCTAGAATGCACAATGTCTTTCATGTGTCTTATTTGAAGAAATATATTGCAGGTGATAACCATATTTTGAATTGGAATTCTTTATAGATGCAGGATCCAGGAGTGGTCATGATCGAGCCACTCAAGGTGTTAGAAACACACAAGCTCCACTTGCGTAACAGAGAGATCTTGCAGTGCAAGGTCCAATGGGACCAATATGCTGATGAAAATGCTACAAGGGAGGATTACCATAAATTTTATCAAAAGTTTCCTCATTTATTTAATGTTGTTACCAGTTGAAAATAATGAACTTACTTTTAAGTTACTTTTTGATACTTTACATCATCAAGGACGATGAATCTTTAGGGGAAGGATATGTTACATCCCCAATTTTTGTCTTGCTATACTTTTACTTTTACTTGGACTTAAGTAAATTTATTATGATGTTTAGATTAATGACAAAGAAAGACATGGATTATATTGAATGTCATTTATGAAATTATGGAAATGATTATGTTATTATCAATTTAATATTTGCATTATAAGATTTGATTTATTATTTGAATAATGATGCACTGATCATAATTTGTTTGGTAACAAGTTTGATACAGGATTACAGATTTTCATATGACTCTCAGAGAAAAGAGAGAGAGAGAGTATCTTTTGAGGAGAGAGATATAGACCTCGGGTTACAAGTGGTTTATTTGCCAAATCGAGTATTAAGCGTTTAATAGAAACATGAACCAATTTGTTGTGAGAGGTAAGTCTTGTCTTGTCAATTTACTTTTGTACCTAATCGACAGGTAGTCGATATTTTTCAATCTTTGTAAGTCGTAGGAAGTCGTCTTAGTCATTAGTAACATTAACAACGTCATTTGTGTGTGAGCTATGACTATTTACGTTTAACATAAATATTATGACGATATTGTTGTAAAATAGTCGTCTTATTATTCTTAAGTCACTTGAGGTGTTATAAACGATTCTTAACGTTAAGACGATTTCGTCGAGTTAAGAATATGTGATTATTATCAACAGATTATGATGGAGAGACAAGCTCAAACCAATCACATCATCCATAATCTTTGTTTAAATATTATTATTTTATTGATTAAACCATAACTATCTAATATAGAGGCGATGTTATGAGAATTATATTTTATGTAATCAAATATCTAAATGCCTTAGCATCGAATGAGGATAATACCTCATAAGGAGTCGATGGTGTTGTAGAAGCCAAAGGCTTATTTTTAGGAGAGTCTTAATTAGAAATAGAGGTGGGTCGAACCCCTATTGTGATCATTTAAAGATCAATAGTATTTAAGTGATGTGTCGACCTCTTTAAAGAGGGACCATGGTATTATTGTTACACTTGAGGAATTTTCCATATTTTGTACATTAACCAAAACATGTGTTATTCTCTGCTAATAAAATGGGATCGGTTGTAAACTGAATGAGGAGTGGTCTATTATAACTCTGATTACCTTCTGAATTTGAGGGAGTGATAGAAACTGATTCATTATGAGCAATGAAGAGTCATTAAACCCCATGACTCATTAAGGGCGAAAGGAGATAGGAATCGTGGTATAGGAGAATAGGACACACAGAGATATCATTGGGGGAAAATAGGAGGAAGAGATCGCTGTCGAAGCACAAAGGTGAAGGTGACATCATATAGGCCCGCTGGTCATTAGACTCTACAACAAATAACTCATTTGAGCCATCACTAGGTAATACTTAGGTCTGTGTTATGATATCAACAGAATTATCATGGTTCTTAACTTTCCTTGTATACTTATATAGGAGAATCGATATTATTACTTAGTCTGTCTATGATGATCAATTCATAGCCGCAAACTGTATAATGATTGTTTTCCATTATATGTTAAACCATTTGAAGTAATTATTATCACCATCATAGCTGGCTGGTCGACGCTCATAAAGGCTAAATAGTCTAAGTCAAATATTTGTACACTGTGTCGAAGTCTGATTGTTAAATGATTTGACTATGGAAATGAATCATTGTTCATTGTATTCCATTACAACCATAGAGGGTCTCCTTTTAAAGTTGACGTTTTATAGAAAAACCAGTCGATACAATGAGAAGGTTTGATATTGTGGTTGGCCGAGAGTTTGGTTATAAGATAGTTATACCACTCTTATACATATTAGTGCCATGAAGAACTAAGATAGGTTTTAACATAGGAGTAAGATGGCTAAATCCATGAGGTGAGTTAAAGGTAGTATAAAACCTTTTCGTGTTAAGTTAATAAACGTCTATTATGGTTTCTCTTCTAAGAGAACTTAGAAATCTTACTAAACTTAGGAAGCCACCATTATATAATCGAGTGATAACTCCATGGAAATGTTATGATAGAGGCATTAAGGTCCTTAGGACTATCCTTACTAAGTATTCTATAAATGAGAATATCTTTGTAGTAAAACTATTACAATGTGATTATACTAAGTTTAACTAGATAGGAACTTGAGTGGAATCATATTTGAGTTTATATTTTGTGACGGTTGATGTCATTACATAAAGGCAAGTTGAGAATATACATACTTTTTATATAATGAGTAATACCTATTATAGAACGAGAGTATGCTTAATTTTGTTATAGTTAAACTATGGGTTGTTTATTAACCTAGTCTCATAGCTATGAGTTTCGGATAATTCGAAATGTCATATTAGTCAAGGGTTATTATGAGAAACCTAGAGTCGAATCAAAACCAAATGACTAGATAAGACATATAGATTTGTCTAAGTTGGGGAAAAACTAATATCATGTCAAAATGATTTAACTGATGTATAAACATAGTTGATAAGGATAAACTGCACGAATACGACAGTATCCAAGTCGAGTAGGGGTGGGTGAACACAATGACGTTGTTCATTATGAACGAAATTGATAATAAAAACTTTGACCAAAGTAATGCAATTGTCTTCTCCATGCATTGTCGGTTCACTGTATCCGGATTGCTTATCTTATCAGAAATCATACTTAGCTAGAGGGAATCTAGGGTTGTATGTTTGATATAGTTGAGTAGGATACAACACTATGTACTCGGGAAAGGCAAATTACCACTGGTCACCTAAGGTCTATATCCCTCATGAAGGGTAGGGCCACTTCCTATGTGGAAGATGTGTGGGAGACCGTCGGTCTGTGGATGGAGGTAAATCACTGGAAAGATACTATCTCTCTCCAAGAAGAAGATGTGCCAGGACTTGTGATAAAGATGTAAAATATTCAGAAGTAGTATTTATTCCAAATTTGTCTATGTAATTGATTTACATTGTAAACTTTGTCATTAAGTAAGACATCATGATGTATTGTATTTTGTAAATGAAAAATCTTGTAATTATGGATATTTGATTATATGTTAAATAAAAGAAAAAATTTCTCTATCTCATTTTTACCTTGTTGAATTACTCTATGGTTAATTTTTCAGTTTTCCTATGTTATTAGAACTTGGATGTTACACTATCAATGTGTTTGCATGATCATCCTGGAGCAATTTAAGGTAGGAGTCACCTACCTTGTACATAGGATAATTAGGTGTTCTTGTTTTATTAGTTTTCCCTTTCAGTTTGTGTGTGTCTTTTGTTGTTTGTCTCATTTTTTTTCTTTGCATCCCTTTGTCTTCCCGGTGTGTTTCTTCATTTCCACTTGACTCTATTTTCCCAATGGCTAAAGCACTAATTCTTAACCAGAAATCTTAGGTTCCTCGATGTGTCTTTGTTAATCCTTGTCCCAGTTAGAGCCAACTATTGACCTCGTTTTGACAACACCAAATTTAAATTTTTTGTGTCGAAACAAGTGCATTCATGCATCCAAATGCCTTTGTTAAGTCACCTTTTTTTCGTAAATAGACAGCGTCGCATGTTTGCCGCATCAGTTATCATACTTGTCCATTTTTGAAATGTTGCATTCAATCTCATTTATGTCATTTCCTTGCATTAAAACTAGTATAGGTATATCAGTTTAGAGGAGAATCATCCATCGTTTTAGTTAAAATCCCAAAGACAATTGTCCAATTCATCAAGATTTGTGGCAAAATTAAATCTCCAAATCCATGAGTAATGGGAACAAATCCTTTTTACAGGGTATCATTGATTGTATTTTGCCTAATATGGCAAGTTTTCAAATCCATACGCCTTATGGTTTGGGAGAAATTAATCTTTTGACTTTCCGTCATCAGTTTATGGAAACAATTAAAATAGGAGTTTAATAGGAGCTGGAGCAAAATTGTTTAGTAGGGAGGTTTATTATATCATTATTGATAACATGGAAAGAGTCTAGGAGAAAATACTATCTCAATCAAAATTTATGCATCTTTCATCTTTTTCATGCTAGTAGAGTTGTCAGGTAGATTGTCATAAAATTTCTTAAAGTAATGTTGGACATTTTCAAGTTATAAAAAATTGATAAGTTGGTAATCATTATCAGATAAGGTCATCACATTGTTGAAGAAATCACCTTGAAACTAATGAGTGATTGCAAAAGCACAAAATGTTTATTCCAAGAGGTTATTAATTCAAAGTTGCATTCCAATGGTCAATACAAGGATTTAAATGTCGATGGAGGTTTTGAAAAAGCACAAGTTCTGAGCATGAAGGTTGTGAATAAAGAAAAGTGTTCTAAAATTCATTGTCTATTGCAATTTCCAACTTTCAAAAATTCCTAAGTTGTGAGGAGTCTGTAAAAAGCCGATGACCAACTTAGAAATTTTCACAAGTTAAAAATCACATGCAAAATAGGAGTACAGAAAATCTAAAAAGAGTTAGTTATTTTGACTTGTAGATTTTGCTAACTTATTTCGGCCAATTAAAAGAGAAGTGTTAACTAATTTTTAATATTTAAAGGGAATTTGATAAGTTGTGGATTCGACTAACTTGTGAAATGCATCTCAACTACCTCCACGTCCCATAAATCCACCCCCATTCGTGTGAAATGACTATTACTTCACTAAGATACTAAAGAAAAGATTCCATGAAAGGGTTGTTATTTTGGCTAAGTTTTAATTCCATCTATTCCAAAGGTGAGTGCAGTGGTGGAAGGTAGTATCCTCTTAAATGAATTCGTTATCACCTTTGTTGAAAAGGCATTACAAATCCTTCACCCAAATACAATTCACAGGTGTAAACCATGATTCCACAATCTTTGCTAGCATCCTCTCTGCCTGTGGATGAATGGGAACTTTAGGAAAGTGTACGGATATCCATAAAAACCTAAATGAATGAGGTCATTCCTAGATACTATAGTTGGCGATGCTCTGTCAAACATGCTTGCAAACCGTGAAAGAATAGACAAAGTGCATATTATTTGGAAGTCTGCCTCAAAGAGATGCCATTGAATGGAATGTAATGATTGAAGGTTACGTACAAAATGTATTTGTTGAAGATTATTTAAAAAAAATTCAACCAAATGCAACCCTTACCAGCATCCTCACGGCCTATACCACTATTGTAACTTCTGAAAATGGTATGGACATCCATAAAGCAATAATAAAAGAAGCAAAAACATTCACAGAAAGTCACATGCGAAATCTTTGTGAAACAAAGCATTCTTGGGCTCTTGGAAGAGATGTTGCTAGAGCTTTTGGTGAAAGTTTTTAGGTGGACTATGTATTGAAATATGGATTCCATCAGAGTTTACCCAGACTAGAGGCAAGATCTTATATCAAAGGTTTCTAGCTTGTAAATAAACTCAGTTGGTGAATACACTTTGCAGGTTTCCATTTATGAAAAATGACAAGTATCTTGAGCTAGCTAAATTGGACTTCAATTCAATGTAGTCCATACACCAAAAAGAGCTTCAACAAGTCTGGTGGATAGATTCTAGCTTTAGAAAGCTGAAATTCACTCAAGAGATATATTTCATGGTGGCAATTGGCATGCTTGAACCTGAATATGGTGACTATATAATTGCCTTTACAAAAGTTGGTTGTCTTTTTGTAGTTTTGGATGACCCATATGATAAGTATAGCTCTTTTGAAGAGATTATTGTTGTCATATTTTTCCTAGCCCCAAAATATTCCTGTTTCCCTCCTTCTATCGAAGAAATCCGATCAGAGAAAGCCTAAATGGAAGGAGAGAAAGCTCAAATTATTCAATTACTCATGCTCTGCCTTGCCAAATTTCCCAAAATCCCACCTAGAGAATCTTTGACAAAAACCCAGAAACCTTTTGTCCTCAAGTGCTTCCCATCGCAGGGTTTCTCAGTTTCATACAAAGAAAAGATAGATGCATTTTTGAATGTATATTCACATATACATTCGCCAATGTATGTTTGGAACATACATTCGCGTTATGCAAAGGCCTAGATGCAAGGGGTTAAACATACAAGTGCTGATGCACATCGGCCTTCAAGAAAGTGAAAAATGATTGTATGCATCTTTGTATGCACATCGGGTTTGTATGTGCATTTTGGGAATCTGTCGCAGATTCCCAGAATATTCTACGCTTGTATATCAAGATAGAATGTATATCAGGTTTGTATGTTTGCACATACAATGGGTATATACAATGAAAAAGGATACAAGGCCGATGTACATGCATTCGCTACAGTGAAAGGGTCACATGCAAGGGCAAAGATACAAGGGCGACATGCATGCAAAAGATCACATACAAGTGAGAATGTATATCGCCAACATACAAGTCCAACATGCAAGGCCGATATACAAAGATGATATGCATCATCTACAATTGTTTGTATATGCGCATTGTATTTGTGATATACAAATGGATCACATGCAGGAGTGAATGTACATTACCGATATGCAAAGAAGGAGGAAAGCAAGTCAAACATACAAAGGCTGATGTACATTTGCAATGTACATCGACAGAATATACAAAGGACTTTTGCCAAAGGTACAAAGAGATATGCATGTGCGATATAGTAAGGTAGTTGTAACAGTGGCTTGTATATTTTGCTTTGTATGTTTGCATATACAAAGCCGATATACAAGGAGTTACATACAAGGCCCGGACCCGATAGCATTTTCAACTTGCTTTATAATCTTTTGAAGTCCGTAGCTTTTATATGTGCATTGTATATGTGATATACAAGGCAAAGATACAACGGTGACATACAACCTGGACCTGTTCTAATGTTCAAATATGGCCGATATCTTTTGAGTTCCACAGTGTATGCATATTTTCGTTTGTATGTTTGCATATACAATAGCATATACAAAGGTCAGATGCATGGGATTTAGGCGAGACATTATGCATCGATAGTTCATTTTTAAGTTTTTCTGAAGGCCAATGGAGGATACAGTTCTTTAGCGATGGGTCCCAACTTCAGTGCGGCGGCGAATCAGGTGGTACCACGTGGCAGTGGCGAATGCATATACAAGGGTCGTTGCACATGCAAAGGTATTTTTAAAGGGAATTTCAGGGCCTATGCAAGTCAGTTTGAATATGCAAAGAGGAAAAAGGCGCGGTTGCACCAAGTAGAGATAAGTGCAGTTGCCATTGTATATACAATGGTGAGATACAGCGATATACAGGCATAGATGCAAAGCAATATATACACATAGTTGACTGCAACTTTGACCGCTTGTATCTCCTCTATTTTAGCGAATTTCCACATGCTGCAAAAGGCAAAAGTGCTTTTTTTTCCTCCTCTTTCATTTGGTGGGCTTCTAAGATGATTATTTTCACTTTCAAGTTTGGATCTAGCTTTGCATGCTCAGCCGATAGGACGTCTCAGCAGTCTTTTGGCATGCATCGAGGCTTTTCTTTTCTTAGTAGCTCCGGTTGGTGATTCTTGCAGGTGCATTCATGGCATATGGCTTCTCTCATCAATGTGCATGGGCTCTATGTCTTACAGGGCTGATCTTCATGTGTTGGGTGACGACTTTGGAGGTTTCTTCTTCAATGCCATGTCCTGTCTTGCTTTCTGGCAGTCATTTTCTATGGTTTTGGTCCTGGCAGCGGCATGGTTCCTGTCCCTTCACCATGCCTCTGCTCGTGCACCTTCATTCTGGCATTAATGACCTCAGATCCGTGGAGCAACAACTCCATGCTTTTCTGCGTAGGGGTCCGACCTATAAAAAGAATGAAAACTCTTTAGTAAAGGGGGATGGTTTTATTGGGGGCTGTTATGCTGCCAAAATTTTTGTAGTCAGATTTCTTCTGCTATTGAACATTTCTATATTGTAATGGTCTTTGGCCTTCATGATTAATATATGCATGATTTCTTGCCTCTCTTGTGTCTTGATTTCTATGTTTTAATTAAAGTTACTGCTTGTTCTATAAGTAAAACAGCTCCTCTGCAAGTTTAACCTTCATACCGAAGCCTTAATCAGTCATAGGTCTGTGTGAATCTCTTTCATCATTGAAATCATTGTTGTGTCTACACCAAGACTACCATCACTCACTAAATCTGGTGTATCACTCCTTTCCATTTCAGTTTCCTTCTAACCCTTTTCCCCTGCGAAATATCAACACTAGATTTAGTTGCACTACTCTAAGTAATAGGCTTAGAAAGAGGAACTAGCCTTCTCTGGAGGTCTGATCTCAACTTGTATGGTCCCACACTTCAAGATCATTCCCATTGTATCTCCAGATTGCTAGGTTTTTACAACTACAGCAAGGGTGCAAATCTAGGTGATAACAGTTTTCTGGCATGCTCGATGGGACTGTGAAGTCCATTTTATACATTTTGGTACTGTTGTTTAGTGTGTGTAGCAATAGTTTCAGCGTTTTAGAGGTATTTTCTTTACACATCTGGTGACTCTAGAGAGATTATCTACTAGTTTCAGTAGTTCAAGTGCTAGTATGATTCAAATTTTAATCAAGAAAATGTACTCTATTGTGATTTTCCATCTTTTTGAGTGATAGGCATGTCTATGTTTCATGGGAATATGCCTTATAACCCTCCATTCCATGAAGATCCTACTCATACCTCTTCTTATCAGCCATATCTAAGTAATCATGCTGCTAGTTTTGTCCAAAATAGCCCTGTGATTGCAAGTAGCCAGCAGATCCAACATGCTTACCACCCACCCACCCTTGCTCAAACTTCATTTTAGTCCATGTCTGCTCAAAATCACCCTCAAGAAAATAACTTCATGCCAGACCAGCACACTTATCACCACAGTCGATCTCAAAATTTGGACAACTTGGAGATTGGTGATATCAAAAGCATATTGATGGACTGGACTCAGCAGCTGGGCAAAATCAAGCGGCAACAACAGTTTGAGTTGTAGCAGGAGTATAGTATGCAACAGGAGGAGCTTGCTTATCAAGTTCATATTCATCAGAGAGAGGTGGAGGCACAAATGTATGAAGAGGAATGCTTGAATAGGTAGATTACTGCCCAAGAAGAGCAAATAAGGTAATTAATAACTCAGGTTCGAGAACCTGAGGTCCAAAACCCTTCTCCTCTTCCTAATCTCAAGCAAATCCACACTATTAGTCAAGATGGGCCTACCAATGAGCCTTCTCCAATGTTTGAAATCCCAAGTTTCAGGCAGCCTTCTACCTTTAAGGTTCCAAGTTAGAAAGAGCCATCTTTTTCACCCTGTGAAGACCCTCCACCAAATATACAAACAGAACCATGCTCTAGCATCCAGCTAGCAGAAGAAGAGCAAAAGAGGTTTTTGTTTGCTCCATTTCAAAGGTTGGAAACTCAATCAGCTGTTTCTTTTCCAAATCCATTCTTTGAAGAGGAGGTTTCCAAGTTCAAAATACCAATCTTCAAGCAAGGTGAGTCTCATAAGTCTCCTAAATTGAATATTCCAAGTTTTAGAGGGTCTCATCCACTGAAAGAACATATATTTGAACAAGAACAGCATCTATGTCTGCAAGAGACCAAGCCAATTCCTCAGGTTTCCTTGTCGGATCAGCCTTCTTGTCCTTTTACTATCCATCTTTGTCCAGGTGGACCTATTGTCTATCAAGATAGCCGGTTTAGTGGACAAAAGAAGGAGTTTCCTGAGATAAAAGAAGAACCTGTTGCTCATGAGCCTATATGTGATAAAGAAGAGGAAAAATTAGGCATCTTGCAAGAAGAAAATGAACATGATCAGTCAGGACAACAAGTTAAGAAGCTTGAAAAAGATATCGAAAGCAATGATTTCATGTTTGTATTCAATGAACTCCGTTCTTTTATTGAGTTGAATGAGCAGGGAAAGGTTAAACAATCTGATAAGTTGCTGACAAAAGATAATCAATGTGATAATCAAGTCTTGAAGCAGCTGAAAGATGAAAATGAACATGAGGAAAGGATGTTTCATGAGAATGACAAAGCTCATCTAGATTTAATGCAAAGCCATGAGTTAGATGAGAACATGTTTTCAAGGATCATTGAGGTTTTTTGCTCTAACATCAATGATAAGCTACCATCATATGAGCTAGCAACATGCAATCAGCCTATTCAGATCAAAGAGGCAGGCATTCCTTCATTACATTCATGTGAACCAACTCTTCCACATTAGATTGAGGTTGAGATAGAGGGTGAAACAACATCTTTGGAGGAAGGAAATCTTACACTGCAAATGGGGCATTCCAATCAGCAAGATGAGGAATCGGCAATACATGAGAAAGAAGCCAGCAAAGACAGAGTGAGGTTCATTAGTTCAAATGGATGTCCTATCAAACATATAGCTCAATTCAAGCCTAACAAGGTGTTATCAGTCATGCTCGTACCTAAGGAGAGGATTGAAACTGAGGAGTAGCATGTCCAATCTGCTTAAATGCCTCAGAATAGCAGCAAGCATGATCAAAATCATGAGGTAGGTGGACTTGTTTTCCTTCTCCAAAGCTCATTCCAACAGTTGGTAATACTTTTGTCAATTGTCCACCTCCTTGAGGTTGCTTATGAGCATGCGATATATTGTAAATTGTTGAGGAGGGGCAGTTACTTTCAAGAACTAGTTAATGGCTTTGTTTAAGGTCACCTCTGACTGGTTAGTTTAGGATTAGAGGAGGTTTTATTTCAGTTTTAGGTTTCTTGCTTTCAATAAGTGTTGTTGCACAATAGTTTAGATACCTTTTGTTTTCCCTAAGTGTTGTCTAGCACAGCTAGATGAGTTGCTTTCAGCAATTTTGTTTGGGCTTTGGTCTTCCTGTGTTCTTCATTACTGTCATGCTGAGGTACTAAGGTCAAGAGGTTTGTCAAAGGTATTTTCAGTCTCTTTTTGACTCCATGCCCAATGGTTGCTATAAGGCCACTGATCATTTGTTTAGCAGGAAAACACCCCTGAGAGGTTGCCAAAGTTGTTGTCATATTTTGCCTAGCCCCAAAATATTCATGTTTCCCTCCTTCTATCGAAGAAATCCAATCAGAGAAAGCCTAAATGAAAGGAGAGAAATCTCAAATTCTTCAATTACTCATGCTCTGCCTTGCCAAATTTTCCAAAATCCCGCCTGGAGAATCTTTGACAAAAACCCAGAAACCTTTTGTCCTCAAGTGCTTCCCATCGCAGGGTTTCTCAGTTTCATACAAGGAAAAGATAGATGCATTTTTGAATGTATATTCGCATATACATTCACCAATGTATGTTTGGAACATACATTCGCATTATGCAAAGGCCTAGATGCAAGGGGTTAAACATACAAGGTTGACATACAAGTGTTAATGTACATCAGCCTTCAAGAAAGTGAAAAATGATTGTATGCATCTTTGTATGCACATCGGGTTTGTATGTGCATTTGGGGAATCTGTCGCAGATTCCTAGAATATTCTGTGCTTGTATATCAGGATAGAATGTATATCAGGTTTGTATGTTTGCACATACAATGGGTATATACAATGAAAAAGGATACAAGGCCGACATACATGCATTCGCTACAGTGAAAGGGTCACATGCGAGGGCAAAGATACAAGGGCGACATGCATGCAAAAGATCACATACAAGTGAGAATGTACAGTGGAATGTATATCGCCAACATACAAGTCCAACATGCAAGGCCGATATACAAATATGATATGCATCAGCTACAGTTGTTTGTATATGCGCATTGTATTTGTGATATACAAATGGATCGCACGCAGGAGTGAATGTACATTGCCGATATGCAAAGAAGAAGGCAAGTCAAACATACAAAGGCCGATGTACATTTGCAATGTACATCGACAGAATATACAAAAGAGTTTCACCAAATGTACAAAGAGATATGCATGTGCGATATAGTAAGGTAGTTGTAACAGTGGCTTGTATATTTCACTTTGTATATTTGCATATACAAAGCTGATATACAAGGAGTTACATACAAGGCCCGGACCCGATAGCATTTTCAACTTTCTTTATAATCTTTTGAAGTCTGTAGCTTGTATATACGCATTGTATATGCGATATACAAGGCAAAGATACAATGGAGACATACAACCTGGACCTGTTCTAAAGTTCAAATATGGCTGATATCTTTTGAGTTCCAAGTGTATGCATATTTTCTTTTGTATGTTTACATATACAACAGCATATACAAAGGTCGGATGCATGGGATTTCGGCAAGACATTATGCATCGGCAGCTCATTTTTAAGTTTTTCTGAAGGCTGATGGAGGATGCAGTTCTTCAGTGATGGGTCCCAGCTTCAGTGCGGCGGTGAATGAGGTGGTGCCACGTGGCAGTGGTGAATGCATATACAAGGGCCATTGCACATGCAAAGGTATTTTTAAAGGGAATTTCAGGGCATATGCAAGTTAGTTTCAATATGCAAAGAGGAAAAAGGTGTGGTTGCACCAAGTAGAGATAAGTACAGTTGCCATTGTATATACAATGGCGAGATACAGCGATATACAGGCACAGATGCAAAGTGATATATACACATAGTTGACTGTAACTTTGACCGCCCGTATCTCCTCCATTTTAGCAAATTTCCACATGCTGCAAAAGGCAAAAGTGCTTGTTTTTTCCTCCTCTTTCATTTCGCAGGCTTCTGAGGTGATTATTTTCACTTTCAAGTTTGGATCTAGCTTTGCATGCTTGACCGATAGGATATCTCAACGGTCTTTTGGCGTGCATTGAGGCTTTTCTTTTCTTAGTAGCTCCGGTTGGTGATTCTTGCAAGTGCATTCATGGCGTATGGCTTCTCTCATCAATATGCATGGGCTCTATGTCTTACAGGGCCAATCTCTGTGTGTTGGGCGGTGACTTTGGAGGTTTCTTCTTCAATGCCCTGTCCTGTCTTGCTTTCTGGCAGTCGTTTTCTATGGTTTTGGTCCTGGCAACGGCATGGTCCCTATCCCTTCACCACGCCTCTGCCCATGCACCTTTGTTCTAGCATTAATGACCTCAAATCCATGGAGCAGCGACTCCATGCTTTTCTGTGCAGGGGTCCGACCTATAAAAAGAATGAAAACTCTTTTGTAAAGGGGGATGGTTTTATTGGGGGTTGTTATGCTGCCAAAATTTTTGTAGTCAGATTTCTTCTGCTATTGAACATTTTTGTATTGTAATGGTCTTTGGCCTTCATGATTAATATATGCATGATTTCTTGCCTCTCTTGTGTCTTGATTTCTGTGTTTTAATTGAAGTTACTACTTGTTCTGTGAGTAAAACAACTCCTCTGTAAGTTTAACCTTCATACCGAAGCCTTAATCAGTCATAGGTCTATGTGAATCTCCTTCATCATTGAAATCATTGTTGTGTCTACACCAAGACTACCATCACTCACTAAATCTGGTGTATCACTCCTTTCCATTTCAGTTTCCTTCTAACCCTTTCCCCCTACGAAATATTAGCACTAGATTTAGTTGCACTGCTCTAAGTAATAGGCTTAGAAAGAGGAACCAGCCTTCTCTGGAGGTCTAATCTCAACTTGCAAGGT
This sequence comes from Cunninghamia lanceolata, assembly GCA_027924645.1. Classification (NCBI taxonomy): domain Eukaryota; kingdom Viridiplantae; phylum Streptophyta; class Pinopsida; order Cupressales; family Cupressaceae; genus Cunninghamia; species Cunninghamia lanceolata. The sequence goes on along the minus strand of BSBN01001198.1, from coordinate 742,300 downwards.
CCCACACTTCAAGATCATTCCCATTGTATCTCCAGATTGCTAGGGTTTTACAACTACAGCAAGGGTGCAAATCTGGGTGATAACAATTATATTATTCAATGAAGCATTTAAAAGGCGGGATTTAAATATACTAGATCACATGCTCGAGCACATAAAAATATGCTTCCTTGGACTATACAATACAGTCAATGAGTTAGCGGAGAAAGCTTGTATAGTGTAAGGGCATGACATGCTTAAATACTAAAAAAATTGTGGAAGGTTCAACTTGAAGCCTTCACCAAATAACCAGAATGGTGCAAACATAAGTATGTGCCTCAATGGGATGAGTACATAGATGTGTCTAAAGTTTCAGGAGGTTTTGGTGCAACTATTCTCACTTCCATCCATTTAATGGGAGAAGTTATTATTGATAATATTTTGTGTCAAATTGATGAGAGATAAAAACCTCTCCATCTCATGTGCCTAACCATAAGGCTAGTCAATGATACCAAAACATTTATGGTTGAAAGAGAATGTGGTGAGCTTGATTCTACAATAGAATGTTATATGAATGGTAATCCCAGGATCTCAAAAGAAGCAACTTTAGACCAAGTTTATGGTGTCATTGAAGATGGCCTTATTGAATTGAACCAAGAATTGTTCAAGTTTACTCAAGTGTCAATATGCTTTAAAATTTTACTTCTCAATTCAGCAAGATTGTCTTGACACTTTCATACTAATTATTGCCTTAAGTACATGGACTTGAGAATTACATGATTTAGCTATATTCCAATTTTGTGGAATCCCATAGATCATGGCTTTAGGAATGATAGAAATTTGTTATAATGATACACAAGTATTCAGAAGAGTTGTCAAGATCTAATGAGGTTTGACTTCCAAAATGCAGCATACGGAGATGCGAGGTATCTTAATGAAACCCATAACTCAAAAATTACAAGTTTCTAGATACAAAAGTGACTTATGTCACTTATTGTAACTAAAAGTTAGAAAACAAACCTTATTTCAAGAAAAGTTATGTAAAACATAAACAAAAAGAAGATTTATTATTTTATTGTATTTCAAAAAGGTAGTTACGAAATAGTTAGGAAGTAGTTACAAATCAATTATGGACTGAGAGGATATAAATGCAATGCTTTCAATTAATGTAAATGGGGGTTCCATTGTTCTAGTCCTTTTTGTTGTTTTAGCAGATCTGGGGAAAAATAGAGGGTTTTATAGTTTCATGCTTTGTACAGAAAGGTTTCTAAAGTTGTGTAACTTCAAGGAAATAATAGAGAAAGCATTTAATTCTTATGTTTTAGGTGTTTTTTTGTATTATGATTACTAAGTTTTCATATGTTAAATTAGTAATCTCTTCATGTTGTTGTGTGAACTATTGACAATTTATTGGAGCATTTACATAATATGCAATATGTGTATGAAAATGTAGTTATATTCCTAGTATCTTGATTTAAATGTTGTTCATGCAAACCCATATCTTTGTATGATGAGGTTCATGTATTGTTCTTCTATTATTGTCATGCTATCATATATTTTATTGTGAAAACCTATCATATAAATTTGGGAACATAGTTTCCAATTTTGTGATATGTTTTGTTGGTTTTAAATAAATCTTTGAAACTCGAATTAGTATTTGTAAGTTTACAACTAGGGTTTTTGTAAGTATTTTTCCATCAATTTCTCCTTTTCCGTACCTTTTGGTATTTATGGTTAAAATACCATAGAAACCCCTAATTTGATCATACGAGGGAACTATCCCTCTCAAACGCAGAGGAAGACGACTACTCCATAGAGATCTCTCCAACTATTGGCATGTTTGTCTTTGTTCTTTAGGCAAAAAAGAGTCATTCTTGAAGATATAATCACAGTGACAAATCTATTTACCAATAAATTTTTGGTGACTCTACTAGGGAGTGAAGTGTTAGTGTGTTCTATTCCTAAGAAATATAAAGTTACCTCCCCAAAAAAATAGATCGGTGACTCTATCTAAAAGTTGAAACTGGAATAATGAATTGGTATCAAGAAATTTGGAGGTGTAACTTTCTGTTTCCTGAATCGATATTTGACGGTGACAATTATGATGAAGAAAATTATTCTTTTTTTGTGTACCTACCTTAGAAAAATCAAATTCTTATTGAAATCAAGCAACTTTAATTCCTAAAAAGATTCTATATAGTGGCATGCAATTTGCTTCTAATAAGGTACACCCTTCTTTGTTTCAAACACTACAAAAGATTGAAGAAAAAGATGGAAAAGACACCTGTTTTCTTGCTCAAGATCATTAATTCTTACTAAAAAGAAGTTATACATCCCAAGATAAAGAAGATTGTGCTAAGGTATATCATTTGTATGATGAGAAGGGCATTGTTTAGGCAATTTTTTTTCTACGAATGAACTTGTGTCTAAAGAAATGTCCTGTAATCAAAGAGTTGAAAGAGACTCATCAGGACATGCATGCATCAAAGAAGAAGTTATTGCATCTCCTCACGAGAACACATGCCCAATTAAGCAAGATCAAAAAGGAGTGGTGGAAATTGAAAGAAAAGATTGTATTGAAACATGCCATCAATATTGTGAAGATTGCAATAATGAAGGAGTCTTTTTGAATAATGATATTGTTACCATTTCTTTGAAGAATATCACTCCTCATTGTGTTCATTCAGAAAATATGACAACTTACTCTGGCTCCATGACTATAACCTCCAAGGAAAATTTTCATGATGTGGGTGTAAAAGAAATTTTTGACCAAAATGAAAGTAGAGAATATGAAGAAGAGCCACCGAATGTTCTCCCAACATGCATGTAGCCACAACTTGAAAATAATGATGAAAAACATAATGTCTCAAGAAAAATCTCGTGATGGTTTCATCTGAAGTTGGTGTCTCAATGCTCTTGATGATGATTCCTTCCATGGAGAAGATGCTTGTATTCATCCTTCACTAACATGGAAGAAAAATAAAACCCCATTAATGAAATCAGAGGTATGAATTCAGTCTTTTCCACCTTCACAAACATTGAACAATGAATTTTTTGATATTGTTCTCCTAAAGAAAGATAAAACCTCTTGGATGAGAAATGACCATATACTCTTTAAAGAAGTTGTCCATAAAGTGACTCTGCAACTTGAACTAATAGAAGTTTCAAATCATCTATTATCAATTAGAGAAGAGATTTCCTTGCCTAAAGTCGAACCTACATAAAAAGAGTTTAAGAAGAGACTTATCCTTAAAACTCCTTGTTTTGAAAAACCCATGCTTTCATCACAATGTTCTATTCCTTTGAACGTCAATTTATTGAATAAAGTACAAAAAAGTGCATGATGATGTTGAAAAATGTAGTTTGGATGATCACATTAATAGAAGAGATAAAATTTCTAATTTATAAAGGACACACTTGGGAATTTCAAGTGTTTAAGAAACTTATAACAACCAATGTATTCCTTCTTCTTTCTAGTCATCTTCAAACAATGTTGAGTAGTCTCAGGGTTTTCTCATTCAAAGTTGTTGCCCAGACACTACAGATGATGACTTTTCTTGTAAAGGAGTCATTTATTTCTTCACCACTGATAAAAGAAGATTCTTTGATTGATGAAACTAATGATGCACATTTGCCACCTACAGCTCATGTTCTATCATCATCTAATAAAGAGGCTTCTGAATTAAATGCACTTAATGAAGACTGGGTTTCATTTAGAAATGATGATTTTTCACTTCCAGAAGTTGATGTTTATAAGGTAGATTTACAAGCTAAATCAGGTGACGATTTCATTTGTAGCAAAGATATTTTTCCTAATTCTCTATCAGCTATGGATGAAAACATTTATGTAGGTCAGTCTCAAAATACAAACTTGTTATCCTTTTCTCTTGTTTCATCTTCTACACCCTCATTACATCCTTTGCAATCCCTGTATCAATTAGAGCTAGTTGTTGACCTTGTTTCAACAACACCAAATTTAAACTTTGTGTCAAAATAATAAGTGCCTTCACGCATCCAAATGCCTATGTTAAGTCACCTTTTGGTCATAAATAGATAACATTGCATGTTTCCCACATCAATTGTCATACTCGCCCATAGTTGAAATGTTGCATTCAATCTCATTTATGGCATTTCCTTGCATTGAAACTAGTATAGGTACAACATTTCAGAGGAGAATCATCCATCGTTGTAGTTAAAATCCAAAAGGCAATTGTCCAATTCATCAAGATTTGCGGCAAAATTAAATCTCCAAATCCATGAGTAATGGGAACAACTCCCTTTTATGGGGTATCATTGACTGTATTTCACCTAATATGGCAAGTTTTCAAATCCATACGCCTTATGGTTTGGGAGAAATTAATCTTCTAACTTTCTGTCGTTGGTTTATGAAAAAAATTAAAATAGGAATTTTATGGGAGCTGGAGAAAAACCGTTTGGTAGGGAGGTTTATTATATCATTATTGATAATGTGGCAAGAGGTCAAGAGAAAATACTATCTCAGTCAAAATTTATGCATCTTTTGTCTTTTTCATGCTTGCAGAGTTATTAGGTAGATTGTCATAAAATTTCTTGAAGTAATGTCAGACATTTTCAAGTTATAAAAATCCATAAGTTGGTAATCATAATCAAATAAGGTCATTGCATCATCGAAAAAATCACCTTGAAATTGATAAGTGATTGAAAAAAGCACGAAATGTTTATTCTGAGAGGTTATTAATTCAAAGTTGCATTCCAAAGGTCAATATAATGATTTAACTGTCGATGGAGGTTTTGAAAAAGCACAAGTTCTGTGTTAGGATTAAGGTGCCATCAACCTTGTAAATCCTATGTAATTTATTATTCCTATTATTGTTTGTAAATCACCCATAAGGGATGAGAGGTTTCACCAGTAGCAATCTTGTTTCGACCGCATGTTTATATCTAGTACTCGACACTAATTCATACATGAAGGGGGGTCGTAAGGGGCTTCCCCCCTATGAGGGGTCCTGGGGGATCATCCCCCTGGCAAGGTGTCTAGGAGCTACGCACCCTGTCGGGGGTTTGGGGGAAGCACCCCAAAACCACATTTTATTTATAATTTATCATTGTAAACCTAGACCATTCATCATTAGGTCATAGATCTGATGGTCAATATTATGTCAGTTTTCTTGCCCTAGAAGGCAACCCCTTTTATAAGGATATTTGTACTACATTTTTAGCAGAGTTGAGAGTAATATGCACCAATGGATTGAAGGCTAAAGAAGAAGAGAAAGTGCATGTATTGTAATCTCATATTTGAAGATAATACAACTTGGAGCCTCTTTTCTTGGTGGAGTTTTTTACCTGAAAGGGTTTTCTCCACGTTACAAACTGTGTTATGTGTACAGTTCTTAATGCATGTTATTTTTGTGTAGTGGGTTTTATTTCTATTGCAATCTCCATTGATTCTATATTATTTAAAGGAAATTAATAAGGTTTGAATCATATTTCTGTTGTGTGGTTTGCACCTTCATTTCTAACATTCTGAGCATGAAGGTTCTGAATAAAGCAAAGTGTTTTAAAATTTACTAGTCTATTGCAATTTCTAACTTTCAAAAATTCCTAAGTTGTGAGGAGTCTTCAAAAGGTCGATGACCAACTTAGAAATTTTCACAAGTTAAAAATCACATGCAAAATAGGAGTACAAAAAGTAGGTTATTTTAACTTGTGAAAATAGTTAGTTAGTTTGACTTATAGATTTCACTAACTTGTTTCAATCAATTAAAAGAGAAGTGTTAACTAATATTTTTAATATTTAAAGGGAAGTTGATGAGTTGTGGATTCAACTAACCTGTGAGATGCATCTCAACTACCTCCATGTCCCACAAAGCCACCCCCATTCGTTTGAAATAACTATTACTTCACCAAGATACTAAAGAAAAGATTACATGAATGGGTTGTTATTTTGGCTAAGTTTTAATTCCATCTATTCTAAAGGTCCATATAGTGGTGGAAGGCAATATCCTCTCAAATGAATTCTTTATCATATTTTTTGAAAAGGCATTACAAATCCTTCACCCAAATACAATTAGCAGGTGTAAAGCCATGATTCCATAATCTTTTCTCACATCCTCTCTGCCTGTGGATGAATGAGAACTTTAGGACAACATAAGGATATCCATAAAAACCTAAATGAATGAGGTTGTTCCCAGATTTATAGTTGGTAATGCTCTGTTAAACATGCTTGCAAACCATGGAAGCATAGACAAAGTGCATACTATTTGGAAGTCTGCCTCAAAGAGATGCCATCAAATAGAATGTAATGATTGAAGGTTATTTACAAAATGCATTTGTTGAAGATTATTTTAAAAAAATTCAAACAAATGCAACCCTTACTAGCATTCTCATGGCCTATACCAATATTGTAACTTTTGAAAATGGTATGGACATCCATAAAGCGATAATAAAAGAAGCAAAAACATTCACAAAATGTCACATGCGAAATCTTTGTGAAACAAAGCATTCTTGGGCTCCCGAAAAAGATGTTGCTAGAGCTTTTGGTGAAAGTTTTCAAGTGGACTATATATTGAAATATGGATTCCATCAGAGTTTACCCAGACTAGAGGAAAGATCTTATATCAAAGGTTTCTAGTTTGCAAATAAACTTAGTTAGTGAATACACTTTGTAGGTTACCATTTATAAATAATGACAAGTATCTAAGTGAGTTGGCTAAATTGGACTTCAATACAATGTACTCCGTACATCAAAAGAGCTTCAACAAGTTTAGTGGATAGATTTTGGCTTTAGAAAGTTGAAATTAACTTGAGAGATATATTTCATGGTGGCAACTAGCATGCTTGAACCTGGATATGGTGACTATATAGAATTGTCTTTACAAAAGTTGGTTGTCTTCTTGTAGTTTTGGATGACCTATATGATAAGTATAGCTCTTCTGAAGAGATTATATTATTCAATGAAGCATCTAAAAGGTGGGATTTAAATATACTAGATCACATGCCCGAGCACATACAAATATGTTTCCTTGGACTATACAATATAGTCAATGAGTTAGTGAAGAAAGCTTGTAAAGTGCAAGGGCATGACATGCTTAAATACCTTTAAAAATTTGTGGAAGGTTCAACTTGAAGCAAGTTCACCAAAGAAGTAGAATAGTCCAAACATAAGTATGTGCCTCGATGGAATGAGTGCACAGATGTGTCTAAAGTTTCAGGAGGTTTTGGTATAACTATTCTCACTTCCATCCTTTTGATGGGAGAAGTTATTAAGTATGATAATATTTTGTGTCAAACTGATGAGAGATCAAAACCTCTCCATCTCATGTTCCTAACCATAAGTCTAGTCAATGATACCAAAACATTCATGGTTTAAATATTATGTGGTGAGATCACTTCTACAATAGAATGTTGTATGAAGGACAATCCTAGGATCTCAGAAGAAGCAACTTTAGACCATGTTTATAGTATCATTAAAGATGACCTTATTGAATTGAACCAAGCAAGTTTACTCAAGTGTCAGGATGCTTTAAAATTTTATTCCTCAATTCAACAAGATTGTCTCGTCACTTTCATGCTACTAATTGCCTTAAGTACATGGACTAGAGCATTACATGATTTAGCTATATTCTGATTTTGCAGAATCCCACAGATCATGGATTTAGGAATGATAGAATTTTTTTATAATGATTCACAAGTATTCAGAAGAGTTGTCAAGATCTAGCGAGGTTTGACTTCCAAAATGGAGTAGACGAAGATGGAAAGTATCTTAGTGAAACCCATAACTCGAAAGTTATAATTTTCTAGTTACCTTTTTGTAAAAGTGACTTAAGTCACTTATTGTAACTAAAAGTTAGAAAATGAACCTTATTTCTAGAAAAGTTATGTAAAACATAACCAAAAAGAAGATTTATTATTTTATTGTATTTCAAAAAGGTAGTTATGAAATAGTTAGGAAGTAGTTACAAATCGGTTATGGGATGAGATGCTATAAATGCAATGCTTTCAAATGTAAATGGGGGTTCCATTCTTCCAGTCATTTCTTCTATTTTAGAAGAACTAGGGAAAAAAAGAGGGTTTTCTAGTTTCACACTTTGTATAGAAAGGTTTATGAAGTTGTGTAACTTCAATGAAATAATAGAGAAAGCATTTAATTCTTATGTTTTAAGTTTTTTCTATATTATGATTACTAAGTTTTCATATGTTAAATTAGTAATCTCTTTGAATGTCATGTGTGAACTATTGATCATTTGTTGGAGCATTTGCATATTGTGCAATATGTGTACGAAAATATAGTTATAATCCTGGTATCTCAATTTAAATGTTGGTCATGCAAACCCATATCTTTGTATGATGAGATTCGTGTGTTGTTCTTCTATTATTGTCACAGTACATCATATATTTTATTGTGAAAACTTATCATATAAATCTGGGAACGTAGTTTCCAATTTTGTGATATGTTTTGTTGGTTTTAAATAAATCTGTGAAACTCAAGTTAGTATTTGTAAGTTTACAATTAGGGTTTATATAAGTCTTTTTCCATCAATTTCTCCTTTTCCTTGCCTTTTGGTATTTCTAGTTAAAACACCATAAAAATTATTGTGATATGTTTTGTTGGTTTTAAATAAATCTGTGAAACTCAAGTTAGTATTCGTAAGTTTACAACTAGGGTTTCTATAAGTCTTTTTCCATCAATTTCTCTTTTTCCTTACCTTTTGGTATTTCTAGTTAAAATACCATAAAACCCCCTAATTTGATCATACAAGGGAGTTGTCCCTCTCAAACTTATAGGAAGACCGCTACTCCATAGAAATCTCTCCAACTGTTGGCATGCTTGTCGTTGTTGTTTAGGCAAAACATTATTGAAGATATAATCACATCGACAAATCTATTTAACAACACTCATTAATTAATCATTTTTGCATGGACACGTGTACATGCTTCATGTCCTCTCAATTAACTGCATCTATTGATTCATCTAATTATTCTGCACCATTGATCAATACCCTATGAAAGCTATAAATACATCATCCTTCAAAGCCACAAACCCTCCATGATCTTTGAGTATTCGTTGAGCACTACACATTCGTATTGAGCATTCATCTATAATTCATTCATTGCAATGCTATTGATATTGAGTAATAAACATAGATTATTAAAAATCAAATCAAAAGAGCATATCTAACTAAGTTTGGGTACACTTCTTTCTTGCTCTATTGGTGAAGGTAATTTGCATTTGGATTAAAGGTATTATTGTGCTTTAATTTGCTTATATTTATGGTTTATCCATGTGTGTACTTTTTCCTTCCACAAATAGGAGTACAAGGAAATCACCATTTATGGTTTCTTACGATGGTAGTCCAAGAAATGTTTTAGAATTAATAGAAATCAACAATGAAGAAAAGAGGAGTGCAAAACTAGAAGAGTTTGTAGAACACGTTAAAGGAGTGCAAAACTAGAAGAGTTTGTAGAACACGTTAAAGGAGTGCATGCATAAGTAAGGAGTCAATTATAGAGAATGAATGGCATATATAAGGAGAAAGTTGATCAGAAAAGAAGGCATAAGAAGTTTATATAGTTTGAGATGAAGTAATGGTGTATCTCAAGAAAGAAAAAATCTTAGTTGGGACATACCATAAGTTGAAGATGAAGAAGTTTGGTCCTTAAAAGATTGTCAAAAGATTTTATTTAGGAAATGCATATGAAGTAGAGTTGCAAAAGGGTTGGACATATCACTAGTATTCAATATTTTTGTAGATCTATATCATCATCATTAAGGAGAGTTTGGAGATAGTAACTTGGAGGTATAATGGGAGAATCAACTATCACAACAATAAAAAGAGGAGATTGAGGAGATTTTGGATAGTAGGATAGGGAGAAGCACCAAAAACAAACAATATGGTGAAATGGATAGGAAGGCCTAAAGAAGACTCGCTTTGGATTCCTAAGGTTAAGGTAGATCATCTTGGCTTCCCTCTAACCACTGAAAAGTGAGGGACTCACTTTTCAAGTTACTCTAGGTGTCTGATGTGTGTAAGAGAAATCTTGCATCACCCAAAAATATTTTTTTTACTTCATTTTTTTTTTTGTAGGTTTTCAAATAACATTCCAATCATTACCAATCACCAAAGATCTTACTGTATTTCATCCCACTTGTTGATCTCACTTGGTGGTTAGGAATATATGTTCTAAATTAAGTCTACAATATTTCATTCAATTTCCAGAAGATTTGGATCATTGCAACATCATAATTTAGTTCACATCATACTACTAGGCATGACAAAGCAACATATAGTTTCATTCTTCAAGGATAAAAACTTTCCAAAGAATGTGGTAACAAACGAACACATTACAAGATACATTGGACCTATGATAGTTTATGGTATGAACTACATCAAGTTTAATCAATCCATTATCACCGTATTCATTCCAAAAGATTCTATTACATGTTTGGTTGACTACATGTTGCATAAGGCATCGAGTTTACCACTTCCTTGCTACTATATAAACATTGTTCATGATCATTGGAAGGCAATTCAGTGAGATTCAACATGATAGAGGGAAGATAGTTTAGTTTTTAGAGCTCAACAGTAGATTGTATTGTACTATCATTCAAAATTTATAATTATACATTTGTAATCAAATGGATGAGGCCTATTATGTTGGAATCCATTGCGACAAATTGTAATATTTTCATGATTTCGATTGAATAAAGATTATATTGTTGTTTTCTTATTTCATTTGAGTTCCTCTATGCGTTGTTTCATTTTACTGCATGGTTGGACAATCCTTCATTGGGTCCTCTATCCATGATTGTATTAAAGATTCTAACCAAGAATAACCAAGAACAATATCTAACCCATCCATATCCAAAGCATAAAATTTTGAAAGCAAAACATATTTATCCATAGAGAGCTTCAAGTCTTCAAAATTTTGAATATTGTTACCCTCTATTTGACCATCCTTGATTTGCTTTGTTTGTACCTATAGTTTCTTGCCTAATCCCATGCTAATGAGATTATACTTTGTAATGAAATAACTTGCACAATAAAAGAATATAATAGGACATATGTTGCAAATACTTGATAATAACATGCCACTTCGAGGGGCAACCTCCTAATCCACTTTGAGGGGGATACCTCTAATAGTCATCAATAAGAACACAATACTCAATATAGTGATAATAACTAACATCTACCTCCTATATACCATACTTATGCCATGGATAGATCACCCAGGCTAACCTGACTACCTATATATGATTATAATAAATATTATATAACTTAATTAAGAGTTACGATAGCCACAAGATGACTACTCATAACCATATACACACTATAGGATTAGTGGTGTAGCATTCCTCCCACATTTACAAAAGCATTTTCCTCAACATTGATCAATTATGGATGCTTTTGCATAAAATCTTCATCTTCCCCTATGGAATATTTGATTGGAAAATTCTTCCATTTTGTGAGTGTACTAGTCCTCATCTCCTTTGTGTATGTCTAGAAAAATAACTTAAGCTCCAAGATGTGTCTTGCCTCTACATCTTGCTCTTGATGGTTATGAATGTGTTCTTCCATTTCTCTAACCTTCCGATGTGCCTTCAAGGAAGAGGTGAAGGATGGTAGATGGTACCCTAGCATTGATTGAACAACTTGATCAAGATCTCCTTTAGGAAATAATGCTTTTTGAATTGCTTCAAGTACTGATAATGCATGGAAAGATGTTATTGGCTTGACCGCTTCACCTTTTTCTTCTTCATCATCATCTTCTTCTCCTCCTCCTCCTTCTCCCTCTTCTACCATGATGAAGCTTAACCAAGCAAGATCTAATTTTTTTGATGACCCAACCTTGATCAGATGATTTCAGAATTTTTTTCATCCCAAAATTAAAATTTCAAAAAGAGAAACCCTAATTATTTTTTGCAAGTTTTCCAAAAAAGTAGAAAAATCTAAAAAAATCCATAAATTGTAGCCTATATGGCAAATTAATGAAAACCCTAAAACTACAATAACTTATTGAAAGAAACTCCAAATTCCTCCAAATCAAGATTGTAGACACCTAAAAATGAATGACACATTATCATCTCGCCACTCACATCATTTTCTTCATTAATTCCTATTCCAACATTAATTAAATAATTTCAAATTATTTAATTAAATCTAATATTTCATCCAATTTTATTCTTCTATCCAACATTAATTAAATAATTTTAATTATTTAATTAAATCTATTATGTCTTCTATTCCACATTAATTAAATAATTTTAATTAAATTATCTATTTAACCCTCATTTCACATTAATTAAATAATTTCTATTATTTATTAATTCACCAATTATTTAATTAGCTAACATTTCCTCTACAATTAAATAAATAAAAATAATTTGTTTAGTTGACTTTTCTTATCTCACAAATAAATAAAATCAAATCTTTTATTTATTTCTTATTTTCTTATATCATACACATGAATTAAATAAATTTATTTAATTAATTCTAATAAAATCTTCTTATCTTCTAATTATATCTTTTCTTCCCATAAATCACTCATGCATATGAATTAAACTATTCATTATTTATTTCTTTTTCTTCCAAAATCCATTTGCATGTCAAAAAGCAAATCAAACAGTGAGTTAACTTAGCTTTCAAATCTTTATATTTATCAATCAATTCATTAAACAAAAAATTCAATTCTATTTATGAAAATCAAATCAGTTTTATTAACCATGAAAATAATTAACTCTTTAAGACAAGATTTTGCATGGACATATGTTATGTGCACATTCTTCATGTCTTCTCAAGTTATCTCATCTGTTGATTCATTCTATTTTTCTCCATTGTTGATCAATATCTTGTGAAAGCTATAAATACCCCATCCTCTCAGGCATAAATCCTCCACGATCTTTAAGCTTTGAGAATCCTTATTGAGCTTTGAGCATTCATTGAGAAACTTCTAACTTCACATCCACTAAGCACTTTAAGCATTCACATTCATCCATCATCGTAATCTATGGTTATGCTACGTATTTGAGCAATCCACATCTATAATTCCAAGGAATAAATATCAAATGGTGACATATTTTATTCTTTATGCATTATGGAGCTCTTGATATTCTTTGAGTTATGATTAATTTTGGATTTGAGTCTTTGATTGTTATCATCTCCTTTGCATTCCAAATTTTATCATATACATTCTGACACACCTGGTGGGATCCATGTCCTTGATATTAACAATTTTTGCTTTAGAATTTTAGGTTTTTGAGAGTACATGTACGGAATGATGCTATTGATAAGAATGGTGCTAATGATGAACATAATGATGCTATTGACAAATATTTTGGTGCTTTTGGCTAGCAGAAAGGTGCTTTTGATCTGACTATTTGTGCTTTTCATTGGATCTTATGCACTTTAGATTTGGTTTTAGTAGCTTCTAATCTAAGTCTTTGTCTTGTTTGCAGGAATATTATGTGCTTTCTGTTGATCTTTGTTTGCAAGATGATTTATTTGCAAGCACTGTTTTATTGGTTTCGTTTTACAAGTTGTTGTATTTGCAAACATTCCTCATTATTGTCCCTATAGAAGTTTTATGACGTGATTAATCATCTGTGATGTGGGTTCTCTTTCCTATTTGACAGATCTGATAGATTGGTGCTTCTGATTGACCTCCCGATGCATCTAATAGATAGTCATTTGCTTTTGATCAATAGAAATTCATAATTTATATTATTATGTTTCTTGTGTTGTAGATTTGATAGTTTGGCGCATCTAATAAATATTAATGCATTATTAATCAACAGAATTGTGCAATTGATAAGTATAATTTTGCATCTGATTCTCAGAAGTACACATTTGATTTCTAGGATTTCACTTCTGATAATTGTTAGGTTGCTTCTGATTAAGATTATTGTGCTTCTGATTAAATTTGTTGCACTTTTGATCACTATTATTTTGCTTTTGATTCTGATTCTGAGTTTTCTAATTTTTCAATCTAACAATTGGTTTTGGAAGCTAACTTGATTGGTGTAGCTTGTCCTATCACTGATCAAAGACAACAAAATAAACTACTAATACTATCTAGTGCAAGACAATTAATGAAGACTTATTTTTACCACTAGTATAGTTGCACATTTTGATTTCTTAAAGGGAATGAACTTTGTATGCTATGTTTGTTGAACTAGTGATGACCAGATTCAACACAAAAATCATGCACAGATATGCCATTACACTTTCTATTTTGTAAGACCTGGAGCTTAAGAAGCATGGTATTGGTACGGATAAGATGACCAATTATGAACAAATGTATAAGTTTCTTACGAATGATTGGGGGCAGTTGTTCTCCTAGTTCCTGTTTTGTTCTATTTTTTGTCTTTTCGTTGTGGTTTTTGGTTAAGAATGTTATGAACTCTTTAATGTTTATGGACTATTAGTGTGTTCTTTGTGTGTTGTTCCTGACCTATTTGGCGCATGTTTTGTGTTGCCTTGGGGGTTGTTTTGTAAACAGATCAGCACCCTTGTTTGCTGCTTCTCTTAATCAAAAAAAAATTGGGCCAAGAATTTTGTTTTTGCTATAACTTACAAAACATTACAATTTTTTCTATGATATTTTTATGATACTCAGGAATATATCCAAGAAAGATATAAGAACAAATTTAGCTCTTTGTGATTGTTTTTGTGTGAATTATTGTGATTTTATGATTTTTATTACTTTGAAATATATGCTGCAATTTTCTTATTTTTCATATTTGTTACATTTTTGGAAATTTTGTGAAAAATAGGTAGGGTCAATTCTTTAAATAGTTTCTTATAGGAAATAAACTACATTCTGTAATTTATTGGTCAAATTCTAGTCAAAGGAGGAACAACAAATTTAGCAATAGCTCATGTTTTAAACTTTTATGGTTACAACTCATACAAGATACTTCTCTTCCCTACCTAATCAAAAACCTAGAGTTCAAAAAACAAACACATCAAAATTTATGTCATCTTTTGGATTAGAGAACTTTTCTACAAACACGAAGTCCAATGATTGTCTTTACTATCTACCACCTAAAATAGAGAGAGAAAATCCACCAAGATGTGAAATGTTGATAAATTGTATCAAGGATAATTTGTTTTCCTTATTTGTAACAACTTTAAATAAGAGTTTGGATAGGTTTAAACAAGAACTATTATCTGAATTGAATCCCCAACTAAACCACTTTGGCAAGTACAACCCCAAATACCAAATCAAGGGATAGGATAGTCTTTTCAAGGTCCAAAATTAAACCTACCCAAAAAAGACATCGTAAGTTTCATGGTATAGATGTAACTTCATGGATAAGTCTCATGGAACAATATTTTAAGCTTCATTATATACCAAAGAATGCAATGGTTGGCATAGCTTTACTACATTTAGAATTTAAACCTTATCAATGGTACTAGTAGATAATGAGTGACAAGCAAGGGTAGATGCTTAGTTGGAAAAAATTTACTAATGACTTAGAAGCCTGCTATGAGCAACCATGGAAAGGAATATATTCTCCCAATTGATAAATTTGAAACAAATAGGATCTATAGCCAAATATAATGTTGAGCATATAAAATTGGCAATCTAGACTCAAGATGTGATACCTTATCAAAGGCTACAATTCTAAATCAATGGAATTAATGACCAAATTAAGCACAATGTTTTATGTTGGAACTATGTATAGTTAGGTAAGATATGCAAAAAGCACCACATATTAAGCAATGAAACTCAACCACCAACAAATCTACACAATGGCAAACCATAGGATGAAGAGATAGAAATGTGACTAATCATGTTGATAGAAACCTATCCAACTTCTTTCACCCAAGACATATACTAAGCTCTCTCCTCAACAAGAGGTAGCGAAAAGAGAAAAAAGGTCCATGTTGTCATTGTGATAAAAAATGGTCTATAGGTCATAAATGTGCCAATAGCAAGAAAAGAATAATAATTACTATGAATGAGGTTGAAGAATCAAGAGAAGTAACTGAAGAACCAAATGTGGAACTTGAGCATGTGAATTATGAGGAAGAGATCCCTACTATCTCTTGCATGCATTCAATGGGATAATCACATCAAAAACACTCAAATTAGTTATTTATATTAAGAAGTGGAAGGTGACAGTGTTGGTCAATACAAGTAGTCCGCACAACTTCATTGACAAAAGACTAGCTAATGAGCTCAATTATTTTGTGTATCCAAACTCAAATTTTCAAGTCATGATACTTAATGGGAAGAAATTCTCTTGTGATGGTAAATGTCATTATAGAAAACTCTCAATGGAAGACTATTAGCTAGGTTTTAAAATGTTTGCCACCCCAATTGGAGGAATAGATATAGTTTTGTGCACGTAATGGCTTAAACAATTAGTAACGGTGTCCTTCAATTTTCAAGACTTATTCATGGCTTTTGATATAAATAGACAAAATTATTAACTTGTAGGGATGCAATCCCCACCGAGCCAAATTATTATATCTCATAGGATGGAGAAATTACTTAAGAAATGATCTTATGGAATAGTGGAACAACTACATTTCTTAGAAGCTCAAGACATGAAAACTCAAGATCCACCAAAACTTCAAGAGATCATTCAACACCATTAATAGGTTTTTCAAGAACCTAAGGCCTATCTCTAGTCAAAGACCATGATCAAGGCATTTGATTAATACTATGAAGTATTCCTCCTAACATTAGACCTTATCGCTATCTATATGAACATAAGTTGGAAATCAAAAAATTGGTCAAAAAAATGTTAGATTCAAGCATTATTTGTCCTAGCAAAATTTCCTATTCTATTGGATAAAAGATCAATCTCTAATCCAATTGTTAATCATCAAATCTCCATTCAAGATATGATACCAATTGGTGAGATACAAGGCTTAGGCTACTACAATATGAAAAATTGAAAATTGTATGCAAATCTAAAATTAAGTTGCCTTAATATGGACTTACTATTGAAATGGTGAGAAAGTTAGATATGCTGATTAAACCATTTTTTGCTCAGAATGAACAATACAAAAATGTAATTGATATTTTAATATCTTCGGTCTAATAATTTTACATTACAATCAATTGGCTTATAAAGCCTTATTTTCCTGTGTATAACCTCCTATGGGAATAACTTCCTAAAAACTAAAATTTACCTTATTTACTAGCTATCAATTAATCTAACATTTATTTATTATTATTTTATCTAACATAATATTTTAATAGTTATTTAATCTATATAAACTATACTAAGATGTAATAAATATCCAACATTTCCCCCTTATTACATCAATCTGAATAAAGGATGGAACACTGCATGGATTGGACACAACAGCCCATCTGGAAACTTCACGAAGCATCTCCACTAAATCTTCTTGCTCACCCAAGACACATCAAACTAAACCAATCAATAGATGTCCTAACTATCAATCCTATAAATCCTTTGTTCCACATGAGATAACATTATCCCATCCTCCATGCACAATGAGAGAACAACTCTCCTTCGAGATTCCATCACTCTTTTGAGTGCATCAAAATCCCTTCTCTAGTTCCTACATATGAGAGAACAACTCTCCTCCTACGAGAGTCCACTTTCCTTTGAAAGAGTCAATATCCCTCCTCCATATGAGAGAACAATTCTCCTCCTTCAAGAGTCTACTTTCCTCTTAGAGTATCAATATCTCTCCTCCAATGCGATGAGAATTAAATCCCTCCTCCAATGTACAAAAGAAACTAACCCAAATTGGATACACTAACTCCACCCACAAGTACTGCCAATAATTGCCAAGGCCCCCCTTGCTCCATGAAGAGACATAGATTGATATTGGTGCTTCTCATGCAAAGTATCATCTCTGAGCGAGAATCTAGCTTGAGATGATAAAAACTCCTCTAGCCTGTGGTGCCTCCATCCTCCAATTCGATGTGCTTACACTTTATCTGCCTAATGTTACATGTGAGCCATTGAAAGCCCTATCAGGTGTAGTATGGATGTTCCCAAGAGCACAAGCATTTGATAACATAATGCAATTGAACATTATAAAAATTAAAGCTGTCATATTCAATCGAAAATACACCTTTTATACAATATAACTATCTCCAAAAAAACAAATTTAACCTATTTATTCTTACTATCTCCAAAAAAAAACCAAAAAAAAACAACCAACCCTTATCTCTCCTTTAAATAAGATCTTATTTCATAGAAACTAGACAACGTATAAAAATTGATCTCCTTAAACCTTGATACCTAAAACTATTTACCAATTGATCTCTTGGATTGAGTGCCTCTACAATTAGGAAATAACACATGAGCAATTCCTATGCTCCTACCAACTGCTCTCAAAATCTTCATATGTACGTAGCAAATTTTGAGCCTTTTACTCAAAGTTTAGCATTTATCATCACATTGTACCCTTACCCCTTATATTATTCAACAGAAAACAAATTGTATCAAAATAACTTTCACAAGTAGAATACCCTACACTTATGTAGAATATACAAAACTTGAAGACTCCCCGTTGAATATACAAAAAGATGAAAATTCATCTTGATATATCCTACGCCAAAAATAAACAAGCAACAAGATATCCTTACACCGGCAACAAGATATCCTTAAGTTTCCTATTTTTCTCTACAGCAATGGGATTATAATGTGGCATTAGCAAGCTTGTATGGACTACAAATTCTTTGTCTTAAACGCATATTTCAAAACACATTTAAACAATGAATAACTACTTCAAGCACCATCATTGCCACCATTACAATCTCTGCAATTTCAAGGTCGTTGGAATGCTCTTGTGTCCAATTCAGTACCAACAAAACCTTGCAATGCATAGAAAGGATTCAAAAGGCTAGAATCTCTTATTACTTTTGAAATCAAGAACAATATTTCTTCCAACATCTCACAACAAACATAATCCATGTCCAATGGTCCCTCTTCTTGATAACACACAGTTGCTCAATGCTATTTATATTCATTTGTTTCTACTTCACATGAAAGGATCATTCATGCTCTAATACCATATTAAAATGGTGAGCAAGTTAAATATGCAAATTAAACCATTTTTTACATAGAATGAACAATATAGAAATGTAATTGTTATTTTAATATGTTTAGTCTACTAATTTTACATTACAAATAATTAGCTTATAAAGCCTTATTTTCCCATGTCTAACCTCCTATGAGAATAACTTCCCAAAAACTAACATTTAATTTATTTACTAACTATTAACTAATCTAACATTTATTTGTTATTATTTTATCTCACCTAATATTATAGTTATTTAATCTATATAAACTATACTAAGATGTAATAAATATCCAACAATTACCATTTAGAGATTAACCTCTTTTTGATGCTTAAATCAGCTACTTTAACATGCTTAATACAACCACCTTAGATGAACTTAAAATAGTAATAAAAAGGAAGGTAACATCACCATAAGAAGCAACAATGAAGAGGTACAAATCAAAACATAAGAGTGCAAGAAACTCAAGAATATCATCACATAACACAAGGTTTACATGGAGAAACCCTTCCAAGAAAAAACTCCACCAAGAAGAGAGGTCATTCATGTATTATCTTTAAATAAAAGATTACAGTACATCCACATCGCAATCTCATCTTCAATCTTGAATCTGATAGAACCTGTGTACAAATTGCATTCACTCTATACACATAATCTCTCAAGCACTTGTGAACAAGATTTTCCTCACATTCTCACCTTCTCACTTCTAGCTCTCTAAGAATCTATTATATAGCATGTCTACACCTAAATGAGGCATTCCAAATTGGTTATGAATCCCAACACCCCTACCTTGGAAATATCCCTACATAGCCCATGACAGATTGTAACCAACTAACCAAAATGAGCACCTAGTTTGTCCTTCCTTACAAGGTCATTTTTGTCTTCATGTACAAGGTGTTATGGACTAATAATATCCATACCAAAATGATAATAAGTGTCCTAATAACCTCATAGGAAGTTGGACGCCTAGATTCTTCATAACCACCAAGATGATTGTTTGGTAAATAGTAAAACATTATCAATAAATAATTAATTACTAACCCTAGTAAATAATTAATTACTATACCAGTAAAAAGGTAATGTTACAAGTATGGGCCTAACTGGTGTTGTCATTGATGTCAACATACTCATGTTGCATTAATGAGAAGGATTAGATGAGCTGTGTGCTGAGGATATTGAGAAAATAAGTCTCAATCAGGAACAGTGAAGAACAGTGATGACAAGAAGGTAAAAGTCCTCAATAGGTTGAGGATCAGAGGATGCGGTTTAAAGGGTTTGTAGATATAAGTCTTTAGATGCTCCAATCAAGATTTTAGAGGTCCACATGAAGATTTGAAGAAGTTAGGGTCACTCAAGTAGAACCGGTTCTGGCAAGTGTTCAGAGGTGACAGAGTGCCACAGATAGGTCCGGTGAGATCCGGTATCTCATTATCCAATTCTACGGATCTAAGGGAGTGTTGAGGACATCCCTATGAAGTATCAACTAGATTAGTTCATGGGTTGAAGGTCCGGAAGAGCCTATTCATTTGTGACAGTGATGACAGACTGTGTTCTTGTAGCTTCAGATGAAGGAAAGAAGAATTCCAGTAGGATGATGAAGTGCGGATGTCTTTGGTGATTCAGGGAAGGTTATGATGATTATTGGAGCATGTCCAGTTAATGTTGGTGGTCCGCATTGAAGTTAGAGTTTGCATTTGAAGAATAACCACGGATATTGGTGTTCTTCTTGAGACTGGCCGACCCGATGTATTACACGTCTTGCGGATGATCTTATAGGTGTTTGCTGACTTAGATGATTGTTCCTAAGTCGATGCATTGTATAAATAAGGGATTGTGAATTCATTTTGAGGTGTGGCTTGTGGTGATAAGTGTGTGGTAGCAGAGAGAAGTGCGAAAGGTAGAGCAGAAGTATTGGGCTTAAATGGAACTGATTCAAGCATGCTGAAGATGCTATTCTCTAGTTCATAAAGGTGATACTTATTCCTTTATAGACAGTGTGTCTCTTGTAGGCAGTGAGCCTCTTGTGAGCAATGTGCTCGGGTAGTGAGCCCTAATTGGCATGTGCCATTTTGTTCTTTCTATTCTTCTAACAGAGAATACATTCTTGGGTTAATCACCCCGTGGTTGTTTCCCTTAACCAGGTTTTCCACGTCAAAATCTTGGTGTCATATGTGTTGATATGTTTCTGCTTTTGATTTGAATGCATTATGGTTCATGATTAATATTATGCTAATCACAAAAGAAGATTCAAGTGTTAAAAGAGAGAAAGTTTCACACAACTGATTCACCCCCCCTCTCAATTGTATGCCCTAAGTCTAACAGGTAATTCATGTACCAGTAAAAAATTAGTTATCAATGTCAGTGAAACCTTGATCCCTTATGAATACATTTATAAACAATATTAGGAGTAATTAAATACATAGGATTTACAATGTTGATGGCACCTTAATCCTAACATATTCATCTCTGGTGACTATCGTTAAAAACAAGGATGAGTCATGGAGAATGTACCCAGATTATAGGGAGCTCAATAAGCTCACTCTCAAAGATAAGTTTCATATTCCTATTATTGATGATTTATTAGATGAATTAAAAAATGTAGTTTTCTTCACTAAGGTAGATTTGTATTCAAGGTATTATCAAATTTGACAAAAGGAGGAGGATGTACATAAGACTGCCTTTAGAACACATGAGGGTCATTATGAATTACTAGTTATGTCATTTGGTCTCACTAATGCTCCATCTAATTTTTAAGCTTTATGAATTTAGTGTTCCATGCATTTATTTAAAATTTTGTGTTTGTGTTCTTCAATGACATCTTCATTTGTAGTAAAATATGGGAAGAATATTTACAACATGTAGAGAAGATATTATAGGTATTGGAAGATAATCAATTCTATGCAAAAAAATCTAAGTGTGTCTTTGGGGTGAAAGAAGCGGAATACTTTGGACATAGTGTCACATGAAAGTGTTAAAGTGGACCCTAAAAAGATTGCAACAATCAAAGAGTAACCAAAACATAAAAATACTAAAGGTTTTAGATGGTTCTTGGGTCTAATATGATACTACATAATATTTCTTCACAATTATGCTTGAATAATGACACCCTTAATATTGTTGTTGAAGAAGGATTTTTTCATGGTTAGATCTATCGACCCAAGCATTTCATTACCTAAAAGAATCTCTTGCTTCCACCCCTATACTAGCTACCCCAGACTTCTCTAAGACATTTGTCGTAGAATGTGATGCTTCTAGACATTGTATTGGGGTAATACTTATGCGATAAGGGTGTTACTTGGCATTTCAGAGCTGACAACTCAAAGGGAAGAACTTGGTGAGGCCTACATATGAGAAAGAAATGTTAGCGATCATTCATGCAATCAAACAATCACACCATTATATATGGGAAGACATTTCAAAATTGAGAGTGATTACGAAAGCCTAAAATATTTTTTAGAGCAATAATTCTCTTGAAGAGAGCAACAAAAATAGGTCACTAAGATGTGAGGCTATGACTTTGAAATTATTCACAAAAAAACAAGGATAGTATTAGATTTGATTCCCTTTCTCAAGAGGAAGTAGAGGAAGCTTGTGTCATTTCTCTATTTCAACCTAAATGGGTAGAAGTTACACTAGAAGAGTGGAAACATCATCCTCTAATAAAGAATCTCATTCAACCACTTCAATAGGACTTGTCTTCTTTAGATAAGTATGTTTGGAAAGGAGACTCTTCATGGTACAAATATAGGCTCTTTTTGTGAAAAAACTCTTAGTTGAAATATACCATATTGTGTCAAATGTAGAACTCACCAATAGGAGGGCATTCAAGGTTCTTAAAGACCTATCATTGTATGAAAAAAGATTTCTTTTGAGAAGGTCTTAAGGGGGTGTGAAGAAATTTTTGGTAGAATGTTTGATATGTTAACAAAATAAAGACAAAATAGTAAATGCCCCAAGCCTCTTACAATCATTAAGCATTCCAACACAACATTGGGAGGAAATATTGAGGACTTCATTACCAGGTTGCCAAAGTTAGATCTTCTCAATGTGATTTTGGTTGTTGTGGATAGACTCGCTAAGTATGCACATTTATGTGGACTCTCTCATCCATTTCAAGTTAGTGCTATCACAAAAGTATTCATATAAAAGGTACAAAAATTGATGGCATTCCCAAAATCATTGTGAGTATTGTAACCCTATATTTTCTAGCATCTTTTGGACAAGCTTAATTCATGGCATGGGGCAAAACCTAGCACATAGTTCATTTATTTAAATTAGATGGCCAAATAAAAATTCTAAATAAATGTTCAAAAGGATATCTATGATGCTTTTCCTTTGACAAACAAGCGCAATGGTCCAAATGGATTTCACTGGTAGAGTGGTGGTATAACACATCATTTCACACGTCAATAAAGATCACTCCATTTTAGGCTATTTATGGCTACCCCCAACCATCTATTACTTATTTACAAGGTCATTCCAAAGCTCATGCAATACAGGATTATATTCAACACCAATACGAAATGTTTCAAATCCTTAAGGAGAATTTAATTGTGGCTCAAAATAGGATGAAACAAACATATCAACACTGTAGTGAGAAGCATTTTGAGGAGGGAGATTTGATATTTCTTTGATTGTACCCTACAAACAAATGTCACTTAAATAGCATAAGAACATCAAGCTCACACCCAAATTTTTTGGTCCCTATAAGGTCCTCCACCAAATCGATAGTCTAGTTCATAAGTAGTGATAACTTTAAGAAAATGTCCCTAAATTTTTTTATAAAATCCTAGTGAATCCTGGATAAGTGCATTAATGTTCATGGAAAATCTTTCCTTTTTTGAAAAAATGTTAATTTTCCTAGTGAATTATGCACATTACTTTGTAGAAAATCTTGGAAAATACTAGCTAAGGGCATTAATTGCCATGGTGAATCCTTTCTTTTAAAAAATGTCTTCCTATAGAAAAATATTATTTTGAGCTAACCATAAAATTAAATGTTACCTAAATTAGGGTCCATTAGAATCTGCATGGTTGGTTGGTGCAATCCCCCATATATTCTTTTATTTTTTTAATGTTGAGTGGGGGTCTAGGGATGGTATCCACTTGTGGGGTCAAGGGACAGCACCCCTTGTGGGGGTCAAGGGGGTACTAATGCCCCCTCATGGAGTCTGAGAAATTCAATACAAGCAAGGTTGAGGGACAAAGCCACTCACTGCCAAGCACAAATCCACTATTGGGAAGGCATTGGAGCACACGCAAACTAAATAGTTTAAAATCTCAGCCCATAAAAATAATATTCAAAAATATGAATATATCTACACCTTATATTGCCCTATTGATCAAACAGTTGATATTTCATTCCAATGGGTTATAAGTCCTTGTCTTTTAAAATGTTTCCTCATCTCAAATTATTTTGGGTCACATGATTAGATATTGATCAATATCTAATCATGTGACCCAAAAGAAATTTTGAGCTAAAAAAACATTTTAAAAGACAAGCACTTATAACCCTACAGAATGATATTATCCGATCAATATATAATTGCATGGCCCAAAAGAATTTTTGGGTTGAGTAAATTTTTTCCCAACATGTGCTTAAAAACCCGTTGAATGAAATTGGAATCATCTATTATAGTGGAAATCAATGGTGGGAAATGAATGCCCTGTTCCTGTACACATTCAAGTTGTATAAATGCCCTATGACCTACTATCTATAGGAGCCTCACTAATTTATGATACCTACTGACCTACAGGGGTCACTAGAAAGCTTAAGATTTCAATTTTAAGCATTATATTTTAGACATTGTAAGCATTATATAAAGTGAATACTTGTCATAGATTTTAGACAAAATCTCAATTTCTTATCCATGCAAACTTTAAAAAATAATATTAGTATATGAACTCTACACTACCTATATTCTTCATAATCATCATATTTGAGGCCATGTATGCCCTGAGTTTTAGAGGCCATGGTAATAAAGGAGATAAAGAGTGATGTTTGGCATTTGAAAAACTAATTATAGACAATTTGTAAGTGGCAAATCCTACCAAATGTTAATTTCAAAGCGAATATGGCCCCAAAAGTAAGCAGGAATCTAATAGTAATGGCGATATGACTCCAAAAATAAGTGGGAATGTAATATTAATGGAAAATATGATTAAGATTTGTAATTATATTATAAACTTATGGTGATTAGGCTCCAATCACACATCATTTACTATGGCAAAACAATTCAATTTAAAAGTGTCATAAAATAATGCTTGGGCGATTTAACTAGCACTAAACTATTTTTTTGTAAAAATATGGCGATTTAGTCCATTTTTAGCTTATCCTATTCACCAAAAATAAAGACCTCATTTTCAACTATGCGTCATTTGGTAAAAAGTCACCACTAGAAAAATCACTAAAGTTGGAACTTCCACCATCTTCCAAAAGTCATCCTATATTTCATGTCTCTTGCTTGAAGAAAGTAATAGGTAGAAAGCTTCCAATCCAGTCAAAATTGCCTGTCAAATGAAGAAGGAAAGCTTGTTTTGGAACTTGAGGCAGTCATCAAGAAACAAGTGAAGCAGTTACAAGATCAAGCCATTTTTGAATTTGTAATCAAGTGGAAGAATATGCCAATTGAAGATGCAACATGGGAAGAAGAATCTAGAGTTACAAGTGTTGAGAGAAACACTTTTCTAAAAGGGATGGCCATGTTATGTCCCTAATATTATATCTTAAGTGTAATAAGGTTAAACACTTGTGGCATGCTTAACCTTAATAGTTATGTTTATTAGTTCTAGTTATTTCCTAAATAGGTTTACCTAATTAGGATGAACGAGTGTGTCCCTGCCTAATTATGTCTATAAGTAAGAGACACTCTTTCCCAAACCATCATAAGTTGTACAAATGAATTCAACTTATTATATACTAATTTTTTGAGGCACCCTCTCATATTGATCTAATATTTTATTATTTTTACCTTTATTCTCAAGAAATATTATAAACACAAATTAATTTCTCTAAAATCTCTATGTATAGTGATTATGTTTTTGAATAGTTTAGTTGTAAAAGAGGGTCCAAATCCCTTTAACAAAATAGCCCCCAAGGCATCAGGCCATTAACAAGCCAGAAACAGCAGATAAACAGCACAGTAACAGCAGACCAAAAAACAACTAACCAAAAACCACCGAAACAACGACAACATCAAAAAATAGCAGAAACAAGGAATTATGGGTTGTCAGTCGCCCCAAACTTAGCAAGGAAGTCCACCATCTCCTTATAGTCACCCAAGCTGTTGATTCCCACTTGTTTGACCTTATCATCCATGTATTTGACCACGGTGAAGATGGAAGCAGCCCGATGCAGTGCTTTGGCCGTAAATTCAGCCATAACCTTCCACTTTTTCTGCATAGTATCCATTCTCTTCTGGAGGCTCTGAATATCCTCTGTATTCTTGTCACACAAATCATAGCTCCCCTTATTGACTTGATCCACAGCATCCTTCACAGTGTCTTTACCAACAGTAGCCCTCGCAGTATCCTCCTGGCCCTCTGAGCTAGTTTCATTCATCGAGGCAAAGTGACTGGTGCCCTTAACTTCATGCACAAACTCTGTGGGGCTTTCATCCCCGCCTTCCTCCTCTGTCTCTTCCACAAACTCAGAGTCATCAGAAAGATCCACACCCGGAGAGTTCACCAGTGGTTTCCTAGCAATCTGTTTGGACCGACGAATGCTCAGAAGAGCAGTCTCTCTGCCTTCATTGCTATCCTTCGGTTCCATCCCAATATCCAATTCCACAATCTTTACAAGAGCACCCACAGTAGTAACACCCTTACCTTCCTTATGTTTTTTCTTCAGGGTAGCCTCTATTTCCTCAACCTCCACCCTATCCCTTTTGGTATTCTTCCTTTCTAACACCGGGGTGGTGTGCTTCTGCTTCTTATTTTTAACAGTAACAGGGGTTTCAACAGGGTTCCCTTCCAATGTACAGGAGCCACCTTTAATCTTGGGGGTCCCTATGCAAATCTTCACTTTACCTTTACCCCCATGGGATGTGCTTGGTTGTGGGTCCTCAAGGATCTTAACTTGGATTTGCTTAGGTGGACACAAAGCAAGGTGGAAGTGATACATCCTCAAAATAAAACCTTAGTGAATAGGAATAAGAAGGTGGTTGGCATTCTTAGCCCTGAGCTCCCTAACAGACTTAATAGAATTGTCCAACGAAGAGAGCAAAAAGAAAGGAAAGCTAATCTCAACCTTATTCCTGAAATGATTTAGAAGAGCAAAGTGGTAGTGATAGTATACCTAAAATCTTCCCTCCAACGTGAAAAATTTCATTATCATTAAGCAAATTTGACCCCATGGCTCCGGCAGCTTCTCCCTCTCAAACCCTCCATGAAGTTTCACAGGCACCTCGCCTTCACAGAAGACAAGATTCATGTGCTCGGGGTCAGGGACTTTGCTTCTCCTCGAGTGCTTTTTACCTTTCGTAGGTAACCCCGTGACTTGCCCAATAACCTCTTCTGAAACTTGGAAGCCTATTTTCCCAATTCTTATCTCTCTAGTTTCCTCATCCCAAGTTTCTGTGAACTATCATGACAGGTTTTCATCATGACCCGCCATTCCTATGAGAAAGGGCACCACCTCTCCTTCCTGAACTATATGCCAAACGAGAGGGTCTTGTTTGAATTCCTCCACTGAGTTGGGTTCAAATTTTACAATGTCCCCTCCCATCTCACCAGTCTGTGAATAGCAGAAGCAAATGAGTTGGAACCGTTCAAAATGGTAATGTTTGCAAGCGGTAGTCTTCGAATTAGCAAGAAGACCATTAAAATGGTAATTTTGTTATGTAAGGGTAATGATGGCAGCATAATTATTGTTATGATATGCCTCAAGTTTGCCACCTAGATACATCTCATCGGGGGGAGTATTTAGCCACCACCTCATGTGAAGATAGGTGACGCCAGCTACAGGCTTAACCCAACCATAATTAACCATGAAGATAGCTATCACATCCGTCCTCTATATCCCTTCCACATATCCACGCATCATCCTTATTAAGCTATAGGATCCAATACCCAGATCTCCACCAATACCAATGTCCTTGCACCTTTTAGCATGCCAACCAAGCTTTCCCATCACTCTCCACTTAGTACGATTGGTAATGTCATTCCCTATATCCGCATGGACCCCTCTCTTCTAGCTCTTACTGATAAGACACCATTGGCTAGGCTACGACCTAGCCACCTCACCTTCAAATATGACCTTAACAATCCCGCCAAGAACAATTTGAAAATTTGAAATGTTGGTCCTACCTCCTCTGAGGTTATCGCTACTATTCGACCAGTTGGAGAAGAAAACTATGGCCCCTCCATCACCCTGGTAACACTAGAGGGCAACCATCATCACTAACCACTTATGCTTCATGGCCTCTTCCATCTTGCACAATAAGGTTGTGGATCTCTTAAGACAAATTGGAAGTGTTCCTCTATAGTGCCCCTCCACTCTCACCTTGATTGTGCAAGTGGTCAGACTAAGGAGCATGAAGATGAAATTAGTATGTTTTATTGATAATCCTTATTGCGACACTGACAACTCATATGCTCTAACATTGTTTACATTCAGGTAATTATGATGTTGATCTTACTATGATTGTCATATGTTAGAATTAAGTTTTATGTGACTGATTATGTATCATAGGAGGTTATGATGTTTTGTGTGGATCAATCGTATTATGAGTATTGTGTGACTATCTGATGATGGTTCTTACTTAGTCGTTCAGTAACTGATTGCTATGTGTGTTGTGATTACATTTTTGATGTGTGCGTGAAAGGAACAGTGTCACATTACTCATGCATGAGAACCCTGCTACACTGCGACTTCCTTTCATTATGTGTATGACTACATGATTGCATATATATACATGTTCGACTGTGTTGTTTGTTGTAGGCTGCAGGTACCAGGCATCAACTCCACCTGAATTAACAGGTCTAAGTGTGCCTCAACTAATGGAACTATTGAATGGAGATAACATATGGTCCCCTAGCTTAGCCATCATCCTTGAAGAGGATAAGTATCCGGTTGTGCACCCTGTCAGTGTTGTCAGTTTGGTCATGATAGTCAGTCATTGTTGTGGTGGTCTTTCCGATCTTACATATTAGTCAAGTATGGTTTGGCTAAAAATAGAATCATAGAGAAATTATTGTTTGGTTAAAAATAGCAAATTGTAAGAAAGTAATAAAGGAGAGTCTTCTGGAAGAAATTATGGGGGTGGTTATGCATGCTCAACTTTATTTTGAAATCTCAAGACATAATTTGGGGGAAGAGCGTGCATTTCAAATAGAGAATGTGTTTTATGTTTTGGGATCTCTCTCTCTCAGGAGGTTTTCATTTTTTCTTTTGGCACCATAAACCATAGTTTCCAAAAGAAAATACTTGGGGGAAAATGGATGCAAGCTAGGAATTTTGTGAAGATGTGATAGAAGTAATATTCCAGGTATGGACTGACATATGATTCTGATTTATTGTTGCATTAGATTTAGTTAAATATTCTATGAATTCTCTTCTACATTTTCTAAACCTAGTCTATTACGTTAGCCGTAACTTTATTTTTACGAATTGGGTTTCTCTAATTGTTCTATAATGGTGAACGTCTTGGATATCTAAATCATATCCAGAAATCAGCCATACCCAGTTTGTCATTTTTTAGATATGAATATTGTTTTGACTGTCTACCTCTAACCCATTTCATCTCTATTTTAGGAGTCTGTTGCATTAGCCATAACTTTAATTTTACAAAATGGGTTTCTCTAATTTTGTTTATATATGGTGTACATCCTAGATATCTAAATCATATCCGGAAATCAGCCATACCCAGTTTGTCATTTTTGAGATATGAATATTTTGTGACTATCTACCTCTCACCCGTTTCGTCTCTGTTAAAACAGATAGTTGCGTCACCAATAACTCTATATTTTCGAACTGCGTTTCTCTGAGATTTTTTTTCAACAAATTTGTTTTGTGTATATCCTATGATCATTGCTTTCCATCATATGACTCTCTTTGAGGCATTCTACTAATCAGTCTGTGTGCCCTGTCTATGCTTTCACATTTTGCATTGTTCATAGCTTCTAAAGCCTTCTCAACAAATTTATTTTGTGTTGATCCTATTATATGCATGTGGTTAAAAGTGTGGTAGATTTGATGAAGATGTTAAATCTATAGGAATGTTTTGTTGTTCTGTATTCTTTTCCTCTCAAGCTAACCTTAGAACAAGGTTCTTTCATTGTAGCTTCAGGTTTTGTATCTTGTGATTATAACTAGTGTAAGATATTTATATCATTCTAATATTATAGGTTTTTAGTCTTGCTTATACAATTATATTTAATAGTATTTACAAAATTGTCCCATTTATTAATGAAATCTACATTAGTGTAAATAGTGTAAACAACTATTGTGTTTAATTTGTATGCCTTAGGGTTATTTGCATGTTGTTCGCAATCACTTTAATTAAATGAAATTAAAAATAAGTCTTGAGAATTATTAGTTAAAATATTGATACTCGTGGATACTTATATCTTATGATCATATTATAACTGCTACTAGTGATTAGAAAGTTATAGTTCTGTATTATTGAGATAGATTCACTTTATAATTGTTAGATGATTGATCATGCTTGGATTAATGTTACATTCCTTAAAATATTGTTGAAGGGTATTAGTTTATGATGTGCTTTGAGAGTGAATGTGATGTGAAACTATTGTGTTTTTAATGGTGTCAAGTGTTGTGTCATTAGGGGAAGTTGTTTCTAGAGGCATAGGTTTTAATGTTTTGTTTTCATGTATATGCTATGATTGTAAAAGTGTCATGATGTGGAATAAAGTCTTGCAAGGATGATATGGTTCATTATGGTGTTGATTATGCATTAGTAGTGTGTCAAATTTTGTCAATGGGGAGATGTTGGATAACGTAAAAGAAATATGTTGGTTATGGTTTGCTTCACATGGAAGCTATGGGCAATGTTTTGTGAAAATTGTCCTTGTGATTAAGTTGGTATGCAAGAAGGTAAATACCTTGCTCAATGTACCTATTCATGTGGTTATGATGACTATGCAAGATGGATAAGACCTTGCTCAGTGTACCTATTCATTTGGTTATGATGACTATGCAAGATGGATAATGCCTTGCTCTGTGTGATGTGAAATGATGTGTATTATGTGTTGTAAATGCAACATGATGAGAATGTGGTAGTTCATGCTTGGTTTATGTTTTGGGACAAGAATTGGTCCCTGTGATTATGATTTGTATGCAAGAAGGTAAATGCCTTGCATTATATATGTTACTTGTCATTGTGATGGTAATTGTTATGCTTGATGAGTAGGGTCTTCTAGATGCAGGTAGGGGAGTGGCTCTCAATGGGAGCCGGAGCCCAAAGTGGCGTCCAAGACAACCCATGTGGGAGTTTCTTAACTTAGTGATAACCTAATTAATGGATTAAGGGGTTGGGTAGTCAATCACACTAAACAAGATAAGTGGATGCCTCACTCATGGCTCAAGTGCTCATTTAGGCTTGAGATGAGATGAGAAGGACTGGAATGGCAAGATCAACTACCTTGTCCTCATGAAAGGTATGTTGATTCTGCATGAGTTTGTATGGGGGCCAAGAGTCGGGAGATGCTACCAAGACAACCCAAGATGGGGGTCAGGGCCTAGGAAGGCCTACCAGGACAACCCATGACAAGCTATGTGATGACACTTCTCCCTATTGTAGTCTAGCATTCCCTAGTTGTACTCTTCCAATTTGTTGTGTGGTTGCCTCTGGAAGTGATGTTTGTGTATTGCCCTGTGTTGTTGTGGTCATGTGTAGTTCTTGTTCACCATAGTTATTGTCTTCCTGACTATTCATTTTGTGGGACCTTATTGTTATCTCCTAGCATGGGGGGTGGACCTCAGGGTTCCACATGGTCAGGTGGTTGTGCTTTTCTCTCCATTGGTTTTCCTTGTTATTGATCATGTGCGAGAAGGATGTACCTTGTATGGCAGATTTTAGATCTTGCTCTAGCTTGAGAAGATAGATACTTATGATCATGTTCCAGTCTTGTATATCAGTTGAATCATGTACTGTTATCTTGATGTATGTACTCCAATGTAATCTAGATAGCGATATTGTAAACAATGTAATGTTTTACTCTCTTGTAAAGGAACTTGTTTATGTTTTTTGTGATCCTATGTGCAGGATCTTGATGCTTATTTATCTGATAATATAATATGGAATTGTATGTATTTATTCATATGATGCAATTAGATATAGAATGAACCATGGTTGTTAGTTAATTCATAATGTTGGTTAGATCTTGTTTTAGTTCGTTAGTAATGTAGCCATGGAACCCTAGAGGATAAAGTTTAATTTAAATGTTATGAATAAATATATGATTATTGTTATTTCTTTCACTAAAAAAAAAATTGTCTTTTTTGTAAGTTTAGTTGTATTATCCTCTGGGTTCCTTGGTGGGGAATTACATCCTCCAACACCGCCACCCATTCTTGCCGCTACCCACATTATCCAGGGCATCGGCCACATCATTTCCTTCTCTGTATGTATGGGTAATCCTATACTCCTCCAGCCCATTAAGGAGGATCTTGATATCTCCCATGATGTCCTCCAGATTCTACCCGATTTGAGATAGACCTAGGGCAGCATTGACAACAAGCTGAGAGTCTCCTTCAATATGCAGTCTTTTTATATTCATGGAGTTAGCAAGCTTGATTCCCCAGAGCATAGCCATGGCTTCTGCTTCATTATTGCTCTTAATACAAATCCCTCTTGAGTAAGTAGCGACACACACCCTATTATCTTTTCTTATAATGTCTCCACCACTAGCAGCACCCAGGTTTCCTTTGGCCGTGCCATCAAAGTTAAGCTTAAACCACCCTTGCTGTGGTGGAGTCCATTTGGTCTTTGCTCGGGCTAACTTTCTGGTAGTGTCCACCTGGTAGGAATCAATATTCCAATTCTTTATCAGACTTTTCTCTTCTCTTCCCGAGGGGCTATCCACAGCTTTAAACTTGCAAGAGTTAATGTTCTCAATCAGCAGTTTGAAAAAACATTGAAAAACTTCCAAAGGAGTTATACTCTTCTCCCTAAAGATTCTATTATTACGTTCTTTGCACATGCTCTAGACTAAATGGGGGAGAATTTAATTCCAAAGTTCTTTCGAGATCGATAGCACAAGGCTACAGGGGGCTTCCATTCCCAAACCACCATTTCAAGACTAGCATTCAAAGACCAGTTTAAATTCAACTTTTGGAGGGTTAACCCCCAAACCTCCTAGGCAAAACTATAGTGTAGAAAGAGATGAGCTGACGACTCCTCTGATCCACAAAGGATGCATCTGGTTGGCATTTGAAATCCTCTTTTTTTTAGATTATCCAGATTCCAGACTTTATTATGCATTAGGGTCCACCAAAAGAAGTTGACCTTGGGAAGAAGTTTAGGAATCCAAATTTTTCTCCACATTCCAGCCCCCTAGGGTCTAACAGCAGATTATAAGCACTTTTGACAGTAAACAATCCCTTTTTATCTTTATCCCAAACCATCTTATCTCTCATGGAAAAAAGTGAGAGTCTGTAACCTTCAAGATCTTTTTGGAGTTGGTGAGCCACCTTCATCCCCTCGCTACCATCATGAGCATAGACTGAAACCTCCTTCTAGCTTCGAAGATCTCCACATGTCCTTATGTAGTCAGCAACTTTGAAGCCAAGAGCCTCAATAAGCCTATCTGCTATCCTGCCATATTCTAATTCGATCAGAGGTTTATCCTTCAGCCACCGATCCTTCCAAAAATCAACCTCATTACCATCACCAATCCTCCATCTTAAACCTTGTCGAATAAGGCCCCTAATTTTGATAGTCCCATTCCATAGAACCAAGCCTTTGGGAAGACTCACCTCTGACAGGAATCTTCTGCCTTGATCTCCATTAAGATATTTGGACCTCATGATTCCCCCCCAATCAGTACTACCTTGGACAAGGTTCCACCGAATATTAGCTAGAAGCGCCCTGTTCATCAAATGGATTCTTCTAAGGCCCAGTCCTCCTTGTCCTTTGGGGGTACAAACTTTCTCCCAACCCACAAGAGCCATTATTTTTTCTCTTCCACCCCAGTCTAAAGAAACCTTTTTTGAATCTATTCAATCTTATCAACCACATTCTTAGGGATTTTAAAGAGACTTAAGGCATAATTGGGCATCCCCTATAGAGAGGCTTTGAGAAGCTGAAACTTCCTAGCTTGACTTAGAAGGGCACCCTTCCACCCAGCCAATTTTCTCTGAATTCTTTCCACCAACCCCTTCCATAATTCCATAGAAACTTTGGTAGTGGTGAGGGGAAGGCCCAAATAAGTGGCTGGAAGCCTTTCACTTGAATAGCCCAAGACTTTGGTAATTTTCTGCTGAACATCTTCTTGAGTGTTCAGGAAATAGATATGGCTTTTCTCAAAGTTGATGATCTAAAATAAAACTCTCTCATAGCTCTTTAGAAGTTCCTTCCACCTTCTAGCTTCCACCACTGAGACCAACCTGAACAGAATAGTGTCATCCACAAATTGTTGAATGACCAAATTCTAGGTTGTTGAAGCAAGTTTGATCCCGCAGAGAGTCCCCTACATTAACAAATTACAAGCATTTCTCCCCAAAACCTCAGCAATCATAATGAATAGGTAAGGTGACAAAGGGTCACCTTGTCTAATGCCTCTTCCAGAAGGAAAAAAACCTCTGGGGGATCCATTTACCAAAACTGAGAATCTAGCCATAGATATGCATTCTTTGATAATGTTAATAATTCTTTCATTGAATCCAAATTTTCTAAGAACTCTTAATAGAAAGTCCTAGTTGACCCTATCATAAGCTTTAGAAATATCTAATTTGAATATCATACCTGGGGTGTTACTCTTATGAATGGAATGGATAATTTTGTGAGTGGTGATTGCCGTGTCTAGAATCTGCCTGCCTGGGACAAAACCCTTCTGATTAGGGGCAATGAGTTTATCTAGCAGGGGATGTAACCTGAGGACCAAATTTTTTGTGAAGACTTTGTAAATCATGTTGCAAAGACTGATGGTTCTAAAGTCTATCATAGTCTTGGCCTCGGTCTTCTTCAGAATTAGGGCAATAAAGGTGTTCTTCAGTTGTCGTAGGAGTCTCCCTGTCCTAAAGAAATCTTCTGCTGCTAGAAAGACATTATTACCAACAATCTCCCAGAAAGTCTAAAAGAAAGCTGGGGGAAACCCATCTGGGCCTGGGGCTTTGAAAGAACCCATGGAGAAAACAACAACTCTAACCTCCTCTAGGGTAATAGATTTGGTCATTAAGTAGTTATCATCCTCAAAGAGAATGGTAGGAATCACCTCCAAGAGAGAGTTCATGTCTACCTCAAGAACATTTGACTGTTGTCGCATCAACAAGGTTTCAAAGAACTTAGTTGCCAGGTCTCCCATCTCTTCTTCTGCCTCAATCAGTCTCCCTTGGTCATCCCTAAGTGATCTGATGGTGTTTCTCTTCTTATGTCTTAGATTTGATTGATGGAAAAAGGAGGTATTCCTATCCCCCTCCCTAAGACATTGAACTCTGGACTTCTGCTTCTAGTAAACCTTCTCTTCCTTAATAGTCTGGGTCCATTCCTTAGACAGATTCTTCTCCAGAGATTGTTGATCCTCCGATATGTCTCCCTGTTCAATTTTGCTTTGAACTTCTTTTAGTTTTTCCATAATGCTTTTCTTCCTACTCAAAATATTTCCAAAAGTAAACTTATTCTAGCCTTTCACCTTGTTTCTCACATTGGCTAATTTCTTAGCCAGCCTGAACATCGTCAGCCCTTGAACCAGGGTCTTCCACTAGTTTGACAGGCAATCTCTGAAATTCGGGTGCAGGGCCCACATCATTTTAAATCTGACGAAAAAGGACCTTTACAACCCTTCCCAATCCAGTTAAGCAAAAGAGGGCTATGGTCTGAGCTGAGTCTAGGGAGAGTTGATAGATACAACCCATTCATTATAGCCTAGTAAGAAGAAATTAAGAATCTGTCAAGCTTTACCTGTATCAGATTACTCCCATGTCTCCTATTGGACCAGGTGAAGGCCCGGCCTGACAGATCCACATCCATGAGGCTAGCATTCCCAAGGAAATCAGAAAGATCAGACATACTGTCAGAATAGTCCATTAAACCCCCCATTTTCTATGAAGGATATAGGGGGGAGTTAATATCCCCCGCCACCATCCCGTTATTGCTTCTATCTTTCTTGATTTTATCCACCAAACTCTACCAGACTTCCTTTCGGCTACTTCGAGTATTGGGGGCATAAACATTGATTAGAGTCCACCATTCAAGAAGACAATGAAATGAAACTTCAACGTGATGCTTAGAGTAGGAGATAAAGTTACCAATAAAATCTTGCTTCCAAAGAGTAGCAATGCCTCCTAAAGCCCTAGTGGCCTCACTAATAGCATACTTCGCATTGGGCCAAAAGTTTTTAAGAGCAATCTTGAAATTCTCCTCCATCATTTTAATTTCCTATAAAAGAAGGATATCAACTTTGTTATCAAAAATGTAGTTCCTAACAAGCAACTACTTATGAGGGCTATTCAGCCCTCTTACGTTCCATGAGATGATTCTCATTTTTTGTTCTTTCTAGGGGGGCCACCAAGGTGGACTGTTTCCCCCTAGCAATCTCCTGCTCCATCTCTCTCTGTCTAGTCTTCATGTGGGATGGCCTTCCTCTACTGCTATCTCCTCTCATGTCAGTTGTCTATCGACTGTTGCATTTCCCCTTCTTCACAATAGACCATCCTTCCTGATCCTCCATCTCTCTATTTGAACTTACTCCTGGGGATGGGGAGACGTTCTTTTCCAGTAGCCTCGGTTTGGGTTTAAGGAACCCCAGTAGATCACCAGGCTACAAGCTTCATTTTCCATGCTCTGTTGCGAGGTAGCACTCTTCTAGGGACTAAGACCCGGTCCTATTTCTCCTTCTTCCATGGTTTTCTGACCTTCATCAGTAGCTACAGTCTCTTGCATAACAAGGGGATCCACCAGCTTCTCGCCATTCATCTTCTGAGTCTCCTCATCAACAATGACTGAGAGTTCTATTCCCGCCAAGTTCTCCTCCACTTGAATCGGACAGACTGGAGTCTCCTGTAAAGTACCTTGTGTTGTTGAAGGGTCCTATAAAACGGCCTCCACCAGGGTCTCCAAAATCGCCTCCTTCCTCGATGAAGCCGAGGGGGTTGATAATTTTCAAAATATAGTTCTTGAAGGGGTAGTCCTCCGATATTTCCTCAACTTGCTTTGTCCTCAGAGGAGGGTGGCAGTTCGGGGCCCTGCACTAGGTAAAGACTAGCCAGCTTTCATGCAATTTTGGCAAAAGACTCTAGAGTTTTCATACTGAATGCTCTGAGTCCACTTCCCAAACTGGGATTCCAATATGATAGAAGTGGGGAGAACTTTAAGAATGTCTAAATTCACACAGAATCAAGCATAGACAAGTCTTGCCTTAGCCTTCGTAACTTTGTCAATAGTTACATAGTCCCCAAAAGTGTTGCCTATCCATGCAAAGATTTCCTCATCCCAGAACTCTAAGGGAAGACCCGACAATCTAACCCACACCGGTGCCAACTGGTTAAGGTCAACCTTAGGGTCGAAACCAGGCTTCCATTTGCATAGAGATAAGGACTGTTTTCCATATAGCCATGGACCACCTGCCAAAACTGACAACATATCCTCCTAAGAGGTGAACTTAAATAAGAACATACCTCCTTCCATTGCGATGGCTGAGACACTCCCCTTAATAGTCCATTTGGTCATCATCCAGTGACGAACCAGGTTGATATTGGGTCTGAAGGTGAAGAACTTCCCCACCAGAGTATTGTCCATTGATGCCACAACCTGCAACACCATCTGGACCGATAGTTTAAGTGCCTTAGCACCATCCACCTTTGAAAAAATTGGCTAACTGAACGAAGTCTTAGCGAAGCCATTGACAACACCCGCAAGTGCCTCCTTCCACTTCTTAGGATCTGGCTTCGAGACTGAAGCCACGTGATCCCTCTGACAACCCATGCAATCAGCAACATCCCCTAGGGTCAGGGGAGGGGATTGAATCATGCCCCCCCTGGACTATCTCCATCCATTCCCGCCCAAAACTAATTCAAAATTTGAACATTGTACAATTGCAGACCGCCCAGAACTCCTCAAGAATTATGTATAGTGATTATGTTTTCTCTCCTTAAATTACCTAAATTTTATAGAAATTCCCCATTTTCAAATCATTGAAATCATTCTTCAATTTAGAATTCCTAATTTTAAGAATGCAAAAGCTTTATTTTACTTTAATTTGGATTAACATAATAAAATAACATTGACTAGATGAGGATAGTAGTAGTGATTAGGCGGTCCTTGGTCATGGCCATTCTCTGTTTGTGGTTGGGTGGTGGCAGATTTTCATATCCCATTGAGACCCGTTTAAGCGGGTTCAAGATTGATAGCATTGGGTTGATTAACCAAATTGGCGGGGGAGATTTTGAATTTTCAAAAGGAAATGAGCAGAGTATGGGAGTTTTGAAGTGGTAGTTGACTAGATATTTGACTAATACTCTTCAATGGCTTGAGAAGGGGGTTAGAGTGGAGTGGAGGATAGGTTGGACTGCCATCTATCAATAGGTGAGGGGCTTTGGTTGGCGGGATGATTGGACGGAAGA
Source organism: Cunninghamia lanceolata (assembly GCA_027924645.1). Classification (NCBI taxonomy): domain Eukaryota; kingdom Viridiplantae; phylum Streptophyta; class Pinopsida; order Cupressales; family Cupressaceae; genus Cunninghamia; species Cunninghamia lanceolata. Next base: position 703,590 of record BSBN01001198.1, on the reverse strand, counting down.
TACAAGGAAAAGGAACTATTACTAAATTATGTTTACACCTAATTTAGCAAGGCCTAGGTTGCAGTTGTCACAAAAGGAGAAAAAAGAAAAAAATTAAGTGTATGATCACTCAGTCAAATGCCTGATATCTTGGCAAGAGAACAATAGAGGATCATTTATCAGGATAATGTGACAGTCCAATCAAAATTGTCAAACCATCCTGATAAATGAAAATTGGTCTAATGACAAGAGAGCAAACATTTGAGGAATGATAGGTATCTAACTGGTTTAATCTTTCAGTTATGATGTTGTTGAAATATTCAAATATCACAATTCAGTGCAAAGAAAAGGTAATTATAAACTGTCATTTTGTCATCATGTTTTAAACATGTGTTTTAAATCAGATTCAGTTCTTTTATCCTATGCATTTGATTCAGAAAGCAAACATACATAAATCATTGCATAAGGTAAAATAAATTATTATATTCAAGAGAATGTTTAAATATGTCCCACACAAGCCGTGGGAATGACTAAACTGAGCCAATGCAACTAAGCATGCAAGCTATACATCTGATGATAAAGAAAAGGAAAAGAACACATGAGGAAAGTGGATATCCATCATTGTCTTATCGTGAAGGTTGATTTTCCTATATAGCAGCTTGGTCTTCATATCTTCATCTTCTTGCTCCTGATCAGGATGGTGGACCTGCAAGGTTGGAGAAAAGTTTTGTTAGAAGCTCTGGATATACAAATTCATCATATGCTTTATCAGCAGACATATAAACTTGCAAACATTATGCATTAATATAGTTGGATCAAAATCAGACATGTGCAATAAATCAGATCATCATGAGAGAAATCAATCAACTTCCAAGAGGTATGTTTTTATGCTAACTTGTTTGTTCATTGTGAAAGTATAGGAAAAGTTATGTTGCTGATTTGAAGACATTAAAGCATGTGGAGAAAATGGGCTCCCATAAGGGTTGAGCCCAACATGCTCAAAATAATGACATTATGCACAGATATTCAATTGAACAAACAAATAGCAATATTACATCATGTTCTTGTTATGCCACAAATCATATCTCATCAATGTTTAAGTGCAAGATAAGAGGTACAATCATATCAAGAAGTATAGCCAAAACATTTAAAACGGGTACTTTTCCCATCTCTTGTCATAAATAAGGTATGATATTACTATTGAACACATGAAACAGTCCAAAATAGTTCTATCTAAGTCAAGTATCAAGAGCATAAAAGATATAAGGTGCAAATGTAGCAGATAGAACAACAAAAAAAAGAATCAATAAAATCAGTCCTGATACAGGCATTAAAGGTGACAGTGTGATTGCATAATGAAGATGCCCATGTCTTCCATACATTGCAAACTTCATGTTCAAACAAACAATATTCATCACTATAGAAGGTACAGTGAGCTTTTAAAAATCATTTTAGGCCACTGGTGCAATCATGAATGATGAACACAAACTCCAAATGACAGGGAAAGAACAGCTAGCATGAGTACAGGAAAGTACAATGAGCTTAAAAGACCATTTATAGGCCTTAGTACAATTATCAATGAAAGATACATCACTTAGATAAGTATACGAGAACAGATATAGAAAAGTAACCCTTAGAGGTACATTGTATTTTCCATCTAACATGAGCACATTGGATTACAATATAGGTGCCAGTACAAACATTCCAGGATAGGTACAATATAGTGGATAGAATGATTGACATCAAACCCATTGTTACATTTGCAATGCATCTATGTGAAAGTTCAAAAGAGACTAAGTGACAAATACAATATAGTGGATAGAATGATTGACATCAAACCCATTGTTACATTTGCAATGCATCTATGTGAAAGTTCAAAAGAGACTAAGTGACAAATACATTACAACATGTTCATGCCATGTGACAAATACAATGCCAAGAAAGAGCATACAGTCCTACAAAGAAAAATCAACTATGATGGACCAATCTTATCATCTGAGGAAAAAGAACATAGATTGCTTGAGGACAGAGTTAGGAGCAGCTAAAAGAAAAAATGAAAATGACAGTTTCCAAGCATGTGGAATAGCATTACAAGAGGACAGTCATGTCCATCAACAAAGATAGAGCAATTCTATATGCATTAGAGATAGACAAACAAGTTGGGGACAGTCTTATTGCATAAAAGATGGATACGGTGTCAACATACCAATAGGAGCAAGTACAGACAAGTTGGAACAGTCACTAAAGAGCTCATGATGCTATCAAAAGGAGGATGCAATATGATGCATTATACATAATACATGCCAACTCAATACATAGTCATGTGATAATGCACAGAGGTAGTGTGGTTGCACCATCAAGATGCCCCTATCTTCTATACTTTACAACACAGTGGATTCATGAAAGAGACTACAAGTGCATATATAGAAGCCAATGAGTGTAAAGGAGAATCAATAATGCCACAGTCAAGAAGAACTCATAATGACATTAAAGGGGGATAAAGAGAAGCATAAAAGACAACTGTTAGATGCTTGAATATGAGAATCACTACAGGGTCTACTGAGTTTACCAAGAGTATATAGGTCTCAGGACTTTTCCTAAATGAAGATACAGTCAATTTTTTTTAGGAGCGGAGATATATCTACAGAAGAGAAGAAAGGCACAACAGAAATGATAGATCTGAATACAGGAGATACAAGGATAGCATATATTTTGAACTCATTCCACAATCTTCAGTACAAAATGCAAAATCTACAGTATATATAAGTCAAAATGGAGCAACAGGCACTATAAAATTAAGGTCATTTCTTTTTACTATCCCCACTAACCGAGAACAACACTGTTTGAAATGCATAATGGAGAAGTAGATGAAACCCTACTAAGGTTTTACCTGTGATAGAGTTGCCTTTACTTTTGTTTTCAAGAACCAGAGAACAAATAGTGTATTTTTTCCATCATTTTTGCAAAGAAAGGTAGAAAATGGAGAAAGAATGAAAACCCAGGTAACTACTGTTACAGGGGAAAAGAGAAGCTTCAAAACCTTATATCTTTATGTGCAGGGAAGACTGAAGGAGAAATGGTGTTCATTTTATTTTTTATTTTCACAAAGGGTTTCAAGAACCAGATGAACAAAATGCAGTGTTCCATGTACACAGTGAAGGAGGTCGTGACCTGTTACAAGGGTTTCTACAAGAAAATGCCAAACCCACAAAATTTTATTTCAAACCCTTGTTATATTGTGACTAATATAGAGAGCTCAGTTTCTTCTTTCTTGCCAAATAGAACCAGAATACTTTTTCAACAGGAGCTACATTTTTTTTTCATGGGTCGAGTTCTTTTTTCCAGCAGTGAGCAAAAACAAAGTGCTACATGTATGTACAATGAACATGGCCGCGGTCTGGAGGAGTCATCCTTTCAAAAAATACAAAACCCATGTAATCTTTTTTAAAAACCTCATCACATAAAAGACACACAGTCAAAAGCTTGAAGGGTGCAGATAAAAAGAAACACCATACCTTGTATCTTTTACAAAGAAGAAGAGCTACAGACCGTAGGTTTTGCCTTCATATTTCTTGCAAAATAGCTCAAAAATGGCAACCCACACAGAGAGAGCAAGAAGTCATAGTAAGAAACCAAGAAAAATGCAGAAGAATATCACCTCAAAAGCCATGGCCTGTAGGCCTTTTTATACAAAAGAAAGATTAAGAAATGTTTTGAACTATGCTCACCTTTAGTTCCTGTCGAAGGTTTTGAAGAAAGACCATGGAGAAACCTTCAGAAAAATGCAGAGAACAACAAAAAGTGCTTCAAACCCTAGTTGAACATGGTGGCAGCTCAGAAGAGCACAAAGAGTAACAAAAGGAAAAAATGATGAGTTTTAGGGTTTCATGGTTCTTTTTGGTCGATTGTCGACTGCCTTTCTTCCACATTTTTTGACTTTCAATTTTTTGAAATCATTGCAATCTAATCACCACCGGGGTCAAGACTTCCAAAGTCTTGTGAAACCTAATGATGCAAACCTCATTATGCCACAGGGACCCATGAGGGCATATGAAATTATTACCTTTTATCTATACAAAAGTCAAAACGATGATGTGAAAATAAGCCTAAATGCCTTATGTAATCTTTTGCAAAAGGTATGTAGACAAAGTCAAATAAGTGCAATAATTCGAAGGCAAGGAAAGACATTATATAAATTATGCATGAAGGATAAGGTAATGCTATGAAGGTGATGATATGCAATGCATGATGCATGTATATTGCTAGGAGTTATAAGGAGATGTTAAGGTATAGTGTTTATTTTTGCATTGAGTGGTAAGGGTTTTTTCATGTAACAAATTATACATAAGGTATATTGTTGGGAGTGATAAGGTATTAAGACACATATTGATGTGATTTAATGATGCAAGAGGTATGCAAGGGAGTTATAAGGCATTTTTTGCATGATGAAGTATCTTTTTACATGGGAGATATAAGGGGTAAATGGAAATCTTTTGCATGCATGAGGATTTGTTTTGTCTTGGCATCCTCATTAATGCATTGATGTAACCATGTGATTGCAAAGGGAGACATAAGGGGTTATTTTTGTCTTTTTTCTTCTAAGGGGCAAATACACCCAATTTTGCATGATTGTGCAACTAGACTAATGTAAACAAGTAATAAAGTAATGTCATTATAAATTACTTTATTATTTTGTCACAAGTAAAATCAATGAGATAGAACAAAATGTAACTGATAGTAAAGTAATCATGCAATAGATTACTTTATTATTTGCTCACATGTCCCAAGATCATGCAAAATTGAAAGCTATAGTTAACTGAAGTATTTTAGAGCTTTTGCATGGCTTTTGGGGTTAAAATTGCAGAGTTTGGTCAACTTTTTGGTCAAACATATAGAGGAGAGCAGTTTGGAGCTATTTTTGCTCGATTTGGGACAGTTATAGCCCTTATTTATAGGGATTTTCTTGTTTGCTCGTGGATCAGTTTTGAGAGCTTATTTTTAGAGGCAGTTGACTGCAGTTGACCTTTCTAGGTCTCTTGGAGAGAACAGATTATATATTGTAAGAAAAACTTAGGTTTTTCTATTTCTTGCCTTGTTTGCTCTTTACACTTAGAGAGAGAAAGATGGTTATGTAACTCATTTTTGCAGATTTTACAGAGATTACAGTAGGTTACAGGTTCTATCTTTTGTCTTTTTATGCAATTGTTCCTTTAATTTTTAGCTGAATCAAGTGTCTACCTTTCCATTAATGCTGCTTTTGTGAATGATTTGATGAGATTTTATTGTGTTTAAACATCAGAACCTTTAAAATCATTGTCTCATTTGTACTTGCATGTGTTAGATAGCATTGAAAATCACAGGTCTTAGGCTGTGCAATTGGAGAAATTTCCATTTATGTTGTGAGATACCCTTTTCCTTCAAGAAGAAAATCATTTCCAACCTCCCTTAGAATTATTTATGTGATCAAATTGCCAAAAGTGGTTTGTGTGGATAGATTTTCTGAGATCTATTGTGAGTTAGATTGTTAGTTTTCCATCATTTTTAGGTGCATCACCATATTTTATATTACAGTTTTAGTGTTTTTAGTAGATCCTTTTAACCCTTTTTCACATCAAAGTCATAGATCCATTAAATATTATAAGGGAACCAACCCATAATCTGGAGGTTCAAACTCACCATAGGTCACCCACATCCTGAGTTTGATCCCATGTTACACAGGATTGTTGAGCTTCACAACTCCACATAACGGGTGCAATCCTACTCGTCAACAGGAGCCTCGTGATTGGTGGAGAGTTAGATCTAGTTGGACTAAAAGGACTCTATGGTGGCCTTTGGTGGGTGTACGAGAGACTTATAGGTCATGTCTGCTTGTGGGTAATAATATTTGGTTAATCTCTGCGGCAGGCGACATTCAAATTGTCACACAAGGTGGTGGTTGTGATCTCTTCCCGAGGAGATTTTTCAAGGTGGCAAAGGCGTGGCGTATCACCATATTAATTATGAAGTAATTATTGATCTTTCTATACACAAGAAGGAATTTTACCATTGTATTGGGTTCCTTGCTATTTTGAATATCACTTGCCTTAGCTATTTCAACAAATCTAGGATTGACATCATTTCACTCTGTAACTATCCCACATTTTGTAGTTTCAACTACTATTGCCTGTGTCAGTTTCAAACTGTCAGTATGGGAGGATAAATTATGAAGCTCGAACCGACCTCTACGGAGGAATTCAGGTAGGACATGCTGGTTTGGTACATTATTCAGGAGGGGGATGTGGTTTCTTTCCTGGAAGGTATGATCGGCCATGACAAAAACTTGTCTCGCTAGTTCGCTGAGTCGTGGGATGATGAAATCAGACAAGTTTGCTTGGGGGGAATTGGCTTCTAGGTTTCTGAGGAGGTGATTGGTTAGGCTACTGGGCTCCCTACTAAAGGGAAGAAGCATGCTAGAAGCAGTAAGGTGCCCAACCCCGAGCACATGGGTTTCTTCTTTAGGGAGGGGGAGGTGGTTGCGAAGCTCCACGATGGGTCCGAAAGGGAGAAGTTGTCGAAGCCCTGGGGTCAAATCTGTTTGATGATAATGAAGTATTTCATGCTGGAAGGGAGGTTTAAGGTATTTTACCACCATCACTTTGCCTTTCTCAACCACTTTAGAAACAAAATGGAAATTAGTTTTCCTTTTTTTCTTCTGTCCTCTTTGGAAAATTCCATCAAGTCGGCTAAAGAGCTTAGGGCTAAAAATCTTAGTCACCCTCTTGTTCCCATCCACAAAGGTCTCATTTTGAGACTATATCACTTCCATCTTGCCCTATGTCCCCTGAAGTAGATTAAGGTCAAGTTGATTGAGAATCCCTAATCGCTTGTGTCTCCTGGTTCTAAAGCAAAGCTAAGATGTGTGTCGGGACCCCTAAGATTTCCCTAAAAAGTTCCAAGGGGGGCCCCGTATGGTGGAATGCAAAACCCCTTCTGGGAACCCCACCCCTGAATCCAAAACTAAATCCCCAAAAAAAGCCACTCTGGAACCGGTGAAGGAGAAAGTTGTGTCGGCCAAATGGGATAGGTTGGAGTTAGAGGAGGAGGGGACTATGCATGCTAAGAAAGCTAAGACTGGGAAGGAGGATACAAAGAAGGTTGAAGGGCCTATGAAAATTATTGAATTAGACCCGGGGCCCAAGTAGAATGGAAGTGGTGAAGGGGAGGTTGTTGTGAAGGAAGGCAATTCGAGGGTTCGTCGGTCTAGTCGCATTGCTGGGAAATCCTCTGCTAATCCCCAAGGTGTGGAGATTTCTGATGATTTGAAATTTGTTGAAGACATTATGGAGGAGGGTGAGGATGAAACTCCTACTGAGTCTATACATGAGGAAGAAGGGATGAGTCATTTTGCCTCCATGAACAAGTCTGACTTTGATGACTTGGGTGTTGCTGCTGAGGACATAGGCGGCCTAGACAACAAGGGTAGTTGTTCGCTGTGCGTTAAGATTGCTGAGGATCTGGTGGCTCAAACTTTAGATGGAGATAATACAGAAGAAATGGAAGACCATGGCAGAATTTGTTGTTAAGGCCCTGCATCGGGCAATGTCAATTTTTGCTGCTATCAATGATTTGGATGACAAAGTTAAGAAGGTGGGGATTGATAGTCTCGGTGACTACAAAGACATGGTCAAATTCTTGTCCAAATATGGGGTGACTAACAACTCTTAGCTTCTTGCTTGGTTTCTAGTGTTTTTGGTTACTCATTTTTTGTCTATTGTTCTAGTGTTGTTGATGCACCATTTCTAGCATGTTTAAGGTCTGCTACCCTGAGGGATTTTTTGTATAGGGTTCAGGACCCTCTTTTCCTACTGAACTAATCAAAAACATTATCTTTATTCATGTGCATTTTTAACTTAATAAATAATATTTAATTAATATTCTTTCCAATGCAATTGTTTTTCCATTAATTAACTTAAATATGATTCATATGTTCACCTACCTGACGAGGGTCGTTGTAATCCTCTTCATTTAATTTATCAATCTAGGGTCGTGTCCAAAGATTGTATGCATTAGGAACTTAAATATTTTTGGCAAACATTTCTTTCTAATAAAAATAAAAATAAAATAATAATCTAATGGAATCACACATGCAAAATTTAAACACATTCGCATAAATTAAAACATGCTTCCATGAATTAAAAATATAGAAATAAAATAGCTCTTGCACTAAAATTTAATTTAATACATTTAAAATAAATAGAAATGCATAAAACTAAAATAATACAAACAATCAAATAAGTACCAAATGTTGTCCTCTTCCTCGAGATGAGCAGCTTGCTCCTCCCTTGGAATTGGACCAAGATTATTCACCCAACTTTGTGCTCAATGCTCCATATATCTTATTTCTTCAACAAAATATTACAAATTTATTTCTAAAACTGTTGTATCTTTCTTATTCTAATTTTTTTCCAGAATAAAAACTCTCCTTTATTTAGAGTTGAGAGGTATATTTATACATTGAAGATCTTCACCCAACTCCCTAAACTAGTGGAAAGCATAAGTACACTTGTCTTTCACATTCCTATGATAAAGGAACAACTCCCTTTATTCTCTACACATATCTCTCCTACTTCTATGCTAAAGGAAACAAATTCCTTTATTCTCTCTATATAGGAAACAAATTCATTTATTCTCTTTACTAATCCTATGCTAAAGGAACAACATCCTTTATTCCCTCATTACAAAGTGACAACACATCCACATCCTTTTAAGGGAAAAATGTTTTATTTTTGCTACTTTTATTATTTTACCAAAACAATTTATCTTCAACTTTTTAGAAAATAAAAGGTTGAGAGAATATCAAATCCATGGTTTAAGCCAAATGAGTTGAAACACCTTTGGCTGAAATCAAGTTGGAATACTTTCGAAGTTGGCTCCGAAAGTGGTTTTACAATGATTCAAAGTTGGCTCTGAAAGTGATTTTAGAATGCTTCAAAGTTGGCTGAAAGAGGCTGGAATACTTCGAGACTAATTTTGCATCATTTTTAAACATATTGAATTCTTTTTTCAATAAACATTACAAAATGTTAGCAATTAAATTGCAATAGACTTCTAAGAAATAAACCAATATATATCCTATATTTTATTTTAAATAAGCTAATAGTTCATAACTACATTTAAATCCACTTTTAATGCTAATTTGAAGAGAAAATAGAGATGAATTTAGATAAGACATTTCTAGTCTCATCACTACCTTAAAAAGAATATGCTTCAATTCAAATTCTTTATTCTAAAAATCTATAATTAAATTTTGCACAATGAATACTATAAAATATATTCCCAAACAATTCTAGTTTGACTAATCTATTTTCAAAAATTAATATCCATTGCATTTAAATAAAGATTGGTTAATTTCTATAATTTAATCAAGGAAAAGGGATTTTTTCCAATGTCACTCCTGAATTTCGGCGACACTATAGAAACCCTAAGTGTTTCCCTTTGTTCGTCCTCATGTAGGTATTCCCTTCTGGAGATGGTGATTTGCTAAAAATCCTTTTGGAAACAATATTAAGGACACAGCAGAAGTACAACACCCAAGGCATTTGAAGCCCCATTCTTTCAAAAATGTCCTTACAGGCTTGCAATTTGGAGAGGACAGGAAGGGCAGGAATGCCATATTGGAGGTGATGGGCATGGACGTGTTGGAATTAGGTCACACGACCATGCAGGGCAAAACTCAAATATGGAGTCCTAGAGAACACTCTCCCACGGTTGATCTTGGTGAGGTCGCAACTGAGGAGGAACTACATAAAATTCATTCTCTAATCTGTCACTTCCACATTTTTTGGCTAAGCCTGATAGATTTGAACAAATGGATATTAAAGCACTGGAAACCCTTACTGGATGGAGAACTTTGCATTGGCCCTTCCGCCAAGGGTTTCATGAATGTTACATGTGAACTCCTTGAGGATAGAACAACACTACTACAGAAAGGACCTTGGAGCTGGAATAATTCATATCTGGGCATGAAGCCTTAGTATCCAAACTTCAACCCCTTTACTGAAACCTTCTATGTCACCCCAGTTTGGGTGAGGCCTCTAAATCTTCCACTTCATTTTTGGGGATCTGTGTGTTTACACTCCATCAATAACTCCATTGTGAAATACATTTTAGGACTGACTTCTTTAGAAGATCATACCTCCTTTACTCTAGCTCCTCCTCCACATTTGTACAAATCCTTGTGGAAATGGACCTTGTGCATCCCCTTCTTGCTAAGGTTAAAATCAAAGCTAGTTCCAAGTTCTAGACTCAAATGATAGACTGTGAAAGGAATCTTGCCTTCATATGTAGACATTATGCTACAGGGCATATAGCAAAGGATTGTTCAAAATCTTCTCCTTCCACAAATATTGTTGATTCACAAATATAGGCCACCTAGTGGAAAGGGGCAAAGCTTCATCATCAGCACATTTTTCCTCTAGCATAGGAAGGTGTTGATGTTGATGCCCCAACAAAATCTGATCTACCCAACAAGTCAGAGCTAGATGTCATTGCCTCAACACTATCACAAAGGGTGGTGTCTTCTCCTAAATCTAATATTGTGTAGCCTATTGTAGAAAATAGTTCAGAGAAGGGTAACAAGATTCCCAATAGCGTTAAAGCTTCAATAGACTCAGAGAAGGCCACTTTGGCTTCTAGTGGTGTAAATAAATTCAATACTGCTGTTGATTTAGAGAAGGCTATTATGGTTTCCAATGGCGTAAAGCCACCCTTGGAGGAGATTAACCAAAATTCAGACATAGAAGATCCATGTAAGGATCTTACAGATGATTGGACCCCTGTTAAGCGAGGGAAGAAAGTAAAATCATCAAATTTTCTGATGACTTTACGCTCCCATGATAAAATGGGAAGACAAGAATCACGTACAAAATTGTCATAATGGACAGATGGATATGAAATTTTAGTCTTAGAGTGTTGAACCCATATTTATGGGTCTGCTACACCTCATATTAATTTTTAGTTTTTTGGTTATTTATTTTATGGGGTACGGCTCCCTTAACGCCCATTCACAAAGCAAAAAAAAAGATTAGTTAATTTCTACTAAAAACTATTTAATCTCAAATAGAAACTTCTTTTTTTGTTTAAATAACCTAGATTATAGCCCAAGAACCATAAAAAAAATTAGAGACAAGCTCTGTATGAAATTCTTTACATCCATTATAATCATCACTGATAACATATATCCCATACAAAAAGCTACCATACTAACAAAAATGCCAAAAAATTGTCACCACCATACCCCTAGAGAGTCACTGCTTACCAAACAACTGTATACCAAATGTATGTGGGGGTAGGGCAAATTATGCAGGCCCTCCTTTGAAAACATACATACAATCAAAATCTACCTACCTAGACAAACCCCTACCCCTGACCACCGGATTGTTATATCATCCCAAAAGATTAAACTTGTGACTCTAACACTATGCCATATTTAGAAAAACAAACAAAATTTGCAGTTTCAACACAAGGATTCTTACTCTACTCCACCTTTGTCAACACCATCTTCGTGACTCCCATCCGACAAGTCAGCATCTAGAAAAAGTAGGAATTGCCTCCTCTGGCAACTGCAACACTGGGTGCTTTGTAATTGCCTCGACGGCTAATTGGAGGCACTATTGTCTCTTCTTTACCACATGAAGGTGAGCCATAATACAGTCATAAAATGAATTTGTCTGGTCAACAACATCCCCAATGTCGTCGTGCATCAAGGAAGAACACATAGCCACCAACATGAGAGAGGCACAGGACAAAGCTTGAGCTGCATAAAATGCCTTCAACCTGCCATGAGAATGCCAGGGATCAAGCAAAAACTTAGTCATGGCATTCCTTAATCCCACCTCCGGCTTGCCATCGAGCTCCATGGAGACATCCCAAATCTTAGTCATCCACCTTCGCATGTTGGGGCTTTTAATCTCCCGATCAATGAAATTGATAAATTCAATAGTGGCGTCCACTCCCAACACCCTCTTCTTATACTTCCTCGACGACTCCCCAGTATCCTTCTCCCTTTGCTTCCCTGCAGACTCTGCCATTGCCACACACCCAAAAACTCCACTAATTGATCTCTCAACCTGCACATATGGAAATTAAACGAATGTATGGCCAGACCTTTCTTGAAGCAAACATATCCCCTGTCACCCTACCATGTAGTAATTGTCACACATACCACCAGTTGTCGCTTTGATGACTGCTTACACTTCTTTAAATGTGAGAGATGATTACATCAAACAGCTTCCGACCCATTATCGGGGGGCTCAAATAGAAACTTCAAACAATTAAATAAGCAAGCACAATTAATTTCTACTTCTAATTAATTAGTTTTCTTGATTAATTAATTTAAACAACTATTCACTTCACAACTTTGGGTTATACGTTTGTCGTGCTTCACAAACCAAACCTAGTTCTTCTTCTTCGATACATGTTCATGTCAATCACACATCTCAACAGTAATCCACATAATTCATAAAAGTTTCATACAATAAAATGTCAATCACCAAATCAACATTGATATTCATTGCCACCTTACTATTCAAAAAGGTCAAAAATTAGCAACTTAACACAATATATTACGTTTTAACATGTATGTCAATTATGGAGTCGCCCGCACTTGTTATCATCATTTTCTTTTGATGTGGTTCTTATTCATGACCCCACCCGTGAAGGGTAAGGTCCCACTTGTAAATATTAATCTTTATGGGTTAATCCTATGGATTAACACATTCATTTTTTTAGTGGTAATTTGTTTTATTTGTGATAGTTTAACTTCTTCATTGCTCTATAAATAAACTTGTAAATCTTTATTTCCAATATAATAAAACATTACCATTTTGTTCAACTTTCTTTTTCAATCCTAACCTCACAATGATATCAGAGCCAAGGGATAATTGTAAATTAATTTTTCTAAAGGGAGAAAACATTCTATATTGTGGAGAAATTCTATTGCATTAAAGATTTCTCTATGATTTTTCAAGAAAAAGTCTATTGTGATTTGGTATTTTTCTCCATTAATGAATTAAGACATCATGGCAAGGGTCATAGATGCTATACACAATGGTTTCATATTCTTCTCTTTGTGATCTTCCCTCTGTCAAAAAGTGCTTCTATTTTTTTGGTCGCTAAGTAGTATGAATTTTATCCCTATCAAAGTGTTGTTGCTTAATCCATTTCTAAGTGTTATTTAGTTGATGTGTTCAAAATGTCACTACTTGATCCCTTTTTGGGCAGCTATGGGGGTAAGTACAAAAATTTGGGGGGCCAAAAAGTGGCCAAATTTTTTTCAAAAAAAATTAAGACATAACGCGAGCGTGTTATAACGTGCTCGCGTTATGGTTTGGTAATGGCGAGCCTAAGGCTTCGCAAAACCAAACCATAACGCGCTCGCGTTATAACATGAGTGAGTTATGTTTAATTATATATATAAAAAAAAGAACATTTCTGCTCATTTGATTTCTTTTTTTTCTCTACACCCATGGCTTGCAAACCCTAAGGAGCGCGCTCACATTTTTAAAGACCCAATTCGACACCAAAATCTCACCGATTCATCGCCAAAATGCTACCACGACGTCGAGCAGGCCAAAGGAGTGAGTTTTATTTATTTTTTTGTTTGAATTTGTTTCTAAATAGGTAGGTTTGAGTTGATTTTTTATGTAAATTTCCTTAATTGTCAGGAAATGTTAATGCACCTCCTCCTCAAAATTCACAGAATCCACAAAATCTTGAAGAGGAAATACCTGCTGAAGAACAACCCGAACAACGAACTCCTCCATCCATTCCTCGACATGCCCCTAGAACACAAGAAAATCTAATGGGGCAAATTGAAAACAATCAAAAATAAATTGAAGACATAATTGCAAGGTTGAAAGATCCTTCAACTTCAACCTTGCATAGGTCCACGCTTGCTCAATCTCTTGAATCTATGTTATCAAATGTAGATTCAATTAGCAAGCAAATATCTAGTTGGTCAGATAAGAGGAGAGAGTTTAGAGAGTATTATGCAGACAAGTTATCATATGAAGATGTGAAAAAGTTACAAATTACAAAATTGGACTTGTGTTCCATTTTCACAAACCCACAAACAAATCAACCTCCACCCATTACATGCAAGAGTTTCCCTATCCATTGGTACAACAACCAAGCGATAAGGGACAATTTTGGGCAGAGGTGGTGGATGGTTTTTGACCATCCTCCATACAATAATAATGAGGTCCCGCAATACTTTTTGAGGAAACTCTACTGCGAGTTTGTCCTCAATAAACTGCCAAACTATTTTGATATGCAGGACTTCTAGGGTAGAGGTGGGGGGTCAACACAAGATAGACCAGGGGCACGTGTTAACCCACAGCGGCCAGTGAGACAAGTAATCAGTAGACCAGCCCATGAGCATGTGTCTATCCCTTCCATTGTGAAGGAGAGTGTTGAGGTTGATACACTTCAGTCCATTAGTGCCTTGACCCAGAGCATCATAGAGCATCCCAATCCTGCAGCACAGCGTGGGTTGGGAGATAGTGCGAGGAGTAGGGTCCCACCCCATACTTGTCAAACTTGCAGGTCAGCGTGTGGTTATGACCCCATGGATAGTTAGGACGTAGGTGCATAGGCTACATCTGCAGCTGAGCAGATGGTGATGACAAATACCCTCCTAAGTGAGACTTTCGGCCTTGATACTCAGGTAAATATTAGCAAGTTCATTGAATTTAATTTATTAAATTTCATTTTTGAAATGCAAGATTAACTAATTTAGTTTGATGATTTTGATGAAATTTCAGTGTCATAGCATTGATGTAGTTCTCAGCAATACTCCACCTACATTTTACACTACGACATCTACTGCTGGGGTATGTAACTAGTAAACAATTATAAATATTACATGTGAATAGCATTATTATATGAATGGTATTCTAATATTTGATTTTGGATGTTGAATAGGTTAATCTTGGAGATTTCACGGCAACACCTGCCAATGGTGGTGTAGTTCAAAGCTTCACTGAGGTAATAAAATAAATAGTTTAACTAATGAATTGTACTTATTAAATTTTTGTATTTTATATTCATATCATTGATTACATTACATTGCACATCTTTCAAACTCAAAGCATTATTAAACATTGCATAACTAATAGCTAGATGTTGATAGATGACAAAATTTCAATTATAATATAGTTAAATTTGAAAAAATGGCTCAAATAAATTTGCTCTCATGGAATGCCATGAGAAGCAAATGCATAGACAAGGACATCGCCCTGAGACCACTTTTCTTTGAGTCATCTTTTCAAATAGCTCACTGCCTTGTCTATGCTACCACATTTTCCATACATGTCTACCAAAGCTTGTTGATCCCCTCCACACTATTCTTTGACAAATTCTCTCTAATAATCTCATCCAATTACCACCAATTAGACCCCAGGACATGACACCAGACAAGGGCATCAACCTATGACATCTTATATAGCATATGATTGACTCGAACATCATCTAGGTTTTAGGTATTAATTATGGGGGCAACAAGTCACCCCTAACCAAAATCTTCAAATCTACACTAACCCTTTCCCCTACAAACTTATGTCAATCCTATTGGCTCAATTTCTTCCATCCCTATGTCTATAAGAAAGAGCTATAGTATATCACCAAGAGAGCAAAATCTTCATTGTGATTATGTGTATTATGTGTCTAGTTGTATCATAGTGATGCATTGTTGATAATGAATATCATAGTGTGTTTTATTGTGTGTACTTCCATGTTTAGATGAACGTGTGTGTATGTTAGGAACCATGACTTGCATCACTATTCTAGTTTCATAATTGAATAATGTTGTTTTATTTTCAGATGATGCAGGCTGCGGAGACACCTCTAGAAGTTCATAGGGCAATTGAGCATGGTGTGTCCACTGCGATTCATAGCTCCATGCCATTGACGGGGGTATGAGGCAGATTAGTAAATTTCAATTTACATTCATTGTTATAGTTGTTTATTTTTGAAAAATCAAATGATTATTGATTTTAAGTTTAATTTCTATCTGGATGGTTTCTATAGGACATGACATCACCACAGCCTAATCCTGCTACTAAGACAAATGAGGAGGCAGATCATATGGTAGCGGTAAGTGATTATTTTGTTAAATGTTTCATTTTTTATAACATGTAATTTCTATATATTAATGTCTATACTTTTTATTGTAACAACTACAGGCCCACAAAGAACTAAATAGGATGAGCAGCCCTCGGGTTCATAGTAGATCACCCTCATACATGTCTCCATCCTCCCGAAGATCAAAGGCTGCTCATAATCTATTCCCTTCACCCAACAGAGGGGAATGAATACTTATTAGGGTCCTTTGTTGTATGCCTATATGGCATTTGTGGATATATATTTTGTATTGCATATAGGAGACATTGTATGCCTATATGGCTATTTTGTATATATGTTATACTTATATTGACAAATATTGATGTATGCCTATATGGATATTTGGTTAATACAAATCTTTCTTATTGATGGCATCCATATTTGGATTATAAATCCACGTTTGAATGGATATTTGTAGATGGTTACTTTAAATATTTAAAGTCCAAATGTATTACATAGAATGTTTGTTGATCCAATAAGCTAGCTATTGTTATTCAAATATCACCTAAACCTTATTCTGGAACTAAAAGATAAATGTTGTATTTAAAATAAAAATGAATCATCATGTTGAATAGAAAATATTCATATTCTTTATGAGTTGCTCAATTGAAAATATTCAAATGAGTATGCTGATCCATATTCTTTATGAGTTGCTATATTGAAAATATTTCTTAATTTCTTGTTATAATACCATATTAGGATGCAAAGAGTATGTTTGTTGTTTTGAATAAGATAGTCAAAATCATATGCTTATGAGCACCTGATAACCATTGTGGTTATTAAATGTAATTTCTCTTGCATATAAGGCGAGGTTATGAGAGTACATTGAGTCTTACCTAATTTTAGTATGCAACATAACATTGGGGCTATAGGCTTCCATAAGTCATCAACAATCAAGGTTCAAGGTTGTCATTGAAGTCAAAGGGTCAAAGTTGTTTGTCATTGATGTTAAGGTTCATGTTGATGTTGCACAAGACAAGCATGGTTCATTTGATGCAAGGTTCATGTTCATGGTGGATGTGGTTTTGTTCTTGCAAGGTTTTGTTGTGAATATGGTTTTCATGATAAGGTCTATCTTGGAAGGTTGATATGATGCAAGGTTCATGTTCATGGTGGATGTGGTTTTGTTCATGCAATAAGAAGTCAGAGAAGACACAAGCTTTCTTAAGACTTTAAAACCCTCAATTGTCTATCGTGTATAAAGTGCATTTTTGTTTAAATTTAATATTGACTTATAATCACAAGTTACTATCACTTAAATCAACCTACTAAAGGGTCTTTAAGTCATTAGTTCACCAGTACAATGTAGCTCGGACTATTTCAGCATGTTTGGGTGAAAAACAGGACCATGTCTAGCCTAAACATACCCATCCAGATGCGTTGAAATTGTTAGTTTGGCCACACAAGGAGAAGAATGAAAGTTACACCCCTTTGCAACTTTACACTGCCTCCTAACGATTTTTGGGGCAGCAGAAAACCTTTCACCACGGGCAAACGCCTCAGAGATATAAAAAACTAAGAGAGATTATTGTAGAAGGAAACTACTTGATTGTGTTGCCTCAGACGGAATGTATCTAAGTGACACGGTTTTTGAGTAATAACTCGTCAAAGATTGCTGCCTTTTTTGCACTTTGGACACTTCAAGGATATCGTCGGTACAATGTAGCTTAGACTGTTTCAGCATGTTTGGGTGAAAAAAAGGACCATGCCTAGCCTAAATGTACCCATCCGGATGCATTAGACCAATCAATTTGGTCGCATCAGGAGCAAGATGAAAGTTACACCCCTTTGCAGCTTTACACTACCTCCTTCTGACAATTTTTGGGGCAGCAGAAAACCTTTCACCATAGGCAAACGCCTCAAAAATATAAAAAACTAAAAGAGGTTATTGTAGAGGGACCCTACGTGATCGTATTCCCTCAGATGAAATGTCTCTAAGTGATACAGTTTCTGAGTAACATCTCATCAAAGATTGCTTCCTTTTTCCACTTTGGACTCTTCAGGGATATCGTCGGTACAATGTAGCTCGGACTGTTTCGACATGTTTGGGTGAAAAATAAGACCATACCTAGACTAAACATACCCATCCGAACGCGTTGGAACAGTCAGGTTGGTCACATCAGGAGCAAGACGAAAGTTACACCCCTTTGCAACTTTACACTACCTCTTTCTGACAATTTTTGGAGTAGCAAAAAACCTTTCACCACGGGCAAATGCCTTAAAGATATAAAAAAATGAGAGAGGTTATTGTAGAGGGACTCTAGTTGATCATGTTTCCTCAGACAGAATGTCTATAAGTGACATAGTTTCTGAGTAACATCTTGTCAAAGATTGCTACCTTTTTGCACTTTAGACTCTTCAGGGATATCGTCGGTACAATGTAGCTCAAACTGTTTCAGCATGTTTGGGTGAAAAATAGGACCATGCCTAGCGTAAATGTACCCATCTAGACGCGTTGGAATAGTCAGTTTGGTCACATCAGGAGCAGGATGAAAGTTACACCCCTTTGCAACTTTACACTGCCTCCTAACGATTTTGGGGCAGCAGAAAACCTTTCACCATGGGTAAATGCCTCAAAGATATAAAAAACTGAGAGAGGTTATTGTAGAGGGACCCTATGTGATCATGTTGCCTTAGACAGAATGTCTCTAAGTGACATGATTTCTGAGTAACATCTCGTCAAAAATTGTTGTCTTTTTACACTTTGGACTCTTCAGGGATATCGTCGGTACAATGTAGCTCGGACTATTTCGGCATGTTTGGGTGAAAAACAAGACCATACGTAGCATAAATGTACCCATCCAGACCCGTTGGAATAGTCATTTTGGTCACATCAGGAGTAGGATGAAAGTTACACCCCTTTGCAACTTTACACTACCTCCTTCTGACGATTTTTGGGGCAGCAAAAAACTTTTCACCACTGGCAAATGCCTCAGAGATATAAAAATTGAGAGAATTCATTATAGAGGAACCCTACATGATCATGTTCCCTTAGACGGAATGTTTCTAAGTGACACAGGTTTTGAGTAACATCTCGTTAAAGATTACTGCCTTTTTACACTTTGGACTCTTCAAGGATATCATCGGTACAATGTAGCTCGAACTGTTTCAACATGTTTGGGTAAAAAATAGGACCATGCCTAGTGTAAATGTACCCATCCGGACGCGTTGGAACAGTCAGCTTGGTCGCATTAGGAGCAGGACGAAAGTTACACCCCTTTGCAACTTTACACTACCTCCTTCTGACGATTTTTGGGGCAACAGAAAACCTTTCACCACGGGCAAACACCTCAGAGATATAAAAAATTGAGAGAGGTTATTGTAGAGGGACTCTATGTCATCGTGTTGCCTCATACGGAATGTTTCTAAGTGACACAATTTTAGAGTAACATCTCGTCAAAGATTGCTGCCTTTTTGCACTTTGGACTCTTCAGGGATATCGTCGGTACAATGTAGCTCGGACTATTTTAGCATATTTGGGTGAAACACACAATTAGAGACACCTATTATCTAGTTAGAAACCAATACACCTAGAGACACCTATATTTTATACATTACCTAGATTTTATACATTATTCTCAGGATCAACTTCATCCATCACTTAGGTCTAACCCCATGAAGCATAACATGATGTAAAAATATGTATATGTGTAAAAATGCAGGAGCAAATAAAAAAAGACAATCCTTACAAATTAATGTGCATTCTTACAACTCAATGTAACATGACTTTAAAAAATCAATGTGAATACTTACAAATTAATCCAATGAACCATTCGGGTCTACTCTACTCTTTATTGTGTCAAGTATTGCTTCATGGTTAGACTCACGCACCTTCCACAAGGTCTTGTTCAAAGGTCTACCCCGATACTGTATCAAATGAAGACTGGATGCCACGACAAGGTTCGAGTAATGAAGAATCTTTCGATGCGTGTCAAAGTCCTAAAACAGCCAAACATTAACACTCTTATGTGGGTACCTTCTAAGCCATGTTCCAATAATAACCACTGAGCCTGTAGGGTATTCGATGTTTTCTCCATCTGTAACTAGGGCCTCCAATTTCTTTTTGGCCTCAACACAACGACATAAGTAATAATATGTTCCCTCTTCGTTATCTTCATCTGCAATAACTACATATACATGCCCTACATTGATATGTGTAGCAAATTAGATGAAATTAGTCAACATTACAAAATCACTACAAAGTAAGATGACATTAGGAATTTCAAAAACTATGCAAATAAATATATTACCTAGTTGAACTAGATCTGATATGTGGTCAAAGTCAAGTGATGATTCCATCTGTGTTAGTTCCAGTGTCGTCAGGGGTCGATACGTGTCAAGTGGGCTAAGATAACTTAACTACCATTCGTCAACCCACTCCTTTGACTCACACTCATCCCAGGCTTGAATTGTACAGGAAGAACAAAAGCATGACATCTTTCGCGTATGGATACTCCATGAACCTACAATTGAGCTTCTAAGAAAGTGTATCTCACTTGATCCTGTTAGTGTAGAACAATCCTCATATGGTGCAATGTTAGTATCATCTATCAACCAAAAAAATCTACGAACTGAAGACTTACCTTCATTACCTAGACCCATGGAAGTATTACACCACTCGATGATCGATTTTACATCTGTCAACTTTGCATTGTCTTTATACTTTAACTCTTCTTGTGCTATGGCTCTTTTGATACATGCTCCTGCACCATCATGCTCCCCCTTTCCATGCCTAGCCTCACAAAAGTTCCACATATGTTGAATACCTGTAAAATTATGCCTCTTGCTCAGCTAATAGAAATTCTGCAAGTTCTTGAATTGTGACGCACAGTTATCCAACCATATGATATGTTGACTGAACGATATGCCCCTTCTAGCCAAATCATTGTAGAACACCTGAAAGCAACCTTGCACGAACTTCGTAGAATGCATGCGATCATCACTAATATAGAAATTATACTCCCTTATGATCTTTTTGTCATCCTCTGTACTATCATTTGCATGAATGAATGCGATGTTCACAAATATAGAAACCTATGTGGAGTCGTAATATTGTGATTACACCTCACGCTGTGGCTGTAAACTGTAGTTCTCTGCAAAGTTGACGACTGAAATAATGCTACCAACTAAAAATGTGTCCTTGCATAACTTGAATTGCAAATCCAACCATCGAGCTCTATGGGCATGTCTTGCATACTCATACTCATACTCATACCCTAATCCCTTATCCCTAAACCCTCCAACCCTATCCCTAATCCTTATACCCTTGACACTCTACTTTAACCCTAATCCCTTGACCCTCAACCCTATCCCTAAACCATCAACCCTCAAACCTCAACATTCAACTCTCAACGTCAAACCCTAATCCCTCAACCCTCAACATCAAATCCTAATCCCTCAACCCTTCACTCTAATCCCTAAACCCTAAACCCTATCCCTGAACCCTCAACACTATACCTTAAACCCTAATCCCTCAACCCTAAACCCTAAACCTCATCCCTAAACCCTAATCCCTCAACCCTCAACCGTAATCCCTCAACCCTCAACTTTAATCCCTCATCCCTAAACCCTAAACGCTATCCCTATTCCTAAACCCTCAATGGGCTTGATACTATACCTTAAACCCTAATCCCTTATCCCTAAACCCTCCAACCCTATCCTAATCCTTATACCCTCGACACTATACTTTAACCCTAATCCCTTGACTCTCAACCCTATCCCTAAACCCTCAACCCTCAAACCTCAACACTCAACCCTCAACGTCAAACCCTAATCCATCAACCCTTAACTCTAATCCCTCAACCCTCAACCCTATCCATAAACCCTAAACCCTAAAACCTCAACCCTCAACCCTCAACGTCAAATCCTAATCCCTCAACCCTTCACTCTAATCCCTCAACCCTAAACCCTATCCCTAAACCCTCAACACTATACCTTAAACCCTAATCCATCAACCCTAAACCTTATCCCTAAACCCTAATCCCTCAACCCTCAACCCTCAACCCTAATCCCTCAACCCTCAACTCTAATCCCTCATCCCTAAACCCTAAACACTATCCCTATTCCTAAACCCTCAACGAGCTCGATACTATACCTTAAACCTTAATCCCTTATCCCTAAACCCTCCAACCCTATCCCTAATCCTTATACCCTCGACACTCTACTTTAACCCTAATCCCTCGACCCTCAACCCTATCCCTAAACCCTCAACCCTCGAACCTCAACACTCAACCCTCAACGTCAAACCCTAATCCCTCAACCCTTAACTCTAATCCCTCAACCCTCAACCCTATCCCTAAACCCTCAACCCTAAAACCTCAACCCTCAACTCTCAACGTCAAACCCTAATCCCTCAACCCTTAACTCTAATCCCTCAACCCTAAACCCCATCCCTAAGCCCTAATCCCTCAACCCTCAACCCTAATCCGTCAACCCTCAACCCTAATCCCTCATCCCTAAACCCTAAATGCTATCCCTATTCTTAAACCCTCAACGGGCTCGATACTATACCTTAAACCCTAATCCTTTATCCCTAAACCCTCCAACCCTATCCCTAATCCTTATACCCTCGACACTCTACTTTAACCTTAATCCCTCGACCCTCAACCCTATCCCTAAACCCTCGACCCTCGAACCTCAACCCTTAACGTCAAACCCTAATCCCTCAACCCTTAACTCTAATCCCTCAACCCTCAACCCTATCCCTCAACTCTAAAACCTCAACCCTCAACCCTCAACGTCAAACCCTAATCCCTCAACCCTTAACTCTAATCCCTCAACCCTAAACCCTATCACTAAACCCTCAACACTATACCTTAAACCCTAATCCCTCAACCCTAAACCCTAAACCCTAATCCCTCAACCCTCAACTCTAATCCCTCATCCCTAAACCCTAAACGCTATCCATATTCCTAAACCCTCAATGGGCTCGATACTATACCTTAAACCCTAATCCCTTATCCCTAAACCCTCCAACCATATCCCTAATCATTATACCCTCGACACTCTACTTCAACCCTAATCCCTCGACCCTCAACCCTATCCCTAAACCCTCAACCCTCGAACCTCAACACTCAACCCTCAACGTCAAAACCTAATCCCTCAACCCTTAACTCTAATCCCTCAACCCTATCCCTAAACCCTCAACCCTAAAACCTCAACCCTCAACGTCAAACCCTAATCCCTCAACCCTTAACTCTAATCCCTCAACCCTAAACCCTATCCCTAAACCCTATCCCTAAGCCCTAATCCGTCAACCCTCAACCCTAATCCATCGACCCTCAACCCTAATCCCTAAACCCTAAACACTATCCCTATTCCTAAACCCTCAACGGGCTCGATACTATCCCTCAACCCTTAACCCTTAAAACTTGAACCCTAAAACCTATCCCTACACCCTCGACACTCGACACTATATCTTAAACCCTAATCCCTTAACCCTCATCCCTAAAGCCTCAGCCCTAAATCCTTAAACCTTCAACCCTAAACTCTATCCCTAATCCCTCTACCTTCGACAATCTACTTTAACCCTAATCCCTTGACCATCAACCCTATCCCTAAACCCTCAACCCTCAACCCTCAACTCTCAACATTAAACCCTAATTCATCAACCCTAAACCCTAATCCCTCAAACCTAAACCCTATCCCTAAACCATCAACCCTCAACACTATACCTTAAACCCTAATCCCTATCCCTCAACCCTTAACCCTTAAAACTTAAACCATATCCCTACACCCTCAACACTCGACACTATATCTTAAGCCTTAAACCCTCATCCTTAAAGCCTCAACCCTCAATCCTTAAACCTTCAACCATAAACCCTATCCCTAATCCCTCTACCCTCGACACTCTAACCCTAACCTCGACATTAAATGCTAATCTGTCAACCCTAAACCCTAATCCGTCAACCCTAAACCCTATCCCTAAACCCTCAACCCTCAACACTATACCTTAAACCCTAATCCATCAACCCTAAAACCTAATCCCTCAACCCTAAACCCTATCACTAAACCCTCAACCCTCGACACTATACCTTAAACCCTAATCCCTCATCCCTAAACCCTAAACGCTATCCCTATTCCTAAACCCTCGACATTATACCTTAAACCCTAATCCCTTATCTCTAAACCCTAAACCCTATCCCTCAACCCTTAACCCTTAAAACTTAAACCCTAAAACCTATTCCTAAACCCTCAATGCTCAACACTATATCTTAAACCCCAATCCCTTAACCCTCATCCCTAAAGCGTCAACCATGAATCATTAAACATTCAACCCTAAACCCTATCCCTAATCCCTCTACCCTCAACACTCTACTTTAACCCTAATCACTTGACCATCAACCCTATCCCTCAACCCTCAACTCTCAACATTAAACCCTAATCCGACAACCCTAAACCCTAATCCCTCAACCCTAAACCCTATTTCTAAACCCTCAACACTATTCCTTAAACCCTAATCCATCAACCCTAAACCCTAATCCCTCAACCCTAAAACCTATCCCTAAACCCTCAACCCTCAACACTAATCCTTAAACCCTAATCCTTCAACTCTAAACCCTAATCCCTCAACCCTAAACCCTAAACCCTATCCCTAAACACTCAACCCTCAGCAAGTTATACCGTAAACCTTAATCCCTCAACCCTCAACCCTAATCCCTCATCCCTAAACCCTAAATGCTATCCCTATTCCTAAACCCTCAACCCAAGACACTATACCTTAAACCCTAATCCCTTAACCCTAAACCTTAAACCCTATCCCTCAACCCTTAACCCTTAAACCTTAAACCCTAAAACCTATCCCTAAACCCTCAGCCCTATACCCTCAACAATATACTTAAGCCCTAATCCCCCAATCATCAACCCTATACCTTAAACCATGAAGCCTACACCCTCAAACCCTCATCCCTAGACCATATTTAACCTCACCCTTATATCCTAAACCTCGAATATTGTGCCTCAACCCTTTACTTAAATTAAACCTAAACCATACATGCTCTCAACCAAAGTCACCCTATGCCTTATATACCCTCAATCCATATCGTAAACCCTAAACCCTAATCCTCGCACCTTACACACTTAATCTGTTACACTCAACAACCTGAATATTAACCCTCAACTATAACCCTCAACCCTCTAATCTCTACCCTCTACCCTCTACCTAAATTACTTAAGCCCTAATCCCTCAACCCTCAACCCTCAAAACTATACAGGCTCAAGTCCTTATATACACTAAACCCAAAACACTTACATACATACATACATGCATACATACAAACATACATACATACATACAAAGATGCATACATACAAGCATGCATACATACCTACAAGAATAGATATAAACATCCATGAAATATAGTTATGAAAGTTGAACATATCTCATTCAAAGGAAGACATAATGCGAGCGAGTTATAACGCGCTCGTGTTGTGTCGAACTAGGAAAACACCGGGAAACATGGAAAAAAGCAAAAAAAGCACAACATAACGTGAGCGCATTATATTGTGCTTTGGGAATCCCAAACCTTGGGCTTGGGATTTGCTTTGGATTTCCAACCCAAAGGCTTGGAGTGCCTTTTCAACATCCATAGACGTGTTTTTGCAAATTCTACAATATTTCACATAATTTTGTTTGTGCTAACCATCAGATTTGCATGTGTGTCAAGGTTAAACAAATCGAACACCTGGGTAATGTTAGGCTTTCTCCTAGCTATTTAACGATGTAATGTTTTTCACATTTTCACAATGTTAAGCCTTTCATCTTTAATTTATTTTGTTTGTGTCTAGTTTTGGGCAAAAACCACTGTTTGGTATTTTTTTCATTGTAAATTAACCATTCATTGAAATTTCAAAAAAATTACATATTTAGAAACTAAACTCCATTTACACATATTTTAAAAAAATGATTTTCAATTAGTTTTCAAAATTTATAGGGGTAGCATGGCCAAAATTCTATTTTTTAGGATTTGTCCACTTTGAAAATTAGTAAAAAATCAAATATTCATCAAAAAATTATCAGAAAAATCAGGCATAAACTACATGTTGTTAGCTAATTTATCACCGAAGTGATTTTTAAAATACCAAAAAAAAGTTAACCTTTTGAGGGAGCCACAAAACATGCTATGTTATGTTTTTTTGACAGAAACAACACCAATTTCTGTGGCTCCCTCTTTTGAACCCCTTAATCTAGACCATTTTCAAAAAAATAGAGTTTAGAAAGTAGACTCGGAGCACTACGAACATTGTTTTGGTTGCATCTCTAAATTTTGAGTGTAACTATGCTCAATTTCTCATCCAAGGCTAGCATTTCCTGATTTCAAAAAAAAAAGTGGCCACTTAAGACCCCTTTTCGGCCCCACATCTTCTTGCACTTATCCATGGACAATTGGTTAAGAAAGATTCTAGACTGAAGCAGAGATTATTTAATTGACCCAACAAATTTTTGGAGAAGGGATTTTTTTTACCACTTCAAAGAACAAAAGCAAAAGAGTTTTTTTTTTACTCTACTTGCTTTTAAATATTTTAAATTAGAGAAAGAAAATTAAATTTAAAAATGTATATAAAATTGTGTAAAGAATGAAAGTAAAAAAAATCAATCTATTGTGATAATGATCAATGAAACCCTAACCAGAAAAGAAACATGGATAGAATGGTACAAAAAAATTGAAAACACTCATTTTCAATTATTTATGGTGTAATATTTACTAGTATATTTATATTTAAAAAAATATATCTAAAGTACGCCGAGAGATATCCTTCTCAGGCACCTTTTTTTTAATCAATTTACAGCACTCCTTTTCACCTCACCTCAAATCCTACAATTTGATATGTCAGTTCTACATGTTGAAAAAAAATTAAGGAGGCAATATAAATAGACTGAATGTGTGTCTTTTCATATGTCATTCTCTAACCTTTCTTTCTTTCATCTTAGTGCATAGTGATGGCTTCTTTGAAACTGCCATCCACCTTTCTCTCCATCGAGCATGTATTTTCTTTTTTATTTTTTTATTCATTTCACCTTCTTTTTTCAGTTTTTTTAATTTGTTGAGTGAATAAAGATTCTAGATTGGAATCTTATAAGTTTACATAGAAATTCTAGAATCTTTCAACTCCCATTCGTCCTGTGAATGTAGGAACGCATCTCGGCATAATGATGGAGACACCCACCTACAACACCAATTGTTGTTTTTTATAATGTTTAAAGGGGTTGAAGGGCCCCAACCCTTTACAAACAATGCCACAAGGCAGAGAAGAGTTGGTTCTAAAAGAGAACCTCAATACACAAAATAGTTGAACACAAATAGCGAACCAGACAGTCATCTTGAGAATACAACTACCAAACAACACAATCGTAGCCTCGCTGGCAATACAAAACAACCGAGTAAAACACTAAAGGGTCAACATCCTACATAATGTCAAACCTCGACCTCTCAATTCACACGTCCTTAATCCGAGTATGTAATTCAGAGATAGATTTGGGAAGACCTCTCTTCCATCTTTGGGCTATCATCTAGGATACATCATTATCTAAATCCTCGGATCGGGGAGAAAGGAGAGGGGAGTCCTCTACCATTGCCTCTATCCTAGACAATACCCACTAAAAGGGAGACTGACTAACCAAAGCAGCCACATGTCATAATAAAGCCATCGATGTATCAAGTGTAGGGATCCCATCATGACGCATCCTAGAGGGGAAGGAACCACAGAGGAAGCAATCTGCACTAGGTCTAAAGAAGAGGTCTTAGCAAGAGTTAAGGAACCCATCGCGCCAACCACTAGGGAAACCCCATGGGAACATGACTTGCCATCAAGGGAACAGGAAGAGAAGAACCAACAACCTAAGAAGACACGTCATTCAAAATAGAGCTATCATCTTGAGAGTCAGAACCATTAACTGTCAAGTGGTCTATGTGGGCATCATGTCACCATGAAGCCATGCTAGCCTTGTGGCCAAAATAGGAATAATCAGAAGCTAGGTGATTGATGGCAAAGCATCATTTGCAACAGAAAGGGAGGCCCTCATAATCAAGCGGTTGAGTCCAAGGCCTATCCCCCACCATTAGAAAAATATTCCCAAAGAGAGCCTTGGAGATATTGATGTCCACCAAAATACGAGCATACGTGGTGAACCCATGACAAAAGTTGTAGTGTCCATCTTTAGAAAATGACCAAAGGCATTACCAATGGCCTCATGACAGGATTCTTCCTAGAACTGGAGAGGAAGATTGGGAAGCCTAACCCAGACTGGCGTGATATTAAGAGGTTCGGAAAGGGGGTTGAATGAGGAGGACCATGGCTTGAGCAAGAGGGGTCCTCACCCCACAACCATAACCTATCATCCAACACCAGATGCATGTTTTTCATAGAGTCAAAGGGTATGAAGAAGCCTCGAGCACAAGGATAGAGCTTGATCTTGCCCTCAACAAGCGGTAGCCATGAATTCAAAACCCATTTGTTTAATTCAGGAAGAGAGGGCCACAAGCAATTAAATCTATCAACAATGCCACGACGATTATAAAAATTATCATTATCAACAACCTCATGTCCACAAACCACGACAAGGGAGGTTTGGGAACAGAGCAAGGGTCAAATCTTGTCACGTAGAGGAGGGTGAGCAAGAGCCCCTAAACCTACCATGGCCACATAGGAAGGGGGACCACAAGCATACCCCTACGTAGCAAAAGGAGTCAGAGCATCATCCACGATAGATACTAGCACCTCAAGAGAATCCATGCAAGCCACAACCCCATTTGCCACAAGCACGACCGCATTCACGCCAAAACTGAACACAACTTAGCCTTCACCAATGAAAGGCAGATAGGGGGACGAGATAACACCAAACCCATCACCAAAGGCACCAAACACACCTCTAATAAGGCCAAGGAGCAAAGGAAAATTAGCCTGTAATGATCGAGAAACAGAGGCAAATAAGGGCAGGAGTAAAGCCATTTTACTAAGTTTTTACCAACTATTGTTAAGGAAAAAAGGAAATATGATAATATAAGAATTCTAAATCCCTAGCTTTAACAACGGCGTCCATTGGCTTGGGACACCCTTCAAAAAATTACGAGATTTATATGATTCATATTTAGAACTAGAGTTCATTCAGTTACAATTGAAGTTATTCAACCTTGAGTTGAAGAATGATGATGTCATGGGTTTGGATTTTGAAATTTGAGCCATAAAATAAGATGTTGATGTAGGTAGTGGAAAATTTGATATCTATCTTACAGCCTTCAGAAAGGAACTCCTTCCAATTCATTCAACCTATTTGAATTATCTACATGCAAGTAATCAATTGAAGACGATCACATTTAATGAAGTGGTTGAAAAGTTGGCAGAAAGTGAAAAAGCTTTTGGGAGAAAAATTGATGGCACTAGTGAAAATATGTCTTGCCTAACAAAAAGGTAGGCCTCCTAATAAGAACTTTTCTTCTAGAGGTGGTTGTAGTGATTAAGGATGAGGTAGATGCCAATGGAAGAATAGAGGAAGAGGAGGTACATATGGCAAAGGACACTTTCAACATGACAATTCAAATGATAGACAACACTTGCATTACAAACGGTGTGGTTGAAAAGGTATTCATGAAGCCCGTGAATGCCAAATCTCATGGGATAAGATAGAAAATTCTTTCAAACAAAAAGATACAACCCTCTCTAATGATAAAGCATCAAGAGCATCACAATTTGCATGTGGCTATGTTTATGATGAATTTGTGCTTTCCATATTAGGTTATGCCTACTATAATGAATGCATCATGGCATAATGCTTGAGTATTAATACTGGAGCCCTACAATAGATGACATTCCAACATGACTATTTTGAAGAGTTTCATGAAGATGTTTGTGGTCCTACCCATGTGGCTAATAAAACAAGTCTCAAACCTGTTGGAAAAGGAACCATTTGCCTCAAGTTGCCTGGACTTCCAGATTTTGTACTTCATAAGGTATTGTATCTTCCTTAATTGCGACATAACTTCTTGTCACAATGTTGATGTGGCAACAAGACCACTCCATTGTTTTGGAAGATGGACAAGTGGTAGTCAAAATAAATCAAATAATCAAGTTACATTTATCGATTGTGAAGATGGAAATTTATTAAAAGTCAAAGGTAGTTTTGCTATTTCAAGGAGTTTTGCTTACTAAAGAAAGTAATCATTATGCTAGTCTTTAAGGCATGCAAGATTTGGTCATGTTAATTATGGTAGCATTTGAATCATGCAATAGAATGTTGTAATTTTTCCCACTTTGTCCAAGACAGCTGAAAAATGTGAAGCTTGAATTTTGGAAAAACAACATAGAGATGCTTTTCCTCATTCAACTTGGCCAGCACAAAGAAAATTACAACTAATTCATTTTGATTTGTGTGGTCCCTTACCATTACCTTCTATTGGAGGTTGTAAGTATTTCATGTTGTTTATGGATGATCATAGTCAAATGACTTTGGTTTATTTCTTGTAGAACCCTGAAGCAATGAAGTTCAATATTGAATTGATACTCTTTGAACAAACAATGGTTGTGTAGCATCGTAAAATTGTACACCACCATTTTACCCTTAGTTTAGCTCCTAGATGGGCCTCAAATATTTGCACTTGTTAATTAGGACCTATTTTAACCCCTTTTTTAGCATTAAGCATGTAGTTCTTGATCCCGATGCACAAAACCCAGAAAAGAATCATAATACGAGGCTAAGCAGGTTTTAAGTGCCCTCTTTCAGGGACTATGTGGCTAAAGGACCAGGGCGCCCAAGCACCTTCGGCCCTCCTTTAGCCCTACCCTAAATTATGGCCTTGTCGGCTTAGGCCTCTTAAAACATTCCTAATGTTGGCCTTGTGTGGTTTAATTATCCGAAAATCAATGAGAATGGATATAAAAGTACGTTGTCATTCATTTTAACATCTAACTCTCTCTACCAAAATCTTGGCAATCTTGCACTTTCTTTCTCTCACATGCTTTCTACAGCTCTCTTGTGGATTATTGTTGCGGCACTAACATATTGCAGGTCTTGTGAAGATCTTAGAGGCTACACCAACTTCTTGAGTCAAGTTGTGATGCCGTCTACAAGCATGCAAGGGTTTCCATGCTCATGGTGACTTCTTTCCTTAATGCTTTGTGCTAGCATTCCATTCTACTTCGGATTTGCCTCTGCCCTTCTAAGGCACGCGCTCATTATCAATCATCTTTGCTATTATGGAGGTGGAAACACTGTTCACGGGGCTTGACTGAGGCAAGCTCTTAAATAGCACCCAACATTTTCCCCCTTTTTGTGTGTGCAAGTCAAACGAACAAGTTTTGAATGGTGATCTACGGGAAAAAGACTAAGGTTGTTGTTACAGACCCGACAGAAGAATCAATTTTTGGAAACCCTAATTTGGGACCAAGGCACCCAAGCGCCCTCGTCCTAAGCATTCCGGCCTCCAAAATCAAATACTAAATTAATTGTTAATCTATGTTGTCCCTTTGGTTACTGGGTTTCAGGTTCCGACGGTCTGTTTTACTCCGATCTTTGTCAACTAAGGTTTCATGTCTTCACTTTAGCTTGCTTGATTGATTGAATTTGGTTAATTCCTTCTATATACAACAAAATGGCAAAACCCTTGTAGTTTGGCTCGCCTTCTAAGGTAGAAGCCAAGCTCAGTTTGTGCCCCAAATGTTTTGTAAAAGAGGATTTGACCTAGTTCGATCTATTGAGCTAGTCCCTCTTTCCTACACTATAGGTTGAGAGTTTAAATTAAAAATCTTGAGGTTTACCTCCATCAAAATGGGATTCAACAAATCTCATTGTTCCAAGGGCTCCTAACAAAATGGTATAATTGAAACAATGAATAGAACTATCATGAATATGGTTAGGGTGATGTTATATTTCAAAGGAATATAGTTGCATTTTTTGTAGAAGCAACAAAAATAAAAATTTATCTATGCAATAGATCTCCTTCATCTAATCTTTGCCAACCCCTCTTGAAGTTGAATTTCAAGCACTTTGAATTTGATGATGTAACTCTTTTCGTCCAAAAGGTTAATAGCACAATTGTATATCTAGTTGTTTATGTGGATGATTTGTGTCTAACTCGTAACAATGAAAAGCATATTACAACTGTGAAAGAAGAATTAAAGAGAGGGTTTAAAATGACCAACTTGGGATATACCTTCATTACCATTTGGGTACTGAGGTGATTCAAAAACCAAAATTATATCTTCATCACCCAACAAAAATATATTGGTGAACTTCTAAACAAATTTGGAATGTCTAACTACAAACCACTTAGAACACCTGTGGATCAAAGTTTAAAACTAACATCAGGTGAATCTGCAACATTTGTTGATATAACCAAATATTGATAGTTTGTTGGAAGTTTGATTTACGCAACACCACCTTTATTTTGTTGTTAGTCCTCTCTAGATTCATGCAACAACCTAAAGAAAATCATTAGTTAGCAACAAAAAGAGTTACTCACTAATTGAAGAGAACTAGGCAACAAATTTCATATTGGTTGGATATTTTAATTCCAATTATGCAAGTGATTTGGAAGTTGGAAACCTACTTCAAGTTTCCTGATGCATCTAGGGTTGGCTACCATTTCTTGGAAATCTAAGAATCAACTCCATCGTAGCAAAATATATGTCAACTTCCAAGGCAACTAGGGAAATATTATGGCTTAATAGGATTCTTGAAAATTTGCAAGAACACCAAGTTTCATCAACACCTCTCCTAGTTGACAATCAATCTACAATCAAAATAGCCAAAAACCCAATCTTTCATGATCGAACCAAACACATCAACACAAAGTTTCATTTGATTCAACATTATGTGAAATATAGTAGTATACTACACAGGAATTTTCCAACTGCTGACCAGCCAGCAAATACTCTTACCAAAGCGCTTGGAAGAGAAAAGTTTGAGTAGTTTAAAGGCATGCTTAGTTTAAATATAAACCCTTCAAATTAAGGGGGAAATAAATATTAATCTTTCTGAATCCAATTTTTTTGGGTAGTTTTTGGTAGTTTGTTTTATTTGTGGCAATTTTAACTTTCTCGCTACCCTATAAATAAACTTGCAAATCTTCATTTCCAATACAGTAAAACATTAACATTTTATTTTGCTTTCTTTTTCAATCCTCGACCGACGCCAACTAATTTAGGTGGTGCATTGAATAGTCATGTTGTCTCTGCGGTTGGTGAAAAAGAGACCTCGTAATATTCTCTCTCCTCTCCTCGAGAGTTCAGATTATGATATTAGCTGATATACTCTCGTTAAAATAGCAAAAGGTTTAAATAGTATGAAAACAATGATTATGAGTTATAACACTCTTGTGGATGTATATCCATATTTGCGTTTAAAAATTAACCTTGATTATGTACTTGCAGGTTGCACTTTATAGTTCTAAGCATTAATCACATGATTACGATAGAATAACAGTTGACTTATGTGTTGTTACTCTTAAACGGCACTTTTGTGTTGGTTTTGATATCAAATCCACGCTCGTGTTAGTTTTGATACCAATAATATAATTTGTAATCATTCGTACCTTTATGGGTTTGTGGGTGACAACTAGTTCAATTTGAGCAAACTAAGAGGCTATCTTGAGAAGTTGTAAGAGGCAGAGAATATGTTGAATTCTGATTATGCAGAGAAGTGAGAAATAATAAGAAAGTGTTTATGTTATTTGCTATCCTTATCGTATGCTGATGCGTTTACACATGATTACTCTTATTCATTTGTAAATATATTAGTGTTCATAGTATCTAAGACACACAATTCTCTCTCATGAGATCATGTTTATCTTTAAAAAATATAGATAGAGATGTAAATCAATGAAATTTTAGTCATTTATCGCTGCCCATGAAAGCGGATTGACACAAATTTATTTTTTAACAATTGTTCTGCATCATAGAAATGAGAGTTTCACTTTTCACTTTCTGTTCTCACTGACTTGATGTGCTATCCGACAACTCTCTTTTTTAAAGTGTAGAGATAGAACCGCTTGGCCATGCCTTTTGCATCATCAAGGAAGCTTTGCTCTTTTTGACAATGTCAAAAGCATGGCTGCATACAGATTAGGCAAAAGATCTTTCCTTTTAGATTAGCAATGAATGGAAAATTCAAAAATTATCCTTGATATTACAAAAAGATACATGAGTTTATACACTCCAATGTCACTCTTTGGTTCTTTCAAAGACAAACCTGCCTATACCACTATTACACTGCACAGGTAAACCAGATTTTGTATTGTGGAGCTATATTAAGCTCCAATGTAACAATGATACAAAATAATGCTTGAAACTGCGAGAAGACCTCAAACTAGCTAGTGTACTAGACAAATTCTCATGATTTCTGAAGAACGGTGATAAATCTACTCAATTGGCTTCTTTCGCAATTTCAAAATAATACAAATTGAACCCTGGCCTCAATAGGCTGTGTATATCGAGTCCACAATTGTTTAAAACAAAAAATGGACTATTGAACTCCATTAAGTAACTATAACAATGTTAACAGTGCAGAAGTTAAATTGTAAATGATACAAATCTTGATGTATTGGGAAGACAAATGAAAAAATGATAGAGAAGATGTTACAAGAATTTGTGGGTGTGCATTAATAAAGGACTCTTTTCTTTCCAGTGTATAATTCTGAATGCTGCAGACAGAGACATGGAAATCTGCAGCTTCATCCAAGACGTGGACTTTCTGCAACAGGATTAGACAAGGCCGAACGTTTTATGTGCAATCTTTCCTTAAAATGCCGGATCCTAGCATCTACCCTTGCTGAAAATCCAATCTTAGTCTTTTGCTTGGCTTTTTCACACTCTGTTGACCACATTAAAACATCGCTCACATCTTTCTTCAAACATTTGATTTCTTGAATAATTTGGTGATCCATGGGATTGTAAGCTCTTTGGAAGACACAGTGAATATAATAAGGAAAAACAGAAATTATGACAACAAGAAGGGTAGCTGACCAGTATATAGGGGCAGGACCAAGTGCTTCAGTTAGAATTTGGAAAGCGTTGGTTGAGTAGGTAGGAGAAATCATACCGTATATCAATAAAAGAATATACCAACCAGCAATACTTCCCCAAATAAACAGGTGTTGGATCCAAGTAAAATGGCTGATACTTAATGCCAGCTGGCAGTTGACAGTCCAGACAATGCACGTGAACATAGTTGTTCCTACAATTGCCATATCTGGTGTCTCACCCCTAATACGGAATGCTTGACCTTGAAGAATACTTATATTTAAAAAGAATATAGCAAGAGATGCATACACTCCATTTGCCATCCATCCAAGTATCCGGTACCAATCAAAGAATACATTTCTTGGACCCTGCTGATATAATGCAGGAAACTACAGCATAAAACAGGAAAATAAGAATGAGAAAAAATCTCTAATCTGTGAAAAGAACAAATAGAATACTCAGAATACAAGTGAGGAAGTTTTTTATGTGTTTCATTCTAGAACAATAACAAATGAACATAACAAAATAATTACTTTCTAAAAGTCCAAAATGCTATCACATGCAATAGAAATACTTGTACCTGTAAACACACTTCAGACGAAACATCTTGCTCAAAGACTCCAAAAGATATGACTGGCAATGATGTTAAAATAACATTAAAAAGCAGCATGTACCAATCATCATATACAGGCTGTCCAGAGAAACTTGCATATGCTTCAAAGTAGAAGATCGTAAGCCCAAAAGCTATATTTTTGTAAAAGAAGTAGCAGATCTGCACCACATAATGATACAAGGTCATTAAACATTTCCCCAGTGGAAAAGCATTTAAAATAAAATATGACACAACTGAAACATAATCACCATGAAAGCCAGAGAAGAAGAACATAGGAATACAGAAATGACAATATAGTATAAACCCATTATAAAATCTTAAGAGCATCTATGTCCTTTCATTTCTGTATAAAAATTGCATACCATTTGAGCAATTCTCTTGTAGCACCAGTGTCCATGAACCACCAGCAAACGTTCTAGAAAACGGAATTGTGCTATAGCAAAGTCACTGGCCATGACTGCCTGAAAGGGTAAAGATAGACAAGAAGCAGAGTTATAATTGATCAAATGCAAGCAATGGATGTTGATTTTTTTTTTAAAGATGACTTATAATAAGTAATACTGATGCGAAAAAATAAATGTAGTCTGTTGTGTTTCAGAAATAAGAAAAGCATTAAGTAATACTAATTCAAAGTTACTGGGAGAGAGGATGCAAGTCTGGAACAGGTGCACATGAAGATTTTCAAAATTTAAGGTTTGAAGATTCAAAAACAGACATTCTTTGAGAAACATACATGAACAGACAGTTAAAGAAATGATCTATTACAAACATATATGACACAATGATGCAAACACATACAGAATTAACAAGATCATGATTCGGGAAATTGGATTCATAGTTTGTGATTTCAAAAAACATGATAAGAAATCATAATGATCACTTTTGATAACCAATGTGTGTACGAGCCAAAAGATAATCAAAGATCATTCAAATTAAAAATGACTAAATTTTATGTACTACGATGTCCAAAGTCAGAGATCTATAGAACGCTCCAAAATCCAGTAATTAGAATACTATCCACCTGATTTGTGACACAAGATGGGCACAACCTAAATAGACAGCCCTAAGATGCGCCCAACCTAATGGTAAGAAGTAGAACAATTGCCAAAAATACCTGAAAGCAGAAAGAGTTACAGATACAGAACTAGTCCAAGAAACTTTTACTGACAAATCATTCCCATCAAGTTTCTTTAATTGAGTTTCTATTAAAATCCCCACGATCTTGAGAGCATAAGCATCTGTCTCTCCTTAGGGATACACAAGTTTGGCATCTCCTCTTTGCAGTCTTCCTTCGTATGGGATAGGGGAAATAAATTTACATAAGCTTATACAGTATCTGTTGACCTTGCTGGTACAAACATATTTTTCTTGGTAAAAATAATGGACTCTTTTAACACCCCTCTCTCTTAATGACCTAAAATGCCTGGGAAAGAAATTCAACTAATATGATCTGCAACAAAAGAGAATAATGAGTCATGAAATTGGCTCCATCAATCCCCTATAGCAAGTGCCTGTCAAGCTCCAGAGCACCACTGCAAATAGAAAATATCAAAATTTTATTATGAAGCTTCAAGGTCTTGCTTATGACATGACAAGTTTTGGAAATAATTTCCTTTAAAACCCTGCCTTTGTTTCAGACACTGCCTCTTACCCTTGAACAAAATCAAGTAAAATCCATCATAACAATTGCAGTCCAAGGTATAAGCAAATATATATGTGGATATTCTTCCTATACCTTCTGCTAATAGCCGACTCAACAGTTTTCTGCAACTCAATATCTTTTCCCTCCGACTAAAAGCTAAATTATTCTACACATGTTGTGTATCATATATACATATCCCATCATAAGGTGAATCCATATCACAAAACTGCAAAGTAATAATTATGGGACCATAAATGAAAGAAATATTTAACTTTGACCCCACTTAGCCTCATCAAGAATAAGAGCTTTAATATAAACTAACTTTAATTTTATATTATTTTTTCTATAGAACTACTACATTTGACAAGCCACCATAGTATTCCATGAAGCCCCCATTTCATGCAAACACTCCCAACACAGTATAATAGAATGCACATCTGGATTCACCAACTTTATCATTGAAGTTTTGCATTCAAGCTCAACACAGCTTTAGCTATTGTGGCTATTCATTGAAACAAGATGTAGATTATGAACCATACAGATTGTTTAAAAGATAAAGTCACAAATGCTTTCAACAAGTAGAATGGCTACTTTGCATTTCAAGCAGTTTGTGATGAATTGCAGTGGAATTGAACGGCCAATGAACCCAATCACATCAACAACCATATCTACAAATTCATCAGTTGTTCTTCTCTTGTAGGTAGTATTAATACAGCAGTGGGAGCGACATAATATCAAATTGATCAATTACTTACAGGCATCAGTTGCTCTCAGAAAATAATGCAGTGAAGGTGACATGATATCATGTTGACTAATACCTTGAAAGGCCAAAAGGGTGTTTGTAGGTGTTACACCCCTAAAAAACTCGTCTATCTAGGAGCTGTTTTCTCATGTGTTGCTGAAATCATCTATCAAGTTGTTAGGTATGAAAGCTGAGTGTGTTGGTTTTGTCCTTGTTGCCTTTGTTACTTCCTCCATCCTAAGCAAGGTCGATCATCCTTAAGGTCCTTCTGTCTGTTTGCTTAGACATGATTGAAACAGGGAACTACAAATTCTTCTGTGTCAAAATGGCAACTGGCAAGCAGGAGCACGCCTATCAGCATATTGCCAAGTGTTGAAGTGTGAGAACAGTGGAGGAGCATGCTTAAGTGGTGATTGCCAAGTCTTAAAGTGGTTGAAAAAGCCCTGAAGGGTGCCTGGGAGAAGAAAGACAAGTCACAAGTAAAGACCACGGATACGCCTATCTGGATTTTGTTAGGGGTTATGTGGCACAAATGTTGCAGAAGCAAACCTGGACTGACTTTGCCCAACTTTCAAGTGGCAGTAGTATAGGAAAAGAGCCTGCAAGTAAAAGACCAAATGTTAAATGATTATGAAGGACTACGAGTGTGCCCAAGTAAGAAATGACAAACTTTCAGTGGCATAAACCTTCAAGGAGCATGCCTTAGCCATTTTATGAGAATGTAAGTGGCAGATGCAAGTGAAATGTGCACCCAGAAGGAAACGACACGGTTTAAGTGGCGAATCCGATCCTGAAGCACACCTAAGTAGTTTTTGACATGTTTTGAATGGCTGAAGTAAAGGAAAAGTGCACCTTGTGCAATTGGGCACGTTTTGAATGGTTAAAGTGGTGGAGAAGTGTGCTTATATGTTCTAAGCCACATGTTAAACAGCAAACAGACCCTAGGAGAGCCCCTCATAGGTGTGTGCCCACTTTCAAGGTCACAAATGCATAAGAAAAGAGTGTCAACCTGCTTTTGTGGATAAACCAAGAAAAAAACAAATTAAAACACTTATAAATCAGAGTACCCTTCCTATATATATCAGAGTTGTTCATTATTTCACATCTCATTGTCAAGCAGCATTAAAAGTGAGAAGATTGGCGCTGGGGTTTGTAGTTTTTGCGGGTTTCCAGGAGAGTTCTAAAGGCACCGCTGTAGTTTCAGTTGTTTTCTTCATTATTGGAGAGTGCCATACCTAATTTCCATCCTTTGGCATTATTGTGCAGACTTTTTCGAGCACCTCCTAGTGTTTGCAGCTGCCTTTTTTATTTCAGATCATCATGTGCAGAGTATAGGGTTTTCAACTATCAATTTTCAGATATTTGCAGCTGTTGTGAAGGGTTTTTGGCCAATTTCCAGTGCTAGGCTTGTTCTTTCATACTTTCTTTCCCAGTTGCCTAGGGTTTACTTTTTGTCTGTAGCTTTGGGGATGAAATCCTAGGGTTTTGTCATTGTTTTCCAAACTTTGTTGTAGCTGTCTGAAGCAGGTTTCTAGTCATTTGTATCATTGATTTTTGTAGCAAATGCAATGTTTTGTGGCCAGATTCATCAAAGTTCAATCATAGGTTTTTGTCATTCTGGCTGTCCAAATGTATTAACCACAGTTTTCATCTTCAAACCATAGGACTGCAGTTTTCAGATTGTGAACGGTGAGGGCAGCACAGATTTGATTCTTAGAAATGGAATTCCAAGAGCATGTCATTGAACTGAACACTATCCTAGTGAATGACTTTTTGCTTGTCTGTGTCACCTTGCTACTTGCTAGGGCACATCAACATCCTTGATCTGAAGATTTGTGAGAAGGTCGAAGAGGGTAGTAAATTTAATAAAAGGTTATGGGAAATCAGTGTCTAGAGCTGGTTATAATGTGTGCACCCCACTATGATCAGAGCACTAAGGAAATGTAGACCCCCAAAAATCAAGTTGTGTGCAAGTTGTATGCAGATTCGTTGAAAGAAACCTTAAGTTTGCAACATTTTGAGTAAACACGAGCAATTGATATTGATGCCTGTGAAACAGAATGGAATAACAACTTGGAGGAGTGCCAGAGAGAGTTAGGAAGGAAATGGTTGCCCGAGCCAAAGTGGTCAAAACAATTTCCCAAGATATTGCTGCAAAATGACTTCAAGAAAGAGATTAGCATGATGATTACCTTGTTGAATAGGGTAATAGGAGAACCAAAGGCACTGGCATTCAAAAATTGGATGTTATACATCATTAGCATCATCTGTGAAAGTAAGACCTTCATTGACCGAGGGCAGCTCATTAGTGATAGTATTCCTAAGCAGTTGATCAATTTCTTCCAGGTTAAGAGCTTTCACCTGGTATCTTATTTAGTTTGCTCCTTGGTACAAGCAAAGGCATTCACAAGGCTGAATAAGATAAGGGAGGAACAAATATTTTACAAACAATATCCACAGTTAGAATTTTGAGAAGGCATGAAACATTTCAAGAGGGTCAATGATACTTTTCTAATGCTAACAGTAAGGGAGCGTGAAAATTAAAATCATGTTCACATTTTAGAACAGGCCAGGGTCGTTATATATGAGTGGGCTGATTGGTTTATCCAATTCCCTACTTTCACCTACATCAGAGTCTATGGATTTGATTCTTACCCCTATAAGCTTCCACGGTATCCGAGCAACCAAGTGATTCTGATGGAGTATCGTATACAATTAACAGTACTGACTTCATTTGCATAGGAAGGTGCAACCTGGGCGTGAAATTTCCAATTCAGATTGGTCCATACAAGTGTGCATCAATCCTAGACACTAAAAATGTGGACATAGAAATTTCTTTTAACTTCAAGTTTCACCAATAAAAGTAGCACCTATGATTCAAAAGATGTTATGCTTGAGAGGTTTGGAACAAAGTTTGCCCATGTGCGAGACATTGAAGATTACTAGGCAAAATGTGCAGATGACTTTGAGGCTCGGAGAAGGAAGTACAGTTGTATGACCTTGCAGCACTGGAGATCTTTCACTTCAAAGACTGTACCTCAAGATATTGTTGATTTAGGGAAGGATATTTTATCACCTTGCTTTGTACAAGCAAAGTTGGATTAGAAGCATTTATCACCGATCAATTGGGCTATCAAGGAGAGTACTTAAAGGATTGGATTGAACGCAGTAGTTATGGATAAAACAAAGGGCTTCCTAGAAAAGAAATAGGCAAAACAAACTATAGGGACACCGAAAGGAAAAAGATCAAAACTCCCTAGTCAAACTCGGAGTATTACAAAAAAGAGGACAATTGCAGGTTCACAAATACCATTTAGAACAGATGAGAATGCTACAGGTGGTAGTGGCAGGAATGAAGAGAAACGAAGGAATAAGTTGAAGGCTTCTTGTGAAGCAAGTGAAACTTCCAAGATCGGCAAATTAAAATTGGTCAAAAAGAACAATGTGAAACCTCCTCCACAGATACAAATTAGTCTAGCTCTTCCTCCTCCAGTTTCTCAAGTTCATGCATCGTTCCTCCTCTTATTCCTTCCAATTCTTTCATTCCCCAATTTTATTCTATCCAACCAGAAGATACATCTTTACCTTTTGCACCTCCAGTTCATAATCCTAGTTCCTCTTCCCAAGTTCCATCTATTCGACCTATTCAACCTATGGAAGAAACCTCTATCATAGTTAAACCTTCTAAGAAACCAATTGAGAGTACTCGAGAGTGGGTAAAGACATCTTTGGCAAGGAAAAGACAGGTTGTGACCATAAACCCCTCAATTTAGGCATCCTCTCTGCCATGATTGAGGAGGAAGTCAAAAAGGTGAACAAATAGACTAGATTCAGAAAGGACAAAGGGGGGGTATTATTGCATAGACAACTATTCCACCGGCAGACAAGAATGTGCAGTTGGTGCAAGCTGCTATTTTTAGATTACACAGACCAATTTGGGGCCTACAGATTGACAGGGGTATATGGACATGTTGCAATTTGCAACAAGTAATATCAAAGTAGGAGTCGCAAAAGATAGCAAAAAAAAGGCAACCTTAAAGGCTGAAAACAGGGAGTTGAGAGATTACATCACATTTGGTCAATCCTTTGGCCAAATCCAACTCAACATCGCGTAAAAGAGTTGAGGAAAATAATTGGAGGAAATAATTGGATGGTTCGGCTTTATGTGGCCAAGGTACTCAACAATGGATTGGTCAGTTCTATGACAAGGAGTTGAAATTGATAGATGAGTTGTCTAATTTGCTAAAAGAGGTCAAAAGAGCTTGACAATAGGAGTGGAGCTTGAGAATGCTTTGACTGTTGACATTTCATCTTTGGAAATGTCACTAGCCATTTAGAGCCCATTGAGTTTTTAGGTGTTAACGAGTTACTCGGGCTAGGAATGATTTCCAATCCCAAGGA
This sequence comes from Cunninghamia lanceolata, assembly GCA_027924645.1. NCBI lineage: Eukaryota > Viridiplantae > Streptophyta > Pinopsida > Cupressales > Cupressaceae > Cunninghamia > Cunninghamia lanceolata. Next base: position 661,104 of record BSBN01001198.1, on the reverse strand, counting down.
GTACCTTCTTCCAGATTGGAAGGCAGTGTTACAATTGGTTTTAGAGATTTGGGTGTCTACCTTAAAGATTGTCAAGGAAAATGTCAAAAAACTGCAGGCTGCCAAACAGAACATCATTGGCTTAAGCTCATTTTTTTTTGTGCATTTACAAGGAATAATTAGGAAGAATTAAGAAGTGAATTTGATCAGCTAGTATGAGTGCACCTAGGAGGCTCTTCTTTTGGCCAAGATAGTTTGGAAGAATTGATAAAACTTATAGTGAAATTGTCAATGCAAGAAAAAAGCAATGCCAATGATCTGAGTTTTGGTTGAGGAAAGCAAAAGTTTTGTTCATCGTCAACTCAACAAGGATAAATTAATTTATAGGCCTGCGGCAACACTACAAGGGCATTCATAGAAAAGGTTTGGTTGACACTTGAGAAAGACAGTACACTTGCTCCAGCTTCTCCAAATTCATCAGATTCTTCAGACTCAAAGGATTTTTCAGATTAGCTATTTTTAGCTAAATCTATTTTTGGTCATGTCCTATTTTTGGACTGGATGAGGAGAGCCTATTTATAGTTTGCCTTTATTTAGCTTTTATTTAATTTTTGCTTTAAAGTTCTTTTTAGTGACTTTCAGCATTTTGATTTAAATTAAATTATTTTTGATATAAATTAATTATTATCTTAAATCCCAAAACTTGGATATTTTGTAACCTTATAAATAAGTACTTGGAGCACAAGAATTTTTATTGATAGTTGATGCAATGCTTATGCCGCTGAAAATATTGTTCAAGTGAATGTTTTTCACGTTCATGTGTTTGTTTTGAATACATCTTGTGTTTCAAGGGTTATATTGAAAGTAGGAAGTTAGTACCAAGCTTTGTATTGATACTACCTACCTATCTAAGTTGCAGCTTTGTAAGTAACTTCGCGGTTTCATCCTTGGGTTGTTTATTGTTATTCATCAAAGTTATTATTCCCTTCATAATCTTGTTTGCATCTGCTTATTGTTTTCTGTGTTTAGCTGGGGAGCAGGTGTTTGGTTGTTAAGTTCAATTGTTAAATATAAATCTATATAATCTTGTTTGTGGGAAAGAACCATTTCAGGTCTTGTGCTCATTCATGAAACAAAAACAAAAAAGATAGGGCAGGAATTTATTTTAGTTATTTCATTAATGCAAAAAACCCCAGAGAATATTGTAGAGTGTCATAAACTGTATATTTTGTCTATAAATTAGTGTCTAGGATTAATTTATATCTTGAGGAGTTTCCCCTTACAATTTGAAGAGAGATTCTACCTCAGACTATTCCATTTTGTGTTGTCCCAAATGAGACAAATTAAAACACTAACAGTAGGTAGCATCAAATTCCCTCAAGAAATATGGCCCCATAAGAGAGAGAAAATCAAATTGACCAATATCTCACAAGCTGAATGGATCCATCAATCTAAAATGATGAACACCCCAAATTCCCCTAAATGTAACAAACAGATAACAACCACCTTTATCCCACAAGCCTCTGCCTCGTGGACTTTCTCAAAACCACAGACCTTGCATCACTGATGAACTTCACGTATTGCTTTAACTTTAGCAACAGCACAAGCATACATGTAACAGGAAACAGGGATATCAGTTTTCTTTACCCTCTAGTAAAATAAGTTGCCTGATATATAATCGCTTTCCATATTTTTCAGGAAATAAAGCCAATTCTAAATTAGATTTCCTTGTTGGGGGAAGCTTTTTTTCTGAAATTTGTCATAGCTCTGTTATAGCTCTTAGGCGCTGATTCCACCTACCTCGAACAAAATGGGCCTTTGGCCAAGAATATGACCAAGATATAGTAGTTTGCAAAAGTTTAACTGCCATTTTTATCTGCACTGGCCCTCTTGAGAATGCTGACTTTCTGAGCCATGACAAAATTTTCTATGTATTTTGAAATATATTATTTGAGCTGTCACAAAATCACCTGCAGATTTATGAACTGAACTCCATCAGTTTCCAAGAGTGAAAGACCATATATATATTGTAGTGTTCAAACACTACATTAAGGTTTGCCTTGAAAAGAAGTCTCTGGATTTTTCCTTTGTAGGTCTCACCCAAAGACCCTGAGTGAATGCGCACTGTAGATCTCAATTTGAACAGCCTGTGGGCTTCTAAAGAAAAGACTTGCCTTGTGGACAAATCAGGGAAGACGCTGCACAATGTCATCCTCGCAGAATTTCAAGGAAAGAATTGGTTTGACACACCATAGATCTCAAATACAACCACCCACGGGCTTATAGAGAAAAGGCTTACCTTATGGAGATACCATGCTGGACACTGCCAATGTGTCACCATTGCAGAATTTCAAGGAAAGAAAAGCTCTGATAACACCCCAAAGTTCTGCCCACCATTCATCAAGGTTTAATCCAATGATATGGAATAAAGAGCCAGACATAGAGAAAAACAATAACATCCAACAAGGAAGAATACCATGGGACCCACCCACCACAAAAGGACAAAAGCAGAGACACGTGAAGTGCCCACATTAATTCAAGACAAACAGAGAACCAAAAGCCTCCCCAGGTAGTGCCCACCATCGATCTCCTCCATGCCAGCACGATCCAATAGGCAGTGCACTTCCAGAAGATCCTCATCACTACCCCAAACACCAATGCACTCATTCCACACAGCTCACCTTCTTGTGGTCCCAAGGGAATTAGGAAATCTTCAGATCTTCTTTTGAGCATCTTGATTCCCTTTGTGGATCCCTGCCTACCATCTATCTCCATTAAGATTGTGGCCTACAATCTGATGCAAATCAAGATTGAATCACACTGAATCTTACAGTTTAAGGTTCTAGCTCAAAGCCCAAGAGAGTTCCGCCATTTCAGAGAATAGAATGTAGACCTTCGATTGAACATTGTCATAGATTATCATTGCACCTTGGACAACAGTGTCCCTTTCACCCCTTTTCTGTGGCCCAGATCAATACAATTGATGTACCAATTTGCTGCCCTTTTGGTTGTATATATATAAGCTTTGCTCTCTTTGTAAAGAATTGAAATCCTCAGAGACTGTCCCTTAACAGCTTCAAAGTTTCAACCTCCACGGAGCTCCCATAGACAGAGTCTTCATATTTTTCTGTATTTGCATTCCATGTAACTCTCAGCCTTCAAGGCTTCATGTAATTGTGTGTAATCAGAAAAAATTAAGATCCTATGGTTCTCTCTACTTGATCGAATTTAATTGTAGATGTTTAATCTGCTGTTATATTATTAATTCTCACATTTTACATGTTACAAGCAGATTAGTTGTTCTTATTATGCATTTTACATTATAGTTAGATGCTTTATGCTTCTCACCTTTTACATGTTACATGCAGATTAGTTGTTCTTATTATGCATTTTACATTATAGTTAGATGTTTTATGCTTCAACTTTGTCTGGAATGATCTACATTGACTATCTTGGCACATCACTCTCTTTTGTTTCCATTTTAACACAATCTTCCTCCCTATTTCCTTTAGTAAGTAGGTTAGTTACAGTGTGTTAAGGTAGACGAGCTAGCTTATTCCAAAGGTTGCTTCAACTTCAAAGAAAGTTATGTTCAAGCTTCCAGACTGTACATTTGGACCAACTGGCGCAAAGAGTAGTGCAATTCACCTAAACAGCACAAATATTAAAACTACAGACCAGCCACCTGACTTAGTTGTCATGGCATGTTTGTATTTCAATCAGCATGTGTTTTGATGCAAAAGCATCTTTGAGTACTTGATCCTATGTGCTTGGTATCATTTTGTGGTTCCACCACCACAATGAAGACTATTTTTTGAAGCTTTAAGAGGATGATCATGTAGGAAAACATCTTATGACGATGATCATGTTGGAGATCATTTTATGCTCTCACAGCCATGACATGTTATTAGAGATCCACCATTTGCAGAGGTCATAATTTTTTCATATGGACTCAAAATTAAGTGCTGCTTTTTTTTAATTATATATTTTTTCGAGAGAAATACAGTAGTGTTATTTGCTTTATGATAGGAAATCTCTCATCCACTATACAATGTTGAAATCTCTCATTGTCTCTCACCCGTGACACCTTACAAAGACCATAAATTTTTCATACAAACTCAAATATGAGTGCCACTTTTTTCAAATTGATGTAATTTTGTGAGAGGGAGACTATGGTGAAATTAAGTATATATTGCTTGTGCTTTCTCACTTAAGACACCATGTTTAAGCTGATTTTGTGCTCTCTCCCCCATGACACCATGTAGAAGTTGATTTGTAGTTACTTGTTGTGACCTAATCACACATTGCCCCATTGCAAATGGGGACCCCCAAGTTTTCACAGTTCTAGGGTTTAGTTTTGAGTCTTGTTCAATTCTCTTTACAAATGAAGGTCATCTGTCAGACAACTGAGAAACATTGAGGTTAACATGGGCAAGCAAAAGTAATGAGATTCCATCAATTCATCTAACAAAGAGGATCAAACTTGGAAAATTTGACTAAGTGTTGATAATAGTGGAAACTGTTCTGCTACTTGCATTATGCACCCAAAGTGAGAGTTTCAAAGTTTGACTAAGTGTTCAACTCAAAGAAGGAAATTTCTCGTTGAAGAGCTAGTCCACCCAAAGATGCTTTCCATTGATCAAGTCCAAAACTCACTTACTCAACCCAAGGCGCCAGTTTGCATCAATGCGATCACCTTTTTGCGCCCAAGAAGAAGCATGCTTAATTCCATGAAGTTTTAAGGAATGTTCAGTGTCAAGACTTCCCTATGAGCTAATGCATTGGTTGAATTGATAAGATTGAAGAATGAACTCTCCTAAGTCTAGGCGCAAATCTCCATCTGTAGGACCTCTAAAGTGCGCCTAGACCTGGGTGGGAGAGAAACATTATCTGGGGACTCCAAATTTGCGCTTAGTATCAACAATAAAGTGTTATTTTTAAAAAACACCAAGAGGAATCAAGGCGCACTTTATCACCTATAGAACCCCAAATTTGCGCCTTGAGAAAGGATGATGGATGTTATAGAAAGAAAGTGGCGCCTTGGTAGAATAAGATTTCCTTGGCTATCTCTAATGATTGGAATTGATAAAACTTGAAAGTATTCCCCCTCAAGGCTAGGCGCAATTTCACATCTGGATGCTCACCAAAGTGTGCCTAAGCAAAAGGAGGCTTGGGACTTTGAAATTTGATATCACCTTGAGGTAAGAAGCCTTCTATACACTTATGCACTAAATTGAAACTGTAAGTTGAAGCATGATCATAACCCAGGTAAGTTAGGCGCACTTTCCCACCTCCAGAGACCAATTTTGGCACCTTGGAAACAAAGTGCATGTAAACATGAGAATGAGTGCCTTGATAAGAATTGATGTTTTGATTTTTAAGATGTCTTAAACTTAGGAGATGTTGCATGGAAATGGTCCGATGGCCTTAGGCGCAAATATGCTATTGTAGAACCTCAAATGTGCGCCTAGGCTTAGAACTTGAGAAATCATCATGGCCAATGATAAATCTACGCTTGGAGACACCTTTAAGGTTCAAACCTAGTCAAAAAAACTCCAAGGAGGGCAAGGCGCCAATTTGCACTTGAAGAGACTCAAATATGCGCCTAGAGAGGAAGATGATTAGAAGTTGTAAATGAAGCTTGCGCCTTGAAAGGATTGAGTCTTCCCAAAGACACCTTCATTTGCTCAAGTCAAAGAATCCATTCACCCAACCTAAGGCGCCCTGCATGAGAGTGAGGTTTTGACCTTCAAAATGCCTTAGACATCGAAAATTTTGCAAGAGAATGGGCTAAGTTACCTAGGCGCCAATTTGCATCAGTACAACCATAAATGTGCGCCTAAGTTAAAGTATGCTTGACTTCATGAGTATTGAAGATACCTGAGTGTCAAGGCTTCTCTTTGAGCCTGCATAACAACTTGAATCCATGAACGAGGAAGTGATCACTCATTCATATTAGGGCGCAATTTCACACCTCAACCATCATCAAAGTGCGCCTAGGATTAGTAGAGGACAAGACATCATCCAGAGGTCCAATATTGCGCCTAAGGGTGAGGGTGAAGTGTTTTACTTAGAAGATTTTGAAAGTCATCAAGAGAATCAAGGCGCAAATTCACTCCTTTAGAAGTCAAGATGTGCGCCTAAGGTAAGAACATGTGAATTCATTATTAACAATGACAAGTTGGTGCTTGGAAGCATTTTGAGGGTTTAAACTTAGTCGAAATTGCTTTAAGGAGTGAAAGCGCATTTCATCACTTGTTGGGTCACAAATGTGCGCCTTGTGTAGAAAATGTTAAAGTTGTAAAGAAGTGGTCGCCTTGAAGGATTACACCGCCCCAAGCACTTTCAATTACCTTAATCCAAAGGATTCATTCATCCAAAGCTAGGCGCCAATTTGCGTTGATTGGATCATCTTTTTGCGCCTTAGAGCAAGTACGCCTAACTCCATGAGTTATGGGGAATTCACAGTGTTTAGACTTCCCTTAGAGCTAATGCATTAGTTTGAATGATGAAACTTGAGGCATGAAGCCTCTCAAATCTAGGCGCTATTTCACACCCAAAGAATCACTAAAGTGCGCCTTGAAAAGAAAGAGACTTGGAACCTTGAAATTTGATCACCGTAAAGCAAGAAGTCTTCTAGGCACTTCTTGCATTAGATTGAAATCTTTGATTGAAACATGTTATCACCTAGGAAAGCGAGGCGCATTTCATCTCCTATAGAGGTCAAAATGTGTGCCTAGAAAGTATAAAGTTTGAAATCAAGATGTGCACCTAAGTAATGGAGAGTCTCTAGAGAGTTTGGACAAGTATTGGAGACCATTGAAATGCCAAGAAATAGCTCAGGATGCTAGGCGCATCTTCCTATCCATACAAAACCAAAATTGCGCCTCAAGAAAAGAGCATGAATTCACATCTAGAAGTGAGCGCTTGAGAAAAGAGAATCATTCCAGGACATGCCCAATCGTTTGACATCATAAGAAATGGCAATATAAGGTCAGGTGCACTTTTGCATCATCATAGACCTAGATTTGCGCCTCAAAAGAATGCATAAATCCACACCTTTGAGTAGGCGCCTTAAGGAAGATAAACATTTTAAGTCATTTCCAATTGTTTGAAACATAAAAATGACAAGTATAAGGCAAGAGAATCAAAGGCGCACTTTCCCTTCTCCACAACTCCAAATGTGCACCTAGGCTTGAAAAGGCTAGAAAATGTTTAGAATGATTCTTATGTGTTATAAAATGAATATCAATGGCTTAATATGTTGCTTTCTCTGTGTTGCAGGAGAATTGATGGAGCTAAGGAGTCATACAAGGAGCCAGGCGCTTGGAACCACCTTCATGCAAGGAGTAAAGTCAAGAGGCAATCACTACAGGGGAGACATCATGCTACCATACCAAGAGGTCACTTCAAGTTCATCATGCCAGTACACTTTATCATCGGCATCGTACAGGACATTCATCTTTCAAACTTCAAGCTCTTCCTGAATTTTCAAGTCTCCCACTCCATGATATGAAAGAAGCATCATTACCTACGCTATTATCTATGAAAAGGCATTCAAAGAAGATCAACATAACATCTTCTTGCATCATCCAGAGTTAAAACCTGCACAAAGAACAAATAATTCATAAATCAAGATTATCAAGAAATTTGTAAATTTCACTAAGGCATGAAGACAACTTGAAAAATTCGACAAATTCCCAAATTTGCAAGTTCGAACGATGCAAAGTTCCAAAGTTGAAAATCCAAAATCGAAGATTACTTCAAAAAATCCACAATTTGGGAAAACATTTCAAGCAGTGTGAATAGGAGGAAGGATCAAACTAGTTCGCTTAATGCTAAGGTGGCGTGTACACGTCATCAGTCCTATCATCTTTTGCCACCTCCCTCATCTTTATTCAATGCATGCACACAAATAACAACCAAAAGTTGGCGCCTACCTTGGGATGCTTCAAAAATTCCATTTCAAACTTATCTTCTTGGAAAACGTGCCTTCATTGCTCTTGCTTTCTTACTAAAAATAGAAGGATGTTGTAACTAACTACCGATGTGGCATAATCTAGGACATTGGCTTTGCCAATCGATCCTAGCCTTTAATGTATTTTTGAGGGCTATAAAAGCCTCATTTGCTCTCATTTGTAAAGTTAGAGACTTTGGAGGATTGTTGCAAGAACTCTTTTGAGATAATACAAGACTCATTGATTTGGTGATGTTGTTGTTTCAAGTGTTGCATGGTTTCCAATTCCTCAAGCGTAGAAATAAGTTAGAATAACTTTTATTTGCAAGTGTTATGTTAGTTGATGGAAGTAATTGTTATTGTTTCATGGTGAAATCCTTATGTTCATACCATTTGTAATTTGTGGCTTGCAAGTTGCAGTGCATGGTTAGACTGAACCCAAGTGAGCTTAACTTCAATTATTTGTGTTTGTTGAATTTTCATGAACGCCAGTGATTTGAACATCTTACATCACCTTAGAAGATTGCATCAATTTTGCGTAGTTGTTTGATTTGGCAAAACAAAGTTGGTTGATTTTACCTGTTCAATAATCGTTTCTTGCATATAGGATTAGAATAGTTTCTCCAAACCTTACATCTTTTGCACTTTTTTATCAACAATTGTTAGAAACTAGGATCAAGAACGTCATTGCAATATCATTCATCATAAGTTGTAGTACTTAGAAATTCTAAGACATCTTCCTTCAAAAGTGAAACAAGAGTTGTGTTTGAACAATTGTGTAAGTCCCTTTGTGATTATCAGCAAGATCACATTCATTCACTGAGTCTATCCACGTACAAGTCAAGACCTGACATCAAAGGAACCTTGGAGCATTCTTGTTTGATCATATAATTCAGCATTCAGGAAGCTTTGATCAAGAGAGGATAGGATACTCAGTATTTTATTCTATTGTTGTGTTGTCACAAAAACATCATCAACATTACTCACCTGAGACAAATGTTGAATGCATAGGTGAGAGAACACTGACACGTCACATGATCATGCTTGGACACTTGTCAAGATATCAAATTGGACATGTATTTAATTACACTCATCTGCAGTTCTATATCATGTGTTTTATCTTGATTGAAGGTGGATCATTTCATCTTCGCCATCAATTATTCTTCCCTTTGTAACAGACAAAAACCATGAAGATAAATACTCAGTCTGAATTAGAGATAGGGGCTTTTGGAGCTTTTTGAATTGGGAAGAGTGAAGCTAGCAAGTGTTTGAAGCTTGCAAGGAAGTGAAAGCAGCTTGCAAGAGATATTGTGAAAAAGTTGGTAAGCCAAGATGGGTGTAGAGTGTGTTTGTAATTCCAGTTTTAGGGTCGAGTGTAGAAGAGTGATGTGTCTATGTATTTCTACCTAATACTTATGTATTAAATCTTTCTAATAATTAATGAAGAATGTTATACTTTCCATTGTGAATGTATTCATGTTTTGGCTCTCATATTGTGCCTATGCATTCTGATAGACCGAGTGGTTGATGGTTGTTCATTCAATCCTCAACCGCAATTATCATATATGATTTCCACCAGTTGCACTTCCAGAGCTCAGCAAAATCCTCTGCTAAATCTATTAAAAGTCATAAAAACTCCTGATATGTAATACAAATAGTTGACAGCACAATAAGATTCAAAACTAAACCCTTGAAGAAACAGAGAATTCAAAGGAGGGCAATGTTTTACCAAAGGGGCCCAAATAATCAATATATTATACTCTTGCATTGTGCCACAAACTTATGTTTGTACAACAACAATGGCATGTGTCTGTGCTTTCAACACTTGGCCTCATTAGCAACAAATCAAATCATGGCTACCAATGGTCAGCACCATTACAACATCAGATATAGAACAAAATGCAAAGTGACAGATATTTGCAATTGAATCAATTCAACTGCCTATTAGAATCCACATAAGTGTATCATTCTACAGTATTAGAGATCTTGACATTCTTGATTTCTTCTTCTAGTTTCTTTTTCCTCTCCACAGATATCTACATGTTCTAGCTAGGATTCATCTTGCAACAAACAAAATCCTGCTTGGCTAGTTGCCACATCTACTTCCACAGTTGTCTTCTAAAACATTAACAATAATCTTTGTAACATAATGTATTCTATTTATACACATGAATGGATGAATTGGTATCTTTAAATCATATTTGATCTGTAACATAGTAATTGTTTGGGGTAGCATACATACGTTTTGGGATTAACTGCATATGCATTATCCAGTGGCTAGACTTGGGCTTAACTGATCTTCTGTAGTGGAAGGATATTTCAATAGGTGAGTGCTAAGGCAGGGAACATGAACAGCAAACTTCTTCAAGAGAAACAGTAATTATTCTGCAATTGAACTTGACAAAGAGCATAATCTCTTTCTTTAATTTTAGAAACAGAATTTGAAGCTAGGGCACATGCACACAGGAACCGAAAACACTAATCAACTGTTAATGAAGTTTGATAACATGTTCTAATATAGCAATACTCTGCTTGAAACTTATTGTTTGAGAGAGGTGAAGGTGGTGCTCTGAAGCTTTGTGAGGAAAACAAACAATCATCCTCCATTGTTGCTCTTGGAGCTTCGCTTTCTCTTGCCACTTTATGCTTCTCATTTACAACCCTCATTTGTGCCTTTTGTGTTTTATTGTGCTGATTTTGGTGTTTTTCTAGAGTTATAATGTGTATGATTTTGCTAAATTTTATGTGATTTGATTGTCATAGCCTCAGTTTTATGTTTAAATTTTTTTCAATTTTACTGTTAGGTGTTGGCAAGGTAGTACCTCCCCTCGCCAGCCTGTTAGGCACATTTAATTAGGTTGTTATGTTTGCAGCATTGGCTCCCTCACCATCCACCCTGCCCCTCCCTCCTTACGGCACCCCTGATTGAGCCAATTAATTGCAGATTAATAGCATATCAAAACTTCATGGGTGTGAGAGATATGATGTACTAAATGGAAAAGTCTGAAAGAGATACTTCAAACAATGTCGGTGGAAGTATTAAGTTGCAGAGCCATGATAATATTAATGGTGATAGCAAGAACGAGAATAGACATGGTCTGGAAGGTGGAAAGAAATCTTACATGAATGCTCTGCAGGCAGAAGAAACAACCTTTGTGCTTGCGAAAGCAAGATTTACTGCAAGTTATTGTAAAGGTAGAGAGGTCAACAGCAACGTCAAGGGAAGTAGTCCCAACAGCAGAGGAAATTAACTTGGTAAGGAATCCTCTTGCCCTAATATGTCTGTCATCAAACCTAAGCCTGCCATGGAAGTAGTTAAGAAGGAAGAAGGTCTTAAGAGCATTGTTATTTTCTGTGGCTAATGTCATCTAGAAGATTTTTTGATGGTTGGGTGGCTAATGTCTCGAGTAAGAAAATAGGGTTGTATGCTCCTTTTGCAAAATGGTGCAACAAGGTATGTTCATTGTTTTTTTTCAATAATTCCAACATGGAAAAAATGTTATTGAATAAAGCCTCGTGGAATATGGGGAAATCAGTTTTCAGAGCGATTTCATGGAATCTTGAACTCACTCCTTGTGAGGTTTTTGTTAGGACGGTCCCTAGATGGGTGAAAATAAAAAATGTCCCACATCAACTGTGGGCTCTCATGCCCCATGCTCTAAAATCTCTTGGTGATGTCCTACAGGTTGAGAATACTAGATCGACTTTGCCACATACGAATGCTAGAGTCCTAATAGCTGTGAACCCTGAGAATCACATCCCCGAGATATTGTGCTTTCGGCTTGAGAATAGGACTGTCCAATGTGAAATCTGCCGGGCTGAATGCATGTTTTCTATGCAAATGTGATGGGCACCAGAGAAAGGACTACCTAAAAATTGTTTTAAAAAAACCTAACGTTCCTATAGATGTCATGATTACCCCTCTACCTAAGGAAAATGGTGTTAGTGCCAATGAGTAAGGAGTGAAAATAAATGACACGAGATTGTGAAAATGGAAGAGAGCCCATGTAAAAGGCAAGACAACTCCTCTACAAAATATAATGCCATCCTTGCTAAACATGCTTTGGTTAACAAAGACTGAAAATTATGTTAATGTTATACATCATAAAATGGGTTTGCATTAGTTGACTTAGAGAATAAAGTGAATGAATTAAAATCCCAGGACTCACAAGCCACCCAAATAATGCAGGAACTTGGGCCAACAATGTAGGTTGAACAAGGAAAAACTGTTTTTGTGAGAGAAGCAAAGAAGCAAAAGGCCTCTATGGATAATCTATTAGAGGAAGTGGGAAATATAATGCCTAGTTTGGATAAAGACCTAGGTGGAAAAAAAAGGAGATACTGTGTTTAATGAAATAGTGGATGACCTCAAGAAAAGAAAACCTGTTGAGCCATCCCTTAGGAACCCTAAAGTAGAGACAAAAGGAAAGGAAGAAAGGATCCCAAGTTGTTTGGAAGGTTGTACAAAGGGCCAAAGCCTTCCCCTTCCCCACCCTTTAAATTAAGATTAACTGTATAAGTTGAAAGTATGTTCTAAGATCACTTTGCAATTCTAAAAGTGGCCTAGATTGTCTACTTCTCCAAGAAGTTAAGGCCATTGGGTTCTGTTGTGACCAAATCACACATCGCCCCATTGCAAATGGGGACCCCCTTTTTTGAGCTTTGATGCTTTGCATTTAGTTCTGGATGATGTCTTAGGTTCATTTCCTCTGCCAATCCAACAAGAAGTCTCTCTCCTAGAAGGTTTTTTGCTTTATAACTGGAGGTCTCATCTGGAACATGAACTTGCAGTAATGAAGAGTCTTGATCAAATTCCATCCAAATAATGAACACTGGGACCATCCTGATGTATGTTTGAGATCCTGAAAATGACTAAGTCTGGTAGCCTGAAATCCTAAAAATCCTGAAAAATTGACAAGTCTGAAATCTGGTGGATCCTCCAAATTCTAGATTCTACATGTTAAATCCGGTGGATTCAAGACCTATCTCAAACATCTTGAAAGGCATATTGAAAAATATTTAAAGTATAAACCTTTACTTATACTTAAATATATTTTTCAATATACCTTTACCCTGAGAGATCCTAAAAACCGCCTAACTGTTCCAGAGGATCCAAAATCTTGATCCAGTGCAACAGGATGTAAGATTGGCGCAAAATCTTGACGAAATGCGCTTCCGACCAGAAAATAAGATGTGGATCACTTGCGACTCAACCAATGCGCCCAATCAAATGCACCAAAACGAGTGAAGTTTTTTGAGGATCTTAACCCCTTGATCCAATGCGCCACCCCTAGAGGATTCCAAATACTTGAAGTGAGGCGCCCAAGGCAAAAATGCTAATGTTTCAAGAGGAATTCAAGATGCTCAACCGCCGCGCCAATGTTGATAAGGAAAAGCAAAGTTTTGAAGTGATTGCCAGAGGATTTCAAACTCCTTAACCGCCGCGCCAAGTTCTAGAGGATCTCAAAAGTGTGAACCAATGCGCTCAATAACAAGGGGATTTCAAACACCTTAACCAATGCGCCAAAGAGGGAAAATAAGATAAAGATTTCAATATGCTTAAGCAATACGCCACTTCCATAATGAGGTTAAATTTCAATATCAAGGTAAATTTCAAGAGAAGATCCAATGACCTTGATCTAATGTGCTCAACACCTTTCCAGAGGATTTGAAATCTTGAACTGATGCGCCAAGATGGAGAGGCAGGTTCTAAGTGTTAGAATGCAAATTTTAGGATGTTTCAAGAGGAATTTAAAACCCTCAAGCAATGCGCCATATACATAAAGGTAATATGGGAGTTTTTTCTAAGACAAGAGGATTCCAAAACCTTGATCTAATGCGCTCCTATCAAGGGAAAATCAAGATGCTCATCCAATGCGCAGCTTTTGAGGAGAATTCACTTTGCTGATCTGCTGCGCTACCTTTCAAGGAGACATCAAAATTGTGATCCAATGCACCAGCCCTTGGAGGATGTGGTAAGTGTGATCCAAAGCCTAAGGCAAAGGGATCTCAAACTACTAAACAAGAAGATCCTAAACCCCTATCTGCTGCGTCAAAACAAGAAGAAATCAAAAGGGCTGTCCAATGCGCCATTGTTAGGAAGGAATTTTCAGAAACAGAAAAAAAAATCAGATCCAAAGCGTTGCTCCTAAGATGAAACATAAGAGATCTAGAAAACCTGATCTAATGCGCCAGTTTGGGAAATAGATAAGGAAGGAGTATCAAAACTCAAATTCAGGAAATTGTTAGGAAGAATTCAAACTCCTTAACCAATGCGTCAAGATAGGGAGGTCTTTATTGATCGTTTGAGATGAAATTCTAACCGGAAGATGAAATTGTTAACTAATGCGCTCTCCTCAAGGATTAAAAAATAGTGGTTTAGAGTGAAATTTTAAGCAAAGATCTAATTTGGCATCTAATGTGCTTGGCTTGAAAATGCATGAAGTGATTCTTATATGTTATAAATCAAGTATTATCAAGGAATTGATGTTGCTTCTTTGTTTGTTTGCAGGAACAAGGAACTTAGATGGAGCTAATGAGTCATCAAAGGAGTCAACAAGTTGTTAGGTTGCAAGAAGACATCATCTTCATCAAGACTTTCAAAGGCATCCACTCTACTTCAAGTTCTTCAACCTTCAAGGAAACCTCATGTAGCTGCTCCAAAGGATCTTCATATCATTAAGCATTCCAGAGACATCTCCAAAGTTTCAAATACCTCTGGTGCCTTCAAGTCTCCTTGGGAAGTCAGCTACTCTATCATAAGGAAGGTGTTATCATCAAGTTGGAGCATTTCATCCACTCTACTTCAAGTTCTTTCAAGATTCAAGATCATCTTCAAGGAATCATTTCATCAACTACATCATGATCATCAAGAGCAAGTGTTTGAATCACCTTCAAGTTGCAGAGGAAACATCATTCCAAGAGGCTCACATCCATTTTCATATGCTCCATCATCAAGTGTTCCAAGGCATTCATCCATCCAAGCTTCAAGTTCCTCCTGAATCAACAATTCCAAGAGAGATCATCTACTCTATATCATGAATCAAGAAACATCATCATCTACTACATTACTCTTCGTGAAGGATCATCCAGAGAAGATCATCATGTATCCTACAAGAAGAAGAAACATCACGAAGTCATGCAAGTGAAACAACATGTATTCATCCAGTTTACAAAGCAAGATCAAGGCAAGATCAACAAGATGCCTTCCCAAACATACAAGTTCAAAAGCAATCCCATTGAAGACATCATACAAGGTGATACAAGTTGGGATTCATCAAATAAGCTAAGGTGGCACTTATGTGGCATGTACACATCATCATCCAATCAAATGTTGCCACATCATTTCAACTGCATTCAATGTATCATTTAATAAAAGAAGCCAAAAGGACGCCTATGTGGAGGATGTTTTTTAAATGATTTCATCTTACCTTATCACATTGGAAAGTGTGCCTTCATTGCCTCTCTTTTGTACTAAAAATAGAAAGTTGTTGTAACTACCTATGAGGTGGCATGATCTGAGCCCTTGGCTATTGAAATGATCTAAGCCTTTCATTGTATTCTGGACCACTATATAAAGGCCTTGTTGTCTCATTTGTAAGATATAGAGATTAGAGATTAGATTTTAGGGATAGATTAGAGGAGACTCTCGAAATTCTCTGAGAGGGCTTGAAATTGTTGTAAATATTTTCCAAGAGTAACGCAAAAAACATTGGAGCTTTGTTTGGTGTTCAAGTGTTGTCTTGTGGAATCACATGGTTTCTTGTACTTGATGAAGTTGAGAGATGTTTCAAATTAGATTAGAAGTAGATTAGAAGTTCATTGATGTAATGTATGTTGTACTGAATATTCGATCAACTCCTAGTTCATGCTTTTAACATTTATCGCTGGTGAAGTGTTGTGTAAAGCTAGTCTGAGCCCCATTTGCTTAAGTTCAGTTGTGGATGCTTGTTTGAGCTGCACCGTCTTATGGGTGTTTATATGAGCCTTCATGATTTGAAAACCATTCGTGTAACCTTAGGAGATTGCACCAACTTCATGTAGTTGTAGGCATCCTTGGCGAAGTGAAGTTAGGTTTATCCAGGAGTTTGTCTATTCAAGCATCGTCATTCCTTCATTGACCTTAGATTAGATTCCTTAAACCTTTATCTTTTTACTTTTCTTTATCATTGGAGTCTTGTATATATGTCATCCACACTGAAGGAGAGATAAGCTAAATGAAAGAAGAAGAATCTAATGTAAGTCCCTTTGTGTTTACTAGCAGAATCATACTTAGTCACTGAGCTATCCCTTACAAAATCATAAGAAAAGGAACCTTGGAGTCATCTTGTTTGATCACTTTGTTCAGCGTTCGAGAGGCTTTGCTCAAGAGAGGGTTAAATACTCTATGTTTTACTCTATTGTTGACCTGTCTAAAAACAATCATCAACAGGTTCAATTCAGAATGTTGTTTAAAATTGGTTTGGAAAGATTCAAAATGTTTCTTCTCCAACCAAGAGAAAGGGAAGGGTGGGTTTGCCATTCTAATTGGAAACAGACTGTCCCCCCATATTGTTGATTCCGGATGTCCCCCCTGTAACAAAATTGTATGGATTATTTAAGTTAATAATAAGAAATTTGGAATTGCTTCGCTATATGCTTCTAATGATTATAGAGAGAGGAGCGAGTTATAGAGATGGATGGTTGCTAATGTGAAGACTCCCTGGATAGTTGGGAGTGATTTCTACATGCTCGAGCAAAAGGAAGATAAACTAGGTGGCAATAACTCAACTTGTAAAAGTAATGAGCTCTCTTTATGGTCCAAGTGTAGAAGACTTCTTGATCTCTTAGATTCATTAGAGAAAAGCAAAAAGGACAGCAAAAGTATCCGGTCTACCTAGTGTAATTATCAAAAGGGGTATAGAAGGCTGCATTCTAGATTCAAAAGATCTCACATGAACAAGCACTCCTTTCAGACCTGCATTGAGGAAGAAAATAACAGTGTGAAAGTACTCCTCTCAACCATTTCTAACCATCAACCCATTGAGGTGTTAATTATGATTTAGGGGAATACCACAAAAAGTAAAATCTTTAAGAGGGATCTATATAAACTCAATGTTAGCCTTCTTGCTGATAATGATTGCAGTAATGGGGTTCATGCTATTAAGAATATTAACAAGTGCATTTTCCCCTCCAAATCTGCTATTAACTTCTGGGGGGGTGGCTGACAAAATGTTAGAATATCTTTCTTAGAACTATATATAAGAAGAAAGCCCTTGACGAGAATAATTGGTATTGAGTATGGGGAAAGGATGACCAAGCATGAAGTATTTCTTCAAAAGAACCCCTGCAATGTTGAACTACAAAACAGAATTGCGGAAATAAAGCACAAAGATGTCATCAGAGCTAATTTACACAAGGAGATAAAATGAGAGCTAAGATAAAGTAGATTAAGGGGGGTATAAACGCACCAAATAATTTTTCAATATGTTAAAAGCTAAGTTTGATAAAGAAAAGGTTGGACCCATTGAGATAAATGGCAAATTATATGATGATCTGGCGAACTCATTGCAACAGCCCGTAAGGAACCTTCTCTTGCCCTGAAAAACTTCATCATTTCTAGTCCTCCATAAATGCCACAATTTTTTTATTGAAAGATTAAGCCATAGCTTATTAAGTTTTTTATCAAAATATTTAATAAAACCAAAAAAGGCTTCACACAAGGTAATGGCATTCTTATTGTCCCACCCACTTTTATTACCAAGAAAGGAAGATCAATATTCTTTGCATATTTACAGCAAAAGAAAAGATGTTTAAATAGGTTCCCGAACATGACAGATTTGACATAAAGACTAGCACCATCTTTCAATGCATGGTCCAGAACAATTAAAATAATCAACAACCCACTAAAGCATTATTTTTTCGCTCAAGCCAAGAAGACCATGTATGACTCGGGGTAGATTTTCAATCCTTATTAGACAGGAATGAGTTCTACATGAGATTAAGCATATCAAAAACTTTGTGGGTGTCAATCAAAAGATTATATATATCCTTAACCTTAGTCGCCAACAAGGGTGAGCCATTTTTCCACTTGATATAATCCTAAATTCTATGTTGAAACCAAGTTGTATAGGGATTTTAACATCATATAGAGCTCTTTTAAGGATAGAGTATGTTTTCTTTTGTGTTGCAAGGATCTAGTACTTTGTTTGGGCTTCATTCCAAGAGATCAGATTACCATTAGCAAATATATCACCAAAACTCTTACACCCTTTAGCATCCTATCCTACAATTTTTTTCAAAAAAACTATGGCTTTAAGTATCATCATTATAAAGGACCATTCAACTCTATCATACGCTTTCTCAAAGTCTAGTAGTGATCAAGCCCCTTCCCAATTACCATTTAGATCTTCTAAAATATACCTCCCTTCAGTAAATTCAGTTTGTGTATGGGATGTGATTTCAGGAAGAATACTCTTTACCCTGATTGACAGAGCCTTACCTATAATTTTATAGGATATTTAAAAGAGTATTCAGCCTCCAATTCTTCATTAAGGCTCTCTCTCACCCTTTTTAGGTAGCAATTTAATAACACATCTATTTATTTCACTTCCTAAAGTTGCCACATTAATTAACTTATTGTAAACATCCAAAAGATTTGACACAATCCAGTCAATATTTGTTTTGTAAAATTCAATAGGTAGCCCATCCCATCTAGGAGATTTTTCACTTTTGAAAGACTTGATAGCCAAGCAAATCTCATCTTTTGAATATTCTTTTTCAAGCTCCAGGGCATCATCTCAGTCCACTTTATTTGGGATGACTCTCGTGCACAACTCTCTAGCATCCACCCTTCCTTTTACTACACTCAAATGAGAATAAGTCCTTCAAAATTCATGAAGGCAAATTAAATAATATTGGTAATTTGTTGACTAGACTTGAAATATATTGTTTGGCCTATGGTTCTAAGATCTCCTCCAGTAAATCTACAATGCTCAGTTGGAATGTCTACTCTCCTAACTGGTTTCTAAATCTGAGGTGGGATTGAGGACAACCTAATTAAATTGTAAAATATTTAGGCATCCCCTTTGGTATAGATCCTTCACTTAAAGATATGTGGGAATGGGTTTATCAAAATATTGAAAAGAAGAATCGTAAGTCATTAGGACATCTCTCTCTTGCTAAGAGAGCTCAGGTATGCCAAAAAGTCTTGTCATCTTTCAGTATATACTATGCCTCTGCCTAGTTATTTGGGAGTACTCAAGTTGAGAAAAATAAATGAATGGTCAGAAACTTTTTGTGGTCTAATTGAAAGGGTAATAAGAAGAGACATGCATTGAATTGGAGATGGTGTTGTCTTTCCAAGAAATTGAAGGGTATAGGATTGAAAGACCTCAAACTTTAGGGAATTACATTAGCAATTAACTAGATCCTCAAGGCTCTTGGAGAGGTCAAAAGCTTGGAAAATATTAATAAAAAGTAACATCTATTTGGCCACTCTTAAGAAGATTAGAAGGTGGAAAGAACTTCACCCTCATGATATTATGTTTGAGGAATTCTCTGTCGATCCTATTGGCTCTCCAGTATTTTGTTGTATATGGAGAGCTTGGGAGTCTGTGAGATATTTGATTGCTGGTCGTGATGCTCTTTCTAGGGTTGAGCGTACTTTTGTTAGATATAGATCCATTTGATGGAATCTTCCATATAATAGCAAACCATTGGCCCTCACTAGAAACTCTATTGCTAGAGGATGGGATGCTAAAAGGTGTAAGAGTTTTTGTGAAATATTTGCTAATTGTAATCTGAGATCTCTTGGTGTCCAAACATAGTTCCAGATTCCTGCAACACAAAAGAAAACATACTCTATCCTTAAAAGAGCTTTGTATGATGTTAAATTTCCTATACAGCTTGGTTTCAACATAGAAGTTTGGGATAATATCAAGTGGAGAAATGGCTCACCCTTGTTGGTGACTAAGGTTAAGGATATATATAATCTTTTGATTGACACCCCAAAAGTTTTTGATATACTTAATCTTGTGTGGAATTCATCCCTGTATAATAAAGACTGGAAATCTATCCTAGGTCACACATGATCTTCTTGGCTTGAGCCAAAAAAATCATGTTTTAGTTGGCTGTTGATTTTCTTTTAAATTGTTGTGGGTCATGCACTACAAGGTGATGTTAATTTGTGTGTGTGTCAAATCTGTAACATTCGGGAATCTATTTAACATCTTTTCTTTTGTTGTAAATATACAAAGAATATTTGATCTTTCTTTCTTGGTAATAAAAGTGGGTGGGACAATAAGAATGTCATTACCTTGTGTGAAGTCTTGTTTAGTTTTATTAAATATTTTGATAAATAACTTAATAAGCTATGGCTTAATCTTTGAATTAAAATTTTGTGGCATATATCAAGGACTAGAAATAATGAAGTGTTTCAGGGCAAGAGAAGGTTCCTTATGGACTCTTGCAATGAGTTCACCCTTGCCCATATTGTTTTGCAGGTTACTTTGATAATGAGATTTCCGAAGAGTAAATTTTATAGTTTGTTAAATGGCAGCAGATTTATGTAACACAAATCTGATATAGTGCACTTAGAGTGGTGGCCGGACAAAGAGAGGAATGGTGGAAAACCAGAAGAGAAAAGTGACAGAGACGAGGATCCTAAGGAGTATGAGCACATTCACGGTTATGATAGCACTGTTCTTATTGCTGATCACCATGGAAATGTCTACACCAGCAGTCCTGATATCCCTCATCAAACTGTTAAAGCAGTCAATCTTGTATTCATTACTTCTGCTCTAGCTGCACCTGTTGTTGCTGAGGTCTCAGAGAAGGGTTCTGTTAATATTTGTATTAATGGGCTTGTCAAATTTTGCCCATCATGTATTGATTATTTAATGAATTATAAACTGTGATGATAATAAGTAGTTTTACAGTGGTATGACTCTGCCACAGGTGTCGTTTTGTTATCTTGAACCTGGCTGCTCTTATTCTTTGGTTATATTATGTTTTAGCTGGTACCAGCAGACTGTGACTTGGCCTTAATAGCTTATATTGTGTAACCTGTTTTGTTGACTACTTGAAATGTTTAAAAAGAATAATCTACTTGAGATTGAGGTAAAGTAAATGGATTTCCACTATCAAGCAATAACATGATAATGGAAACTATCAGCCCATAATTTAGTCAGATATCAGGAGAATGTTCATTTCTTTTTCAGACAGTTTGAAAACAAGTTCAAGCAGGTACTGATGAATCAAATATCAATACCTGCATGCCTTCCACGCCACTGATGCCAATACCAATATCTGCTTCTTGAATCATGCCAACATCATTGGCTCCATCACCAATAGCCAGAGTAGTTTTAAGAGTACCTTCTTTCACTAATCTTGTTACCTGAAACATAAAACAATGCAATATCCTCCAGTTATCAATCCCAAGATGACTATTGATTTAGATGGAAAACTAAATCACTTAGAGTGTGAACACAGTGAGGATAAGAAATAACTCAACCAAGGCTTTTTGCTTAGGGGACACTCGACAGCAGATGACGGAAGCACAGTTTATGGCCAGTTTCAAAAACTGATCTTTTAAGTCAGCTTCTAAGGCATATGCCAAAGCTTTTCCATCAATTATCAAAGCAAAAGCAGAGTCAGGATTCATCTCCAGGATTATTGTCTGGTATGCATTGGTAATTTGTAGTGAAATGCTTTCTTTCGCTGCCTGATCAAATGAAAAAAAGCTGTAATCAGAACCAATCTCATCCATGTTCTTTGCGATCTGTTAGCAAATGTGATTATGTAAACACACCTTGGCAGATTTATCTTGGTTACTGCCTTCTTCCAAGCTCTTTAGACTTAAGCAAATTTGTTTCATGCCTTGCCGAAGCAGACTGCATGCAAATCTGTTCAACATAAACAGTTCAATTTATATAAGATGGTGAAACAAAAAGCAATAAATATAAATTATCACACCATCGCTTGCAGCAAATTTTAGAGATTCCAAGTTCCCTACCCTATGTTAATTGCAGTCTCCATCTTATCACCAGTCAGTACCCAAATCTTAAGACCTGCTTGTGCAAGTCTGTCTATACACTCAGGGACCTTGACAATTAGAAAGAACAAATGCATCAGATACAGCTCCAAATTCAGTTATAATAAGGTTATGTTAAGAGCGAGATTATAAAATTAATAATTATACCAAATGAATGGCCATAGAACTTACCCCTTTCTGTAGTTTATCCTCGACAGCAGTAGCACCCACAAGAATCAGATCCTTTTCAATCAAGTTGGATGCATTCTCCAGTAGGGACTCTCTGTCTACACCAATCGTTGTCTTGGCCCTTAAAAACAATGAATTCCATTCTGAATATTCCGTTTCTGTTATGCTCTTGTATGCAAGTGCTAAGGTGCGCAATCCTGCCTCTCCATAGTGGGCCAGATGTGCACGTGTTGCCTCTTGATGATCTTTCCCATTTTTCCCAAGTCTATCAAAGATGACACTAAAAGGGTCCAAATGGAAAAGATATTAATTTCAGAAGATCATAAAAAGCATAAAAAAGTTGGACAAAAGGAAGACATTTGCAAAAGGAAAAGATATTAATTCAGAAGATCATAAAAAACATAAAAATTTCAGAAAACATGAAACTGAAGACATTTGATTAAAACATTTAAACAAGACAACATTGAAGGATTGCTAAAACAGAAATTATTTCACTTCACTAGAAAAGAATAGTGTGCACTCAACAGGACATGCTTATTCATGTGAAGGAAAATGCATCCATTCATATTGCAATCTTACTCGCTAAAGGATCTAAACTTGTGACAAGTCAATGAACTACAAGATGTGAAAAAAGAAATATTTTAAACAAAATAAAGTAATTGAATTGGTAAACCAAAATCCCAACAGATTCTCTAACACAATAGTTCTAGAAATAGCTAGTGTAATGGCTCAAGGAGGCAAATCAGCTGGTCTCTGGCCTAGCAAGCGCCAGGGCAGGTTGGGCAGAGGTGGTGCTCAAAGATAGTTAAGGACAAGCCATTTGTCAGTTGGAGTTGACCATGACCTTCACGAGAGTTTTCATTTTGTTTCAATGGCTTCAAAGGAATTGGATGAGGAGGTACACCCCTGTTACAATGGGTTGGGAGGGAAATTCTTAAAACAACCGATAAGTTGTTGGTCAAAGTTGGAGATCTTTCCCCAAGTAGTAGTTATGGGCCATGGCTACAAGGGCTCCCCTTAGGAATGGTAAGCCACGGAAAGCAATAGTCTAGGGTAAAGAATCCCAACTGTGGATGGTCCTAGTGACTAACCATGTCCCAATGGTGGATATAGGGGATACAGAAGCCTTTCGGAGTTGGAGGTCTCTCTTAGTTCAACAGTGATTGGGAGTTGTAAGGACAAATGTCTATCACAGGAGGACGTCAAATCTTGGGTCAAGCAACAATGGGCTCTCAAGTATCTACTTTTCACTTCCTAAAGGCTTCTTTATTCATCGCTTTTCCTCTCGTGAGCTTCGGGCAGATGTATCAGTTTGGGTATTTCAAGAGTTGGAAATTTCAGTTTATGAATTTTGTATGCTCCTCTATTGCTTCCCTTCAGTCAAAGATCTAGGTTAGATTTTACGAGCTTCTTTTCGAGTTTTGGCATAAAGGATGCTTAGAAAAGATTGTTGGAGCTTTGGGGGAGGTGGTGATAGTTAATAAAAGAACTTTGGCAAAAACAGACTTAGTGAATTTAAAATTGTATGCTGTTATTATCCAGTATGCATAGGATGGAAAAGAGAATAGGGGTTTATAAGGAACAAGGCATAGCAATGAAGGTAGAGACATGGGAGAGGGGGTGATGTCCTTCCCCCATGCCCCATGCATCAGAGGCTTGAGACCCCTCTTGTGTGCACTTCTAAACTACAAAGTTAATCTGCCAAATATTATCTACTGCCCAAGCTAATATAAAACCATTATTTTACAAAAAAGAATTAATAACAAAACTATGTAAAAGCGATTTTCTAAATAATTATTCTAAATTGTTATTGTTGAATATAACTTCTCTAACTTAGTAGAATAATGTAAGTGCTTATTTGGCCTAATAATTAATACTTTATGGACTTGATTTCAAAATTTTAAAATAATGGCATCTTCAGTAGGAGCACTCTTCCCTCTCTCGAAACCCAAAGTCGAAGCTGCAAAATGATGGTGTCAAGGTGGCAACCTCTGGGACCTTTACCCCTAGTTGAGTTCCATTGGTATCTGATCAAGCAAGCTGTATTTCAAAAGAGGTTGGAGATTGCCACCATGTTTCTAGTTGTTTGTTCCCAGAAGTGGTGGCTGAATAAAAGGCTAA
This sequence comes from Cunninghamia lanceolata, assembly GCA_027924645.1. NCBI lineage: Eukaryota > Viridiplantae > Streptophyta > Pinopsida > Cupressales > Cupressaceae > Cunninghamia > Cunninghamia lanceolata. Next base: position 636,847 of record BSBN01001198.1, on the reverse strand, counting down.
AGAATGAATGTGGGGGTCTGTGGAGTAAGGGAAGCATCTTCTAGCAGCAGGAGAAAATAATGGCTGATGTTCTTCTTTTGGGCGGCAAGAAGCTATTGGGCACCTAATAAAAGTAGCAGAAAAGGCTCTAGTTGTGGTAATGGACAACGAAGAAGCTGAGAAAGCAGAGCACTATGCTAAAATGGGTTTAATGGTGTAACAATCTATGGCCAAGTTTGTCGGAGCGGCATAAATGGGTGTCTCTCTCATGGAAACCCTTTCTGGTAGTCTATATTGTGATTGATCTTAGCACTCAAGGTTTTTTCATCATCTTGTGTGAAGCGCAGGAAGATATAGATTTTATTTAGCACAGGGGTCGTGGATTTGGGGGAATGCTTGTCTCTTTGTCAAACCTAGTTCCTGTATTCTAATCCAATGACAGAAAACTTTAGGATTCTACTGGTCTGAGTAAGGATGCCCAATCTTCCTCTGCATTTATGGTTGGATACTTCTTTAGTAAACAGTGGCAACTCCTTATATAAATTTGTTTCTATTTCTTCTGAAACTTTTGGGCATTCTCAATCTATATATGCACAAGTTTTGGTTGAAATGGATTTATCCTTGGGTCTTCCAGAAGAAATATGGCTGAAAATGGGTAGTTATTTTGGAAGCAACAGCTCGATTATGAGAGGCTTGCTTTTAGATGTAAAAATTGCTTTGGTATTGATCACATGTTGAAAAAATGTCCAGGAAGAAAAAGGAAAACCTTTGGCAAGGCATCCTAGTGGAAAAATGGCAAACTGCACCATCAGATTGATGACAGCCCACTAGAAGAGGCAACTTTAGGTAAGGCTACAAATGTTTTGAGGATCCGGCTTTGGATGGTCCCTCCTCTTTTGAATATACCCCAACTATTCAAGAGAAGGCTGGAGGCTCAACTTTGAAATCCTCCCCTCAATCTCTCTTGCTTCAGGAAGATAAAGTTTTTGAAGCCTCGGGCAGAGGTAGTATTATCAGGTGTGCTTCTTTCAAAGGAATCCCCTATTCTTTCTGCCTCTCGAGCGGGGCACTCAATATCAATGGAGGAGGATTTCCCTTCAAATAAGGTGGAAGAGATTCTAGATCTGGGTGACCTTTCCTATGGGAAAGAAGAATAGATAACTGTTACCGATAGAAAAGTTATCTCGCATAGGAAAGCCTCCTCTCAAATGATCTCAAGATCTCACAAGAAAAAGAGGAAGGAAAGCAAGGTAATTGACAAGAGAAGTGAACTCCGGTACCTCTTTTGGTCTTATTTTATAGTATTTGTAGCATGGTACTCAATATGCTACATTTGTTTGTAATAGCAACTTTGGTTGTTGTTTTGTTATTTTCTCAAAGGGCACAGCAAATATTTGAATTCTATCTGCAGACATATTTATATTTATTCAGTTATATAAATTATTGAGAACAGCAAAAGGATGCATTGCAAATCCTAAAACTGAACTAGAAATTCAATAAGAATCATTATTGAATATACGTGCAGAAATAAAATAAGGAACATCAGGTTAGATCATTATTGACTGTCAATTATCTTTACTTATTGCATATCACTGTCATATATAAAAATACATAAATTATTGCAATAAATTGTCAACATGGACAAGAAGGAAATATGCACTATGGGAGAGAACAGCTAAAGGCACCCTTTACATTGACAGGTAGGGAGAGAACAGCTAGTAGGGCACCCTACTGTCCTGTGAAAGGGAGAGAAGGCTAAGGGCACCCAAGGGCAGAATTCTCCTCCTAATCTCCATGTCGAAGGTTTATTGACAAATTTAGGTTCACCAGTCAAAGAAGAATGGTGAGGGGACTGCTTGGAGGGAGAACTGAAGGCACCCTGCCATGCCTCCCTGTACCTCCTCTTCTATGACTGAATTTTGTAAACAAACCGAGTTAGCTGCATGATAATGAATATACAATTTCTCTTTAGTGATATTATTTATGAATTTGAGTGCAATGTAATCCTGTCTAACCCTAATGATTATAGATGTATATATGTATATCTATATTTTGTATATGTTTTTTCTTATGTTATGACTGCAAAACTCAAGTCCAAGAATTACGTAATTTTGAAGATATTCTAAATGGTAAATCATACACCCTAAACCTAACTTGTGACATTTGAATTTCTAGGGCAATTTCGGTAAGGGACATTACACCAAAGCTGGTTTTCCCCTCAGAGGATTTCCATGGTAAAAAAATGGTGTTCACTTTATTCTTCATAGTCTTTCCTTCCTCTCTTAAAAGTTGTCATTTGATAAAACAAGTAGAATGGTAATTAATAAATTTCTGATTTGTTATTCTACTTTAATTTGAGAATTTAGTGATTATTTAGCAGCTGCAGTTCAGCATCATGTTGTAGTAAGTCTCTGGCCAGAGCATTATATTATGTGTGGTTTCATGACTAGTGAGTGTATGCTTGGGGACTCCACTCACACCATCCTTGTAGATCTTAATGTAGATCTTTATTGTGGACTTGGCACACAGTAGCCCATGGCAATCAGAGGCATGTCTTAAATAACTGAGTAACCAAATTGGCAAAGGCAGAGTGCATGAGATGCAGGATTATTGACCTTGAGTTTACCATTTGACTGAAAATATATAGTATTGGAGGGTGTGTGGTCACATAGCATGCGATGCATACACCATCCACTTAGAATAACATATTTTCAGATATTTGCTTTGTGCCTGATGTATGTTGTTACTTGTTATTATACCTGATGATTTCTGGATGGATATAGAGCATTGTTTATTGATACTTTGTGATGTGTATACCATTATATGATTATGGATTGCTCCTCTGGAAAACACGAGTAGGAAAAATGAAGGATTGATTGGTTTAGCTATGAATTTTGAATGTGATTATTGTGACCATCGCAGTGGCAATGATGTTTATTAGTTTGGGTTGTTAAATTATGATTGTGGATTAATTAGTTATCACTTATCTATTGGGTAGGATCTTTACATAGATGAAGCCCCAGCTCTCTACATCCCTTCATGAATGACCAAGATCCAACCAAACATTAAATGAGGTTTCACCATTCTGCTTAAATAAAAAAGTCCTTCACATTCCTATCCTAGTCACGATGAACCACCAAAGATGGCCTGACCTGTCCAGGATTAGCCTCTTGGAGGCTCCAGCAGAACTGGTTTCACATAAGATGCTTTGACTGTGGTACATTACCACACAATGTCCAACCTATAATACTTTGGCCAACCCCAAAATCACAAATGACTGCAGCTATATTACATTAAAAAGAAATAATAATAAGTACTGAGCTGAAAGAATGAAATATAGGAAAGGAAAACTATGATTACAAAGAATGTTGTCATCCCTAGCACCAAGAGATGTGAAGCATTTGTAAAAAGTAAACAGAACACATGAATCTAAATGAAAGCCAAAACAAAAAGGAAAATCCATGGTTCCAATCTGTTAATTACTTTCAATCTGCCCTAATAAATGTTACTGAAAATTACTTAATCAATCAAATTGAAACAGAGGAAAGTGAAGAAAATTTCAGGGATGCATTTAAGAACCGCAAACTCAAACATACTACAGCCTACACCCATTGGGGTGAACTTTTGAATTTCCCCTTCTAAACAATTGCCTAGCAGATTAGACTTCAAAATAAGGTTTATATGGAGTTTGAACATAATAGTATTCTTGTAATTGTTGCAATGTTATGGACCAGGGTGTTACCATATGCAGAAGCTCTGCATGAAACACTGCCCATCTCTTTTTTGACTTGATTGATTACCTCAGAACAGACACCTCTACGGATTAGCATTAAAATTACAAACATATCATTTCAGCTTTACATATATATATGCATATATGGTAGTGATTCTTCCAAAAACAATTAACTTAAAGCTCGCAACATTTTAATGGGCTATTTTTTGGGATGTAAAATTTAATTTATCAATGCCAAAGAAAAAGTATAAACTGCAAAACTGGGGCAATAGTTCCTATAGTTGCAACCCGAAAGTTATGTGGCAGGAAATTGTGAACCAATGGCATTGGTAGTCTGTATTTGGAAGAAGCAATTGTGGAAGTATGAATGTTTCAAAGGTTCCCATCAGGTGATACTTAAATCCTGGTAGAATCAAAAGCTCGCAGATTTATTTTGTATTTTAAGTTTCTTGATTTAGTATATTGACTATATCGTTCACATTCTTCTTTTGAATACTGTAAACTTGTCCAATGGTAATAAGCAAGAGTTAAACAGAGATTGAGTATAAGGTGACTGACCTATCTGCTCCTTTGCATAGTAGTAAGATCTGCCCATCTTCATCCTGCACGATAACAGACATACACTTCCTTGTGCTGTTGAACTCCAAAAGATTGAGCAATTTGTACTCTCTGTAAAATAGTGCATGCATCTAGTATATATTCTTTAGTAATACAAAAAAATGAAGTGATATGAATATACAAGAAGCTTATTGGATTCTCACCTTTCAATCTTTTGTCCAGAAGATGGAACCCACTCCCTGATTATTACACTTCTTTGTGTTCGTCTGCAAAACTCAAACCCAAACTCCCTTGCCGCTACAACAAAAGCCCCCTCATCGGGTGATTCTGCTTCATAACTTATCATACCTGTCTCTTCGTCTTGGTCTGGAACAACTGTATGACAAATTGCTAATATACGGAAAAAAATTAAAATCATATCCATGTGAGGTTCCTTCACCCAGTTGCCATTCATAAGTCGGTCATCCTGAAAATTGAATCCCTTGATAGAAGGATTTTCAGTCATCCGAGTCCATTGTCGCCCATCAATCTGCAGTTCAATCTCTGATTCCTCTGAATTTGATGTCCGGATATTGTTCCCTGATGCACCCAAGCCTTGTCCATTAAGACTTGGGATACCCAAAACAGACAGGTGGCCCTTGAGATCCATTGCCATCCGTTTTGCTGCAGCAATCTCCACTTCACTTGAGACAACACCATATGAAGTACCAGCTATCGAACACTTGATAAAATCCATCTGATTGCATGTAAGTGTCCCTGTTTTATCTGAGAGAATGGTATCCACCTGTCCTAGCTCCTCGTTCAAGTTAGAAGTCCGAGCTTGAGCAGGGGTACTTGTTTCATCATCGTACATCTGGATGTCTTGATTTATAAAGATTGCTTGCAGAACCTTGACAACCTCGATCGAAACATAGAGCGAAATAGGGATCAAGTAGCCATAGAGGATCAATGCGGTGACCAAATGGAAAATACCTGAAGCGCCAGCATTGTCTGGATCATAATATTTCGTAGTATTCTCCGGTTGCAGATACCACCAATCAGGCATACTGAATTTTGTCCTAAGGGCAAAACCAATAGAACTAATTAAAGAAATCAGGAGCAGAAATGTAAAGAGAAGGTAAATAATATGGTCCATTTTCTTCTCAATGGTGCTCCTCTTGGAAGGAGACTCAGTTCTGTTCTGCATCACTTTACTATCATGGCCAGTGAAAATTACCACACCATAAACATACTGAGTATTCCTGAGTTTTGAATCTCGGAGAAGCACCTGATCGGTGCCAAGAGCATAAACCTGTCTTTCAAACTCAAAATTTCCCACAAAACTGTAGAGATTAGGATTAGGATCCTCACACTTGACCGTGGCAGCGAAGTCGCTGAACTCATGATCATCATCCAAGACAAGGGTTGCTTCCAAGCATCTCTTGACCTTCAAATTTGTTTCCCCATCAAGGTTCATGGTTTCCACATAGCAGATACCATCTTCATAACTAGAGGAAAGTAGAAGCAAATCGGCAGGAAAAAAGTTGTCTTTCTCTACCTTAACCACATCCCCAACACGAAGCTTCTGCCAGGTCTTGGTTGCAAAAACACCATTTCCTTTATGCGCAGTGAGCTTGCGAGAATTAACCTTAATGTCCTGCACAAAACGCTTCCAGTCCTCCACGGCCTCTTTGGCCATACTAGCCCCCACCACAAACACCAAAGGCGCAATGACGCTCGCCGGACTGAAGGGCGAAACCCCAGTCGAAGATAAAATGGCCGTGAGCAGGAAATAAAGATTGGCAACCCTCCTGAACTGCTCAAACAGAGCTTTGGGCACAAATGTGAGGACATTATATTTGGTGGTGCTCACATAATTGGAAGGGTATTTGAGGGGTTTTTTGCTATGCATCTCTGGCTGATTGCACATAACCACACGGGAATATCCAGGGCCTTCAAGCGGATGAGGCTGCCCAATCTCTGCATCTTCCACACCCGGTCTTATGCAATTGAAGGAATAAAGCTTACTCCATCGCACCCTCGATTTCCTTCTCGCGCCCCGCCCCATTAAAACCCTGATCGGATCCCCTGCAGATAAAATCACAAATTCAATAAACTCTAGCTGGAATCAGCTGATAAAACAGATTCCTGGCATCGATCCTTTCCCCTTCGATGTTGCCCCGACAATCTCTGTCTGCCTCTTGCTGCCGCATTCTATTCTTGTTTGTTTTTCGATTGTGTTGCAGCGTCATACCCAAGGAAAACGCGTGAGAAGAAAGCGGCACGATCTATGTATTGCAATGACTATTCTTGATCTCTCCTTCCAAGTTCAAGTAGGTAATTGTTTATCATCTCTGTGATTTACTCCAGTAATTGTTTTCGAATGGAACCGCCATTGTCTTGTTCAAATTCCAAAAGATTTTGCTTCGGGCCCAATTCGCCAGATAAAACCCAAAAATATTGGGTTGCATGTTGAAAGCTAAGCAGCTTTACTCGAGGATGACCAATCCTGCAACGACAAATAAATGCCAGGGAGAGTGTAAATGTACGGCTTAAGACACTTACACTTGCACTCCACTCCGGTGTGTTCTATGTGTGATGTTACCTTACTTTTTGGGCCTATTGCAATTAAGTTGTTCCATGCATTCATTAGGATGTGGAAGTTGATAAATAATCATATTTTTAAGTTTGTCTTTACTATTATTTAAGGATTTAGATTTATATAGTTATTTAGTTATTAGTTATTTGTTCTCTTTGTTTTTTAGATTTGTTGATATAAAATTGACTTAAGCATTTTTAAGTGTATGGATGTTAATTTTGAAATTTTAAATTTGAATTTCTTAGTTTGAGTTTAAGTTTCTTTCTCTTGCTAACTAGTATAAGTTGATTGGAGTGCAACTTATTTTCAATTGCACACCAAGATGATGTATATAAGGACATATGTCCTAATTCATTATTATCAGAGGAATCATAAGAAAAGCATTCACATAAGAGCATCATAGAGCATCCTAATTGTTTCATCGGCTTGCATCAGCGTCCTAGGCATCTTGTATGTTTGTCTACTAACTTTGATCTTGGTTCATTTCCATTGAATCAATTCGCCTAGGAGCTTGATTGAGGAAAACATGACCCTCACTCAGCAAATTCTCAAACAATGTTTGTAGACATCGCCCCACTTCAAACTCAGGTACAACAAATTGCAGTGATTCTACTACAGTCATCCATTCCTTGCTAATTTACTTCCACATGTCTAGGTTCAATTTCACAAGCATGAATCTAAACTAGAACAAAGCATAGTCAATTTGTAGATTTTGAGGCATTCGTCTGATTAAGGCCCTGACTTTCAGCCCATTGTCAAATCAGTTCCTAACATCTTCAATAGCATATTCCATCGTCAAAATTTGAACAAATTGTTTAAATTTTGTATATTTAATTATGCATTTAGCATTCCAGTCCCAACTCTTATATCTAAACTAATAGTTTATTTAATTACTTAATTAGTCTAAATATGTATGTAATTGTGATTTATTCCATTACAATTTGTAACAAAAAATATGTTTTTATCAAAGTAACTTTTAATTACTAATTTGCTCATTTACTAATAATGAATAAAGCATCAAACTTAGTTCTTAGAATTTGAGGACATTTCCAAGCTTATTGGTCCAAAGGAAATCGACAACTAGAACCACGTTGAATTTTAGTGCATAGATCTCACTGCACACACCATCCACCCTACGAGTCCTCTTGATCAATAGACAATAACAAGTAAAGGTCCCTTTTGGGTTTTGTGCAAAATTTTGAATATTGTCAATACCTTATCATTGGAATAGATCCCTATAAATAAAACAACAAGATCCTTGCAATGAGGAAAACATAGAAGAGACAAGTCAGACTATAGGCTTTAGGTTCTCAATTGTTGTAACGAGCACATAGCATATAGGCATGTATGATTGTATAAGCATTCATATTTATGAACTTTGGTAGTGACTTGTATTAGAGCATTTTAATGTAGCATGTATGTTGATTATTGAGAATTGAATAATATTGTCATTTATTGTAATATCTCATCTTGTCTTATAGATTTGTTTCTTTTATGTGTTTGGGCTATATGAATAGATTATTTTTTATTAGACTCTCTATCTAAGACTACATCAAGTGGTATCAAAGCCTAGTACCCCATAGTAAAAACTTGTGTATTAATTTCACTATAAGTTAGCCATAAGAGAATATAGTTAACAAAAGAAGAGGTGACTAAAATCAAAGAGGACAACATGACAAGGAAGATGATTGAAGGGAACAAAAAGATGATGAATTGATTGGCATTATGAGAACTATTGAAGCAAGGTTGGTCTGAGCCCTTGAGACCATGCAAAGTCAAAGAATGGTTGAAGTTGAAAAGCCAATTATGATGAAAGGTCGATCCAAGAACCATGAGATGAGGAAGCTTCTACCAGCATTTGAGAGTAAGAAGCAAACAAAGGTTTGATCTTCCTTATTATTTAGGAGGATTGGATCCTCAGGAATCGTTGGATTGGAATCCATGCATTGGAAAAGTATTTTGAGATTGACTTGTTGAAAACCCTAAGAGAGTCAAGTATGTAACCACCAGGTTGAAGGGGGCATGTGATCTTGTGGTGGATTATGTGTAGAAAGACATGATAGGAAATAACAAGCCAAATATCACCAAGTGGGATTTGATGGTGGCACAATTGAATTGTAATTTTCTACCTATGAATTACAATTTCAGTGTTGTTTAAGAAATTCTAGGATTTGCTACATAAAGGAAAGACTGTGAAGGAGTACGTCAAAGAGTTTTACAAACTCAACATCTAGGTAGGTGACATGGAGGATGACGTAGATAAGGTATCTTAGTATCTAAGTGGATTGTGGAGTGAAATCTAAGATGAGATTATTTGTTATCAATTGAACCCATAGAGGGTTCCTATAGCTTGCACTAAGGGTGGAGGATAAGTTGTCTAGAAGCTAGAAGGTGTGGGGTAAGGGCAACAAGAGAAGGAACAAGTAGAGTGATAAACAAGGGGATGTGCAAGAGGAGACCATAACATCTAGTGGTGGTGCACAAGACTCTAGAGATGTGAAGACTCCTAAGAAAGGTGAAGACAAAGGCATAGGAGTTCATGGAAGGACTTCAAATGGTACATGTTCCAAATGTAGTGAAGCGGGCCATGGGGCATTTAGATGTCCAGAAGCAAATAAAGAACAAGGATGTGTTAAGAAGACAGTGCACATTATTTAGGGGAGTGATAAATCGGCAGTGAGATAGAAAGTGTGATTCCAAAAGGTGGAGAGAACCTAATGTTTTGTAAGCTCTTGTTGAAGCCTACTAGAGATGATGGAGAATCATGGTTGAAGAAGAGTATCTTCCACAATAGGTGTAATCCAAGTGGAAAGTTTGTAAGATGATCATAGATGGAGGAAGTGTAAATAATCTTGCATCCACCAAGATGGTAGAGAAGTTGGGCCTAAAAGTGATATTGAATCCTAAACATTATAGTGTTCCATGGTTGTAGAAGGGTTAGCAAATGATTGTGAGAGAGAAATGCTTAGTTGAATTTCTTACTAGAGGTTATACAGATAAGGTGTGGCATGATGTGATTCATGTGGATGTCAGCCACATGTTGTAGGGAGACCATGGTAGTACAATGTGTGCACCATCTATAATGGAAGAAAAAATAGATTCACCATCTCCAAGGGTAGAAAGAAGTTTGAGTTGAAGTCATTAAAGGCTAGGTAAGACACCACGTATGGCTACATAATGTTCCTATCGGCTAATTAGTTCTTGAAAGAAGCTAAAAACTATAGGAGTAATATGTGTTGGTTTTGAAGCCCGCACCAATGAAGGAAAGCAAATTATATGGCTCAGAGGAGCCATAGATAGAGGGCATTGTTGAAAGAATTTGAGGATGTCATGGGCAACATGATACCTAAGGGTTTACCACCAGTGTAAAGTTTTTCACACTACATGAATTTGATTCTAGGGTTCAACTTTCCTAATAAGGTGCACACATGATGAGTTCTAATATGAGTGCAAAATTAAACTAACAAGTGGAAGAGTTGATGAAGAAAGGTCTAATTCAAAAAAGTGTGAGCCCTTACATGTTGTACCTACAATGCTTATGTCGAAGAAGGGAGGAGAATGAAGGATGTGTACAAACTCCCTTGCCATCAACAAGATCGACATTAAGTTTTAGTTTCTATTACCGCACATGGATGAATTGATGGATTGTTTAAGTAGGGCATACTACTTTTCCAAGATTGGCCTTAAGAAAAAATATCATCAAATCAAAATTTGTGAAGGAGATGGATTAAATATAACTATTAAAATAAAAGATGGACTATATGAGTGGTGGTTGATCATGCCATTTGGATTATCCAATGTGCCAAATACCTTTCTGAGATTGATGAATGAAGTTCTAAAACCTTTCTTGAGTTTCTTATTGTTTATTTGGTTGATAGTTTGATGTTTAGTAAGACCAAGGAAGAGCATTTTGAACACCTATAGTAGGTTTTAGCACAATTGAGAAAGAAGTTGTGTATAAACCCAAAGAAGTGTAGGCTTACGCAAAAGGAGATGGTATACTTGGAATTTGTCATATCTCAAGATAGTTTGAGGATGGATCCAAATAAATTAAGGGAAATTTTTAAGTAGTTGGTGCCACAAAATGTCAGGCGTTAGAATTTTCCACAAGTAGGCAAGTTTTTACATGAAGTTCATCGAAAACTTTAGTGGGTTCTATGTGTCACTAACACATTACATGCAAAAGGGTGAATTTGGGTGGACAATTGCAGCAAGAGCTTTGAACTATTGAAGAATAAGGTGACAAATGCCCCAGTATTGATACTTCTAGACTGACTACAACCTCAGTAGTAAATCTATTAGTGTTCTCTTGAGTCAAGAAGGTAAGCCCATTGCATATTTCTAAGAGAAGTTTTAAATGAATCTAGACATAAATACTCAATTTATGATCAAAAGTTTAATGTAATTATCCAAGCTTTGTAGAAGTGGAGGCACTATTTTTACGAAGGGAGTTTGTTTTATTTACCAATCTTTAAGCATTAAGGTTTATTAATAGTCAATCAATGTTGAACCAAAGACACATGAAGTGGGTAGAGTATTTACAAGGGTTTTCTTTAGTCCTCAAGAATAGAGCTAATGTAACCTATGAGCTGGCAGATGCCTTAAGTAGGAAACAAACATTATTCACTACTATGATAGTAGAGTTGGTTGGTATGGAATTAATGAAGAGTATGTATGTCACAAATCTATATTTTGTAGAGACATGGAAGAGTTGTGTGGAATCTTGGATTGGAGGCAAGGGTTCTTTTGAGAAATTTTGTGTAAGAAAAATAATTATTCAGGAGGCAGATGTCCATACCACAAAGCTCCATGGGAGAGAATCTCAAATTAGGGAACCACATAATGGAGGATTAGGAGGGCATTTTGATGTGGACAATACATTAGGCACGATGGAGGAATGATATTTTTAGCTAGGTTTACAACGTACAGCGATAATAATTTTTTAAGAGATGTAGATATCAAATTACGAAGGGTGTTGCACAAAATATAGGGTTATATGAGCCATTGTCAATTGCAAAACATGGTACATTGAGTTCTTTGCCAAACATGTGGCACTCTAACTATCACATCCAATTGTAACTTGTCTGCACTCAGAGCAAATATGTGAACACAATCTCTACAATCACACTGCCTCCTTATAGGCACGTGTCATAACCATGTACTCTATAATAGGTTTCTTCTCTCTTCTCTCTTTTGGGCAATGAGCCTTTCTTCTAGGCAGTGAACCCTTGGAAATAAGCCTATTGATTTTTGATGTTGTTATTCATATATATTGTGAGCTAATCCTCACCATGGTTTTTCCCTTAATGGTTTTTCCATGTAAATCTAATGTTCTTATGTGTTTCAACACAATAGAAATATGAACAATGTAGTGATTTAATTTGATTATGATGTGATTAAACCAATAAACTTTATCAATTAAATAATGATGAAGCAAGTAGAAATCAACAAACTCATAAAATGCAAACCATGATAGCAGATACAAGTGGATAAATCCTTCTAGGAAAAAAATCCACCATCCAAAGAGACCCTTGGCTTGTATTAATCACAATCAAATGTGTACACCAATATGATCACTTATCCCTCTAACAATAGTCCAACAAAATAAGAGTACCTACAAAAGAACCTTTACAATCCATTATCCCATCCCTTCAATATAATATAGAAAGATGGAAATAAGAAACCATCAAGTGGTATTCAAAACCATGAACAATGGCAAAAATCTAATGCCCCTATGGTCATGGTCAAGCATTTTGGAATAGCGTGTAACTCTTATTACACATCTTAACCCCTCTTGCACATCATAGATGTCATAGATTCTATCATAACAATCAAATTGAGCAATATCCCAAACCTAGGTACTCTATGAGGGCATTCAATGTATCTGTCATAACCACTAAATTGGGAAGATGCTTTGGAACTCACGATTTTGATCCTTTCAATGTAACCTCCCTACTCAATGTCTTATTACACTAGACCCCAAGTATCCTAGAGAATAAATAATGTCTCCACCCACACATGGGTGTCTCGTTTTACCCACTCCAACATGTTTGGAGATCATATGTTATTTATTGTCTACATAATTAAATATACTTAATCAAGACTTGATATTGCAAAGTGAATGGAACCCCTTATCCTAACATTCTCTTGCTTGACATTTACATTACTTAACATAAAAGGAAACTAAAATATATATCAAGTGCTAGAAGATGCAAATCCCATGGCCTTTGTGCACCAATTAAATACATCTATGTGTTGACTATCTTAGTGAGAGAATCTACAACATTAACCAAGGTGTCAACATTTTGCACATGACTTTGTCACCCTTAACCATCTTAAGAAAAAGTGACACTGAACACCAATAGGCTTCGTACAAGCATGGTACATCGAGTTCTTTGCCAAACATGTGGCACTCTGACTATCACAACCAATTGTAACTTGTCTGCACTCAGAGAAAATATGTGAACACAATCTCTACAACCACATTGCCTCCTTATAGGCACGTGCCATAACCGTGTACTCTACTTTTATAGTGGACAACACAGTTGTAGGTTGTTGCTTACTCGTCCAACTAATAGCTCCTCTAAACAAAGTAAATGTGTAATCACTCGTGGACCTCTTACTTTCCAAATAATCAACATAATCTAAATCAACAAAGCCTTATATATTAAGCAACTCGCCCCCATCATAAATCCCATGATAGCATATACAATAAGTAGAAGTATCTCACAAATATCTTAAAACTTTTTTTTCATAGGTTCAATGCTTTTTTACCAAGGTTAGACGTAAACCTGCTAAGAACTTCCATTGCTTTGGCAATGCATGGTCTTGTACAAACCATAGTATACATTAGGCTACCTACAACACTAGCATGTGGAACATTATACATATCCTCCCTATTATCATCTAACTTAGGGCACTAATCCAATGATAACTTAGTACTAACAAGTAAAGGAATTTACTTACTAGCTTATAGTATTGCATGGCAAACCTCTATAAGATAGTATAAACATATTTACTCTAGTAGAGCCAAAGCTTTTTCCATCTCAATCCCTATTGGTCTCCATACCCAGAATGTACTTTGCAACCCCCAAATCATTCATATCAAAGGCACCAGATAATTGAGTTTTGAGCTCCATAATCATTCCTTTATTGTTTTCAATGAATAATATGTCATCAACATACATAACGATGATTAGAAATTGATCATCAATTAATTTGGAATAAATATGATGATCATATTCACTCCTAAGATCCAATATGAAAGCACTAAATTTCTGATACCACATTCGATGTGACTACTTTAGACCATACAATGACCATTTCAACCTACAAATCAAGTTCTCCTTCCCTTTTACCACAAAACTTTAAAGTTGTTTCATATGTATTTCTTCTTCAAGATCCCCATGCAAGAAAGCAATTTTAACATCCATTTTCTCTACTTCTAAATCATAAGCAATAGTAATAGAAATTAGGAAAGTTTTGTAATTGGAGAAAAAGTTTCACTGAAATCAAATCCCTCAACTTGGGAGCACCCTTTTTCCACCATTCATGTCTTATGCCTTCCAACTACCCATATACTCTCAATTTCTACTTATACCATTTGATGCCCTTGAGGATGGGATTGGCCCCTATTTGAAGCAGAAGGGGAAGTTAGGGGTACTCTAGCAACCATATAAGGAGCATTACCCTAGTTTCCAAGAAAAACATGTAAGTGAGCCACATCAAGTGCAACTTTATCAATTTGTACTTGTATCTAAATTAACACATTAAAACATATCATATACTTAGAATACATGGAGAAATATTATGTCAATAATACATCTAGCAAAATAGAAAAATTTATATCTTTCCATAAGCTAAATATAATTTCCACTTTGAAAGCATGCCATATTTGGTTATATTTAGTACATAATTTAGGCCAATCTCCTAGGAGGATCATATGCTAAGAAAAGGGCTTAGGTCTAAATGACTTCAAAAAATCATGAATCCAATTCCAAGTTGTTTGAGCTCTAGGGCAAGACTAGAAAAAGGTGTTTGAGAGTTTCCATATGCCCACAAAAAGGGCAACAAGGATTAAAAAATCTCGAATGAATCAATCTAGAGCCAATAAGAAGGCCTTGATAAATAATACACTAGGCAAAATGATCAAGCTTTGGCTTAATGATATCTTGCCAAATAGTATGAAATCTATGATGTCAAGTACCCAACAAAGATTGGAGAGCCTATCTATCCTCAATCTTTTACACCATATGCAAATGTGGTCAAAGCCAAGTAGAACCCTTATGAGGATGATAATTACAAAATAGTGTATTAGGATACTATTTCTAGTCCTTCAAACATGGTTTGGAACTTCTAACCCTAACTTTGTGTAACATTTCCATGAGGATAGAGTTAATATCAATTTGGAAGGATTAAAAATCATGATTGGTAAGTCTATACTTCACTTTGGCTTCAAGCCAAGAAAGAAGCCTCTTGGTGGTTCTTAAAAAGATATAGGAGAGTCATAATACCTCTATTAAAATAAAAAGAAGCATGGACCGAAGGAATTTTATCAAGAGGTTTATCCTGGAAAGTGATCATAGGAGACCACCAAAGAGATTGTTGATTAATGGACAAACTAGTTCTGAATCTATTTCCATTCCATATAAGCCATGGATTAATAACTTCCTAAACTTTTTGTATACTTATAATGATAAAAGTGCCATGGATTTAAATAGTCTCTTAAACAATGAGAATAGAATGAAGACCAAGATCTCTCCAAGCTTGACACCCATTTGGCACTCCAATAGAAAAGCAATAACAAAGAAGAACTTTCCAATAGTCATCCCCCTTAAGGGCTCTGATTATCCATTTGGCACATAAGGATGTACTCCAATGCTATATCATAATACTACCAAGCCCTCTAGAGTCACAAGGGAGGAAACAAAATCCCTAATCAACTCAATGAAAGTCATTACCTTGATATGAAGAGGCTTGTAAGAGGTCTCTAAGATTTTTTTCTAGCTCTTTGTAAGAAGCTTTAGAAGGCGCCCGACATGAAGAATAATACACATGGGTGGTGCTAGAACTTTAAAGAAAACTTGAAATTTACTTGCAAGAGATAGAGGTTTAACAATCCAATAGGTTAACTTTTTGCCACCCAATTAATAACAACTTGTCGTAAAGTAGAATAAGAAGCCTATAAGGCAAAGGGAATGCCTAGGAATCCAAAGACCTCTCCATGATCTCTATCCACTTCCAACCAAAGGATTTGATCCTTATGAGCTTAGGTAAAAAGGATTGCCTATAACATTGAGTCTTATGCCACTGAATGCTTGAAACAGAGGCTAAGTAGAAGGTATCCAAGCATTGAAGTACTTGATTAACATTGTTCTCATCCTCAAGAGACTAAGAAAAAGAATCATTAACAAAATGACCATTGAAAAAATGTCGAGGAGAAGTGAGAAGAGTGATACCTTTCACTAGGTTTTGTGTAATAGCATGAGCTAGAAAATATTTGAAGCCTTTAGCACCCATAACATATAAGGCAAGGGTAAGAGAACATCCTTGTTGTATAGAGTGAAAAAGCCTAAAAGTAGAATATTAATTTCCATTTACAATGATACAGGCAGAAACATCAACAAAAACATTTTGATAGACCTCAAGAATCTGATACCAAAGCCTAAAGCATAGCAAGAATGATGAACCATTCTATACAATCATAAGATCTGGAAAAAATAATATTAAAAGGATGGCTTATTATTGACAACGCTTGGACTATTTCATTACCCCCAAAGAGAAATAGTGTTATCAAGAAAGCATCTAGATTTGATAAAACCAATCTGCTTCGGTTTAATAATCAATGGAAGAAGATGTCATAGCTCGAGAGCAAGATTCTTGACAATTATCTTGTAGGAGACGTTAAGCAATGTGATTGGCTACCAATTACAAATATCCTCTAGATATACAACCTTAGGTATGAACTTAATATTTCCTTTGTTGATAATATTTCTTAAGGATTCTAAATCATAAGCTTTTAGATAAATTCTATATAGATCATCACCAACCATATCTAGAGAGCTTTATAATTCACAAGGAAACCCATCAAATTCATGGGCTTTATCATTAGCCATAGAGAAGGCTACCTCATGAAGGTCTTCTTGCGTGAGAATCTACTCTCACAAAGCTCTATGAGTAGGTGAAACCTTGCAGGGGACAACCTGAATGCATTATTGAAGAACATTAGATCACTCTAGAGATGGCTCTTGAGCTTTGAAAACATGTTCATAGTGTTGAACAAAAGCCTGGGTGATGGTACGAAGTTCTTCAAGGAGTTGGGAGCCCTCTTTGATGTGCTTGATCACCTGAAAAGAATGGCAAGCTCTTAAAGAGAGGAAAAATCCCTTCGAAACTCTATCTCCAATTTTGATCCAATGCATGCGAACCTTAACTTGAGCCCCTCTAGCTAAGTGATTATCTACAAGTTGCTTTTGTTGATGGGGTTTAGCAACGTAGAGTTGCAAAGAGGGAGCAAAAGGTTGTTACGTTTCAAGCCTAGTAGTGGCCCGATGAAGCTCGATGGTGGTAAATCCATAAGCTAGGCGATGAAACCTAGCAACTAGTACCCGTAAATACGTAAAAACCTAGAGGTGCATTTGATTACATCATTCCACCGAACAATCCACCCCATTTGAAGATGGGAATGTGGGTCCAAATTCAAAACATGTCAAATGTGGGGCATGATAGGTCAATGGCTTAGCAAAGAGGCATTAAAAAGGAATTGCATTTTTGGGGTTTGGGTGCAATATATTGCCATTCAATGCAAAATTTAATGGGATAATGATATGAAAGGACAACATTTGATAAAGACTCAACTGGCAAGGAAAAGCAATTAGCAAAAGAGGATAAAGATTGAGTTGACATCATGGTCCTATCTAGCCTTTTAAGAACCCATTCAAAATTCAAAAGGAGCCTATTCCATGTATGTCACATTGTATATTTTCTTGTGAGGTTTGTCAAACCTTGAACATTCATGAGAGAAAATTCATTCTAAAGGTCACTATCAAGTTCATACAGAGCTACATAGTTGTTTTGCAAAAAATCACCCTTCAAAGATGGGTTGAAACTTCCTAGTTGAATAACTAGCGTGAAATTTTGTTGTTTATCGAGTACAAATTCTCCATCCTCGAGCTTCTAACTGGACTGTGTAAATGCCTAGCAACAAAAGAAGGAGGAGAATAATGAACTAGCCTCTCAATCTAAGAGGATAAAATACTAGCTAGAAGAGGAGTATGGGTGAACTTAGGCTTGCTAGCCTCCTTAGAAGACTCTCCTTGAGAAGGCAAGATAATTTCTTTCCCCTTTCCCTGAGGTTTTGAGATTGAGTAGCCAAAGGTTTTGAAAGTACCCCAATATTGGCAAATTGGGTTTTTACCCATAAATTTTGTTATTTTTGTGACTCCCTATAGTCAACCAAGCCTCCTCTTTTTGGGAGGGGGAGTATCCCCAGATGGCTAGGTTTGGCTCTGGTGTTGGGCAAATTAAAATATATCACCCTTTGAGTATGACACATATCACTAATTTAAATGTCAACCAACTCCATCATATCTAGAGAGATCAATTTCAATGCAAACACAATTGTGAACAAAAAATAATAATAATTCAACACAAATAAAAAGACCTAAAGACCCACAATAAAATCCAAAAAATTCCAATAAAACAATATTTACTTTTTAAAAACTATTAAAAAATAAAATAAATAATATCTAAAATAAAATATTTAATTAAGTATCCATATCTTAATAAAATAATATATCTTAAAAAAAAAAAAAACTCTAACTTCTACTTGTCCATATAAATACAAATATTTTGACAAATACAAATATTTAAATATATGTATGTAAGAAAGCCGCCTCATCTCCATGCATCTTGTATTTACACGCGCAAAGTTTGGTCAAATGGTTTGAATTCCTCGCATTACCTACTTTGTATTGTTTGCCTAAATGTCTCCTCACTCACTCGTTTTCCCTATTTTTTTCATTATGGTCAACTCATTATAATTTTTTATTATTACATTATTGATTTCCATAAATTGATTGTAAAATAGGTTTTATTTATTGACATTTTAATTATTAAATAATTATGTTTATTTTTTTAATCATTTAATTAGGAAGTGTTTGGAACATTATTAATAAAAGATATATTGTGTTTAATTTTTGTCTTGGTTAATTTGTGTGTTAAGTAGAGATAAATATTGTAAAATTGAAATAGTTTTTATGTTAGTTGAATTTATTGTCCAAATTACCATTGTTATTGTCCAAATTACTAGCTTTTAACCAACAATTTTACAATGATAAGAATAAAAATTTACTATTAAAAAAATGGTGTGAGAATAAAGACAAGTCTCTAGAAAATACCCTAGAAAACATCTCTTCATAAAACAATACAACATATATAAAGGCAGTGGCAGCAATCAATCGCCTTTTCACTCAGTAGGCTTCCTTCTACTGGTAGGTGTTGGTCCTTCTTTTTTGTGCTAGTTCTACTTATGTGGTCCTTTTTTGTTCTGATTCTGCTTATGTAATAAGCTATTTCTTCGTGTTTGCTTTTTTAGCTTTTTTATGGGTTCACGCCCTTCCCATTATCTTAATCAAAACATATATATTAATTTAAACAATGATAATATGAAATTTATAATGTAAATTGACCTAATTTAAATATGAATTACATATGCTCTTGATACATACTATATTAAATTATATATCTAAATTAATTGATTATTTTATATATTTATTTAACCTTAGTTTCTCTTACAACTTGCATAAGACATAAGCTAAAAGTCAAATTTATGTAATGATATATTAGAATTAAATAAAAATAAACAGTTAGAGAACGAGGTTTAGGGAGGATTTCTAAAACAATTTGAAAAATACTTTGAATTACTTCATCTTAGGATTGACGTCTTCGTTATTTGAGAAACCACAATCTGATGTCCGACAAATTAACGAAGAAATTGGCTGGCTGACACGTTTTAATAATTTTTTATTATATTTAGTATTATATTTATACGGAGAATTGTATTCTATTCTCGATAATCTCAATTTTAGCCATTTTTGTGTCGTACAATGCGTTCAGAGCAAGGGCTGAAAGATTTAGATTCCTGTAAACAATTAAGATTCAGATTTCATGTAAACAAAATTCATAAAATGTGTAAATAAATAAATTTGTGGAAGCCAAATGGATAGAAAAAAAGAAAAACTTGGATAGTTGTGGAGTGAAATCTTTTATCACATTAAACAAAAAATAAATAAATTCGTGGAAGCCAAATTGATAGAAAAAAAAGAAAAACTTGGGCAGTTATGGAGTGAAATCTTTATTATGTTTGAAGAATATGAAAACTCTGGCAGCGTAATCTCTTTAAATTAACTCATGTGAGCATATCAAATATTCTAACTGCAAGTAATTTATAAATTCCAACAAATTAGAAGATGTCTCTTGGCAGATCTACACCGAAAAAATAAATATTTTGATTCTAATATGCATTCATGATTATCTATTTAGAGTGTTTATAGATTTTTAAGTGCAGTTAAGTGATATCAACCTTTATAAATTATTTACGGGGTGAATATATTTTCTAACCCATTCTATTTCACTCTATCTACATCTCACATTCAATTCTTAGATCAATTTGTACTTAATTAGTACAGACATCTTAAATACATCTATCTAAAAAATTCATTATTTTATTTTACTTTAGAATTATTTAAGAATTATTTTTTTTAATTTACATTGTTTACTTTAGTTTTATTTGAAGAGCTATTTTTACTTACGAGTTATTTTATAGTTTTAGATTTTTTAAAAATATATGTTAGCTATGTTTTGTTTTTTATGTACATAGTCATGACACTTCATGCCTTGTTGCCACTCTAGAACCCCTCTTAACATAATTATATGTTTATTTACCTATTAGCCTAAGGAATATTATTTTTTCATTTTCAATATGTATGTATTTGTATATATACACACACAAAATACATACACATACACACTATTATATGTTTTACACACACACAAAATACATACATATTTACAGTCGAGAGAGAGAGAGAGAGAGAGAGAGAGAGAGAGAGAGAGAGAGAGAGAGTATTGAAAAGGAAAAATGCTATTATGTAGGCTAGTTAAATACAAATTAACCTAAGAATTGAAGGTGGGATGTAGATGGAATGGAATACAATGGATCGATTAATATATTTAGAAAGTATAATCATGCTATAAATAGTACTTTATGAAGGTTGATATCACTTAGTTCTATGATCAAAGATGTAAGTTAATTGATGAAAGCAATGAAATTGTTTGTTATGTACCTAGGGTTATGATATTATAATGTATTTAGGTGGATGGAGATGCCAACATGTGGCACACATCCCTTAAGTTGGTTATATTGGGTCTCGTGGATAACTTGTGTATTTAATTATATAAAGTGTTGAGTAGGCCATTATTGGGATTACCTCTCCATTATGTTATTAGGAGGAGCTCTATATAAAGGAGGTGATTACCATTGTAAATATATGTGTGGAATATGATATTGTATTTAGGATCTCTTGGAGATATAGCGTGGAGTGGCTTCTTCCTTAAGGAGTATTGTGTACAATGTTGCCCTACATTAAGGATTCTGAATGACAAGCTTTTAGATAAACTCTATATAGATCATTACCAACCATATCCATAGAGATTTACAATTCACAAGGAAACCCATCAAATTTTTGGGCTTTATCATTAGTCATAGAGAAGGCTACCTCACGAAGGTCTTCCTATGTGAGAAGCTACTCACACAAGGCTCTATGAGCAAGTGCAACCTTGTAGGGGACAACTTGAATGCATTATTGAAGATCATTAGATCACTCTAGAGATAGCTCTTAAGCTTTAAAAACATGTTCATAGTGTTGAACAAAAGCCTAGGTGATGGTAGGAAGTTCTTCAAGGAGTTGAGAGCCCTCTTTGATGTGCTTGATCACTTGAAAAGAATGGAAAGATTATAAAGAGAGGAAAAATCCCTTAAAAACTCTATCTCCAATTTTGATCCAATGCATGCGAACCTTAACTTGAGCCCCTCTAGTAAAGTGATTATCTACAAGTTGCTTCTGTTGATGGGGTTTAGCAATGTAGAGTTGCAAAGAGGGAGGAAAAGATTGTTATATTTCAAGCCTAGCAATGGCCCGATGAAGCTCAATGGTGGCAAATCCATAAGCTTAGCAATGAAACCTAGCAACTAGTGCCCATAAATACCTAAAACCCTAGACCTGTACATTTTATTACATCATTCCATCAAACAATCCACCCCATTTGAAGATGGGAATATGGATCCAAATTCCAAACATGTCAATTGTGGGCCATGGTAGGTTGATGGCTTAGTAGAGAGACATTAAAAAAGAATTACATTTTTGGGGTTTGGGTGTAATATATTGCCACTCAATGCAAAATTTAACAGGAAAGTGACATAAAAGGACAACATTTGATAAAGACTCAACTGGCAAGGAAAAGCAATTAGAAAAGAGAATAAAGATTAAGTTGACATCGTGGTCTTATCTAGCCTTTTAAGAACCCATTCAAAATTCAAAAGGAGGTTATTCCACGTATGTCACACTATATATTTTCTTGTGAGGTTTGTCAGACCTTGAACATTCATGAGAGAAAATTCATTCTAAAGGCATGTCGTCACTATCAAGTTCATCCGGAGCTACATAGTTCTTAAATGCAAAACACCACCCTTCAAAGATGGGTTGAAACTTCCTAGTTGAATAAGTGGTGTGAAATTTTGTTGCTTATCTAGCACAAATTCTCCATCCTCTAGGCTTCTAGCTGGACTACGTGAACACCTAACAACAATCTTAGGAGAAGGAGAATAATGAACTAGCCTTTCAATCTAAGAGGATAAAATACTAGCTAGAAGAGGAGTATGAGTGAACTTAGCCTTGCTAGCCTCCTTAAAAGACTCTCCTTGAGAAGGCGAGATAATTTTTTTCCCCTTTTCATGAGGTTTTGAGATTTGTAGTAGCCAAAGGTTTTGAAAGTACCCCAATATTGGCAAATTGGGTTTTTACCCATTATTTTTGTTATTTTTGTGACTCCCAATAGTCAACCAAGCCTCCTCTTTTTGGGAGGGGGAGTATCCCCCGATGGCTTCTACCTAAGTTTGGCTCTAGAGATTATAAGGATATATCTCTAGTGTTGGGCAAATTAAAATATATCACCCTTTGAGTATGGCACATTTCGCTAATTTAAATGTAAACCAACTCCACATCTTTAGAGAGATTGATCTCAATGCAAACATGGTTGTGTAAGTGAACAAATAATAATAATAATAATAATTTGGGGGAAGATATTCATGTTCTTCTTTAGCACCAGTTGTGACAGGTTATGATACAGGGCAGGGCTTGTTTACTGTTCCAGTTGAGGTCGGTTCGAAGATTCAAGAGACTGTTGTAGCTGCTTTCCAGTTGGACCAAATAAACTATCAAATCACCTTTTCACTGGACAAGAAAAAAAGGCTTGAAACAGGACTTAGCATTGAGGATTCTAGCTTCAGTTGTAGCTTGTTCTTCTCCAGGTGAATGGCGGCAATAAAATGAACTGCAGCAGTTCTGGGCAACTATTTCAGCACCATATCTAGAGGTTTCTGTCAGTTACAACACCATTTGTGCAAGGTTTGGGTGGTTAACTTGGCATCTTCAGTTGTTGTTCTGGAGCTAATTTACAGTGCCTATTTCTAAGATAGTTGAGGCAACTTCATAGCAACAATCTCTGTATTTGCTAGATGGCTTGTCTAAGTGCCATTATAATAAGTGGTTGCCGGTTTCACTCAACTGCTTCAAGATTTATGTTTTAGTTTGGATGGTTCTATAGGTTTGCTAGGCGACAGATGGTGATATCTTATCCTATTTTGTAACAGTTATATGTTGTTATTGTCTGTATTTGGCTGAGTTTTTTCTGTGTTGGTTGCTTACAGCTGTCAGTTGGATGTATGCAGTTGGTTGATGGTATAATGCTTCTAGTGTTCTAGTTGTTGGTTCTATTCTTTCCTGCAGTCTTTGATGATTGCTTTATTTCTTGTATATACTCACTTTGATCTAAAAAAAAAAGAAAAAAAAAAGTAAAAGTGAACCCAAAAATAATAATAATAATAATTCAACACAAATGAAAAAACCTAAAGAACCCACACTAAAGTCCAAAAAAATCCTGAAAAGTATTAAAAAATAAAATAAATAATATCTAAAACAAAATATTTCTTAAATAAAATAAAATAACTCTTAATTGAATAAAATAATTTAATATTTTATTTACTTGTCTATTTAAATATCCATATCTTAATAAAATAATATATCTTAAATAAATAAAATAACTCTATATGTCCATATAAATACAAATATTTAAATATATGTATGCAAGAAAGCGAGAATATCAAGGTCGCCTCGTCTCCATGCATCTTGTATTTACACGCGCAAAGTTTGGTCAAATGGTTTGAATTCCTCGCATTACCTACTTTGTATTGTTTGCCTAAAATGTCTCCTCACTCACTCGTTTTCCCTGTTTTTTTTGTTATGGTCAACTAATTATAATTTTTTATTCTTATTACATTATTGATTTCCATAAATTGATTGTAAAATAGGTTTTATTTATTGACATTTTAATTATTAAATAATTATATTTATTTTTTTAATCATCTAATTAGGAAGTGTTTGGAACATTATAAATAAAAGATATATTGTGTTTAATTTTTATTGTAGGTTAATTTGTGTGTTGAGTAGAGATAAATATTGTAAAATTAAAATAGTTTTTATATTAGTTGAATTCATTGTCCAAATTACCGTTGTTATTGTCTTACTAGCTTTTAGCCAACAATTCTAAAATGATAAGAGTAAAAATTTACTATTAAAAAAAAATGACATGAGAATAAAGACAAGTCTCCTAAAAAATACCCTAGAAAACATCTCTTCATAAAACCATACAACATATATAAAAGAAGTAGCAGGGCATTAGGTGCCTTTCTGGTTGAGCCCTTCCCATTATCTTAATCAAAACATATATTAATTTAACAATGATAACATAATTACATATACTCTTAATGCATACTATATTAAATTATATATCTAAATTAATTGATTATTTTATTTAACCTTATTTTCTCTTACATCTCTTACAACGTGCATAAGACATAAGCTAAAAGTCAAATTTATGCAATGATAGATTAAAATTAAATAAACAGTTAGAGAACGAAGTTGAGGGAGGGTTTCTAAAACAATCCAAAAATACTTTGTATTACTTCATCTTAGGATTCACCTCTTCGTTATTTGAGAAACCACAATCTGATTTCCCACAAATTAACAAAGAAATTGGCTGGCTGACACGTTCTAATAATTTTTTAAATTATATTTTTAGTATTATATTTATGCGAGAGTTGTATTCTCGATAATCTCAATTTTAGCCATTTCCGTGTCGTACAATATTCTTTATAATATCAATGTCAGTTGTAATTATTTTTTATTAGATTTATATGTGCGAGGTTTGATTTTAATATGCATTCATGATTATCTATTTAGAGCATTTATAGATTTTTAAGTGGAACAATTTTATTGTCTTTCATCATTTCAGCATTCATCTTTGGTCATAAAGTTAAGTTATATCAACTTCATTAAGTATTTATGGGGTGACTATATTTTCTAACTTTTATTAATTCATCCATTCTATTTCACTCTATCTATATTTTATATTAAATTCTTAATTTAATTTATACTTAATTAGTATAGACATCTTAAATACATCTATCTAAAAAACTCATTATTCTATTTTACTTTAGAATTATTTAAGAATTAATTTATTTTTTATTTACATTGTTTACTTTAGTTTTAGTTGAAGAGCTATTTTTACTTAAGAGTTATTTTATAGTTTTAGTTTTTTAAAAAATATATGTTAGCTATATTTTGTTTTTTTATGTACATAGTCATGACGCTTCATGTCTTGTTGCCACTCTAGAACCCCTCTTAACATAATTATATGTTTATTTACCTATTAGCCTAAGGAATACCATTTTTTCCTTTTCAATATGTATGTATTTGTATATATACACACACAAAATACATACACATACACACTATTGTATGTTTTACATAAACACAAAATACATACATATTTGTGTGTGTGTGTGTGTGTGTGTGTGTGTGTGAGAGAGAGAGAGAGAGAGAGAGAGAGAGAGAGCAAACATACATATTGAAAAGGAAAAAATGCTATTCCTTAGGCTAGTTAAATACAAATTAACCTAAGAATTGAATGTGGGATGTAGACGGAGTGGAATACAATGGATGGATTAATATCAATTATAAAGTATAATCATGCTATAAATAGTAATTTATGAAGGTTGATATCACTTAGTTCTATGATCAAATATGTAAGTTAATTGATGGAAGCAATGAATTGTTTGTTATGTACCTAGGGCTATGATATTATAATGTATTTAGGTGGATGGAGATGCCAACGTGTTGCACACATCCTTTAAGTTAGATATACTGGGTCTTGTGGATAACTTGTGTATTTAATTATATAAATGTTGAGTAGGCCTTTATTGGGACTAGCTCTCCATTATGTTATTAGGAGGAGCTCTATATAAATGAGGTGATTATCATTATAAAGATATGTGTGGAATACGATATTGTATTTAGGATCTCTTGGAGATATAGTGTGGAGTGGCTTTTTCCTTAAGGAGTATTGTACAATGTTGCCCTACATTAAGTGTTTATTCTATTTTTGCATATATTAGATATTAGGACATCTTGGACTATGAACATCTCTTGTGTTGTGTGAGATCTATCTTCTACATTATATTATTTCCATTATTATATGTGTGGATCTTATCAAGTGGTATCAGAGCTATGATTTGGGCAAAACCCTACTTTTTGAAGATTTGACTATATCTTCCAAATGGCTATGAGTTTTTCTACAATTTTTTTACTTAAGTTAGAGAATTGTATAAGAAAGTTGTAGTCCAAAAATCAGGCTTCTAGCATCAATATTGAGTGAGTTATTGCAATTTTATGATTTTTCATAAATTCACGTTATAGGCCACAAATCAAGGATTTTTTTTTTTGATAATTTTACATTTCTAGAAAGCTCACCAAAATTTATGACTGGTCTATTCTTTGTATATTTTTTTTTGAGTTTGAGAACTTTACAAAATAATTGGATCTAAGTTGGGTATGTGGTAGAAATTTATAAACCCTATTTTCAATGGGGGTTCCTTGGTTTGATGGAAGTGGAGATGTATTGGATTGGTGGCACCAATATAAACTTGAGCTTAAGGTCAAAATAAAATATGGAAAATACATTTTTATTTACATTTAACTGGTGAAGCTAGGAAATGGTTTGAACCATTACATAATAATATTACTTCTTTAGATAAACTTGAGCAAGCTTTCTTCAATGGATTGTCTCAAGAAGAAGAAGAAGAAAAATGAAGAAGGAGAAGTAGAAGTAGAAGATGAAGAAGAAGAAGGAGGAGAAGAAGAAGAAACATAAGGAGAAGGAGATGAAGAGATCGTCAAGGATACAAGTACATGCACTTTAACTTCAAGGAAGGAAGATTCAATCCTTCAATTTCATGGATGTATTAAAAAGGCAAAGGTTATTATTTCTATAAACCCTAGTAGCAAGTATAGCTTCATCAACATGGAATTAGCCAAGAAGTTATGGGTACAAGCAAAGCACATAAAGAACAATCAAATATCAGGTAAGGATATTCAAATTTTTGAATATTTGAAGCTCTCTATGGATAAATATGTTTTACATTCAAACTTTGATGCTTTGGATATGGATGGGTTGGATATTGTTCTTGGTTATCCTTCATTAGAATCTTTGGGAGCAGTAAACATTAATGCACAAAAGAAGTTCATGAAGCTTTGGTATAGGAGGAAAAAAGTTACATTACAGGATGTCACACATAATGAAGTCAAAAGGAAATTCAAGGAAGAGAAAGTTCAAGAAACTACTAAAGATTGCACCAATGAATCAAAGGACATACAAGAGGAGCAAGATGTAGAGAAATAAGAGGAGATGAGTAATTCTATTCACGATCCAACAAAACAAGTGGCAAAAGATGATGAAGAACCAGAGAAGGTTCCAGTGATAGCGAAGGGTGCAATTTATAGGCATCCACATCTTTGTGAGAGATAGGAATCATGGAGGAAACCATCATGGAGACATGATAATACATGGAAACAACAATCCAATCACTATGGACTTATATGGAATCAAAGAAACAACTACAACAATCAATGGTACATCATAGTAGTAATGGATATTCATGGTAACAAAGGAGGAGTTACTATGATTTAGGAAGGGAATAATGGGTGTAGGGAAATATGGATCAAGGATGGGATCTAGGTACTATCAAGCTAAAACCATTGTGAGCATCAATTATGGATGGTTGGATGATTGGTCTTTATAATGACTTGTAATAGTAATACTATTTGACTTCCTCTCATGTTTAAGGGATGAAACATGTTGAGGAGGGATGGTGTTTTATGTACCTAGGGATATGATATGATAGTTTGTATTTACGTGGATGGAGATGCCAAGATGTGGCACACATCCCTTAATTTAGTTATATCGGGTCTTGTGAATAACTTGTGTATTTAATTATATCAGGTGTTGAGTAGGCCTTCATTGGGATTATGCTTCCATTATGTTATTAGGAGGACAATATAAAGGAGGTGGTTATCATTGTAAGGATATGTGTCGAGTATGACATTATATTAGGATCTCTTGGAGATATATCATGGAGTGGATTCTTCTTTAAGGAGTATTGTATGATGTTACCCTACCTTAAGGGTTTATTCTATTTTTGCATATATTGGATATTAGGGAATCTTGGCCTATGAACATCTCTTATGTCATGTGAGATCTATCTTCTACATTATATTATTTTCATTGTTATATGTGTGGACCTTGTCATTGTTGCACTTTAAAATCTAAAGATGCTCTAGATAGTCATTGTAACATCCACGTTCTAAAAACATAGTAAAAAACAAAACTAATTTCACCATAAAGTAACTTTACAAGGTAAAATGGGACAGAGAAAATTTTTCTTTTATTCAACCTAAAGTCGAGTAATTACAATTACAAGGTATCTCATTACAAATACAATAAACCATATTGACTTTCTCAAGTACAATGTTTACAAAAATAAATCAATTATAAATACCTGAATCAGATAGTATTTTACTTAGTCTCAATCAACACAAGTCTCAAAGTTATACTGCATCCGGAAATCTGACATCTTTATCGCAAGCCTCGGCATGTCTTCTGCTAGAGAGAGAGAGTATCTTTCCAGTGATTAACCTCCAACCACAGACCGTCAGTCTCCCGCACTCCTTCCTAACCGGAAGTGGCCCTTCCCTTCACGAGAAGTATAGACCAAGGAGACCAGTGGTAATTTCCTTTCCGAGTTCATAGTGTTGTATCTTACACAATCTCTATCTATCATACAACCCTAGATACCCTCTAGCTAAGTATGATTCCCGATAGGATGTGCAATCCAGATACAGTGAACCGACAATGCATGCAGAGACATATGCATTACTATGGCCATAGTTTTCAATATAAAATTGACGTTCGCAATGAACGTTGTCGTAATGTTCACCCACCCCAACTCGACTTGGATACTATCATATTCCTACAGTTCGACTTGGTCAACTATGTTTAACTTAAGAAGTTATGACGTTTGAACAATTGAGTCTTCCCAACCCATACATGTTTTCTTACACTATCTATAATCCATAGACCCGTTCAACTTTCTTTCTTTATGAGGACTCTCATTGCTTCATCGCAATTCCTGAGGTCCATGACTTCTTGTCTCCTAATAAAGATAGATTAATACGACTAAGATGATAACCTTACCCAGGTTAAGCAATATAGTCTAGGAATCTAAATCACTTCTTGCAAGTAAGAATAATTACGCATAGTCAGGGCACTTGACCCTTCAATCATGATCTAAATAATGATCTCAATGCCTTAATATAATAAATACCATATCTAGGTTAATTTAGGATTCAATTGATGAGTTTTGCCTAACTCAAACCTAGTCTTTCTGACTTAAGTGAAAACACAAGACACTGTCGTTGCTCTATTTAATCATTATGGATTGACTATCCATTCTTAGGTATCTCTCTTTGCATCTTTGCAATATTCGAGGCTTAAGACTCATCTCTTTAGTCAAATGGTAACCAACAAATAGCTTCCTATGCCTAAGGTTAAACATTGTCAACTAATAGAGAATCTCTTTTCAAAAGGATAGTTATGAACGTTTATTAAATTAGGGTTCCCGACCCTTAATGTCCACTCACATGTATTGATTAAAAACAGGTTATTACCATAAGAGCGACATCAGTAATCTTTAATCCCTCTAGATTGAAACTAGGGTTAAACTTATATAACCCAAATCATAACATAAACTTATTGTATTCCATTAAGGTCACAAAATTAAGATAATAAAGGCTTATAGACTCCCTAGACCTTTTGATATGGTTCAAAAACACTTAAGAACATAAAAGATACCTTCTCATATCAATAACCTTACCTTTGTCATAACAAGGTATTACGCTAATAAACATAGGCTCTCATCTTAACCATATCCCTATTATCATAATAATAGAAAGTTTACGTTTGAAATTAAAGATCAAACCCATTCAATATGCGAGAACAATGGGGTGCTAGTTTGATGAGTAAAATAGATAAGACCCCCTTGGGTAGTATTCAATGCCAATATCTTTTGGAGTTTTCGATGGAAAGAATGGTTAGAAATAAACTAACG
Organism: Cunninghamia lanceolata; assembly: GCA_027924645.1. NCBI lineage: Eukaryota > Viridiplantae > Streptophyta > Pinopsida > Cupressales > Cupressaceae > Cunninghamia > Cunninghamia lanceolata. Next base: position 606,160 of record BSBN01001198.1, on the reverse strand, counting down.
TCTGAGGAGTTGTTCAAGTTTTATCCATGGTTTTAGTCTTCCTTAAGTTACTTACTTATACCTCTCATAGGTTTGACATGATATACACGGTTAAAAAAGATAACCAACTAGGTTGATTGTCTTGGTTCAGAATATTTAAATCTTCTCTGATTGTTGCTAAAATCAGTTTAGTATAACCATAACAACTAGGATTTTAATAACACGAAATCTAGGATTTGAAGGAGTTCAATATTGAACCAATATCAAAAATCCAACCTTTCATCCAGCCCCTGTCGTTATAATAATACTTTTCTCATAAAAGATTAAATCTTGCTACCCTTCGACCTTGGATTATGTCATCCATTGATCACAAACACCAACATTTTCCTCCAAGCAATTCTAACTCTTGTATAAGAGACAACCCTAGTTAAAAACTAAACAAAGGTCTCTAATCGTATATGCTTACTCAAAGGCAACAAAACTAACTATTTTCATATTTACACTATATGTTAGAGACTTTTTGACCTCTTAAACCTCCATAGAGGCCGCAAAGTCTATGCACATGGAGATCTATCAAGTTTCTCGGCCATAAAGTTCATAGACTAGCCTTCATTTAAACGACAAAAGTAGGCATTATGATTGTTAACAAACAGAGATCAAATCAAAGACTCTAAACTCTGCCCAAAATAAAGATTATAAATAACATCCTTAAACAGTAAGTTGAGCAGCATTGTCTAAAAGTTTTAAGTAGTAAATAAAGCTTCTGGTTTACTCAACTTATGGTCTACAAGGCTCATCATTCTTCAAACATTTATAAAGAGACAACTACGTTCTCAAAAGAACTTCTATTATGGAAAAGCTTCTAGCAACATGCTTTTTGTAAGAGAAATACTACAAGGAACACGCTCAGATCATACCTGAACCGCCCTCTACAATACAAACTGGTGATGTTTTGGACTTCGTTGACCTGCACACCAACTCTCTGAACTAATTTTCCTTCTCCGATACAAATAGTTCTTTGATATCAAGTCTATAAGAATCATTACTCTATCACACTCTCCCCAAAGTCGTTCTCTATAGAAAATGCAATCTTCTCCTCCCTTTGCAATAACGATGTTATCTGCTCTCGGATAACAATGTTATTCTCCTCTCTTTACTCCTTTCCCCCTCTCACAGTTCGAGGCCACAAATTAGGAACATGTTATCGTCCCTTACCCAAACACACCATGATACCTTATCTTCCCCCTTCTCACAGATAGAGCGAGTTTTTCCTCCCGCACAGCGACGAGGATATCATGGTATTCCAGCCTTCAATTAAACAGAAGTACAGTTTACTAAATAAACAATCTCTCAAGAGAAATGGCCTAAACATGACCGACTTGGTTTAAAATAAGAGGAGACTTCCATTACTTCCTCACAATCATGTTGAGATTAAACTCACGCGTTGCAGAATAACCCTTGACTAAGTTAAACATAATCACCTAACTTATCTTTTAAAAACATTCCCGTATGGGATTTCCATAGTTAAGTATACTACTCTTGTAAACTAAAAACGCAGGTTCACAAACTAAGCAGGCTCTCAATCTAAAACCTAGTTTGAAAGCTAAAATCCCCTATCATCCCGTCCCATGGTCTCCATCCCACGTTTTCACTTAACATCCAACGAACAACCTCCTACACCCGCTCTACCACCTTCCCACGGCGAAGCTCTGTCTGCCCCACAACTGTCCACCATGCCTCATAAGATGGCCCATCTTATGGCATGTATGGTTGGCTTTTTAACCATCCGCCCACCATCACTTCTAACTACCTTTCCATGGCGATCAGTATCCCCCCATTAACTCGCCATTTTCCATTCATAAACCTCCGCATCACTGCTCCCTTATCGCGCCCACAATGAAGGAGTTTTTCCACATTTATTCCACGGTTCCACTATATCTTCAACAACATAACTCCCACCTCGCTCAACAAAGAAGGAAGCTGGTCTTTTTCTGTGGTCTATATCCCTCTCCACAACAGCAACGCCGATGCCCTTTATGCACTCTCCACGATGAGTAAATGCATCTTTCCACCATTCCACTTTATCCTCCCCTGGTATAACTTCCTACCATCCACCGTAAAGAGAATCCCATCGTCATATCCTGTGGTTTCTTAAATTCTAACCACCGTTCCACTTTATACACTGAAAAGATGACACAGTTATACAGAGATAAAATCGTAATCACCAAAAACCCACATAGCTCTCCCCATTACGAAGAAAAGTCACTCCTCCAAACCGTCGACCATATCATTTCAAATGGAGATTCTGTTCGACATGCAACAAAACTTTTCACTTTACGTGACCACTCTATAGGATGAATCTTTTCGAAGCGAGGTGACATAACAACCTTAACAAACTGTCCACTAATCGAGGGCAAAGGCTTCATTGCCTCTTACTTCGCCACTACATAGAAATACAGGCTTCTAAACCTCTGAGTTAGCAACTACACCGAATAGTGGTGTTTTAGTTCTAGCAAGGTGGTAGATCATAGTAGAATGATGTGTTCCTCTATTCAAACAGTTAGAGTGAGTTCTTCCCACGCCATGGCATCCTCTCCAGAGTTTTGTTAAAACTATTCCTTATGCAACGTGAGGACTCCCCGTTCCCCACTACATTCAAAATAACTACTTCCAAAAATAGAAAAGACGTGCTACAAGGCAGAGAACAAAAATGCCGTAGAAGAACAAGAATTTTCCAATAAAATGATAGGTGTTCGTGGTTTCGAAGTTCTGCTCAATTGGTTATAATAGACACACAACGAAACCATTAAATCATGGCTTTAATTCGAGCCTATCCACTCTCTCGTTCACCCAAGATTGGTTAAAAACAAAAGCCCATAAATTGTGGACTTCTCCACAATAAAAGACTTACACTACTTATGAAGAACGTGTGGGTAGAAATTGCCTTCTAAAAGTTTAAAGATTCCCTCATAGTTATATCTCGAGAAAGAAATAGATAGACATGATAATAGAGAAGGTAAATAATAATAATCTGACAATCAACTCAATTTGACCGCTAAGAATTTTCGGATGATGTGAATGGGTCGAGTTTACCTCCCCATCACAATCCATCGACATCAAAAGCGTCATCTATCTTGATGAAAGCATCTTGACGTTAAGAAGCGACAATTAAAACCTCAAATGGCTCAAGAAGAATAACACAACCGTTTTACGTTTATGACGTTGTTTACTTTCCAAACGACTACGTCGACTCACCATCAACTTGACTAAATGATAATCAAGGTATCGACTATCCGTCGGATTAGATTCGAAAGTAACTGGCAAGACAAGTCATACCTCATATGACTCATTGGTTCACATTATCGTTTAACACTAGACTCGTTTGGCAAATTGACCACTCGTAATCCAAGGTCTATCTCTCTCTTCTCGAAAGATACTCTCTCTCCTCTCTGAGAGTCGATACCCTGTAATCCTGTTTCACTTGTCATCAAACAATAAGAGATCAGTGCATCTTTATTCGATAAATTCAACTAATAAATCAAATCTTATAATACAGTTATTAAATCGACCATAACATAATCATTTCCATGATTTCATAATTGATATTCAATACAATTCCATGTCAAATCCTGTCGTAAGTCTATAACATCACAACAAATTTACTTTTGCCCAAGTAAAAAGTAAAGCAAGTTAGAAAATAGGGATGTAACAGTCATGTATGTGTATCAGAATCAAAATATGTTTTTTGCACCGTGTCAAATCAACATCATGGATATGGATCTAAATCAAGGCTATGAATTTATTCTGTAACTACAAACTCAACCTATGATGATTTCTAGATTTTGCATTGTGAATTAACTAAAAAATAACCTTATATATATATAATTTTTTTTTGTACACAAGATGCTAACTTGGGCTTATCTCCCATGACAATGATAAAATAAAAAAATAACACTTCAAACACTTTTAATAGGGGAGCAATGATTATTTCTACCAAATTAAGAAGCCAAATAAAAAGTCTAATTGATTTCACTCTCTAATCAAGAACTAAACAACCTCCCACCTTTCTCTACAATTTTAGATTGGGATTCGAGAGTACTCTTTTTTTCTTTTTTACTATAGCCTACTCTGCTATCTCTTAGACTCCTCCACAATGTAAACAATGTTTTATGGAGGGGAGGGTGTCCACACAACCTTGCTATCAACATCCCCCTTAATGGGAGAGTTGCCTTTGTTTTTCACAGAGATTGATTGTTCATCGAATCCTTCAATAGTTGAATTAGAGGAAGAAATTAATGTCATATGAGTAGAAGGAGCTTTCTTATGAGCCAAGTGTGGATCTATCAAATAATATTTTCACGCATCCCCTTGCCACCAAGTATCTTTGATAAAATTTCACTCGAGACCTTTGGGTAGAGAGTAGCTAAATGCCTATATATACATATAAACACATATATACTCTCACACACACTAACCTATCAATTTCACAATCAACTAAAATTTAATGTTAATGCAATGATGAAATTTCAAACCAATCTAGGATGCAAGGATTTAATAGTTTTGATGTATTCTATTTTTAAAATTTATTCATAATGTGGTTGTTATCCTAGCTTATAGCCCTTACACCATCATTGCCAAGAATATCAATATACACATGTAGTTTTTGTTAAAACTTTGGTGTGTTATTCACTTATAGAGAGTTCTTGAGTGAGATAAGAATGTTTGGAACTTTGTACGTTCCTGTTACAAATTTTTTATTGTAGACTATAGAATAGTGTTAGAAACTTATGTGGTAAAATATGGTGGAAGTTAGACTTTACGGTATGGTATGGAGGTGTCTTGAAATTTGATGAAGCTGTGGTAGCAAGTGCATGAGGTTTGGTTGTGTTATGGTTACTATATCTTATGTAGAGAATGTTATTGGAGGATGTATGGTAGTGTAGGTGCATGTGTGGCATTGGTGGAGTACATGTTGTTGGTAGGTAGCGACTGATCAGGAAAGTACTGTACACTAGCCATGTATCCTTGCTGGGGTTCGGGGGCGCAACCATAAAAAATCCTATTTTTTGTGACCGACATAAGAAAGCCCTATTTTTGTAACCGACAAAAAGGCCTGATAAAAAGCGGCTAAGGGTTAGGGTTTTGATATATTGTATTGTAGCATTTGCAACGGTATTGAGTTGCAGGGATTGCTGGTTGTAATCGGTTTGATTTACTGGATAATAATATTGGACTCTCTGTTTGGTGGATGTAGCCCAAGTTTGGGTGAACCATGTTAAAACTTGTCTCCCGCTGTTATTAATTCTGTGTATTTCCATTTCTCTGTTTAATCTTTATTTGCATTTAATTGATATCTTCTGCCGGCTAACCCTAACACATGCCACAACAATAGAGAACGTGTAGATGCTCTAGAAGGTGCTCTGAATTGCTAAAGGTTATAAGAGTGTAGTCTCTACTATTGCAAGTTGTGTTTCACTATTCAGATGAATTGGTCAACAATTGATGACTAAGTCATTGTGGTCATATCTAAGACTATGAGTGATTATAAACTAAAGTCTATAGATTGAGAAAGGTAGAATAAGGAGTCTTATTGTATTTTAATTATGTGTTCACAAATTAATACATTTTTAACTCTCTTTTGCTATAGGGATTTTATAGAAAGAATTTCCTAGGTTAAATCCTTATGTCTCGTATGCACTATAGATTATGTATGACTTATGTTATTTCATTATGTTTTGCTAATTTAATCGAAACAACAACATAACTATAATTTGAATCATATAATCTAAAGTTCCAAGCAACCAAGTTACCAATCTTTTGGGTTAAATTTCCAACATTTGGTATCAAAGCTTTGTTGTTTGGGATAAATCCAAGTCATTTAGTGTAATGGCTATGTTTGTCTGGTGTTAAAAACCTTAATGGTTTTGTACTAGGGTTTGTTTGATGGAAGGAAGGGGATGCCTTTTCTTGTCATACACATGTTTCTAGTTATATTGGGAGTTTTGGTGATTCTATAAAAATTAGGTAGGCATTCTTGAATTCATGGCTAGGCTATCAAGATTTGAGATTGAGAGATTCAATGGCTAGAATTTTGAATTCTAGAAGTTGAAGGTTAAAAAACTCTAGGTGGAGAGAGATTAACAGACATTAGTATCTTCTTCAATAAAACCTATAGGTATGTTTGATGAGGACTAGAATAAACTAGATAAGAAAGATATAAGTAATGTTTTTTTATGTCTTTCAAATTCTATGTTCATGAATGCATTAGAAAAATAAACTACATATTCATTGTGGAATAAGATAAGAACCCTCTATCATTCCAAGAGTCTGGTTAACAAACTTTTCTTGAAAAGATATACTCTTTGAAAATCAAAGAGGGAGACTCTGTTTCTAATCATCTCATGCTTTCGATTTAATTCTGAGTTAGTTAATGTCCATTGGAGTCAAATTAGAAGAAGAGGATAAGGGCATAATGTTCCTTTGTTCCTTACTCAATTCACTATGGGAAATTTTGATCGTGAAAATTAGTGGAAATTGTTCTTTACCTAAACTTGAAGATATTGTAGGAGTTTTGCTAAGTAAAGAGATCAAGAGAAAGTCCATGGATGATTCCTCTAGGGGCACCTTATTTGTGAGAGGTGGGTCAAAGAATAGAGGGGGTAAGAAGAAGGTAGGGGATAAGTGGAAGTCTAAGGGAAAGGGAAAGTCTAGATATCTTGGTAAACTCACAATTGGAATTGTGATAGGAGAGGTCACATGAAGAAGGAATGTAAATCTATGAAGAAAGATGATTCCATTGATAACTCCTTAAACACTGATGACATTAATAGTGATGCTTTTATCTCTACTAACATTATTGGTGGTGACTCCTTGTGGTTGACTCAGATGCATCATTTTCCATGACTCCTCATAAGGAGATGTAATGTGAGTACAAGAAGTGTGATAGAGGATAATTTTTCCTTGGTGATAATAGCTCTCTCAAAATAGTTGGCTAGGTAAAGGTGAAGCTATCCTTCAAGGATGGGAAAGTGAAGATGCTCTCAGAAGTTTTGCATATTCTAGGTCTTGCAAAAAATTGTATTTCTATTTCTAAGATCATTGGTTTTGGAATGCATGTTACCTTTTATGAGAATGGTGGTAGGTTGGCTTGAGGGAGTTTGGTTACATGGCTGAAGGAATCATGCATGGTACTCTCTTTAAGTTGAAGGCATACACTATGTGTAATTTAGCTAATGTAATTGAACCTAAATCAAGTATGTTGTGGCACCACATATTAGGTCACAGGTAAAAAAAGTTCAAAAACCTTGGTAAGTAAAGATACGGTGGAAGGTCTTTCAAATTATTCTATTTATTTTGAGTTCTATGAACATTCTGTGTTTGGAAAGTAGAGTAGGATGATTTTACTTTAGGAAATACTAGATCAAGTGTGATTTTGGAAGTGATTCACAATAATATGTTTATTCATGTGGATGTGCACTCCATCGGTAAGTATTTATATGTTCACCTTTATTGATAATTATTTTAGACATACTTGGGTATATTTTCTTAGGAAGAAGTATAAGGTTTTTCATAAGTTTAAGGTGTTTAAGGCACTTGTAGAGAATTAGACAAGCATGAAAATATAAATATTAAGTTTAGATAATGGCAAAGAGTGGTGCTCTAAAGATTTTGAAGGTTTTTGTAAACACAGTGGAATTGTTAAATAGAGGACAACATCCTACACACTAAAACAAAATGGAATAGCTAAAAGGATGAATAGAACCTTGATGGATTGAGCTATAAGCCTATTGAGAAATACAGGGCTAGAACATAAGCTCTAGATTGAAGTAGTAAGTACTGCTTGTTATTTGATAAACATGTCTCCCACTTCTACAGTTTGGGACAAGACAACATATGAAATGTGGATAGGTAATAAGACTACTATTACACATTTGAGGGTTTATGAGCCTTTTTTTCATGTGACAAAGGAAAAATAATCTAAGTTGGATTTTAAAGCTAAGAAACGTTTTCTCATAGGTTATGATTAAAATATAAAGGGTACAAGCTTCAGAATCTTTTAACATTGAAAGTTTTCTATTCTAAAGATGTTTTTAGGGAACTTAAATTTTTATTAGGGATGAACAACTAAATGATGTATTTTGACAAACTAGAGTAGGAGAATGCATATGTTAAATGAGTTACAAACTAGTGGATAGAATAGTGAGGATGCAGAGGAGGGTTGCCATGAAGGAACACCAGGAGTAAATTTTGAAGAAGAGTGAGATTCGAATGTGGTAGGGCCTCCACATAATGTGAGAAGGCCTACAAGGCAACACAAATTACTAGATAGGTAGATTCCACCATATTTTTGTTATGTTTTTCTCTACTGATGGTCAACCAAGCTCTGTAGAAGAAGCTCCCTTATCTAAGGAAATAAAGTCTTGGAAGGGCATAAAAGAAGAGATGTTGGACTTGGAGAAATGTAAGACTTCAGACTTTGTTGATTTTCTTTAAGGAAGGAGGTCCATTAGTTGTAAATGGGTGTATGCGAAGAAATGTAGTGTGGGTGGTACATTGGAAATGTACAAGGAAAGATTGGTGGTAAAAGGGTATTCCCATATTGATGATATTAATTTTAGGGAGATATTTTCTCCTATAGCTATATTGAACTCTATTGGAATGTTGTTATCTATTTTTATTGTATTTGATTTTGAAGTGGAACAAATAGATGTCAATACTATATTCTTGCATGGATCAACCTAAATAATTTAAGCTCAAGGAAAAAGAAGATTTACTTTTTAAATTGAAAAGGTCTTTGTATGATTTTGTTTAGTGGAAAATTGGATTTGCTAATGTTTTAGCGTTTTGATGTTTAAATCTGCCTTTCCACTTTACATTCAAGGATCTAAGGTCGAGTGGCAATTCACTATCATACCCTAGATCGCTGTGAGATGTAGGGAAACTTGGATCAGGGAATTTAATTACCAATTTCTCTTTTCTTATGCTCAATTGACCATTAAAACCCTAATTATGCAAATACGACAATAAACTGACAAATAACAGAAAAAGCTCTTGCAGACGGGAGTAAACTAGCAAATCACAGAGTACCTATTTTCAGGGTTCTGAGGTGGAACAGTCAAGGACTAAGGTGCGGCGCCCAAGTCCAAGGTACCAGTTTCTTCGTGGGATTCGGACCTCCTTCCGACACTGATCAGCCCTGTAACTTCTGTTTCCAAAAATTTATTTGCAGTGGGCACTAGTGCGAGCACCCAAGACCTGGAAATGCTCTAGTGTCCTGCTTATCTTCATATCCTGAATCCTTGATGTCTGCCAATCCTTCCTGCAACTTCACTTTTCCCAAATGTGACACCTGTAACCTGCAATCACAAGACTCTGGGAGGGGGTTGTGGTGTTTAGAGGCTTACCTTAGTCAAGCCTCAGAGGACACTTAAGTCTTTGAACACCATTGTTAGATAGAGAGTGCATGCCCTTGTAGGGTAGAGGCAAAAACCAAAGGAATTGATGATGAAAACACAATACAATGTCACCTTGTAGTGAAGCTCTCGTGGGAGGAAGATGCTCTTCATTCCATGAGGAAATTGATGCTCAAATCTGCAAATACAAACACACAAACCACACAAGTCTGCTCTTGCAACATAATGAAAGCCTTGAATCACCTTGAGAACACTTGCACAACAAAATTGCCATCTAGTTCACAAATGAATGCCTAAACATGCTTATATATGCAACTACAAACACTCTCGTCAAGATTTTCATAATTTAAATTTACCGTGTTGGCAAAGGACCCAAATAACGGTCATAAACTGACACCCTGAAATTGGGGCTACCCCAAAATAGGGCAGGACTAGGGTGCGGGCGCTCAAGTCCTCCTCCCCTATTTTGGGCAGGTTACAACTCAAGGGGTCCTCCTAGGTCCCATTTGTCATGTTACCTAGGGCTCATTCCATCGGGATGCCAAATTATGAACTAAGATGTCCTAAATGCATGCAAAAGACCTGGGAGCTAAACCTTAAGAGGGAAAAGCCCCCAAGGGGACATTTTTCGACGTTACATTTAGCCCCCACTTTAATGTATGTATAAACGCGAGGCCAATACATGCATTAAAGTAAGGTCACAAACACAACAAACACACCAAGCACGGAGAAGTCAGGCCAATCACATAGAAAACAATAACAGGCACGCAAAACACGGAGAAGATAGTTACAGTCACGTAGAACACAGAGAAGACAGTCGATGCATAGAAGACACATTAATGCATGGAAGACAAGCATGATTTCTTTTCTTTTTCTTTTTCTCATATATATGAAATGCAAATGCAAGTACTGGAAAGTAAACAAACCTCCCATAATATAGGATGCACTCATCACGTAGGTCTTTGTATATATGGGGCAACACTCACGCAAGACATGCAAAACCTCCCAAAATGCATACTGCATATGGGGCAATAGACGCGCCAAACAAAGCAAGCACACCAAAACACACACACTTGAAGACATGGAGAAAACATGATAGACAAGCGATGAAGTGTACCTATTTCTAGGTCCAACACCATCTTAGGCACATTATAGGCATACACCGATGATTGGGCTTTACCACAACAATCGCCGAAGACATGCTTAAGGGTTGAGTTAGTCACAGAACTGCTCCTTGCAGCCGCAGAGGACTTTTGAAAATGCAACCCCACCCACATCACGCAGATGTCTTACAGTGAAAAGGAGGTATGAGCTCAAAATTATACAACCCCACCTGCATCACGGAGACGCCTTATGGTGAAAAGGAGGTATATGCAATAGATTTCAAGATAGATTGGTTGATTGCAAACAAACTCAGGATGCAGGAAGTACTCATCGCACTAGTCTGCACCTGAGGACAAGCACATTGCTAACATCTATAACAAACAGCTTACCTTATATATGCCCCCACCTTAATGTGGTTGATATCAGTTATCAATATCAAGCACATTAAGGTAAGAAGAAAACACACAAGGGAACATCAACTTTCGCAAAGCCCATGCCCCCGGGAGGTGACATGTACTTTACGATCGCCAAATGTTCCCACAAACACATCCCTGCAAGAAACATGTTAGTGCCTACAAAATCATGATAAACAACAACATCAATGCATATGATTAACCACACAAAGAGACAAGGTTATACAACGAATCCAGAGTTCGAGGATAACCATAGGGCTATATCACGAAGCTCTCTGAATCGAGTACCGCCAAGTCTAGATTTAAAGACAAACAAAGGTGCAGGGAGCAGCAATATTGTTAAGGTTTGTAAATGTAATAGAACCACCATTAATATTCACTACGCGAAAAGCACGAGTGCTTCCACTAGCCAAGCATCGGATAAGATATACAACCCCATCGTCATATTAGGAACTAAGTCCATTTTTTGATTACTCTCGAAAGGGACACTAAGTCTGCATCAGTATAAATGTTTGTTGTCATCCTCCCGCTAGGTGGAAGCACTAGAGGAAGGGAAACAATAAATAAGAGAGGAGAAACAAGTGTCTTAGGGACAGTCATGTAGGGGGTGCCCCTAAGTCACCAATCACAATGCTATGTCCGTAAGACACAACACACAACAATGAAATCGGAGAGAGGCAATTTAGAAGAATGATGATACAAATAGAAGAATGAACAACAAAGGCAGTCTCCCAGTATCCTGGACCTTATGGGAGAATCAGGGGTCATCCCAGGAGGCCTAAACAACACATAACACATCACAGGGGAAGCAAATCATGAGAGAGATAAAGGGTTAGAGATACTTACCTGTAGGGCCCTGGCAGTCTAGCGGGTATCACGAATCTTGATCTTTATCTTAATGGTTAAGGTGTTATCACTTCTTCTCTCTTCCATATGTTCATGAGTTTGTGAGGGTAACCATCTAGGAAATGTTTCTCTTAATGATGGTTGAGAGGGGATGTTGCCATTGTCTATGTTAGCTATAGGAGCATTTGAAATGCCATTTAAATGAGCTTGTGGAGGTATTCGAAAGATATCCATTTCAGTCCCTATATAGGGTGTTGGAATGGATTGAGTCAAAGGGATAGCTTGTTCTTCCACAATATGTAGGATTACATTAATTTCCAAAGTATGTGACAGTTCATTATCTATTTTTTGGTTTAGAATGTAACTAAGAAGTTCTTGAACATCAAGTGGCAAATTATCATTAGTTTCAAGCAAATGGTGACAAAGAGAATTTGCATCATCCAAATCTTCATCCTGATTAGAGAGAGGATGGGAAGGGATGACAGAGTAGCATGGAGAAATATATCAATGATATCTCTTTCTTGTGCCAATATATCCTCACCAAGTGGGGTTATGTTGGGACAAGTCTCTTTGTTTGATAAATCACCCATTGCTATTTCAGTCTCATAGGTCTCAGAAAGGATTTGCATTATATCATCATGAAACAAAGGGAGAGTGGGAGTAAATTTTTCATCACTACTTTCCCCATGATTGTTTTCAGTTATAAAACTTTTGAGATTCTCCATGTTTGAAGGAAAAACATCCACAATCTCACAAAAGTTATCAAAGTAGGCTATTGATCGAAGAATATCACATGTAGCACTGTTGGTTATGTCAATTCCATAGATGCATGCGATTTGATGCAATACTTGAGGATATTTGTTAGTGAATTTGTAAAAATTATCATAGTTCACAATGTACTCATATAAGTCTTCTAAAGATGCACCCTTAGAGAGTCCATGAATGCAAAATATATGCAAAAATGCTTGGTCTTTTGTACTTTTTCAATGCAAATAAATGAAATAAAGAATGTTTTAAGGATTTTGATCAAGGGAAGAAAATTATATGTCTGATATCAATCCTAAATAGTAATATTGTCCTTATCAACATACTCTTGATGCAAATCCAAGATAATGTCAAGTCAAACTATAGTGAAAATATGTCAAAATAGACATTTTTTCACCAAAATTCAATTCAAGAGAGCATAAAAAAGGGTGTTGTGAGGAAAATGATGATGGAAAACAAATACTATCAGTAATAGCAGCCACTTGGTGCCAAAATGCCCAACACAACATGCTTTTAGTGCCACTTAAGGTAAAACCCTAGTGAAAATATAGCAAAATAGGCTATTTTCATGGTTTTTCAATTCCAAGACCTAGAAAAGGAGGTGTTGTAATGAATATTAGGAGGTACAAAAAATAATATCAATGATATTAGTCACCTCAATCCATAAAATTAATCACAACACACTTGGAGTGCAAACTAGGTCAAACCTTAAGGCAAAAATAGTCAAAATGTGTAGTTTTTCACCGAATTTTTAATACAAGAGCCCGTAAAAAGGGTGTTGTGAAGATTTTTAGGAGGGAAAGAAAATGATTACCCTGATAACAACTAATTAATGCAAACATACTTTCCACAACATGCCTATGGTGCAAGTTTAGAGAGTCGATAAGGCCAATTTTAGTGAAAATCATTGTTTTTGAAGCCCTAGGTTTGAGATATTGGGACAAAATGCTATGTGAATGTTTTGAAGTCTGATTTATGATGGAAATTAATTAATCTTAGATCTAAAAATAATTTTCAAGCTCTAATATGCAAAATGCCAATGCAAATCTAATGAAAATGCATGAAGATTGCTAGTTTTTGTTGAAATTTTCTATGTAAAAATGCAAATATTTTAAATCTAAATGCAAATTTACATAAAAATGCAAGAATACAGCCAAATGAAAATTTGAATGAGCCTCTAAAATTACTAGAAAAATCTGAAAGAAGATTCTGCCTACTAACCCTAGATTTTGGAATTACTAGGTTTAATGAAAATTGTCAAAACTTCTACAAAAGCCTAGCAAATTAATGATGAAAATGCAATGCAAATGATTGAATTTTTGTGTTTTTCTATATTTTATATCAGATCTGATGCAAAAATCATGAATTAGGAAAATTTAGAAAGAATTGATGCGATTTAGTAAGCCAAACAATGCAATTTTTAAACTTTTTTCAAAATTTTTAATTTTTTTTGAATTTTTCTCAATGCAATAAAATGAAAGACTATATAAATGAAATAAATCAATCCAAACCTGAAAAAAAACACTCAAAAAGTTGTAATTTAAGTCCAAAAACATAGGTTCACCAAAATGTTTAGTGGAAAATTGGATTTGTTAATGTTTTAGTGTTTTGATGTTTAAATCTGCCTTTCCACTTTACATTCAAGGATCTAGGGTCAAGTGGCAATTCACTATCATACCCTAGATCATTGTGAGATGTAGGGAAACTTGGATTAGAGAATTTAATTACCAATTTCTCTTCTCTTATGCTCAATTGACCATTAAAACCCTAATTATGCAAATACGACAATAAACTGACGAATAACAGAAAAAGCTCTTGCAGATGGGAGTAAAATAGCAAATCACAAAGTACCTATTTTTGAGGTTCTGAGGGAGAACAGTCGAGGACTAAGGTGCGGGTACCCAAGTCCAAGGTACCAGTTTCTTCGCAGGATCTAGACCTCCTTCTAACACTGACCAACCCTTTAACTTCTGTTTTCAAAAATTTGTCTACGGAGGACACTAGTGCAAGCGCCCAAGTCCTGGAAATGCTCCGATGTCCTGCTTCTCTTCGGATCCTGAATCCTTGATGTTTGCCAATCCTTCTCGCAACTTCACTCTTCCCAAATGCGACACCTGTAACCTGCAATCACAAGACTTTGGGAGGGGGTTGTGGTGTTTAGAGGATTGCCTCAGTCAAGCCCCAGAGGACACTTAAGTCTCTGAACACCATTGTTATATAGAGAGTGTGTGCCCTTGTGAGGCAGAGGCAAAAAACAAAGGAATTGATGATGAAAACACATTACAATGTCACCTTGTAGTGAATCTCTCATGGGAGGAAGATGCTCTTCATTCCATGAGGAAATTGATGCTCAAATATGCAAATACAAACACACAAACCACACAAGTCTACTCTTGCAACACAATGAAAGCCTTGGATCACCTTGAGAACACTTGAACATCAAAATTGCCATCTAGTTTACAAATGAATGCCTAAACATGCTTATATTTGCAACTACAAACACTCCTGCCAATATTTTCATAATTCAAACTTACCGTGTTGGCAAAGGACCCAAATAACGGTCATAAACTGACACCCTGAGATTGGGGCTGCCCCAAAATAGGGCAGGACTAGGGCACGGGTGCCCAAGTCCTCCTCCCCTATTTTGGGCAGGGTACAGCTCAAGGGGTCCTCCTAGGTCCCATTTGTCATGTTACCTAGGGCTCATTCCATCGGGATGCCAAATTATAAACTAAGATGTCCTAAATGCATGCAAAAGACCCGAGAGCTAAACCTTAAGAGGGAAAAGCCCCCAAGGGGATATTTTCTGACGTTACATATTTGAAGTAGTCATTGTGTATGTGAATCAAAAGTTTGATGCATATGTGTTAGAACTAGGTTTTGTTAGGAGTAAAGTTGATCACTATGTGCACTACAAACAAGTTGATGATAACATTTTAATTATTGTTTTATATGTTGATGATATGATGGAAACAATAAGGTAATAATTGAAATGAAGCAAGGTACATGGAAATGATTCCTATGTAATACCCACCTATGTTGACCCTTGTCGTTGTGTGCAATAGATGGTTATTTGTGCATAGATCCTATTATTGGATCCTTATGAGATATGCTATTGATTATTTATTTAGAGAATTGTGTGTTCTCATGATTTGGCATCGTTGCATTGATCTTGCTGATGAGGTTGTTTCCATCAAGGTGTTTTGATGGTGTAGTCTAGATGCTTTATGAGATGTTTTGTATGACCATTGAGGAGTTTCTAGTGAGGTCATGTTATGTATTATTATATTATTGGAGCTTCAGCTTCGCTATTTTCATTTAAATAGTATGTTGGGTGGGTAGATCAAATTCCTTCAGTATGATTATGTTAGATGATTAATTGCATACTGATCGTAATTTTAGAATACTTGATTTAATTGAAATGTGCATTTTAAATGATTAATATTTTTTGTACGTAATTTATATCATTGCTTCATCTATTGTTACGTTTTGGGCAGATGTGTGTAACGTTGCTTTGAGTGTGCAGGAAATTATAGGTATTGACCAATGAGCGTGTAGACACTTAAAAATGTCCTGAGCCTACAAGCATCATTTTCAAATCGATTTCTCCCTAATTCCACATTCTTCTATTAATTAAATAATCCTTAATTATTTAATTAATTCATTTTCCTATTTTATAATCTATAATTAAATAATTTTTATTTATTTAATTATTTATCTGTATTTCCTCTATTTTCCTCTATAATTAAATAATTATTTTTAATTATTTAATTATTCATTATCTTATGTCTCCATCATCCAATTAATTTGAATAAATAAAACATTTATTTAAATTTAGCTCCCACCTTTAATTAAATAAAACATATTTATTTAATTAAAGTTTCCCACTCATTTCTCATTTCAAATTAATTAAATAATTTGCATAGTTTATTCAATCAAGGCATTCCCACCTCATCATTTATTCAAATAAAAATATTCACTCTTGTCCTCTTGTGAGAGGGAAACCCTACTCAATATCCACCATTCATATCACTCAAAGTCAACACTCAATCCTCACCCTTCATTTGAATCAAGCCTTCTATAAAAGAAGCCCTTCACCCACATTTCAAGTACAACCACAGTCATTATCTTCAAGATTTTGTTGCAATTGTCATTGAGCTTCTCATGAATGTTGCATGTTTGCAAATTTGAGAGCAAAAATTAGAGCAAGGTCAAGAAGAGCAATGGAGGAGAGCCAAGTTTAGCATAGGAATTTAGTCATAGTTGTTATTTATTGTGATTGCTTATGTCTATTTGTGATCCATTGTTGGATTAGGGCATGTTAGCTTGCATTTGATAGTTTGTGGTTGCTAATTGATGATAAAGGTCTGTAATCCCATTTTCCCTAGTCTACAGAGTGAAATGTGGAGTAGATGACATGGGAGACTTGGTCATCTCACCTCATGGTCCTTGTGTTGTTAAAACTAGTGAAAACCTCATCCAAATCACTTACGATTCTAGATTCCCCTTGTGACAGACCTGTGAATGTCTTCTTGGGTGTGTTTGATTTATCGCTTGTGTGATTTTGCATGTGCATGGTATGTGCGAAATATCTTATGGTGTTTTCAAAATTGTTAATTATGCTTTTATTTCCTAGTGTAGAGGAAAGGCAATTTAACTAATTTAATTGAGTTGTCAAGTGTTTAATTTTGAAAAGGCATTGTATTTTATTTAAATGCATTTTTAAAATAATGTGTTTGGGGTGAAATGAATTCTAATTGCAAAGTTAGAATTATTCCGTAGGAAAGGAATTATTTATTTATCGAGGTATGTATTATTTAATTGTGAAAGGCATTACTCTACTGTGTTGTAGGGAAATGGATTAATTTCTAGTTGAAAAGAAATATTTGTTTCAAGAGTGATTTTGAATGTGGAAAAGAATAAAGGGTTTAGATATTTTTGAAAATGGGAGATATTTTATGAAAAAGGTGTTATTTTATTTTGATTATGAATAGTTTGGAATGGAGAGCAAATATGGAGTTTTGGAAACCCTCTTTTGAAAGAAAATTGATTTGCTCATAGGAAAGATTGCTTGGTTGGATCAGATCATGGTAACAATGAAAAAGATTCCCCTCCTCCATTCCTTCAGTTTGAGTCAAATATTTCTCTTGCTGGATGTGTATTTAATTTTATTTGGTAATTTTTATTTCGTAGGAAAATTTCATTTTTGAAAAATTGAATTTCCTACCCAAATCTTGTTAAAATTTTCTAAAAATGAAATGTTTTGTTAAAAGTGTGTTTTTGGGTAGAATTGGAACAAGAGGGTATATTTGTATTTTTAGTTTTTAGATTTTTTGGAAAGCGTGACAAGTGCATGAATTTCCCTATTTTGACCTATCAAAAATTGTTTAAAAATTATGTGAGTGGAAAAGATTGTTGTTGGGATAATTTGGAACAAGAGGGTGTTTTCAAAATTTTGTATTTCTTTGTAATTCAAAAGTTGACTTTTTTGGATAAAGGGTTTGGGGAAGGATGCTTCAAGATCCATCAATGGTGAACCCTAGATATTCCTGGAAATTATTTTATTTTACTTTATGAATTTTAGGAAATTTTGAATGTTGTGTGTTATGTGGAATGATGTATTCTCCCATATATTTAATTTTGTAGTTCATTGGGAAGCATGCCTTCAGGGGTAAAATACTCTTTTTCTATTTTCAGGTTCCTTGAAGGAGGAAGCCCTTGCTTGTGAGGGTTGGATAGTCCCCAACTCATTGGACGATATTGGATGCAAGGAATGCACTGAAGAAGTGGACCTTGAGCCTACTTTGAATGTATAGAATGGTTGTTGTACACCTTATGTCTCTCATGTGTGAGTGGTGGATGTACATCTTGAGGCTCTTATGTGTAAGTGGCAGACGTGTACCTTGAGGCTCTTATTTGTGAGTTGAGGACGTGAACCTTGAGGCTCTTATGTGTGAGTGGCAGATGGGCACCTTGAGGCTCCGTGCGTAAGTGGTGGCATCCTAACATTGAGGCTACTATGAGAGTGGAACATCCTAACCTTGAGGCTCCTATGAGAGTAGAACATCCTTACCTTGAGAATCCTATGTGAGTGGTGACATGCTTACCTTGAGGCTCATATGAGAGTAGTGATACTATTATTGATATTTATGTTGTTGAATATTATCCTTTCTTGTGCATTGATTGTCATGTGTGCCATATGTTGCATTTATGCTCTTTGTGGTGTGAGTAATTGTATGTGCTTTGTGAGTACTAGTTATGTGAGAGTTACCTAATTGTACTTATGTGTGATTCCATCTTGTGACTCTTGGGTGAGTGATGTGTATGAGACATCTGTACTTTTTTGAGTGTTCTATGCGTTCCTTGGATTGGTGTGATATGGCCATGATAGTAGCTCGGGGGTTGCCTAGAGTGGCATAGTCATCTATTGTGCTTGATGATGGTAATATGGTAGGGTGGCAAGTGACATTTCCCCATTGGTCCTCGAGTAGATCTTTCTAGTGCTAGATGAGTTCTATGTTCATTTTGAGACATTTGACTATATTTTACTATGTGCCTACGGGGCCATTTCGGAGGTGGTTTATTATGATGTATATTTATGCTCTATATATTTTATTCAGTGGAGTGTGATCCTTCCATGTTTGGGAAGTAGCCTTCGTCATATTGTATTTTTATGATGTCGTTTGGTTAGAAAATGAATCATGTTTTGGATGGAATTTATCATTTTGTGACTTTATCTTGTGTTGGAAATGGTTAACTGAGGATGTTGGAGTCCTCCATTTTGTATGTTATACTTATACTATGCTATGTTTATTGATTGGATGTATTGTTCCCATATTATGATTGATGTTTCTATGTTTGGTTTTGGCCCGATTTGATGTTGGTGTCGAATGAGCATGACATTCCATATGGGATTTATTATATCTGGCACGTATGTTAGCATTTTGGAAAATGGCTATAATTCTATATATGAGTTATTTCATGCTTTTGATGTTAGACAACATGTTGTTTAAGGTTGTTTAGTGGATGCCTCGTGCTTTGGATCCTCGTGGTTGTACCATTTCGGTGAGGTGTCGTAGTTGACCCTCCTTTGGCTTGTTAGTCATTTATCGACATTGCTTGGCTTGGTGGCCATTTTCTAATGTTGTTTGTTCTTGTCTTTTGGAGAAGTGTGTGTCTTATTCCACCTTTTCTCTAGTGCCTTTGTGTGACACTTGGGTAATTTTTCATGCTTATAGTGCAATTGTGACATGTGGATGTTACACTTGCATCGCAAAAAAATGGTTCATCTCGTGTTTGTTTGTTAATGTCCTAGTGTAAAAGCTAGGGTATTACATCCTACATTAAACTTCTAAGGAGTGTGTTGTGCGAATTTCAATTTTTTTTACAAGTATAGAAAGTAGAAACACATATAAAAATAAAATATACAATATACCAAACACATGTGTACGTGGGGAAAACCCTTTTGGGAAGAAAATCCCACACTCCAAAGTAGCTCAACATATTATTCGATAAATAACATAGTTACATTACACTTATAGAGCAATCCTTCACAGGAGTACAACCAACCAGATATTTGGAGGAATTTTGACAACATAATACCTGCAAAACTCAATATAAAATCTCCATCTCAAGCACCTAATAAATAGGAGATACAATACATGAAACCATCAAATGGTAATTAGAAAACCATTATCTAAAACCAACCAAAATAGTGGCACCCAAATAGCTAGTTGGAAATCCAACACCCAAATTCCAAGATGAATCTACAAGATAAAAATAACATATTCCTTCCACCTATCATAACCTCACGTTATAAGATCCACTCACCAGAATTGGGTGTTTCATTTTGGCTTAATTATCCCCATACAAATATGTCTTAATACATGTTGGTCAACAAGTGTAACTCCCCTTTACAACTCTTTTATGTGTTGATGTTTTTACATTTCCAATATAGGAGACCCAACTTCCAGAGGCCATAACTTTTGGTTTGGGAGGCCATTTGGCCCCCCCTTTTTTTAAATTGTAGATTTTAAAGAGGTCCACATGACAAGTACAAAAGAACTAGTATCAAAAACCCTTTTTTTTGGCCAAAAACCAACTCTATATCCCAAAAATTGAGTTTTTTCTATTTTTCAACTTAAAAATGCACTATTTGTAATCTTAACATTAGGTGCAAGGTTGATACACCTTTCCTAACATCATCCCACTTGTTGAACACATTGCAAGAGTAAAGGGGAAACTTACAACACTAAAAACTAATTGCTATCCTAGCCGAGATGCCATAGATTCATTGCACCACTTGAACTTGTCTATGCTCATTAACTTTGTCAGTGAATCTGTAACATTCGTCCAAGTATCAACCTTCTCCAGCACCACCCTTTCATCCTCTACTATATCATGAATAAAATGGTATTGAACATAAATGTGCTTTGTCCTTGCATGAAAGGTTAAATTATTTGCTAGACATATAGTACTCTAAGTATCACAATGAACCGTAATGGCTCATATGTCTAGCCCAACATTTGAACATAATCTCTTAAGCTAGATGGATTCCTTACAAGCATGAGTAGCTGGCATGTACTCTACTCCTGTAATGGACAAAAAAACTTGTCACTTACTCATCCAACTGATTGCACCACTGAACATAGTGAAAACATATCCACCGATGGATCTCCTATTGTCTATCACCAGCCCAATTAGAATCCAAATGTCCATGAATACACATTGAATACATTGGGTCCCTAAAAATAACCATGATAACAAATGGAACACTCAAAAGTACCCCAAAAATATTTGAACACCCTCTTCACTGCATCCCAATGCACTCATCCAAGATTAGCCATAAAATGACTAAAGACTCCCATTGCTTGGGTAATGTCTGGTCTTGTATAGACCATGGCATACATCAAACTTCCAACAACACTAGCATAAGGTATTCTACTCATATCCTCCATCTAATTGGGAGACTTTGGACAATCCTCAAATGATAACTTTGTCCCCATTGTCATAGGAACACACAATGACCTGTAAGATCACATGTTAAACCTCTCTAACACCGAGTTCATATACTTACTCTAACCCAACCAAAGTTTTATGTTCACTTTAGCTCTTCTAATCTCCATCCCCAAGATGTATTTAGCTTCTCCTTTCATCTCAAAGTATGTTGAAAGTTGAGACTTCAATTCACAAATCAAACTCTTCCCATTATTGAAAAACAACATATCATCAACATATAATGCAATGATGAGAATATAGTCATCATCCATCTTATAGTATATACAATTATCTAATTTAGATTTTAGAAATGCTAAACTTAGCATAAAAGAATCAAGCTTTTGGTACCACATTCTAGGAGATTTCTTAAGACCATACAAAGATTTCTTCAACATGCAAATAAAATGTTCTTTACCTTTCTTAGTGGAGTGCTTTGGCTATGTCAAATAAATCTCTTCCCCCAAATCACCATGAAGGAATGTTGTTTTCACATCCAACTTCTCAACCTCAAGATCATACATTGTAGCAAGTGATAATAGAAATTGAATGGATGTTATCTTAGCAACTGGAGAGAAAATCTCACCATAATCAATTCCCTGTGTGTATAGGAATAAAACCAAGATTGAATGATAATCAAAACAATGAAAATAATCAACAACTCAATCCTATAACATCAAGATAACGATCTAAGCAAACAACCAAATAATCAATGAATAACACAAAAACAATGAAAGCTTTCACCTAGACTGTGTTGTTATCTTGGTCGAATGTGGATTGCTCTTCAAATTACGAAACCATATTTGCAACAAGCAGATGTAGATTGTGTTTATGCTCAAAAGGTCGATGTGCTCAACGATGTGATGAATGCTCAATGTGCTGTATGGATGCAAAAACTTAAATGATCGAAGAGGATTTGCTATGGAGATGAGGGGGGTTTATATAGGTTTCAATGAAGAAAAAATCAACGGTCCAGATGATTCAATGGAATCAACGGATGAGATAAATCTAGAATTCATGATGAATGTGCACCTGACATGTGTCACATAAAAAATATTTTTGTTTGAGTTAATTGATTGATTTGAGATAAAAGACATGGAACAGACATGAGATATGAGTTGGTAATAAAAACAATAATGATTAAGTCAATTAACTCAACTTACGATTTGCTTTTTACATGATTTGAGATAAATTAAATAATAAATTATTTGATTTTGTGTGCATAATGAACAAGATTTATTTTTAGAAGATTTGGAGATAACAAAGCAAATTAAATAAATAAATTTATTTAATTGTTTGTGCATGATGGAAGACATAAAATAGATTTGAAGATTTAAATAAATTAAACAAATAAATTGATTTAATTTATTTTGCATGATGAAGGATAAATAAAATATTTGATTTTATTTTATTTTTAGAAGAGAGATTCAATTTAAATAAATTTGAATGATTTATTTAAATTTGGAAGAACAATTGATTTAATTAAATAATTTAAAAATTATTTAATTATAGATAAGAGGATTTAAATGATAAATTAATTAAATAATTAATTTATTCAATTGATGTGAATTTGAAAATTGGAAGATGATAATGATTTAATTAAATAATTGAGATTATTTAATTTTGGAAGAATAAAGTTGATTTTGATGAAATTAACTAAATAAATAGAATTTATTCAATTAATGTCAAATTTAGGAGATTTCGAAGAATTAGATGACTTTGATGAAATTAATTAAATAATTAGATTATTTAATAATTGTTGAAATACGGGTGATTTGATGAAATGCAAGTGAAGCAATGACATTTTTTGGGTGTCTACATTTTGCCCCTTTTTGATGCAATGCAGTTTATAGCGTTGCTTCAAAGAAAACGACTGTTGAAGACATGATACAATTTTGATGCCCCAATTTTGATGCCCCAGTGTAGGTAGCATAGGATGCCCCCTCGAGAGGAAAGACAGGGAAGCGACAAAATGACTGGGTTAACGCTCAACAAGAAGATTGATGTGAGAAAGATGAGGCTGTATAGATGAAGATGATGTATGACATATGATGACATTATGACATGATGATGTTATGATATATGGTGTATGACATGTGATGAAATGTGATATCTAACATGTGGTTTTGCAGATATGCATCGATAAATGTTGATGATAGATAGAAGATAGTGGAGATAGAAGAGGACATGATAGAAAGACTATTGATCGATCTTTGCTTGAAAGACTATATGATGATCTGGATAAATGGATGCGTGGACTTAGATAACTTGTTGCAATGGTTTCACAAATGTTTATAAAGAGCAATCCTTATTTTTTATATAGCACATGGATAGTTTGCGACCAAGGTGCTGTGATATCCTAGTGTGAGGATGTTGACTTTGCAAGCAAGCGGTTTGAACTTAGATCCCTTAGACATAATATAACCTTGTTGGAAATGTGAATGAGCCATAGTCTTGAACATAAAATAAACTTCAATACATAAATGTAAGAAGCATATTAATATGTAAGATGCTAGGTTGTAACACACACATGTGAATGAGCCATAGTCTTGAACATATAATAAACTTTAATACATAAATGCAAAAAGTATATTTAATATGTAAGATGCTAGGTTGTAACACACACACAAGATAAATATGATGCTAAGGAAGATAAAAGATCATTCCTCAAACATGGCACACAAAAGCAATGACTATGCCTCTAATCCGTACTGCATCGCAACATACCAAGACATAGATAAATCAAGGTAGTCTTGAATAGGTAATGGGAAAAGGAACAAAAAGATAAACCAAAAAAGTAAATTGACTGACTTACAAAGTAAACATACAATCAACATATTCTCTTGCCAAAGAGGTTGCTTAGAATATATTAGATTGGTTGGGTAGATAGGATAGATAACAACCTTATTGTAGGAACGATATATCTGTTAAAGGGTGTTGATCTGTTGATAAGATAAGTTGATTGATGTAGTAGATGGTGGCATTGTAATGTAGGATAACATATGGCTCTGCAAGTAGGTTTCTTTGCTTCAGGTTGGTTAAGGATTTTTGCTTGGAAAGAATGTGTATTTTTTTGTTTTGCTACTTGAGTTAGTCAAGTCTAGGTGGATGGATGAATTGTGATAAATAAAAGATCTAGAAAGATGGAATGTCAATGGATTGAGATGGGTGAAGAATGATGAATCATATGTGCTTGAGTACTGGAAACTTTCTTTGTATTCTAGACTGCCTACATACCCTGTATCCACGGGATCAAGTCACATTACGATGAAAGATGAATCTGATAATATGTAGTTATGTGTAGGGTGATGAGATGGGTCAAGGTGTTTGAGATTAGGTAGGTGAAATGATGATATTTTATGTACTTGAGTACTGGAAACTTCCTTCGTATTCCAGACTGCCTACATACCCATATCCATGGGATCAAGGTACTTTAAGATTGAGAAAATGATATGTAGTTCTTGTTTTGTTTGATGATGTAAGATAGGATGATGTGAGGGGAGATGGTGATATCTTATGTACCTAAGTACTGGATACTTCGTATTCCAAACTGCCTACATACCCATATCCCTAGGATCAAGGTACATTAAGATTAAGATCAGATGATATGTAGTTCTGGCTTTGTGTGATGATTGATAATGATAGTTTTGTCATTGTGGGGAATGATATATCCCTAGATCAACGCAAGGATGATAGTGTCTAGTTTCAGAAATGAAACACCTCGTATAAGATGCCTAATCTAGTTTCAAGAGTGTCACAATCTGTATAAGACATGAATGATTGATTGGTGATTGGTTTTTGTTTTTGTTTTTGTTTGAAGGTTGATGTGTTTTTGTTTTTGTTTGTGATGGTTGAAGTGTGTTTGTTTTTGTTTGAGATGGTTGATGAACTGCGAACAAGGATCCATTCCTAGACCTAGGTTAAGGAAAGAGTTGCCCCCATTCTGATAGAGGTGTTATGATGGATGATTGACATAGGAAACTAACGATGACATGGATAAATTGACATAGGATAAGCTACTGATTGACATGGATAACTTCAACATAGGATAATGATGATGATTGGATAACTTGACATAGGATAAGATTATGGAAGAACTGACATAAGATAAGCTGACGATTGACATGGATAACAAACATTGATAAATTTCCAAGCTATTCTACATAGGGAAATGGAAATGTAATAAAGGTCAATGGTTTTATTATGGATGGATGGATGAAGTTTATCATGAAAAGGACATGGATTGAACAAGACTCAATAGATGATGGATGTTGACTCTACACATAGCACCTGTTTACCAAGTTTTCACTATGGTACTTATCCAAGGTGCCTATTTACTAGGTTTTCACCAGAGGATGGATTTTTTTTTTGTTTTTTGTTTTTTTTGACATGGATACTCTAAGGATCAAGCAAAGAACTTCTTGAGATGAACATTGTTGAGTGGTTAATCTAGAGGAATGCTTTCAGGTGTTGCTAAAGTATAAGCTCTTGATCCATATGTTGTTGTGATAACAAAGGGTCCTAACCAATTAGGCTCAAACTTGCCCTTATTTTCTTGATTTGCTTGATTTCTCTGATTTTCCTTTAAGACAAGATCACCAACTTGAAACCGTCTTTCTTTGATCTTCTTGTTATAGTTGCACCGAAGGCAATTTTTATAGACATGGAGATGATTAAGCGCAACAAGGTGCCTCTCATCTAATAGTTCTAGCTTAGCTAATCTGGAAGTGTGATACTCCTCTCCATCAATCAGGTGCTGCATGGGTACTCTGAGGGATGAGATATTGACCTCTATAGGTAGAATGGCTTTAGAGCCATAGACCAGGGCATAGGGTGTTGCAATAGTTGGTGTTATGATACTAGTACAATAGGCCCATAGGGAAGGATTGAGTTGTAGGTGCCAATCATGACCAGCTTCATTGACCGTTTTCTTGAGGATTTTGAGAATACTTTTATTAGAAGCTTCAGCTTGGCCATTACTCTATGGATAGTAAGGAGTTGAAAATTGATGTTGGATATTGTATTGGGTGCACAAGGTACGGACATCTTGATTTTTGAATGGTCTCCCATTATCAGTGACAATGGCTTGGGGGATACTATACCGACAAATGAGGTAGTTAAGAATAAACTTGGCTATTTGCTTACCAGTGATATAAGTCATGGGAATGGATTCGACCCACTTCGCGAAATACTTAATGGTGGTAATGATAAATTTATGGCCATTGGATGAGGATGGGTGGATTTTCCCTATGAGGTCGAGACACCATTGTGAAAAAGGCCACGGAGTTGTCACATGTTGTAGTTCATGAGTTGGTGCATGAATCAAATCTCCATGTTGCTAGCATTGTAGACACATCTTAGCAAACTGTAAAGCATCTTGTTCTATTGTAGGTCAATAATACTCTCTTCTGAGTATCTTTTTAGCAAGGTTAGGACCGGTAGAATGTGTGCCACAGACACCTTCGTGTATGTCTCATAATGTAGCATCAACTTCTTCCGCATTATGACATCGTAAGAGGATACCATCGAGACTTCGATGATATAGTGTATCACCTAGAATGGTGTAACGAGAGGATCGACGGATAAAGGTTTTATGTTGGGTCGTAGATAGTTCAAAGGGAGAGGTACTGTGTTTAAGGTATTCATAGATATCTTAGTACCATGGGGAATTGGGACCAACAAGTTTACAGATGATTTAAGTAGTTGGAACATCGACGACTGGTATCAATAATTGCTCGATCAAGAATTCACATTTCTGTGTGTTTGCAGGCATGTCTATAAGTGACCCCACAGAAGCCATAGAATATGCAGCTTTGTTATTCTCTCTTGGAATTTGTTCAAAAGTGATGCTAGAAAAGTGTGGTTTGTGGGCATCCACTTGTTGCTTGTAAGGGACCAACTTTTCATCTTTTGTTTGGTACTCATCAGTGACTTGTTGAATGACTAGTTGTGAGTCTCCATATACCTATAGTTCTTTGATGTCCCATTGGACTGCTTTATGGAAACCTATGAGGAGTGCTTCATACTCGGCTATGTTGTTAGTGCAAGGAAATGCAAGTGGATATGACTTTGGGATATAGTTATTTTGTGGTGTGATAAAAAGGATGTTGGCCCCTGATCCATGCTATGTGTAGGAACCATCAAAATATAATTTCCACATTACTGAGGTAGAGAGATTGGAAAGATTTTCATCCAAAAAGTCAGATACCATAGGATGTACATCTGTCATGGGTGCTTCTGCTAGTTGATCTGTGAGGGCTTGTCCCTTGATTGCTTTATGATCCACATACTCAATGTCAAACTCACTAAGGATCATGACCCATTTAACTAGTCTACCTGTCAGAGCTGCTTTTGCTAGTAGATACTTTAATGGATCAATTTTGGTTATTAGATTTGTGTGTTGGTTTAGCATATAATGCCACAACTTTTGGGAAGTGAACACCAAGGCTAAACAAGCTCTTTCCATAGGTGAATAATTGAGCTCATAACCCACCAAGGTTTGACTGATATAATAGATTGCATGCTCTTTTCCTGACTCATCATGCTGTGCTAGAAGAGCCCCTAGGGTTGTAGTTGTAGTTGAGATGTACAAGATCAAAGGCCTATCGGTCACTGGTGGTACCAAGACTGGAGGTGTAGCTAGATATTCCTTGAGTTGATCAAATGCTACTTGACACTTAGCATCCCATCTAAATGAGACATCCTTTCAGAGAAAGTGTTGAAATGGTTGACATTTATCTGCTAGCTGTGAGATAAACTGCCTAATGGATTGTAACCTTCCTTGAAGGCTCCTTAATGATTTTAGATTCTTTGGTGGAGGCATCTCCACTATAGCCTTGACTTTTGCTGGATCTACTTTAATGCCTCTGCGAGATACGATGTATCCCAACAGTTTTCCTGAGGTTACCCCGAAGACACACTGATGAGGAGTGCACAACGGGAACAGAGAATTGATCAAAAATTAAACTTTTGAACTCTTGAACCTTGGAACCGTTTCTAGTCTCGGCGAACAAATCTCTTCCTTTCGCTTTCGGCAACACTTTGTCTATTGGCCACTTTACAACTTATCTCTCTGAAGTCTTAGTCACTCCGATGTTGCAGCTCTTCTCGAAGGGTGACTCTACACTTCTTGCCTATCAGCAAGACAATTACTATCGGCCATGTTAGAATTTGCTTCACCGATACACTGACGACTTTTATCGTCAGTGAGACTCTACACTATCAGCAACCATCATTTTGTTAATTCTGATATACGATCACTATCTTCTTCGCTGTGACCCTTGTCATCGGTGAACACTTACAAACTTAGGCTGATGCGTCGATGGACCAATCACTCTTCGGCATGACTTCAACCTTCGGCGAACTTCCTTTTTGTGACTTCGATACGTTAGTCCCTCCGATCACTCATCAGCCAGACGAATGCTATTGGCCAAACCTTAAGATCTCTTGCCGCTAGTCAATTTCTCCCGATGGATCTCTGTCGGTATCACTTATCCCTTATCACCCTGATACCCCTCGATCGGTAAGACCAATACTATCGGTCCAATGCCAAGTTATCTACTCGATGACCTTATCATCCTGATATGAATCTTTAGATCGTGACTTCCATTCAACGGCTTGAACCTCTCTTCGGTGAACTGCGGTGTTATTAAGCCAATACACCAAGAGTCTTCCCGCGCTCGACCAGACTATTCTTATCGCTCCGAGGGAGGGATATTTTATCGATGGCCCCTGTTTCACCGACAACAACTTCAACTCCTCTGCTATTTCTACGACTCATTCACTCTCCAACCAAACCCTAGCACATGGAGATGCTAGGCTGTCTACTGTGTAAAATGATCCAATTTGGTCCTCTGCGCCATCGAACAAGGAAACAAAATAGAAAATAAAAATGAATACTTGTACAACGAAGCCATTCCATCGATCTTGACAAGAACAATACCAGTGGAATGCTTCAGTGAACCATTTTGCAACAGACTACAAGAAAAGGGAATCTACTAAGCACAATTACAAAATCCTTGAATCTAAGAACAAGAAAACACAAAAGGGGACGAAACAGAGCTTTATTGTTCTTCAGCACAATTCATACATACTTTCAGAAATGAACACACAACAGGACACAAAACAAAACTGATCCCAATGTTCATTCTGCTATGCTTTTAACTCACTCTCATGGGAGGCCAACTGTTTCTTAATCAGTCGGTTACAACAGAAAAGAAACAACATTGGTTAGTTTGACCTTATTACAAACAAAAACATGATTTGTTAGGTGCTCCTGCACCATACTCCCTGGGTGAAAGTTGTCTCAAGTCCTCTTAGAGACTAACTGCTGCAAATTGCCACCCTGCTTTCTGATGTCTTCTTCCAGCATCCATGTGGCTTCAGAGTCTAGAAGTCCTTGCCATTTAACCAAGTGCTCAAAATAGGTCTGATTTCTGGTCTTCTTGGCTATCCTACTATCCAAGATGCACTCCAATTTTG
The DNA here is from genome assembly GCA_027924645.1 of Cunninghamia lanceolata. Lineage (NCBI taxonomy): Eukaryota > Viridiplantae > Streptophyta > Pinopsida > Cupressales > Cupressaceae > Cunninghamia > Cunninghamia lanceolata. Next base: position 576,165 of record BSBN01001198.1, on the reverse strand, counting down.
GTGGTTCCTTAGGTGGTAAATGCTACACCCACTCTTCATTGTCCTGGGCAGAATCTGCTACACCTTCTCCTATATCAGGACTCCTATATAAGGTTAGGTCAACAACATTGAATATAGGTGAAATAGCAATATCATCAGGGAGTTCAATTTTGTAGGCATTAGGACCATATTTTTCTAAAATTTGACAAGGTCCAATTTTCCTCATCATCAACTTGTTGTGGCTTCCCCTAGGCAGTCTGTTCTTGTTAAGGTGAACCATGACCAGATCTTCGATTTGGTACTGAACATCTCTCCTTCATTGATCCACTCTAGCCTTGATTTGGTGACTAGTCTTGTGTAGAGTATCCCTGACTTGTTGATGAATCTCCTTCATAGCCTCTGCAAATGTATCAGCATGTATACTCCTCTTGTCCAAACCCTAAACATCTCTCAATTCAAAACTCCCTGAGGATGACTACCATAGACAATTTCAAAAGGACTTAAATCTGTGTTTTTGTTTGTAGAATCATTATAGGCATACTTTGCTTGTGGGAGTACCACATCCCAACTACTGCCATGTTCTCTTGTCAAACATTTCAGCAGATTGCCTAATGACCTATTCAAAACCTCAATTTGGCCATTAGTCTGAGGATGGTAGGCTGAGCTAAAAGACAAGTTTATACCCAATCTTTTCCACAAGGTTCTCCAAAAATGTCCCACAAATTTGCTATCCCTGCTAGACACAATGCTCAAAGGAAATCCATGAATCTTGATAATTTCTTTAAAGAACAAACCTACAATGTAGCTAGCATCATTGGTGGTTTTACAAGGAATAAAGTGCGCCATTTTGCTGAATCTATCTACCACAACAAACACACTATCACAACCTGTCCTTGTCTTGGGCAATCCCATCACAAAATCCATAGTCAAACTTTCCCAAGGTCTGTCTGGTATGGGCAAAGGTTGGTACAGTCTTGCATTGGTTGAGACCCCCTTTGCTCTTTGACATACCATGCAACTCTCAACAAACCTTCTAATATCAGATTGCATCTCTGGCCAAAAGTAAAATCTTCTTACCAGATCTAAAGTCTTATTGAGTCCAAAATGTCCTCCTAAACCACCACTGTGTTTTTCCTTCACTATATTATCCCTCATTGAACACTGAGGAATACATAGCTGACTTCCTTTGAACAAAAGGCCATCTTGCAAGGTATAATCAGAAAATTCAATATGGAAAGCATTGGCAAACTCATTGCATACCCTATAAATTTCCCTGAAATCGTGATCCTCTTCATACAATCCTTTGAGTGCTTCAACACCCATGCTTTGCAACTACACTTCTTGCACTGTCAACACCCTCCTACTTAGAGCATCCGCAACCTTATTGGTTATCCCTTTCTTATGCTTGATGGTGAAGGTGTATGCTTGAAGACTTTCCACCCAATTCATGTGTCTATGGCTGAGCTTTTCCTGTCCATTCAAAAAACTGAGAGCATGATTGTCAGTGTACACAATGAATTCTTTGGGAAGCAAATAGTGCCTCCACTTTTTTAGAGCTTGTACCAAGGCATACAATTCTAAATCATAAGAGGAGTTCTTCCTCTTAGCTTCATTCAATTTCTCACTGAAAAAGGCCACTGGTCTGCCTTCTTGGCTCAACACTGCTCCTATGGCCAGCCCACTTGCATCACATTCAATGGTAAAAACCTTATTGAAATTAGGAAGTACTAAGATAGGATACTTGGCAACTTTCTACTTCAAACTTTCAAAACTCTGGTCTGCCTCTTTTATTCACACAAAATTCACCTTACCGCCACCCTTGATGGTCTCCAACATAGGTGCACAAATATCACTGTAGTTCTTAATAAATTTTCTGTAAAATGTGGCCAAGCCATGAAAACTTCTGACCTCTCCTACTGTCCTAGGTGTAGGCCAATTCAAAATAGCCTCTCCCTTGGAAGGATCCATTTTCAAATCACCCTTAGAGATGACAAAACCTAGGTACACCAATTCTTGTTTCATGAAGTCACACTTTTCCAAGTTTATCAGTAACTTTTGATCTTGCAGCCTCTTCAAGACTATCTCCAAATGTTTCAAGTGTTCTTCCTTACTCTTACTGAACACCAAGATATCATCAAGGTAGACTACCACAAATTTCCCTATGAACTTCTGCAACACCTCATTCATCAACCTCATAAAGGTGCTTGGGGCATTTGAAAGACCAAAAGGCATCACAAGCCACTCATACAACCCTTCATTGGTTTTAAATGCCGTCTTCCACTCATCCCCCTCTCTTATTCTTATCTGGTGATACCCAATCTTTAAGTATATCTTGGTGAAATAAGTGGCCCCTCCCAAATAATCCATTAGGTCTTCTATTCTAGGAATAGGAAACCTATACCTGATGGTTTTCCTATTGATGGCCCTAGAATCGGTGCAAAGCCTCCATTTCCCATCCTTCTTTGGGGCTAAAACAGTAGGGATTGCACACGGGCTAAGACTCTTTCTTATCAGTCCTTTGTTTAGGAGTTCTTGAACCTGATTTGCTATGTCTTCATTCTGCTGAGGAGTCATTTTATATATTGCCTGATTAGGGAGTACTGCTTTGGGTATGAGGTCTATCTGATGGCTAATGTCTCTGACAAGTGGTAGGGAATCAGGTATATCTTTTGCAATCACTCCTTTGTAACTCTCAAGCAAATCTCTGACCTCCTTAGGCCCTACTTCTCTCACATTTTCCTTCTTTTCCCCCTTAGGCTTCACAATCAAAGAAAAACCTACTCCACCACCTTCCTTTAGTGTATCCATGAATTCTTTTTCTCCTACTAGCATTACACTAGATCCTACAGGTTGTGGATCCCCTTCTACCAATGACTGTATCCTATAAGTTACACCATCTTTTTGGAATGAGTAAGCATTCTTTTCCCCATCATGATGAGCCTTTCTGTCAAACTGCCATGGTCTACCCAGCAGAAGATGGAAAGCATCCATTGGAAGGATGTCACACAAAATCTTGTCTCTATACCCCCCAATACTGAATTCTACCCATGCTTGTTCATTGATGACTATATGATGTCCCTTGTTTAACCAACTGACCCTATATGGACAGCTATGGGGTATCTTTTCTAATTTCAATTTATCTGCTGCTTCCAAAGATATAATATTGTCAGTAGAACCAGAGTCAATAATAAATTTACAAACCTTACCTTGGATCTTGTAGTTGACTCTAAACAAATCTCTTCTTTGTGACGGTTCAGTCTGCACTGGTTCTTTGAGCAACATCCTCTTGGTCATCAGATTTTCTCCCATCTCTGATGTCAAATTCACTTCAGGAGATGTCACACTCCTTGCATCCTCTTGAGTCAATGTGGTTCTTCTCTCATTACCATGAGAAGTTGAGGCCTTCTCTGGACACTTATAAGCCGGGTGCCCTATCTAACTACAGTTATAACATCTCATAGTGGAGAACTTGGATCCTCTACCTGATCCATTTGTCCCACCTCTTCCATTAGGCCTTCTTCCTCGGTAGCCTCCTCTACTACTTGAGTCCCCAACTTGCTCTCCTTGGCTAGACTCACCATTAGGCCTCTGGTTAGGACTTCTTCCTCTAAAACTGCCTCTGCCTCTAAAATTTCTGCCACCTCTTCCTCTAACTTGCTGCTCACCTTTCCTCTTCAGCTTCTCTTCAACTCTTAATGCTACTTAAAAGCATTTTTCCACGGTTTCAGGGGTCAATAAACTTATCTCATCTTGAATATTGAACCTCAGACCATTTAGATACCTGGCCACCTTAGCTTTTTCCTCCTCCATGTACCCACAACGAAGAGTGTATTTGTGAAACTCCTCGGTGTAAGTAGCTACATCCATATCTTTTTTCTTGAGGTTCTACATTTTCCTGTAAATCTACACCTCATAGTCAGATGGAAGGAACTGGGACTTGATCTTCTCTAGCATTCTGCTCCACGAAGAGATCATACTCTTCCCATTCTTTACCCTTTCTCCTTGGGTGTAATTCCACCATGTAAGGGCAGCACCTTTTAGTTTGGTTTTTGCAAATTTAACTCTTATTCTCAGGAACTTCCTTGTATTCGAAGTAGTTGTTTAGAGCCTCAATCCATTCTATGACTTCGTCAGCATTCATCTTTCCACTAAACATGGGAATCTCCATCCGAGCCTCCGAAGAATCCTTGCCAATTGCTTTGATGGCTTCAAGGAAATGCCTTTGATCAGTCGATACTTCTACCTCTTCTTGCTCTTCTTCTTCTTGCTCTTTCTCTTCCTCTTCATCTGAACCTTCATCTATCCTCTTCCCTATCTTCAATGCCTTCAACTCTGCTTGGAGTGCTTCCTTGACTCCACTTTTGATCTTCTCTTCCATCTCCTTGAACTTCTTGACCACTTCGGTGGTCATCCCCTTTGGAGGCATATTGCTAGCCTCTCCTTCACTCTCCTCTGCTGACATATACCAGGCCAACAACAGAACCTTTTCTGGCTCTGATACTAATATGATGAGGTAGCGCATAGTGGGAACAGACAATTGATCAAAAATTGAACTTTTGAACTCTTGAACCTTTTGGAACCATTTCTAGTCTCGGTAAACAAATCTCTTCCTTTCGCTTTCGGCAACACTTTGTCCGTCGGCCACTTTACAACTTATCTCTCTGAAGTCTTAGTCACTCTGATGTTGCAACTCTTCCCGAAGGGTGACTCTACGTTTCTTGCCTGTCGGCAAGACAATTACTATCGGCCACGTTAGAATTTGCTTTACCGATATGCCGATGACTTTTTCTCATCGGTGAGACTCTACACTATCGCCAACCATCATTTTGTTAATTATGATGTACGATCACTATCTTCTTCGCTGTGACCCTTGTCATCAGCGAACACTTACAAACTTAGGCCGATGCACCGATGGACCAACCACTCTTCGGTGTGACTTCAACCTTCGGCAAACTTCCTTTTTGTGACTTCGATATGTTAGTCCCTCCGATCACTCATTGGCCAGATGAATGCTATCAGCCAAACCTTAAGATCTCTTGCCACTAGTCAATTTCTCCTGATGGATCTCCGTTGGTATCACTTATCCCTTATAACCCCGATACGCCTCAATTGGTAAGACCAATGTTGTCGGTCTGATGCCAAGTTATCTACCTGATGACCTTATCATCCTGATATGAATCTTTAGACCGCGACTTCCATTCAACGACTTGAACCTCTCTTTAGTGAACTGCAGTGTTATTAAGCTGATACACCAAGAGTCTTCCCATGCTCGGCCAGACTATCCTTATCGCTCTGAGGGAGGGATATTTTGTCGATGGCCCCTGTTTCACCGATAATGACTTCAACTCCTCTACTATTTCTACGACTCGTTCACTCTCCAACCAAACCCTAGCACATGGAGATGCTAGGCCGTCTACTGTGTAAAACGATCCAATTTGGTCCTCTACGCTGCCGAACAAGGAAACAAAACAAAAAATAAAAATGAATACTTGTACAATGAATCCATTCCACCGATCTTGACAAGGACCGTACCGGTGGAATGCTTCAGTGAACCATTTTGCAACATACTACAGGAAAAGGGAATCTACTAAGCATAATTACAAAATCCTTGAATCTAAGAACAAGAAAACATAAAAGGGGATGAAACAGAGCTTTATTGTTCTTCAGCACAATTCATACATACTTTCAGAAATGAACACACAACAAGACACAAAACAGAACCGATCCCAATGTTCGTTCTGCTATGCTTTTAACTCACTCCCGTGGGAGGCCAACCGTTTCTCAACCGGTCGGTTACAACTGAACAACAACAATTGAAAAGAAACAACATTGGTTAGTTTGACCTTGTTACAAACAAAAACATGATTTGTTAGGTGCTCCTACACCACACACTTCTTTGGATTGAGTCTTGATATTTTTCTAGTCTGTCAAAGATTTGGCTTAGAACTTGAATGTGATCTGCCCTAGAAGATTTTGCTAAGATATCATCAACATAGTCCTCCATAATGTGATGAAAGAGATCGTGGAATATTATTGTCATTGCTCTTTGAGAGGTTGCACCTACATTTTTAAGACCAAATGGCATGACGCACCAACAATAGGTGCCCTGAGGACAAGTGAAAGTTGTTTTATGTTGATCTTCTTCCGCTATCATTACCTGATTGTAGTTGGAAAATCCATCCATTAGAGAAGGCATTTCATGACTAGCTGTCAAGTCTACTATGAGATCAATGTTTGGCAATGGAAAGTCATCTTTTGGACATGCTTTGTTAAGATCTCTGAAGTCGGAACACATGCGGATGCCCCCATTTGGTTTAGCCATACGTACAATGTTTGAGACCCATCCTGGATAATCAATAGGCTTGATAAATTTTGCATCTAGTAACTTCTGTATTTCAACTTTCACTAGGAGAGCAATTTGTGGGTGCATCTTTCTTAGCTTCTGCTTGACTAGTTTAGCTTTTGGATCAACTGTGAGATAGTGAACTACTAGCGAAGGGTCTAGCCCTAACATATCAACATAGTTCCATGCAAATTTGATGGTTCACTGTAAGAAGTTGGTAAGATTTTTGTGCTCTTGTTCTGATAATGATGTTGCAAGGAATGTGGTTTTAGGATGTTGCTCTATGCCAAGATTTATCTCTGTAGAATCTTCCACTAGGAGAGCTGATTTCTCTTGATACTTAGATGGTAGGGGAAGGTCAAATCCTCCATCCTTAGGTGCCATAATTGGGTTTTCACCTTCGGATACGTCCTTTATTTTTACTGTTTTCTGATCAGGAGGTGCCACAGTGTGGTTTTCACCTAGAGATCTTTCTTTATTTTTACTTTTGCAACTGGAGGATTTGGCATTCTCACCAAAATAAGCAGTTTGATCTAGTTCCATTACAAAAATAGCTTTGTGATCGCTAAGAGGGATACCATCCTAGAGTCCCATGAACTCTGCAATAGCCTCATCATTCTAAAAAAATCTAGAACAGGGGACCCTTGTTGGTCGCAATCGATAGGTTCAGGGTAGACAAGTGTTACAATCTGGGTGCTGGTGGTGGATGTTAAGGAGACAGATGATAGCATAAATATGGAGGATTCAATGAATAGGTTAGTCATATGGAGATAAGAGTCATTGATGATATCCTCTTTAGATGTTGAATCTACGAGAGAAGTTTGTGCTACCTTGTCGAGAATACCCTCGATGTCTAATGCGTGTGGTACCTTCCTACCATATCCTAACCCCTTCATGTCTAGCTTCTTCTTCACAATAATGGGTTCTATGTCACCTTGATTATCTCTCCCAAGGCCACCTTTGCCTTTGTAGCCCATGTTCTTCACAATTCTTAGGGCTATGCCATATTGTTTGACTGGTATGGCGATTGGTTCTTTCTCTTTGTAGAGCCAAGATGAGATGTCTTCAATAGTTTCCTCTGCCAATAATTTTCCTTCTTGGAATTGGTTTAGAGATGCTGGCAGGAGGATAATTGCTTTCTTAGTCACTTTAGCTATGGGTGGATGGCTGTAGGATTTAGGGGATAAGGGCATCCGCCCTAAACAACAAGATTCAGACATATCATATTCACCAAACCTATATCATAGATGTGAGTTGTGATTTTAGGAACATGATTAGGATTAAGTTCAACTTCAGAGGCTTTTTTCAGATTTCCAGAGTCAACATAAAATGGGGATTCTTTGTCTTTGTCATTATTTGGTACTTGGTTGATATTCTTATAACTACCTTGCAAGGTGCAACATAATTCAAATGGATTAGGGTCTCCTGGGATAGTGATCTCCATACCATTAAATGAGAACTTGAGAGACTGATGGTACATTGAGGGAACAACTTTCATGGCATGGATCCATGGGAGTCCTAAGATAATGTTATAAGACAGCTCAATGTTGAGGACTTGGCACCTAGTTTCAAGCATGATGGGACCTACTTGTATAGACAAGTGGATAACACCTTTTGAACGGCGCTCAACATCATCATACCCCTTGATTGTAATGCTTTGATTAATGTTGACACGATCCTCAGAGTATCCCAACTGTTTAAGTAACTAGAGAGAATAGATATTGAGATCAGTACCACCATCTATAAGTATGCGTTTGATCTTTCATTTATGGATGAAAACTCCAATGTGAAGGGGATCATTATGGCATGGATCATGGGATGGGAGGTCCTTTTCAAAAAAGACCACATTATAAGGTGAGGCAATGTTACCTATTATAGCTTGGAAATTTGTGACCACTATGTTATTAGGAACATAAGACTCTTGTAGGGCTTTTTCTAGCATAGATTTATGTGTGGGTGATGACTGTAGAAGGTCCAAAATAGAGATATGTGCAGGGGTTTTCCCTAGATGTTTGACAAGATTATAAGTAGATTGGGTTGGGAGACTTGGTGTAGGCCCACAAAGGGTAACACGACTATGACAAGTTGTGACTGCGCAATCCGTAGATTTACCTTTGATAGTGATGGTAGACACATGACTTTCTTCAAAGCAACTAACAATAGTGTCATAGGAAGTTGAGGCTTTGTTAATACCTTTACCTTTATCAAGATTTTGACCTTGACCATGGTTAGGGAATGGCTCCTTGTACATGTTGAGATCTTTGTTGGTGTTTTAATTAGGAGGTGCATCAAAAGTGACTTCCCCTTTGTTGATAAGGTTTTGGATCATATGCTTGAGTTTCATGCATGATATGGTTCTGTGTCCCTTTGTCCTACGGTATTCACAATATTTGTTGTCATTGTACCATGTGGGTTTATAAGCAGGTTCTCCATATGGGGGAGCGTCTGGTAGTGTGACGAGTCCATTTTGCACGAGTTTCTTTAGAACCAACTCTATAGGCTCTCCCAAGGGAGTGAACTTACGCCTTGGAGGGTAATTTTGGGGAGGCCACTCTTGTTGAGTTTGCTGGTTTTGATTTTGCCGTCATTTTTGTTGTTATTGAGGCAGAGGTTGGTTTTGTTTGGATGAAAGATTAAGGGGTGGTTGTAGTTTTTGGACATGTTTAGAATCCACCACACCATCATTGACCATGTTTTTGTTTTTGTTCCAGTATTTGGGCTTATCATTTGTTTGTTGTTGGGGAGGATTGTCTTTATTGTCTTTGAAGATTTTGACCACGCCTTTAGCAATGAGAGCTTTTTTGATGTTGATGCCTTTATAGGTAATCTCATCAAAGGTTGTAGCACTTAGTATTTGCAAATGGAAACCTAATTCTTGGTTAAGGTTCTTCACAATAATGTTAACAAGCTACTTTTTTGGTATTTTGAATGGGAATTCGCTAGCCATGTGTCTCCATCTTTAGAGGAAGGAGATAAGAGTTTCTCCATTTCTCTGTTTATTGTTACATAAGTCGGTCATAGAGACTTCATGTTCTATGTTGTATGAGAAATGGGCGGCAAATTTTTTTGTAAGCTTGTTAAAAGTTTTAATGCCTATAGGTAGATGTGTGACCCATTCTATAGCTTGACCTCCAAGACTGTGAGGGAAGAGGCGCATGAGATATGTGTCATTATGTGCAACCTCAAAATAAGCAATATAGAATTCTCTAATGTGGTCTTTTAGGTCTCCTCTTCCCTTGTATTTATCAAATTTGGGTATAGTGAAGTTGGGAGGAAAAGGGATCATTTGCAAAGACTGATCAAATAGATAAGGACAAACCTCTTCCAAGAAGAAGGTTTTCTTAGTGTGACCAAATGTTAAATCAACTACTTATTGTTGTACCTTGGCAAGTTTAAGCTCCATAGCTATTGGGGGTGTTGGTAAAGTCTCCTGTTGCACTAAGGGTGGTGGTTGTTGCCCATAGGGAAGATTGTAGTTGAAGACATAAGAATTGATGTTATATGGGTCGTATGATTGATTTGGGTCATATGATAGATTTGGATTAGGTTGGTTTTGGTTGTTTTGATTTTGTATATGTGGAGGTGGTGCTAGATAAGAATGTTGGCTTTGTGATTGTTGAGGAGGGATGACGAAAGAGTTTTGTCGTTGATATTGTTGAGGAGGGGTGATGAAAGGATTTTGTGGAGGAAAGTTGAATGTGTTTTGATTGGATTGTGATGGTGGAATATAGCCATAGGAAGATTGGATTTGAGAATGTTGAGGGTTATTGAGATAAGTGTTGGTGAGATTGAGCGTGGATGATCGTTGTGGTGGAGGGACATAGGTAGATAGGTTTTGAGATGGCCGGCGTTCATTAAAACATGTGAGATTGAGTGTGGATGATCATTTTTATGGAGGAATATATTTTGTGTTGATGTTTTTGGAGTGTTGTGGGGGAGTGATGATGTTTGTGTTGATGTTTTGGGAATGTTGTGGGGGAGTGATGTTGTTTGTGTTGATGTTTTGAGATTTTGTGGTTGCATGACATTACCTGGATTAGTGATATGAAGGGTTGATGACGTTGGGGGTGGTGTCTATTGTGACCCTTGTTGCATGGCTACATAAGTGTTTCCTAGATTGTAGTTTGGTGGAAAACTATCTCGTGATGGGGTGGCCAATGTTCCACTTGCGATTGGTGTGGGCATTTGTGATATGCTAGGAGGTTGTTGTTGGTTTTGTTTAGCTAGAGCAGCCTGTCTCGTGAGTTCTGCTTGACGATGAAGGGTCTCTTGTTGCATTTTATAAATCTCCAAAGGAGTCATGAGTGGTGATATGGGTCTTTCTATTGTTGGATTTTGATAAAGAGGATTCTCATATTAGGCGTCAAAATGTTTATTCATTCTCCCTTGTGAGCTTTGTTTGGGTATGGGAGTGCTCACGGTTGACATAGTTTGGACAATAGTTGTAGCGTCATGGGATTTGTTTTGCTCTTTAAGTTTGGATAGATCAAAGTCTTGGGGTAGTTTAGCTCCTTGTTCCGCAAGCAAACAAAAGAAATGACCTTGATTTTCACTAAGTAGTTTGTCAAATGCGGCTATGGCTCTAGGATCTTGCATGATTTCATCAAGATCTTGTCTATCTTCTTAAGAAGATTGACCTTCTTGAAAGTTTTGCTCTTCTTGAGATGGGACTTGAACCATGGTATAACTGGGTGTAGCAAAATCATGAGGCATGCTGGTAGTGAATTGAGTTACATATACCAAAGGGACATTACTCTCTTACAGATTAGCTGGTGGGTCATGTTGCAGCCTGTTTTGATGGTTGGTTGGTCTTTCTATTTGTGTTTGGGGAGTACCCTTTTGAGACATGTTGGATTGACTTGGTTGAGGTGTATGCAGGGGTGATTTGCATTTCTTCGGGACAATTTGCTTAGCCTTCATAGATTGCTGGAGTCTAGTGGTTACCATGGATGCACTAGGACAATATGTTTAAGATTTCTGCTGAGATAGTTTGATGAACAGTTTATTGGACCAAAGGCACTGGACTATGCTGGAAAGGTGTGGGACTATGATACCAAAGGTGAGTTATTATGTTTCAGAAGTGCTAGATTATGCTGCCAGAGGCACTGGACTATTATATCAAAGTCGTTGGACTGCGCTTACAAAGGCGTTGGGCTGTGTTACAATGTTGAGATGGTGTCAGTGATGTTTATAAGGCAAATTTTGATAGATTTGGATTAGATTTGCTTTGGCAAGAGAAAACACATCAAACAAAGTGGCAAAAGGACTGACACGACAAATAGTGTATGTTCAAGGCTCACGAAAAAGCCCAATGTTTCCATGGGTATTAGATAATTGCAAATAATTCAAGCACTTTTTATCCCTAGAGACATGGTTTTATTGCGGTAGATCAACTGACAACTTAATTCTCCGTCGACCAAATGTCATTCCATAAAGGTGTCGTACATTTGTATCTTTGCGAGAGACGATAGGTAGGGATATCTCACCCTCCCCTCAAAAAGCTACAAGTAAGTCTCAAGAGCTTTATGGCTGAGGGAATACTATCTCTTCTCAAGCGAGGCAATGGTGAGTAATCTTGGGGGTTTATATCGATTTCCCTTGCACTGATGATTATCGTAATGTTCGGAGGTGAAACAGGTAGTCACTATCTAGATGGTTCTTAGTAGCTTTGAGGGACCAACGCCTTGCGAGCATGTGGCAAGATACTAAAAGATTTAACCATTGCTACTAAGAGTTTCAAACACTTCACACAATGTGAAATCACTTTCACAAAGTGCTAGTACACCTCTTTTCAATTTGGCACCGGAAGGCAACGCTAACGCTGGTTAGGACTTGGCTTTCACCTTATCCCTCTTTTATAGTAGTTCAAAGGAAAACTCTGATTAGGGTCATCCATTTTGGATGAAGCGTAATCCAAAAGTAGGCCCTTCTAAAGGAATAACTGAAAGTAAGATCAAGCACATGAAACAAAGGTTCAATTGTCTTGTTATAAGAAAAAATAAGGTGCAACTAGATTAGGCACACACATGATTGTAGTTGTCACTTATGCCTTATGAAATTGAAGTGTTTGGCATTTATGTCCATTGTCCCTTAGAAAATTGAAGTGTTTTTACATTCATGTCCATTGTCCCTTAAGAAAGCAATATGTTCCTAAGACTTAGATTACAAAAAAGATGATTTGTTCAATTGTCCCTTAAGAAAGCAATATGTTCCTAAGACTTAGATTACAAAAAAGATGATTTGTTCAATTGTCCCTTAAAAAACAATATGTTTCTTCAAAGCTGGTCCTGCATGAACATGTTAGAAAAACCCATTTGCTTTGTTTGAGTACTAAGAAGTTGCAAAAAGATGATTAGTTCCACCACAACTCAATAATTAGCAAAAATAAGTCAAAGTGACCAAAAGCTCTTTATTGTGTTACAAAAGGTGACTTACTGTATTACCAAAAGCGTTTGATTGTGCTACTAAAGGTGCATTGTTTCTGACCAAAGGCACTGGACTGTGATACCAGAGGCACATTATTGCGCTACAAAAGTGCGCTACTACGGTGCAAAGACACACTACTGCGGTGCAAAGGCACAACACTGTCCCAGATCTAAAAAACTTAGTATTTCATAAAAAATCTAGATTTGAAAAGATGATGTCATGATTATAATATGCACTAGAATGATTGATAAAATTGAGATCTATAAGCAATGATGAGAATATGATAAGTTTAAACCCTACAAATCATAAAACCAATTAGAAACCCTAAATATCCAAAGGCATTGTACTACTGTGCCAAAAGCAATGGACTGCAAACTAGAGGCGCTTTACTATGTGCCAGAGGTGTGTTTCGGTTGCCTGAAGGCGCTTTGCTTCTCTACCAGAGGTGCTTTACTGTACTGCAGAGGTGCTTTTCTGTGTTCTGTTGCACTGTTCTGTACTGTACTTTAAAAAAAATCATTTTTCTAAAAGAAAACAACGATTAGGGTGTCCCACTGGGCGTGCCAAAATGTGTATAGGAATAAAATTGAGATCGAATGATAATCAAAACAATGAAAATAATCAACAACTCAATCCTTTAACATCAAGATAATGATATCAGGAAACAACCAAATAATCAATGAATAAGACAAAAATAATGAAAGCTTTCACTGAGACTATGTTCTTATCTTGGTTGAATGTGGATTGCTCTTCAAATTGCGAAACTATGTTTGCAACAAGCAGATGTAGATTGTGTTTGTGCTCAAAAGGTCGATGTGCTCAACGATGCAATGAATGCTCAATGCACTGTATGGATGCAAAAGTTTAAATGATCGAAGAGGATTTGTTATGGAGATGAGGGAGGTTTATATAGGTTTCAATGAAGATTGATCAACGGTCCAAATAATTCAATGGGATCAACGAATGAGATAAATCTAGAATTCATGATGAATGTGCACTTGACATGTGTCACACAAAAAGATATTTTTGTTTGAGTTAACTGATTGATTTGAGATAAAAGACATGGAACATACATGATATATGATTAGATTTCATAAAAATAGAAATGCTTTTTTTAATTTATGGGTTGGTGGTAAAAATAATAATGATTAAGTCAATTAACACAACTTATGATTTGCTTTTTGCATGATTTGAGATAAATTAAATAATATATTATTTAATTTTGTGTGCATGATGAACAAGATTTATTTTTAGAAGATTTAGAGATAACAAAGTAAATTAAATAAATAAATTTATTTAATTGTTTGTGCATGATGGAAGACATAAACTAGATTTGAAGATTTAAATAAATTAACCAAATAAATTGATTTAATTTATTTTGTATGATGAATGATAAATAAAATATTTCATTTGATTTTATTTTTAGAAGAGAGATTCAATTTAAATAAATTTGAATGATTTATTTAAATTTGAAAAAACAATTGATTTAATTAAATAATTTTAAAATTATTTAATTATAGATAAGAGGATTTAAATGATAAATTAATTAAATAGTTAATTTATTCAATTGATGGGGATTTGAAAATTGGAAGATGATAATGATTTAATTAAATAATTGAAATTATTTAATTTTGGAAGAATAAAGTTGATTTTGATGAAATTAACTAAATAAATAGAATTTATTCAATTAATGTCGAATTTAGGAGATTTGGAAGAATTAGATGATTTTGATGAAATTAATTAAATAATTAGATTATTTAATTATCGTTGAAATGTGAGTGATTTGATGAAATGCAAGTGAAGTGATGACATGGTCATTTTTGGGTGTCTACACCCTCAACCTAGGAATAACATTTTGTAACCAATCTTGAATTGTACTTTTCAACATTGTCATTTGAACATATTTTATTCTTGAACACCCATTTGCATCCAACAAGTTTACATCCATCAGGAAAAGGTAGTAGATCCCTTGTATCATTTTACTTTAACGCAACCATCTCTTCTTCCATGGCCACTTTCCAAGAATCTACATCATTTATACCCATAGCCTCCTTTACAGTCCTAGGCTCATCAGTGTTAGTAGTTAAAGGAAAAATACATCTCCAATCAAGAGGAGTATACCATTTTAGTTGTTGTCTTTGCCAAGTGGACCTCTTTAATGAATGAAGTTGAGGTTCTATCTCTTCTTTAAAACTCTCTAAACTATCTGAGCTCTCCTCTTCTTCAGGTCCTTCATGGGCTTCTGGTTCAACCTTCCCAGTCTGTGGGATTAGTTGTGTAGCATCGAAAAATGTGTACACTAGCATTTTACACCTAGTTTAGCTCCTAGGTTAGACCTATTTTGTTGCCTTTGTTAAGTAGGACCTAGTTTAACACATCTTTGAGCTCTAAATGATGAATATCTCAATCCCGACAAATAAACATGGCATAATCAATTTAGGATTGGACTAAGCCTACATTAAAAGACACTTTTCTGAGTTTGTGGGCTAAAGGTCCAGGGTGCTCGAGCGCTTTGGTCCCGCTTGGGTACTTTGGTCCCACTTTGTGGTGTCGGCTTAGGACACTCCTTTAGTTAGTATTTGTCAGCCTAAAGTTGTTTTTTTTGTTGTAAGTGAGTGGGAGTGCATATTTAAGTGTGTGTTGTAGTTCATTTTACACCTAACTTGATGAATGCTAAATTGCTCTCATATGATGTTCTATGCTAAAGGATTCTTCATGTTTAGATTGTCATCTTCTTGTGAATGCTATTGAATTTGTTTGAAGGCTTTGAAGGAAGTTTGAAGCCCTCTTCATCACTCTCCTTTGTCGTGTTATATCTTCATCAACTAAGGTTGGATATCTTGTGATTATTATCATCATTTTCCATCATTTTCTATCATATTATTGCAGATCTATCTATCTATGGTCTTGCGACGTCTCCTATTTATACAACCATTCATATACTAGCACTAGTTAGTAGATCCCTTTGTGTTGTTCCTTAGTATTACTTGTTGTTTCTTTTATGTTTTGATTTTTGTGGCTCCTTGTTTCTATGCTCTGCATCATACCATGACTACACAAGCCATTTTGTATCATGTCTGTAGCATTGCCTCGATTTTCCTTATGTGGGGGCAGCCCCTTGGTGCAATGTAGTTCTTTGGAAACACATATCTTATGGGCATGTGCTTCCAGAAAGATCTCGTGCCTGCTTGTGATTTGTTCTTCCTAAAAGCAATTGCTCCATGATAGGAGTTAGCGATCACTTTAAGGTGGGGACATACATCATGCTATGCTCTCTTTTGGTTATATATAATTGCTTGTTGGTAGGGAACTCACCTAGTGATTTGGTAGTCCTCACTAGAATATGATGCTTCCTCTTTGGTGCATGAGCCACCTAGTGCAACATAGTTGGCTAGCCCGTGCGCTTCATGTGACTTAGCGTGGTCACCTAGTAATTTGACGATCTTTACTAGTGTGTGAACCACAGTGACACTTCTCTTCACATGACCCCTAGCGACAGAGAAAGCTAGTATTAGAGTCACGTGCCTTATGTGTTTGTTCTATGTGTATTCTTATGTTTGCTTCTTTTATGCATTATGTCTCTAGCTTATGTTTTAACTTATGCTTTCACATGTATTCATCGTGCTTTCCATGTGTTCTCTATATGCATGCATTATGTCTTATGTGTATTCATTGTGTCTTATGTGTATGCTTTGTGTCTTATGTATATGCTTCATGTTTGGCATGTATTACCTTTATGTATTGCGTGTCTTCCACATGTATTCTTATGTATGCTTTTAGTACTCCATGTATGTGTGAGTTAATGTTGCAATGTCTTGTGTGTTTCCTCTTTGCTTATGTGTTTGCAGCCTTAGGATCCTTAGGGGCTACTTGTAGTTCACAACTTAGCAGAATTCTTTGGTCTTCTATGTTCATGTGTTTTGTCCATCCCTTTAGTATTCAAGTTCGAATGTAAGTTTATACCCACACTAAAGTGGGGGCTAAATGTAGCATTGTAAAATGTGTACACTAGAATTTTACACCTAGTTTAGCTCCTACGTTGGACCTATTTTGTTGACTTTGTTAATTAGGACCTATTTTAATGCATTTTTTATTTCTAAATGATGAATATTTTGATCATGACAAATAAACCCAGCATAATCATATTAGAACTGGACTAAGCCTGCATTAAAAGACACTTTTTAGAGTCTATGGGCCAAAGCTCTAGGGTGCCCAAGTGCTCCCACTTGGGTACTTTGGTCCCACTTTGTGGTGTCAGCTTAGGACACTCCTTTAGTTAGTATTTTTCAGCCTAAAGTTATTTTATTTGTCATAAGTGAGTGGGAGTGCATATTTAAGTGTGTGTTTTAGTTCATTTTACACCTAACTAGATGAATGCTAAATTGCCCTCATATGATGTTCTATGCTACAGGATTCTTCATGTTTGGATTGTCATCTTCTTGTGAATGCTATTGAAGTTGTTTGAAGACTTTGAAGGAAGTTTGAAGCCCTCTTCATCACTCTCCTTTGTTGGTGTTAGATCTTCATCAACTAAGGTTGGATATCTTGTGGTTATTATCATCATTTCCATAATTATCTATCATATTATTATAGATTTGGCCTCTACCCTCCTAGGGAACACACTCTTGGATCTTATAATTTGTTATAGTGGAGGTGGGATCACCAACATGAGGTTTGACTGAGGCAAACCCTTAAACACAACACAAACTTTTCCCTCTTTCCATGTGTGTAGGTGAGAAGAATAGGTTTCGAAGGTTGATTTCTAGGAAGAAGGCAGTGCAGACGGATACATATATGATAATACCTGAAGCTTTGCCTAACCCTAAAAGAGGACCAGGGTGCTCGAGTGCCCCTGTCCTAGGAACTTCTACTATATTTTCCAGGTTCTTAATAATTATCTCACCTCTACTATACTTGATCTCTGAGATTCATTTCCAGTAGTCTGTTATAGTTTGTTATTCATTATTTTGTGGTTTAATCATAGTCTTGGCTTGGTTATTTAGTTTTGGTTGAACTTGGTTAGTCCTTCTATATACAACAAAAGGGTAGAACCCCTGTAGTTTGGCTCTCATTCTTAGGTATAATCCATGCTCAGTTTGTGCCCCAATGTAATGTAGAAGAGGGATGAACTAGTTTAACTCTTTAGGCTAGAGATCCCTTTTCTACATCACAAGTTGAACCACATCTTTCTTTCCATCCTTCTTTGGCTACAATATTATGGAAGAAGGCTTAAATTCTCTAAAGATAACACTTTTTCCATACAAAACTTTCTTAGCCACAGGATCCCAAAGCTTGTACCCTTTCACACCAACACCACAATTAATGAAGATACATTTTACAACCTTGTTCTCTAGCTTTCACTACTTCTCCCTAGGCACATGTGCATATGCCTTGCAACCAAAGATTCAAATATGTCTCAATGGGGGCTTTTTTCCTGACCACACTTCCATAGATGTATTATCGACAAGAGCTAATGTAGGACACCTGTTAACTAGGTAACAAGTTGTGGCAACTGCTTATGCCTAAAACTTTTGTTCTAGGTCAAGTCCACTCAACATACTCCTAAGTCTCTCCATCAATATTTTGTCATTCTTTCTGTAACTCCATTCTGTCAAGGGGTATATAGAGTTGTCTTATGTGTTTCTATTCTAAGATCTCTTTACATAATCTATTGAAATGTGATGAACAAAAATCAATTCCATTATTAGTCCTCAAACACTTAATATTTTTACCAATCTGATTTTCCACAAGAGCCTTAAACTCTTTAAACTAACTAAAGACTTCATATTTATTCTAAGGAAATATACCCATGTCCTTCTACTATAGCCATCAATGAAAGATACATAAGAAACAAAATTTGAAATTGAAAGAACACTTATAGGACCAAAAACATCATAATGTATCATGTCCAACACCCTAGATGATTTATGAGAACTAGAGTAAAATTGAACATGATTTTGTTTTCCATATATGCAATGTTCACAAAAATTAAACTCAAGGTTACAATCATTCAACCCCTCAACAAGATTCTTATTTTCTAAAGTTTGTAGACCTTTCTAACCTATATGACCTATCTGCTAGTGCATAAAATTGTTTTCTCTATTGGAAGTTTTATCTCCAAAGAATGAGCACCCTTAGGTACCTAGAAAGCATTACCATCAAAAGTAGATGCAACACACCTTTTTGCTGCTAGTTCTAATGGTGAAGGTAAAGATTTTGTAGATCTCTTCACTGTAGGAACAAAATAACTATTGCACTAAACCGTGTATGCATCCAACTAAAATAGGTTTCCAATCTTGACACCCTTAGTAAGCACCATAGCTCCTCTAACCATCTTACACCCTCCACTTGAGAAACAAACATGTACATCCGCATCATTTAGTTTACTTAAAGAAAGTAGGTTCCATGCCAAACCAAGGATATGTAGTACACCATTGATCCCCTTCACTCATTCATCAGGGAATCAAATCACGGCTCTTCCATGGTCAACATTCTTCAGATGAGAATCATCTCCAAGGGACACCTTCCCACCATCATATTCTTCATATTTTGTAAACTAACCTCAATTTGAGGTCACGTGGAAAGAGCACCAAATTCTATCAACCACACACGTTCTGATTCATGAGTATCTAAGGCAGCAATGAAAGCATCAACCTCATCTTGGGAGAATCTCTTAGACTCGTCATTAGAGTCAAACTTTTTATTCTTCTTCTCCTCCTCCTTGCAATCTCTTCTAAGGTGTCTATCTTTACTGCAGTTCTGACATTTCACCTTGAACTTGATAGGATATTTGAATCTATACTTATCTTACCTTTTTTCCTTCTTTCCTTTTTCTCTGGATCTTCCACGAACCACTAGGGCCTCATTTCCAACTCAAAAGTCTTCCTTCTCATTTATTTATAAAGCAAAGATGTAACTAATTCATCCATCTTGAACTTGGTGGTAGTGCTCCTAATGGCCGTAACAAGGTGGTCCCATGAATCTAGCAAAGAAAACAACAAAGTCATACAATGATCCTCCTCTTCCATCTTCATTCCAATGGAGCTTAGCTGGGCAACTAGCATATTGAAGGCATTCAAATGATCAACTACGAATCCACCATATTCCATTCTAAGAGAGTACAACTTCTTTCTAAAAAATAACCTATTTACTAGGGATTTAGCCTCATAAATTTTTGTAAGATTTTTCCAAAGATTCACTGTAGAAGTCTCCACATGAAAAAAATTGAATCTACCAAATAGAGTCTCACAAGATCCTTCACCTTTCTATCCATTAAGTCCCAGTCTTCCTGTTTCATACCTGATGGTTTGGTACTAGATATTGTAGCACATAGATCTCTATCAATGAGCATATCCTCCATTTTGAGTTTCCACAACTCAAATTTTGTGCCTGAGAACTTCTCGATCTATAACTTTTGTGTGCTTGCCATCTCTTCTTGTAATGAGATCAAAACTTTCTCTACGTAAGCTTCCACTCAAACAAAGATTAGTACAAAAAACCCTCTAACGAACACCTAGAATATGAGGTAATTAGGCTTTGATACCAAATGAAAGGAAGCAAGGTACATGGAAACACTTCCTACACTAAACTTCTAAGGAGAGCATTGTGTAAATTTTAATCTTTTAAAGAATTATAGAAAGGAGAGACACACATAAACATAAAATAAACAATATACCATAACACGTGTACGTGGGGAAAAACCTTTCAGGAGAAAAACCCCACACTCCAAAGTATTTGAATGTATTATTCAATAAAAAACATGATTACAATACACTTATAGAGCAAGCCTTCACAGGAGTATCACTAACCAGAGATTTGGAGGAATTTTGATAGCATAACAATACCTAAAAAACTTGGCCTGAAACCTCCATCTCAAGGACCCAATAAATATGAGATACAATATATGAAACCATGAAATGCTAATTAGAAAACCATGATCTAAACCATCCAAAATAGTTTCACCAAAATCCTTAGTTGGAAATCCAACAACCAAACTCCAAGATGAGTCTACATGCTAAAAATAACATATTCCTTCCACCTGTCATAACCTTGTTATAATCCACTCACCAAATTGGGAATTTAATTTTGTCTTCATTATCTCCATCCAAAGATGCCTTATGATGTGTTGTTCAACAAGTGCAATTCCCCTTTACAACTCTTTTGTGTTGATGTTTTTACATTTCCATTGCAGGAGGCCCAACTTTTGGAGGACATAACTTTTGATCCAGGAGGTTGATTAGGACTATTTTTTTTAATTGTAGATCTCAAAGAGGTCCACATGACAGGCACTAGGAAATAAATGTTGAACAACTAATTTTTTTTTTATTTTGGCCAAAAACCAACTCTGTAGCCCAAAAATTGAGTTTTCCTATTTTCAACCTTAAAAACACAGTTTGTAATCTTAACATTAGGTGCCAATGGATACTGTTGTACCGAAGATTGAACTAATGGGTAGGGAAATTTATGTCAATAAGGAGACCAAAAATGACAATGTGGAGGCTAAAGTGGAGGAAGGGCCCAGTAATTTCCCTGGGCTCAATGCTAAGGGTTCTCAGTCTGTGAGTTTGGAGAACACGGTGAAGGAGTCGAGCAAGATGAAAAGAAAGGGCAAAATGACTACTAAAGATAAGAAGATTGATATTCTCTCCATGAGGATCACTGTGCTCGAGAGGAAATTCAAAACTCTGGCAAAGTTCTTGGCAAAAGTGATGCATAGATCTGCCACGACCCTTGTTGTCCTTCAGGATGCTAAGCTTACCACCCAGGGATTGAAGGATAAAGATCTCAAGGAGTACCGTGACCTCTACCAGTTTCTAGATGAGGATTGGGACCATATGTTTAATTAGTCATTAGGGCTTCAGTCGTTGCCTGTGGTTTTTGTTTGCCGTTGATCTATTGTTGGTCCGTTGTGTCTTTGTTTTGGGTCTCTTTTGGGTTGTTTTTGTTGGTTAGTCTGGTTTATCTTTTTGGTTCTTTATGGAAATTTGGTGCGCCTTTTTGGTTGATATGTAATGGGATCGGTACCCTTTTATGCCACTTATCTTATCAAAAACATTAGGTGCAAGGTTGAGACAACTTTCCTAATAATAATTAGGGAACTCAGAGCTCAATTGTTTAATAAAATTTGATATTGAGTCAAGGATTGCAAGGTACATACTAGGCATGTAAATTAACAGAGACATGGCTAACATGAAGTTGTGGTTAAACCAAAGTACATTGAAACTATTTTGCAAAGGTTTAGTATGCATGACAATAAACATAAATATTCCTTTATCCATAGGCACCAAGTTGAGTTTTGAATAGTGTCTTAAGTCTCAAGAGGCTTTGGAGGACATGTGCAATGTTCTATATGCTAGTGTGGTAGTAAGCCTAATGTATGTTATGGTTTACACGAGATTGGACATTTCCTAAATAATGGGAGTTATTAATGGGTTATGTTAAGACTAAAAACTACATGTCTACAATCCTAGAGTATGTTCTTACATTCTAACTTAGGGGATGTTGCCAAGAATTTAAAACAAGGGCTCATCAACAAATTGAGGATGGTTAAAGGCTAACTAATGAGAGTGGGTATGCTCTCTTGCACTTTGGGCTCAACTAGACCAAGGGGGGACATTCCTTGAGGCATGAAATACATCACAAATTAATGCACACAACCATACCCAAAGTACACTTGGCCCCCATAATTGTCACTAGGTCAAGACGACTGGTTGCACAAGCCTCTAATAAAGCTGATTATACATCTTGCATATGCACCCATAGATAGCACCATTTATATCCTCGTAAGATACATTCATTTGACATTCTTTACACAATGATAAGATGTAGACATGCATGACATGATTCTCAAAAGATTGAAATAGTTTTGGATTACTTCAGATTTGTCTCTGGTTATTACATAGAATCATGAGTAGCATGCATAAAACTAACCTAACCCTATTCCCACTTCTACAACTAACACAACAAGGGTTTGATTGAAAGAGAGTGTTTGATCCTTCACTAATATGGGCCGGTGCCTGCTCCATTGGGTAGCTGAGTAATAAGCAGCAAAGGGGAAGGAGATATATACAACACCCATCAAAAGAAGCATGAAATGTATTCATACACAAATCTAAGATATACAACATATAGTGGACATACTTAGTTATCCACAACATAACTACAATAACCCACATACAATACATGAATGACTAATATAAAATCTTTATATTGCATTAGACATTGTCACATGTACATCAAACCTAGATTACATTCATGCTAGTGAATATGGCAAGAGGAAACATAGAATTGAGATTCAACATTCCCCTGAATCATTACAAAATATTACGGAGACATACCACAACATGAAGATATACATTGAAACCCTTTCTTATGAACTGTTAGATGCATTCCCTCATTCATTACCCAGATGTTATGCTTTGCTTGATGCCCAAAAACTTCCTTAGGCAATTTCAAACCAAACAATTGGTTTAGAGACCAACCCTTTGTAAGAGAAGAAAACCAATATTTATACATGTTGATCATGTGCCCTAATCCATGGGTGGGAAAGTAAGAAGCACCGGGACTTCAAATTCACCCATTGCCATGAATGTAAGGGAAAAAGAAAATTGTGAATCTCATCAACCTCGAATTGAAGAATGCAAATGGAAATGTGCCCATGGGAGATGAGATGCACATGTTTGTGAAAATAGCCTTAGACATGTTGCAGGAGTCAAATCAGGCCATTAATTATGAATCCAAAAGTTGTTGGAGCATCCCATTACGAGTTGCAAATCTAATTGATAAGGAAGAAAAATTTATCACTCTAACAAATCGGGCTTCCATCATGTATCATTCTTCATAATTAGGAGTAGAAGACTCCTTGCAACTCTAACAAGAACATAGGAGAACCAAATGAGAGGGCCAAGCCATTGGGCTTTGGAAATCAAACCATCACCAAACACCCCTCAACTTTATTAAGAACAAGGACCTTTTTGAAATCTAAAGTCAAAAAAATAATGCACCGCTTTATCAAGCTTTGGCATTCAGACCTTTAGCAAATTGCTTTGCATTTTAGAAGAAGAATGAACACCATCTTGAAGTCTGAAGTCTAAAATACTTAGGCAACTATGAAGGATCAGAGATTGGAGTCAGGGCTACCACAAAACACAAGCTTGAAAGATAGAGTGAACCAAGAACTCCCAACACTACGATCCCAAAATACTTAGACAAATAGACAAGGAATCAAGGTAGAGTTCAGAGCTGGTAAGGATGGTATGCTAGCATGGGAAACTCCAAAACTCTAACCAAAGAACAAGGCTTAAGGGAAATGTAAGGAACCACCCACACTTAGAGATTTTTGGATTCTTGGATATTTTGACAAATGGGGGACCCACTCAGGATGCCTCAAGGTAAAAAAGAGGCACAAACATGGGATTTTTAGGGAAATTTAGGACAAAAAATATGTGCCTTAACAATGGCTCTAGTTGGGGACATGTGCCAAACCTAGTACAATGAGAACCAGTTATCTCTAGGAGCAAACCAAAAAAACAAAAAGAGGAGGGGAGGCTAAGGAAAGCACAAGTCAATTTGTAAAAGGAAAAACACAAAAATTATAAACATGAACACTTGCAACCAATGCCATGGAAGCATAAGGGAAATGTGTATGGATGTAAATAAAATTTAGAATGCTTGCAGGTTAGACCTTGTAAAGAAGATCCATAACATAAGGCCGTGGAGAAGCTACTGCTAATATCTTACCTCTATCAAAAATAATCTTGAAGAAGGAACCTGGTACCCTAAGGCTAGATTTGTATCCATCTCCAAGAAACAACAAAAGAGGCCCCTTCCAAGCATGCACATGAAAACTATAATTTTTATGTCATCATGTTGGAAGAGTAAGTGACTCCCATCAAGACATGGCAACTGCAAGATATACAAATCACCATCATGTTGGCCCACAGAACAAATTTCTTCCTCGAGCTTCTTGACAACATGATGTATATCCAAAACCAGACATAAATCAAAATGAACAAAAATATCCTCTTGAACACCAAGCTGAAGTGGATTTGACACAATTGTAACTTCAAGATGGGCAATGCCATGTGATGGATCATATTCATCTTGCATCCCATCTATCCCTTAAAAATGCTGACATATTCCTCCATTATTGAATCAAAAGTTTGATTCAAATCCAACTCAACCCCACCAACATATAATTCAAAAATTTGAGACATTTTAGATGAAGACTCACAATCTTCAAATTGCCTCACTATTTTACATCCTTCACTACAACAACACTACTTCCAAGAAAATTATCAATGATTTGTTCTTCTTCACACTTCGACAAGCAAGCAATCTAATCTCTCTGAGAACACATAACACTACAATCAACATGCTCAACTAATGAGCCCAGAAAGGTGTCCTCAATGCAGTACACATCAGCAGAAGATAACTACCCCAAACCTAGTTCTAAAAATCCATCAAGATTTAAGGCTTCATGACCTAGAACAACAATATGATCATGCACATCTTAACATTATTCTTTCTCATTTACAACAAGGAAGGTGTGGGCATCATCCTCAATAAAGCAAGGAAACACATCTAGATAATAACAAAAATCTTGTATTTCAACTTCCTTACTTACCTCAATAACATCAAGACCATTGTCAAGAGGGACAAAGAAAGGGAGTTCATACAATAAATAATCATCACTTTCGTGATCATGAATAGACCTATCTAAGCATAAATCAGTGCAAACACTAGCTTCATCATTTTCATTACTATCATACTTGGTGTTGCACTGTCATCAATTTCAATCCTCCTAACCACATTGTCAAACCGATCCAATGTTGCATCAATACCATCATCCGTATGATCTAATCCACAAACCTAAACCATAAGATCCACCAAGAATATCCCCTTTCACATTGGGAGGTGGAACAACATCATCAAGTGTTGATTGAGCAACACACATCCACTAAAATGCCTCCTTTATACTTCTTTCTTATATTCAAGGGGGAGTTGACCTGCACCAGGGTAGAAGGTCTTACAATACAAGACTATGCACACAATTTCCTTGGGTCTACATTCATCTGGGAGGTTAATGTTTGCAGTGACAAACCTATTATGAAAGTGCAAGACTGATTTACCATCTTGTCTCCTAAGGGCCTTTAAATGTTGGGCAAGGGAGTCATGGTCATAGACATATGCATCCAACTCATTGAAATCAACAATAAAATCATCTTGTTCATCATTAAACACTACTGTTGTAACCTCTTGTATACTTGTAGATGCATATTGACAATGGGACTGCTTGGTGCCTAAATCAAGCATGTTTATGTGGCTCACCAAGTCTCTAATTTCTTATTCAATAGGTCATAAACATGCACAATTGGTGTATCATTTTGCAATTTGGATGCATAATATTTTTCTTCACACAAATGTGGTGTTGCTATAATAATCAGGATCATCCTCATGAGCATAGCTACAAAGGCTTGTGATATAATATGAGTCAAATGAATGCTTCGATTTTGACTCCTCTCTAAATCAATGATCCATGATTATAAAACATGCATCATGCTGAAACAAGACTGTATACCTTTTCCAAAATATCTCTTGCACAACAAATCTTACCTGAAGAATGAAATAAGAAATAAATTTAAGTATCTTTAACCTGTTGTTGCTCCAGATGAATGAAACATGTTTCACCACTAGTAAGGATCAACAATAGTAGAAATATTGAATAATGTTGTAGAGTCACCACCTCACTGAATGAGGAAATCCTTAGAGCAAACTGAACTACCAAGGTTGAAAAACTTTCTAGGTCCAATTAATAGTAGAGTCTTTAAATTCTTCAAACCCTTAGCTTCTCTCAGGCAATGACACCAATATGTTAGTGTAAGTTTCTAGCTAAGAAAACTTAGCCAACAAACTGCACAACTGTAAACAAGTGTTACAGGGGTTTGAAAATGTTCCAGCTACCTACAACCTGACAACAACTAAAGTAACTTTATCCCTGGCAATGGATAAAGTAACTTTATCCCCGATAATGATACTAATCTTTCAAGATGAAAAACTATAGGTCCACAATCCTAGAGCATGTTCTTACCTTCTAGGCTAGGGGATGTCATCAAGAAGGTAAAACAGGAGCTCATCAATAAATTGAGGATAGTTAAAGGTCAACTAGTGAGAGTGGGTATGCTCTCCTTCACTTCGGGCTCAGCTAGATCAAGGAGGGATATTTGTTGAGGCATGAAATGGATCACAAATAAATGCACACAACCATACCCAAAGTACACTTAACTTGCATAGCTGTCACTAGGGCAAGACGACTAGCTGCACAAGCCTCTAATAAAAATGATTATACATATTGCACATGTACCCATAGATAGCACCATTTATATCCCCATAAGATACATTCATTTGACATTCTTTACACAGTGGCAAGATGCAGACATGTGCGACATGATTCACAAAATATTGAAACAATTTTGGGTTACTTCATATTTATCTCTGGTTATTACACGGAATCATGAGCAACATGTAGAAAACTAACCTAACCCTATTCCTACTCCTACAACTAACAGGACGAGGTTTTGATTGAAAGAGAGTGTTTGATCCTTCACCAATATGGACTGGTGCCACTAGTAGAATTTGGCAAATAAATGACTACTTGACTAAAACTTTTAGTCACGAAACTAAAAATGACTAAATTCTACCAATTTTTTGTAACACAACTATAAATGACTAATTTGATCGTCAGGTAAAAAACACAATTAAATAATTAGTCACACAAATAAAAATGACTAAATAATTAGTCACACAAATAAAAATTAGACAATATGATATTAAAGTGGGTAATTAAAAAAATATTTCAAATTGGGAAATTATTGGTGGGAATGGGTTGTATTGCGTGTAGGGTTAATAGTGAATTGGGAAATTGTTGGCGGGAGTAAGGAGTACAGTAGAGTGTAGAATTCAATAGAGGTAATTTGATGGGGAGTGGGGAGTACAATTGGCATTATTTGTGCAATGCACCTCTACAAACAAAAGGATGGTTTGTTAATTATTAATGGAGCCAGAGTGATGGGTTGCAGAATTAGTCTCTTTTATGTTACTTTTTATACTCCAAAAACTTCTTTCATGGCATCCTTTAAGACATTTATCCATGTTTGCACTATGATATGTTGACCTTCTTTATACTTCTAAGACATGAACTTATAGTATTAATGTGGAATGTGATGATCATATTATCTAATGAATGAATTAGATATAGATATGTATAAAATTATAAATAAGATGTTTTTATGGTTAGTCATGGAGAATGCTTGTGGTATATGCTTTTGGAAACTAATTCTATATGCAGAATTGGATGTGTCATGATGAGATCGAGCATTTGTAGTAGGTTGCAGACAAAGGAGTTAATAGAAGTATGAGTTTCAATGCTAAGAATGTAGAGACAACTGAAGACAATTATGGAGCATCATGGATAGTAATAAATTAAGGAGTGGATTTGTTTCAAATATGGTTATGAATGTTGTTCATGCATTAGACTTCTAATTTGATTTGAATTCTTCTTCTTATAGTCAGTTAGAATAAGAACGTGATCTTGACTCCACGACCTAGTAACTAGGTGCATTAAATGATCAGAGTCAGTTAATTAATAAATAAGGCTCTCTCTCCATTTTGTATAGTAAGGGGGAAGATGAGATATATAAGGTAGGAGAGTCAAGTTGTTAGTAGTTTAGTTCGATTCAGTTATCATTCCATTTTCTATGTGTAAAGACTCAAGCATGTTACACTTATGGAATACAATCTGGATATGACATAAAAGAGATTTCATTGTTTAACACTTTGATATGAGTTGAATGTGTATGGAATAGGTTAAGCTTTGATATGTGTTACAAAGATACGTAGAATCTAGATTAGATTTGCTTTCAGTTAAGGAAGACAGTCTCTTGAGCTGGCCACTCAAGGTACTGATTCTCTCCTTGTTTATTTCATTTCAATTAATGTTGCTTTATTAGTTTTATGTTAAAACGTAATTTGAATTCAAGTTGGTATTATGTTTTGATCAAATAGATATAGTTCATGAACAATTGCATATTAGTGTCTTCACAAATCCTACGGAGGTCAGCAGTTAGTCATTTCATTCTTGACAATTCAATTAAGTTAATTCTACAAGTTTTCTTGTTGTAATAGTTATCTACAGACCTTACTGTAGGTACCCGTAGCAACTAAGATTTATAGTTGTTTTCATTTTTTTATAATTCTGTCAATTCTAGCAAGATAGATTTGTTTGTTTAAAGTTAAGATAGAACAGATGGGAACCATATGAGCCTTGAAGGCATATACTTTGAAAGTACCATCATAAGCTTATGCTCCTTGATCGATAATTCAATGTAGGAATGCATAGTGATAGAGTGGACTGTTCAGATAGGTTTTCCCCTGAATTAGTTAAGTCTACAACAAATTAGTTTTCCTCTACATTTTTGGCACTGTTGCTAGGAATGGTGCTAACTTCTTAGGCATATTTTTGGTTTTTCTTTACATGTTTTCATAGTTTAATTATTTTCATGTTTTCTAGCATTAGAACAAATCAAAACACCTTTTAGAAAACACCAGGCATTCTATTAACATTGTGCAGGGTCCCTGAAACATAAAAGCTCAATATACTATACGTGGAGGCAGAGAGACGTTTGAGGAAGGTTCCTCCCATCAACTTCTCAAAACATCGAGGCTACAACTGATTTTAACTACACAATAGGAAGTGCTGAAGGAGAGTCTCCTTTTACATCTTAATCAACATCCCCTACATCTCCATCAGCTTCCTCTATTTCCATAGAGGGAACTTTCAGAACAATGGTAGAAGAAGTAGAGGATCCTCCAGGACAAGCTACATTTGAATTCCCTATACCAGACCTAGCACGAGAAGCTACCTTGAAAAATATACCACCATCTGCTTTGCCTATTTTCTATGGTTTGGTTACTGAAGATCCTGACATTTTCCTGTTTGAGTTTGACGTTCTGTGTAAGAGTTATGATTATACCACTAATCCTTACAAACTCAAACTATTCCCTGCTACCCTAAAAGATGCTGCTTTAAGGTGGTTTATGGGACTTGGGAAAGATGCCATCCCAGATTGGGATACCATGAAGACAAAGTTCCTGACAAAATACAAAGACTACTGTAGAGGACATGATAGGAGAAGAGATGTCATCTTTAGGATGTCACAAAAGGAGGAGGAGCCATTAGAAGACTATGTGGAAAGATTCCAATTTGCCTTAAAGAAAAACCCTCAGAATAAATTGTCCGAAGAATCATTGAAGCTGGTCTTTTTAAGAGGGCTCAATGATGATTACATGGATGCCCTAAATCTCATTAGAACAGGGGATAGCTCCCAATTACCCTTTGAAGATATTTGTACAACTTGCAGGAACTACTCCAGGACTTTTTCCAGAAACCTAGAGGAGAAAGAATAGCTATTACAGGCAAGTTAGTTAATGGAGTGTCTCAAGTGGAAATTAGTAACCTGCTGACCAATATGAAAGAAGATATCATTAGCCATATGACTACACAGTTGGACATCCTCCACATTAAAAAGAAACAAGAAGAGGTAGATGCAATGCTCACTGAATACTGTCCAAGCTGTAGACAAAGGAAGGCCAATTGTAAATGCAAAAGGGTAGCCAGTATCCAACAGGAGAAGATTAAAAGGCCAGAACTTCAACCATTCGAAGGTGACGATGGACAACTATTATTTATTGCTCAAAGAAGACTGTGGCAGCAAAGGAAAGGTATGCCCCATGATCCACTTAATTATAATTCATCTTTTCCTACTGCCAATCAAAATTTTTCTGCTTGGAATAACCAACCTTGGCCTGCTAATCCAAATACTTGGCAAAGCCCACCAGAGTCTACTCCATAGAAAGGGTGGAACCAACAACAACAATGGCCTCAACAGACTTTCCAAGGCCCTACCTATAATCCCCAGTGGCCTACTCAACAATAGCAATGACAACCTCAATGGAACAAGGGCCAACCATGGTAGCCAAACTCCCAATATCAACAACCCTTGCTTCCACCTCAGCCATAGCCACAACAACATGCCATCATGCCTCCACCAGCACCTCCAAATCACCCTCCTAGACCTTCCCCAATTCCTGCCCAACCTGTACCTATCCCTAACCACAAGCCTGTTCAAAATGCTTATACTAATGAAGTGATGCAGTACCCCACCTATGGAGTTGAGGTAAGTAATGTTCACCTCAGATTAGAGAAACACCTTGCAGGTCCTTCATCTCCCCAAATCATAGAGTTAGAGGATTGAGAACCCATGGAGGAAGCCTTAGATGAATCACCCTTGGAACTTGAACCAATTCAGCAACCTCAACCTATATCAAACCCTAAGCCTCCTTTCCCTGAGTGCTTGGATATCCAAAAACAGCCAGAACAACCCACCAATGACCTTATAGGACAGTTGCAAGATATAAATATAAAGATACCCTTGATTCAGAACATCAAAGAAATTCCTATCTACACTAAGACAATCAGGGATCTCTGTATCAAGAAACTAGGAAGAAAAAGAGTTGACCCAAAAATAGTCCATGTCTTAGGTAAACTTGTAGACATCATGATGGGAAATATCACTGTTCCTAAGTCTACTGATCTAGGAAGTCTAATGGTCAATGCCAAGATCAATGGAGCCCTAATCAAGAATACCGTTATAGACTTGGGTGCAACAATCAATGTCATGACTAAGGACACAATGCAAATGTTGCAATTAACCAATCTTAGACCTACTCAGACTGTTCTACAATTGGCTGATAGGTCAATAGTAAAAATTGAAGGTATCATTGAAGACTTAGTCATTGCATTAGATTCCTGGGAATATCCTACTGACTTCATTGTATTGCAACCTAAAGTAAATCTTGCTAGTTACCCTCTTATACTAGGCAGACCATGGCTTGCTACAGCTGATGCATTTATAGGTTGCCGGTCAGGAAACATGATTATATCTAATGGAACCATTACCAAGAAATTGGTGTTGTATCAACCAGCCCAACTGTACCATGAACTGGAGCAAACTATTTGGCCTACTCTAGAAGAAAAGGATAGTTATTCTTTGCAAACCCTAATGACCATTGAACGTAGTCTTTTGTTGGATATCCAAGATGAAGAGGAGTTACTGGCACACATTCTCTAAAATGATTGTAGGAGGCACCCACATCAGTAAGACTGCCTGTCCTGTCTGCAGGATCCGCTGAGCAGTATAATACCTAGTAGCTCCACCAAAGAAATTTCTCAATTGTTTCATGCCTTACTACCCCAGCAACATCTACCAATCTTTCCTAGCCTTGATGTGTCTTCCATTCAACCAATGACTAAACCATTAGAGATACATCCTGGAAAGATGTTGACTATCAATAATGCCTTGACTAAAGAATAGGAGCAATCCCTTCAAAATGTCCTACAATCCAATTCAATAGCTTTTGCATGGGATTATAGTGATATGAAAGGCATTGACCCAAATCTATGCATGCACAAGATCTATATTGATGCTGATTTTCAACCTATTAGACAACAACAAAGACGTATGAACCTTGCTCTAAGGGACATAGTCAAGGTTGAACTTCAAAAACTTCTGGATGCAATTTTTATTTACCCCATTTTAGACAGTGAATGGGTTTCACCATTGGTGATAGTTCCTAAAAAGGGTGGCAAGTGGAGAGTTTGTGTTGACTACAGAGAACTCAACACTGCTACCAGAAAAGATCACTTTCCATTGCCCTTTATTGACCAAGTCCTAGATTCTTTGGCAGGAAAGAAGTACTTCTCATTTCATTATGTCTTTAGCGGATATAATCAGATAAAGATTTCTCTAGAGGATCAGGATAAAACCACCTTTACCTGCCCCTGGGGGACCTATGCATACTTTGTTTTTCCATTTGGACTGTGCAATGCTCCAGCTACTTTTCAACGAGCAGTCCTTAGTATTTTTTCTAATCTTTCTCATGATAGCATGGAGATTTATATGGATGACTTCACCACATATGGTGAAACATTTGATGAGGCTTTGCAGAATCTTGAAAAAGTTTTGAAAAGATGCACAGAACACAATTTGTCCTTAAGTAATGAAAAGTGTTTTATGATGATGACTGAAGGAGTGGCGTTGGGACATTTCATTTCATCTACAGGTATCTAGGTCGACCCAAATAAGATAGAAATAATCTCCACATTGCCTATTCCATAAAAAATGAAGGATGTTAGAAGTTTCCTTGGGCATGCAGGTTATTATAGAAGGTTTATTCAAGATTTTAGCAAAATTGCTGCTCCCTTGTTTGCACTTCTATCTAAGGATATTGAATTTGCTTAGACACCTGAATGTCAACATTCTTTTGAAAAATTGAAAGCAGCTCTAACACAAGCCCCAGTCTTGAGAGGTCCAAATTGGAAATTGCCCTTTCATATTCACACCGATGCCTTAGACTTTGCCATTGGGGCAGTGTTAGGCCAGCAAGAAGGCAACAAGGAATATGCAATTTATTACATCAGTAAAAACTTGCAAGGGGCTGAGCTAAACTACACAGTGACAGAGAAAGAAATGTTGGCAGTTGTTTATGCCATCAACAAGTTCAGACACTACATAATCGGTTATAAAGTATTCATTCATACTGATCACACAACCATCAGATATCTGATGAACAAACCAATAGTGGGTGGCAGGCTGGTCAGATGGTTATTATTATTTCAAGAATTTGATATCACAATTGTTGACAAGCCCAGTAAGGCTAATGTAGTTGCTGAGTTTTTATCTAGAAATCCCACTCAATCCTTAGATGGTGTGGTTGATGATTCCTTTCCTAATGAGCATCTATTTTCTCTCACTATCCACACACCATGGTATGTAGACATAGCAAATTACTTGGTTATAGGGCAGATTCCAGGATATTTTTCACTAAGAGAATGGAGACAACTTGTTCACAAATGCTTTCCCTACTCCTGGATTTCAGGTTTTCTCTTCTATACTGGACCTGAAAACATCATGAGAAGATGCATCATAGAAGATGAAGTGTTTGATATGATGAACCATGTGGAGGACACTTTGCAGCAAAAATAACAACCTTCAAAATTTTGACAATAGGGTATTATTGGCCAACACTTCACAAGGATTCTATCAAATATACGAGAGCCTGTGATAGGTGTCAAAGAATGGGCAGACCAACTAAAAGTGATGAAATGCCATTGCAACCACAAATTTCATTATCTCCTTTTGACAAGTAGGGACTGGATTTTGTTGGTCCTATTTCTCCAACCTCCAACAATAAGGAGTATATTTTGGTATGTACTGATTACCTTACAAAATGGGTTGAGGTCAAAGCATTACAGTTTGCAAGAGATGGTAATGTAGCTAAATTCTTATATGAAGACATTTTCACCAGATATGGTGTGCCAAGGGAAATAGTAATAGACCAAGGTCCTCAGTTTACCTCAGATCTAATTACAAAGCTAGTAGAGGAATATCAAATAAGGCATAAAAGTCTACCCCTTATCATCCTCAAGCCAATGGACAAGTTGTAGTAACGAACCGAGAATTGGAAAAAATCCCGACCAAGATAGTACAACTCCATAGGTGAGATTGGGTTACTAGGTTGCCAAAGGCTGTTTGGGTGTATAGAAACACTTGAAAACCACTACAGGGTTTACCCCATATGAATTGCTTTATGGGAAAATAGTAGTCCTCCCAATTGAATTTGAACATAAAACACTAAGGATAGTTGTTGAGCTTGGGATGGATTTGACAGTAGCACAACAAGATAGGATTCAACATCTTAATGCTCTGGATGAAATTAGGCTTGAGGCACTGCACCATACTGAAGTTATCCAGAAACAGAGGGTCAAATGGCATGACAGTCATATCAAGAACAAAGAATTTACAGCTGGTGATTGGGCACTTTTATATGACTCCAGGTATAAAGACTTCAAGGGTAAGCTCCAATCCAGGTGGCTTGGACCTTATGAAATCATGTAATTTTTCCCAAATGGAGCCGTTCAGTTGCAAACTATAGATGGGGTCCGATTTTCACTCTTGGTCAATGGACATTGGCTAAAGTTGTATAAGAGGCCATTGCAGAAGGAAGACTTCATTGTTTCCTTAGCTACTACATATGGTGCCTCTGGTACTCTTGATGAGAATACTATGACACTAGTTGATGCAGCGTCAGAGGATGACTCACATGGCTTGACTAGTGATGTAGAGGTTGAGTTGGACTAATCAACCCTTGTAGCTGAGGCATAATCTCTTTTGCTTTCCAAACACATGCACACACAACACCTTTACCATGATGTTTCCAACATTCAGCTGGGACCTGTTTACATCTTTCAGCTAGGACCTATTTACAAATTTTAGTTGGGACCTGTTTACATCTTTCAGTTGGGACCTGTTTATATCTTTTAGCTGGGACCTATTTACAAATTTCAGCTGGGACCTGTTACTTCTACACTTGTTCTAATCACCATCAAAATCTGCACTTTGGAACAATGCTGCAAGCACCTGTAGCAACTGTAGATGTATTCCATGTAATGCCCTACACATCCACTCAATCCGGACACTACACCTTGCTTCATCACTGTGCCTGCACCTCATGTGCCGAAATTCAAGCAATTCCATCACATCACACATGTTGACGTGCCACCTCACCATTCAACTGCATGCATGACCTTGTAGTTCCAGTGGATTAATTACATTATACACAATATCTCCTTTCGAGGTGTGCTCCCACATTTCTTTCTGAGGCATTGTTCCTGAGGTAACTTTTCATGATTGCCATTAAATTTCATTATATGCATTTATCATTATCCTTATTTACTTTATGCATGTGATAATATTTCATACCATTACAATTAATAATTATAACTTCCTACCATTTCCTTTGCCACGTGAGTGAGGTCACTTCACGTTTAGTTGGGGGGAAGGGTTGTCATTCTTGATTTTTTGACTAGTTTTCAAATGAGTTTTCATCCCTATGTACTATGTAAATAACCAGTGAGAGTTACCTTCCTAATGTCTTTGCTTTTGCTTAAGTCAAATCAAGTTAACCCCAAGCAGTAAGAGGAATTGCAGAGCAGTATAAGAATTGGGGTTAAGTCTAACAAGGTGGTAGAGTGGAATTATACAGAGGATTATAAACATGGGAGGTGACTTAGTAAGGAGAGAGCCATCTGTGCACAAAGAGATTCTTGAAGATGTGGTAGTTTTACTGCTCTTCACTAGAGTAGGATGGCTCGAGTACTTCTTAAAATTGACAGAGTATGACAATGATATGGCTACAGAATTTGCAGTTACATTGCAAAGTGATGAAGTAGTAGTGAAATGGTTAATGGTTGATGCTTCTGAGATAGCTATAGCCCAAGTGACTAGACTACCACGCACCAGGTCAGAATACCTAGCCCGAGTTGATACAGCTACTGCCAGAGAAGAATTCTGCGAGTGAGGCGAGCATTTAGACTCAACAGTTCAAGGTACAAAATGCTTATCTCTGCCATTTTTCTGGGGCAAATGTGCTACCTACATTATCAGGTATTTCACTTGTGATGGGAGGTATAATATGTTGTACACTGCACATTCTAAATTATTGAACCATCTTCATCATGAGAAATTGGTGAATGTTCCGAACTACCTCTATAACCTCTTAAAGAGAATGGATTCAGAATACCACAGAAAGCCAGCAGACACTTCAGTGTCTCATCATTGTCTAATTGCATTACTGGTTAAGAGGAGTTTGCAGATACAATACCCACAAATTGATTGGGAGGCCTTTAAGGATTGTGTTGATATTTCCACCTTGTTGGAGCAACCTCATGAGGAGGATGAGGAACCCCCATACAATGCTAAACCCGAAGACGAACCTGTTCATGAAGAACCGAAGGAGGAAAATGTCCCTGAAAATAGACCTAAAGAAATAGGGGAACCTTCATTCTCAAAGAAAAGATAAAAAGGAAAAAGAAGGAGAAAAATGTCAATAGAGGGGAAGCAAAGGAAAGACAGAAGAGGAAAGGTAAAAAGAAGATGAAAATGGCTATTGAACAAGAAACCACTACCCCAAGGAGATCAGGCAAATTGAGGAAATAGACAGCTGAAGAAAAGATTGAGGAACGGAGACAAGATTTTGAAGAAAAGGGAAATACTCATGTGAATGTTCCTATTGACATACTTGAAGATTATATCTCTGCAATTAAGGATAATATGAATGCTTCTTCAAAGAAGAAAAAGTATGTTCCTTCTTCTAACTCTAACTCAGAGGACCCATTTATTGCCCAAAAGATGAGAAAAGCAACCCCTGGTAGCCATGTTAAAGAAAATTTTAATGCTTTTGATAACAATAATAGTGGTACTGTAAATTTTGAGCAAAGGAATGAATTGTTAGAAGAAAGAGACCTCCAGAAAGAACTTCAGGAGGCATAGGACAGAATCAAAACCCTAGAGGATTAGGTAAAGAGGTATGAAGAGAAGGAGACAGAAAAAGAAAAGAGGATACAAGAATTAGAGGAGAGGATTCAGAAACAGAATCGAGGGTCTAAATTGGATTTTTTTAGCACAATTGGCTGTTAGCAATATCATCTCAGATGAGGAGAAGGAACCCCCTCCATCATTTCCTGAAGTAGGAACTCTAGCATGCCATACTACATTTTCATTGGGTTTTAAGTTGCTGAAAGTCACTAGTAGGTCAAAACGAGATACAGAGAATTGGGATAAAGAAAGGAAAAATTTTAATGAAATAATTGAGAATCAAAATCTTGAAATTAAGAAGTTAGAGGCAAAAATAGTAGATATAATTGATAGGGCCATGGAAATCATTGAATGCAGACCACCTTCAAGGGTTTATGCATTATTTTTAAAGGAGAAATTTCTTAGTTTTGAATTCAATAGATTTGTTAATGACCAACTAGCTATGCAGTCTAGACATAGTTTCTTTAGTTATTTTCAAAAGGTCAGTATAGAACAACAAGATCAACTATGTGAGTTCTATTTGCACAATTACCTATTAGAGGAAGATGCAGAGTGGAATTTGTCTATAAATGTTAGAGATTTGTAGCTGAGAGCAATAATATAATACCTAAATAATGAAAAGTTAAGAGGAGAATTGATGGATAGGTATGAAGAATATGAGAAGAAGGTATCACTACAATTCAGACAAGAGGCACTTAATCGTGAAGATATCCTCATAAAATGGTACATACTTCTCTCTCATAAGGGCCCAAGAAAAAGCATTATGGACCTAAGAATAAGGGATCACAGAAGGGTATAGAGAATGATGGGATCCATTTTACAAAGTTGTGTTAGATATGGGCAAAGCAGATGGAACAGTTTGACACCTACTCTTCAATGGAAAGAACCTCATTCCTTGCATAACTTTATGAACATGTCTGAAAGATTGCATAGGTACATTCAAATTTTAGAGAATCAAGGTGTGGCATGGTTACCACTTACCTACGATCCACCTCTACTCTTATATCCAATTCCACATTGGACAGGTGAAAAGGGAGAGGAATGTAGGATTGTAGAAGCTATCAAACTACAAAGGCTTTCATGCTACAATGGGTTCTATCTGAAGCAGGGTGAGGGTGTTAGGGTAGTTATGGATTTGAGGCAAATAGTTTTACATTATAATTCATTTCCCTAGGTATCTGTTTGAGTAATTTTTCTTGAGGGCAAGCAAAAGGTTAGTTGGGGGGAAATGATGGGCTGCATAATTAGTCTCTTTTATGCTACTTTTTATACTCCAAAAGCTTCTTTCATGGCATCCTTTAAGACATTTATCCATGTTTGCACTATGATATGTTGACCTTTATACTTCTAAGACCTGAACTTATAGTATTAATGTGGAATGTGATGATCATATTATCTAATGAATGAATTAGATATAGATATGTATAAAAGTATAAATAAGATGTTTTTATGGTTATTCATGGAGAATGCTTGTGGTATATGCTTTTGGAAACTAATTCTATATGCAAAATTGGACGTCTCACGATGAGATAGAGTATTTGTAGCAGGTTGCAGACAAAGGAGTTAATAGAAGTATGAGTTTCAATGCTAAGAATGCAGAGACAATTGAAGACAATTATGGAGCATCATGGATATTAATAAATTAAGGAGTGGATTTGTTTCAAATATGGTTATGGACGTTGTTCATTCATCAAACTTCTAATTTGATTTGAATTCTTCTTCTTATAGTCAGTTAGAATAAGAATGTGATCTTGACTCCACGACCAAGTATCTAGGCGCGGTAAATGATCAGAGTCAGTTAATTAATAAATAAGGCTCTCTCTCCATTTTGTATAGTAAGGGGGAAGATGAGATATATAAGGTAGGAGAGTCAAGTTGTTAGTAGTTCAGTTTGATTCATTTATCATTCTCTTTTCTATGAGCAAAGACTCAAGCATGTTACATTTATGGAATACAATCTAGATATGACAGAAAAGAGATTTCGTTGTTGAACACTTTGATATGAGTTGATTGTGTATGGAATAGGTTAAGCTTTGATATGTGTTACAAATATATGTAGAATCTAGATTAGATTTGCTTTCAGTTAAGGAAGACAGTCTCTTGAGCTAGCCACTCAAGGTACTGATTCTCTCCTTGTTTATTTCATTTCAGTTAATGTTGGTTTATTAGTTTTCTGTTAAAACATAATTTGAATTCAAGTTGGTATTATGTTTTGATCAAATAGATATAGTTCATAAACAATTGCATATTAGTGTCTTCACAAATCCTCCGAAGGTTAGCAGTTAGTCATTTCATTCTTGACAATTCAATTAAGTTAATTCTACAAGTTTCCCTGTTGTAATAGTTATCTACAGACCTTGCTGTAGGTACTCGTAGCAACTAGGATTTATAGCTATTTTCATTGTTTTATAATTCTGTCAATTCTAGCAAGATAGATTTGTTTGTTTAAATTTAAGATAGAATAGCTGGGAACCATATGAGCCTTGAAGGCATATACTTTGAAAGTACCATTATAAGCTTACGCTCCTTGGTCAATAATTCAATGTAGGAATGCATAGTGATAGAGTGGATTGTTCAGATAGGTTTTCTCCTAAATTAGGTAAGTCTACAACACATTAGTTTTCCTCTACACAAAGCTG
The DNA here is from genome assembly GCA_027924645.1 of Cunninghamia lanceolata. NCBI lineage: Eukaryota > Viridiplantae > Streptophyta > Pinopsida > Cupressales > Cupressaceae > Cunninghamia > Cunninghamia lanceolata. The sequence goes on along the minus strand of BSBN01001198.1, from coordinate 536,287 downwards.
ACCAGAGAGGGTTTGTGTGCTAATTTGATGGCATGAGGTATTTTGGGTTTTAGCATATAAGTATAGCAGTTACTTGCATGGGTGATAAAGCTTGTTTGGAGAGGACCTAGAGACTTCTAAAAAGGTGGGCAAGGAATTCAGAGTTTGTTGCAATGAATTTGAAGTCGGTGAGGCCCTTTGCAATGAAGTCAAATTTGGGGACACCCTCTACAATGAATTCAGAGGTAATTCGAAACCCTCATTACATTAAACACAAAATCTATAGCTTTCTGTTTGGCAACTGTATCTAGCTAGGAGAACAAAATTGGTGTATTATAAGAGATGAGTTACATAAATAGGAGGCTATCTTGTCATAAGATATTGACTACTATGTAACAATTTGTAGTTCTTGCGATTGTGAAAGAATTGGATGCTTTTATTCATTGTATAATCAATACAATGTAGTGACCATATCTTGAAGTTGTCGATTTCTGTTCCATGTTATCATGGATGGGTATGGTATTAATTTCTAATTTTGTAACCAATTCACTAACCTAATCCTTGAGGCTCCTTTTCACTAAGTTTTCATGGCATGGGTAGTGCAAGTACATCATAATCATTTTGTTGTTGGTTGGTGTAACTTACAGTAGTTACATAGGCAATTGAGTACCAAAACCATACATGCAATTCTAATTTTAGCGGATTGTTTTTTCATTAGTTTCCTCTACGCATTTTGGAGCTTATGGGAATTGAACTTGTAACATGCATCCAAATTTCAATTCCTTTGATCACTTTTCCATTAAACCATAGGCTCATGTCCCTAGCCTAGACCTCAATGCTTGGGTAACATTGTGTGCAAGCCTAATCTATTAATTGCATGGAATCCTAGAAGATGGTCTCATATGACATAGTTGAAAGTTATGCTAGTTCATCAAATCAATGTGGTCACCAAGCTATTTTAATTGATACTATATGTCCACACATGGGAGTAAATCAATTGTTAGAACAAGTCATCTTATCTCAACATGTTAATAATTTATGCTAGTAAGTAATGCTCAAAGTTACAACAAAGAATTCATTAGCCTGTTTGTTAGTGTTTGTGTATTCATTAACATTGACAAGATTGCCATATGTTTAAATGCTTGTGGTTCATCAATAGAACAAGCATAAATTCTGTGTTCCATTGCTAAAGTATTTCTTTACTTATCATCTAGACAAGGAAGGCCCTCAATAAAACATGGCTAAAAATAACATTTGTTTATTTCTAGTCATCACGGTCTTCTTTTATGCACATTGTAGATGACATATAAACTGAACATAAGTTTATGTGATCAACAAGATTTTTAGAATTACAACATGCTCCTATAAATGCAAACAAATAGTATACAAACACCCTAAAGTTTCCTTATCTTTGTGTATTACAATTTGACCATTATTGTTTTTTTAAACTGCAACGGATATTTTTTATATTAGAAATATAAATGGCGAGGTGCCAGTAATAGATAGTTTACAACATATACTTTTAATCTCTACCTCTTTCACATGGACAACAAAATGAGGGCATAGTAGTTGCTATGTTTCCTGCTAATTAGCCATTGATAGCTAAGAATCCTACAAGTAAAAAATACACAAAACTCACCACAAAGATTTATGTAGAGACAGAACATCTGATTCTATAGAGTGATGCCCAACTGTATTTCTTGAATTTGAATTGCTGCAGAGTGCTCTGTATCCTATAGAGTGCTCTAATTCTAATTCTGTAGAGTGCTCTGTATCCTAATTCTATGAAGTGCTCTAAATTTTGGGTAAGTGCTGAAGAGTGCTGAAGAGAATGAGTTTACATGTATTAGATCCTACGTAAGTTGAGTTTTTTAGATTTCTATTTTTTTCTTGAAATAGGAAACTAAATTAATACTGGAATGCAGAACATTATAGATGGATCAATGTCAAAGGTTGACTAGGGATCAATACCATGCATATGATGAGAGAGTCATCGATGAGAGGGACATGGACAAATATCCATGTCCATGTAATGGTTGTCTTGGTGGTGTTTAATGTGAAAAAGGAAGGGGAAGATGATGATGATTTTTAAGGGTTTATCATGATCCTCCTTTCACCACTAAACATTCAAGGACATTCAACCGAGTAGAGAACTCTACTACATATCTCCTATCACTTGGAACATAGGGGAAGATTGGAATTGTATGAATTTGTTTTTTAATTAAGTCTAATTATGCTCAAAACCCAAATTTCTTGAAATTGCAAACAAACGGACAAATTATAGAAAATGAATGCACATAGAGATATCAAATGACAAACAAATACATACCAGATCTCAAAGTTTAGTGTGTAGAAAAGTTAAGGACTAATGAGTAGGCGCCCTAGTCCAGTGCCTCAATTTTTGTCGGGATATGTGAATGTTGTCTGCAACACAGTTCTGCGGTTCTAAAGATTTCACTGTTGTGGGATCCGGAGGACTAATGAGCAGGCTCTCGAGTCTAGGTCCCTATTTTCTTCTTTGCTTTGCACTTCCAATAGTTTACACTGCTCTCCTGCAACTCCACTTCTTTCGCTTCTGAAAATTGTAACTTACAATCACATAAAAGTGGGTTGGGGGTTGTGGTGTTTAGAGGCTTACCTCAGTCAAGCCCCAGAGAGACATTCAAGTCTTCTAAACATCATTTTTAGATAAAGAGTGTGTATCCTTGTGGGATAGAGGCAAAAATCCAAATGATAAATGATAGAAAACATAGTTGATATTACCTTGTGGTGTAGATCTCATGGAAGGAAGATGCTCTTCATGCCATGAGGAGATGGATGCCAAATCTGCAAATACAAACACAATAACAACACAAAATACTGATCTACAACACAATGAATGCCTTGAATCAATTTCACATAAAGCCACAAGTTCACAATGTCCATCTCTAGTTTATAAATGAATCACTAATCATGCTTATATATGCAACTACAAACATTCCCACTAAGAATTTCGTAATTCAAACTTAGGATGTTAGCATAATAACAGTCACAAAATTGACACCCAAAAATAGGTCTTGACCTAAAATAGGGTAGTGGGCGCCCAAGTCCTCCCCCTATTTTAGGCAAGATTTATGTTAGGCACACCCCCTAGGTCCCATTTTCCATGAAATTTTAGGGTTTTCTCATCGGGGGTCACCATAATTATGTAAGATGACCTAAATACATTCTAAAGGACCTAGGAGCTAAACCTTAAGAGGGAAATTCCCCCAAGGGAACATTTTCTGACATAACATTTAACCCCCACTTTAATGTATGTATAAATGCAAGGCCAATACACGCATTAAAGTATGGTCAACAAGCACAACAAACACGCCAAGCAAGGAGAAGACACGACAATCACAATGAAGACAGTAACAGGAACACAAAACACGGAGAAGATAGTTACAGTCATGCAAAAAACAAAGAACACAACATTGAAGACACACAAAACACAGTGAATACATTGAATGTAGTGAACACAGTGGTTATTTTCTTTTTCTTTTTATCATATATAAAATGCAAATGCAAGTGCAAGGAAAGTAAACACACTACCCATAATGCAAGATGGACTCATTGCCACCAGTCTTTAAACTACATATGGGGTAACAGACATGCAAAAAAATCTTAGAGTGCAGGAGGGACTCATCGCCACCAGTCTTTAAGACTGCACTTGAGAACAAACACACCATACAAATCAAGCACACCATACAAATCCCAAAGCATAGGAGGGACTCATCACCACCGGTCTTTAGACTATGCTTGGGAAGAAACACGCCATACACACACACATGGAAGACATGAAGAAAACACAACAGATAAGTGATGGAAGAAACCTATTGCTAGGTTTATAGCCATCTCAGGCACATTACAAACACACACCAATGATTGGGCTTCACTACAACAATCACCGACGACACGCTTAAGGGTTAGGATAGTCTTAGATCTGCTCCCCACATGCTCAGAGGACTTTTTGAAAATGATAGGATTGTGCAATCTCCTCAAGAAGTACATCATCCCTACCTCACACAGAGGGCTTAAAATAAAAGGATATGCACGATATCCCACCTCTGCAGAGGGCTTAAGTGATTGCAGTAGATTTCAAGATTTACAAACACACTTTGCTAGTATCTAGATCAGACAGCTTACCTTATACATGTCCCCACCTTAGGGTGGTTGATATTATGTACCGATATCAAGCATGCTAAGGTAGGAAGAAAACATATAAGGGAACACGAGCTCTCACAAAGTCCATGCCCCCCGAAAGTGACATGTACTTTATGGTTGCCAAATGTTCCCACAAACGCACAATTTCCTACAAGAAAAGGTGTTAGCTTCCATATAATCATGATAAACAACAATGCATGTAATCATTCACATAGAGAGATGAGGTTATACTACATATTTAGAGACCGAGTATAACCATGGGGCTATACTGTAAAAATCTCAAAACTGAGTTTAACCAAGGCGAGACTCAAAGATAAACAAGGTGCATGGAGCAATAGTATTTTTATGGTTTGTAAGTGCGATAAGACAACATCAAGATATCACATGGAGTGAATCTACTAGCCAAGCATCAGATAATATATATTCTAACCCTATCGTCATGTATGAGCTTGGTCCATTTTTTGATTTCTCGCTGAAGGGACATTAGGTCCGTATTAGTATATTATGTTTTTTGTCATCCACCCGCTAGGTGGAACCACTAGAGGAAGGGAAACAATAAATTAAGAGAGGAGAAATAAGTGCCTTAGAGACAGTCATGCAAGAGGGTGTCCCCAAGTCACGAACCGCAATGCTATGTCCATAAGACACAACACACGACAATGAAAATAGAGGAGAAGCAATATAGAAGAATGATGAAACAAATAGAAGGTCACAATAGAGGTAGTCTCCTAGTATCCTTGACCTTACAAGAGTATCAAGGGTCATCCCAGGAGGCCTAAACAACACATAACACATCATGGGGAAAGCACAACATTGAGGGGAGGTCACATACACGAGCCGATCATGCTACCGCATAGGTGACCACCAGGGTTAGAAATACTTACCTATAAGGAAAACACTAGTCTAGAATTTGGAACTTGCGAGCATCTTGGAGAGATGCTCTATCAAGTTTTTTGCAAAGCTTGAGTGGTTCTTATGAGAGTCTTGTTTGTTGTCAGGAAGTCCATGTAATGCTTGTTTCTCAAATCCTTGTGTATGTAAGACCTTTTGTTGCTTGCGAGGAGGAGAACCACTATTATTTCCAACTGATGATAATTGTCATACTCTTTTCTAATTTTTAGCTAGCTTTCTTTGTTGAGTTCATCTACCATAGTGACAAGGACTATGTTGTACTATCTCAATCTTTTCTTTTGTTATAGTCTCTTGTTTCAGTTGTTCTATTTATCTTTCTGATGCATTTTGGTTATCTCCCAGTCCTTCTAAAGATAACAAAGGAGGAACCTTAGCATAAATGCCCTTTCCCCATGGACGAGGTGGGTTATCCAACTTTTCGTTATCCACTTCTATCATACCCACATTGTCATCATAATCCAAATAGCCATCTTCTACTTCTAATATATTCTGCTCCAACATGTTGCTATCAGTATTCTTAGGGAAAGGATTAGTAAAGATTTGTAAATTCTGATTTGGAGGAGCAACCGACTTATTTCCATTATCATTCACACCCGATACCTGTATAATAGCCGAATCGATGAGGTCTTGTATTTCATTTTTAAGATGCATGCATCATTCAATATCATGTCCTTATTGTCAATGATAGTGACAAAAAGCATTAGCATTGAAATAAGGTCCTTGTGTTCTACTAGGATCCAAAGGTTTAATCAGAGGAAGCTTCATGAGATTATTTCTCATAGCCTGATTCATGAGAGAATGATAGGACTCAAATATCGGAGTAAATTTTCTCTGCTAATACAATGCCATCTTCAGATTAGTGATAGCAGACACTTGAGAAAAGTTATTCGAATTTGGTCCATTAACCTTGATGAAACTCTTATTATTCCTCTTAAATTTATTTTGTGATGGTCCACCCATGGATTGACAAACTTGAGCCGATGAGTTTTGGTTTTCATATTGACTAGACGAAAGTTGATAATAACGAAGGGGAGTACATAAATGTTGAAAGGAGTTATACTTCATCAAGAGGATCTTATCACGTATATTAGGTTGTAGATTTGTAATAAACACCTTCTAAACATCCTCATCCTTCATCTGATATTGAATTTGTGCATAGAGAGCTTGATATCGACTAATAAACTCTGTTAACTTCTCTTTCGGACCTTGCTTGCAATGAACTAAATCAATCAAGGAGACTTGAGGTCCAATATTTGCTTGAAAATGTTGTAAAAATTGATCAACTAATTGCGAAAAAGAGTGTATTGAATTTGAAGGCAAAGAGCAAAACCATTCTAAAGAAGTGTCTTTGAGAGATCATGAGAAAAGTTTTGCTAACAAATCTTCTTCAAAGTAAAAATCACTACACATAGCCGTGAATGCTGCCACATGAGTATTAGGATCACCTTGTCCACCATATTTTTCAAAATGAGGGGTATCAAACCTCTCAGGCATAGGAGTTCTCAAGATTGCATAAGATAGGGGATTATGGGCATGATAATTTGGTATATTAGGTTGTGAAGAATTTGTCAAGTTTGTCACTTTTTGTTGTAAAGAAGTCATACCTTGCAAAAGTTGGTTTAAGATGGCATCATTGGGAGATGCAGTTTGCTACGAGGAATTAGATCCAAAGTGAGGAGGTGGTTGAGCCTGAGTAGTGATAAGCAGAGGCTATGAATAGTTCAATGGTGGTTGGACATAGTGATAGGTGGAAGGTGGTTGTGAATAGTTATATGTAAGAGGTAGCTGAGAATAAGTGGGATGGAGAGGTGGTTGAGAATGGTTATTCATAGAAGAGGTCCCCTTAGAAACCAAGTTTTGATAATTAAATCCCACAACTTTGTAATTTTGTGAATTAGTGCCATTAGATACTCCAATACCAGTGGTAGCATTGCTATAAGCATTTGCATTAGTTGTTAAAATTGTTGATGTAAATGTAGACATTCCAGTGGTCGTTATAGGTGCCGATACTTGCGTATGAGATGATGATGACATGTTAATAATTTTTGCACATTCAGTCACCAAAATAACATTAGTTTGTACAATATGTGTTAAACCTAGAATAACATTAATACCATCTTGTCCCTCTTTTATCAATTCTCTTATGTTGTGAATAGTAGGTATAGCTTCTTTTGCTATCCTTTTAGTTTGCACAAATGCTTGAAAATCGGTTAACTCTTTATCAAGTTTGTTTATTTTCTCATTAGGTACATGTGTTACCACCTCAATAGTGTCCTCAACATCATGAAATATTTGATCTTCCGTAGTGGTTGTATGTGGTATAGTATCTTGCAAAATTTGTCTCTCCTTTTGTAAAGAAAGTGTTCAATGGATTTTCAGAGGTAGGAATATCGTATTCTTCAGGAACACTAGATCCCATGAGTCTCCTACTTCTTCTTAAAGGGATATTTCTATTAGGGTAGTGGGTTATAATAATCATACAATACCATGCAACACTCAATGCACAAACTAATAGAACAAACCCAAGGAGCAAGATATGTTTAAGATCTAAAATGCTTGATTTTTCAACTTTTTTTAGTGCAAACAAGTGAAAGAAGAGGTGTTGTAAGGAAATTGATGAAGTGAAGCAAGTAATATGTCCAATATCAGTCCTATAAGGCAATAATATCCTTTACAACACACCTTTGATGCAATCCTATAATGATGACAAGTTAAAACCTAGTGAAAATACACTAAAATATGCAATTTTTCACAAATTTTCAATGCAGAGGTCCAATAGAAAGGGTGTTGTAAAGAATTTTAGGAGGGGAAGCAGATTATAACTCTAATAATAAACAATTAATGTAGAAAAATACTTCATTTAGACAATAAAAAATGTACTTATGTCGCAAATATGACAGGACAAATTTCCCCTTCGAATGCCATTATTCAACTAGTTCAATTTCGTCCATTCTAGTCATTTGTCCATATTTCGTCTATAATTAAATAATTAATTCTAATTGATTATTTAATTATTCACTATCCTAATGACCCCTTCACTTGATTTATTTAAATAAATAAATCAATCCCATCAAAAATCCCCTTTCACATGTCCCCGTTCTCAAATAAATTAAATAAACTAACCAAGTTTATTTAATCTAAACATCCTCCACCTCATCATATTTGTGAATTTAAAATTCACTTTTGTCCTCTTATGAGAGGAAACCCTAAGATCATTCCAAGCCATTGATCTTAGCCCTAAATCATCTCTCAATCACAACTGTCCATTCAAAACCCCTCCTCTATAAAACCACTTTTTCCAGCTCATTTGGCTCTCTTAGAAGTTCATTTTTCACCCCTAATGGCTTTTAGTTCATTTTTCATTCTTTCAACCTATCATCTCCAAAATCTTGCTTAACACACACAAGAGCTTCTCATGATGGTTGTATGTACTTGCAAATCTGAGAACAAATAGTGCAAGATGGAGGAGAACAATTGAAGTTAGTCAATGTTAGCTTAGATTTTTAACTGTTTTTCATGTTTGTTTTTAATTTTCTAAGCTTGCTTGCATTCTATTGTGGTTAGGGTTTGTAGTAGTTTCATTTCTGCAAGTTTGAAATCCCAAACCCTATCTACATTAGTGAACCCGACATGAATGTGTGAAAAATCTCACATTTTTAGTGATTTCTGAAAATCTGTTTCTATAGGTGGCCTCCGGAGCTCAAACGAACCTCACCGTTGAGTCCAGGAGGTCCGAGAAACAAAAAATGACTGTAAATTTGTCACTGGGAAAAATTGATTTTTTTTAGTTTTGGCCCCTCTATAGAGCTGTACCGTACGGAGTCGTACGAAACTGTACGGCTCCTGCACAGGGGTCCATTGTCGCAGTACTGGTTTTTCTCAGTTTTCTTTGACAAACTGATGTTTTGTTCACTCGCAGGATATTTTTTTGTTTGAACTGTGGTAGATTTAATGAAATTGGGGTTTCAATGATTGATTTTCAACTTCATCACTGGCTAATCAACTTCATGTTGCAGGGTATAATTTTCTTGTTGCAGGATTTTTTCTTAGTTTGCGGGATTTGAAGAAACACTCACGCTGCTCATTGTGGCCACCTTCGCTACATTCTCTTTTTTTCCTGCCATTAACCTCCTAACACCTTTATCGACACCACTTCAAGGCCTGTTGCCTTCTGCTCAAATGTCGACCCCTGCCTTGTAACTCGTCACAATCTTTAAAGTTTCAACCTAAAAACCTAATAGCTAACCCTAGCTGTGGCAGCGTTGCAACCCTCATTGCAGTCCTAAAAGTCGTTGTCGCTATCGTTTACCCCTAATTCCTCCGCTGCCTTGTCACAGTCCCTTAAGCCTCTGCAGTTAGAATCTTGTGTTGCCACTAGAGATCTTGGTTGCCGCCCTGTCGAAGTTGCCACCATTCCTGTCGTGACTTATTGGTCCATTGTTGCTGCCACTCATCCCGTGGTTGCCTCCTCTGAAACTCAACAAAGCCCGATCCGCCGCTGTTATTTCCTGTCACCGTTGTGCCCTTATCCCATAAAAAGTAGTCACCATCTCATTTTTTGTGGTTGCCATAGGTGCCTTAATCTACCTCCACCACTTAGTCAACACCCCTTGCGGCTTTAACCACCATTCTACTACCCTGTTGCCGCTCTGTCATAGTTTGCCGCCCATGAACACACTGCCCGACCGCCACTGCTCAAAACTTGTCACCACCTATTTTCGAAAAACTGATGCTCCTTTTCAAATAGTTGCCAGCATGATTGAAGACCATCTCCTCCCATCCAAAATAGATGCCACCATTCAACGTGGCCTATGAGCACAACTTTTCAACCCTAACCCTAATGTGGGCGGGCATTAAAACCCTAACCATAGGCACTCAAAATTTAGGTTTTGGACTATAATACTTTTGTTTGGAGATTTTTGTTTTGTTTTGCTTTTGGGCATGGCCCTAGAGGTTTGGGTGAGATAGTCACCGATCCTTGAGCAGCTCAGGATTTGAGGCCCTTTGTACCTACGGGTGGGGATTTTTAAGCCCCTCCTTTTATTCTTTTATTTTCCTTTTTTTTAGCAGGATTCTAGCCCCTGGTCACATGGGTGACCAGGGGCCAATTCAAAACCCTAACTGCTAACATTAACCTGCAAGCCCTTAACCATGCCATGTGACTAGAGAAACAGTGACTGTTGGTGGTCTATGTAAATAGCCAGACTTGACCCCTTTGTACCCTCACATGCCTAAATAGGTGATTTTTTTAAAATTTTCACAACTTTTGCAAAACAAGTCAGATTTTCATGAAACAAGTTGTGTTGCGAAGTAGACTCACCTAATTTCTCCGTGACATAGTCAATTTTAGGTAAAAATGTCATTTTATCAGGTATATTCTCGGTCAAAGTCAACCCTCATTTAAAACTTTGATTGCTCATAACTTTGGCATTTTTTGTCAGATTTTGACAAATTTTTTTTTTCAAATCACTTAGAATTTCATGAATTTTCTGAATCCACAATTTATTTTGCTGTCACTGATCAAAATTTTTAGATATTTTGCAGATTCCATTTTTGACCTCTTTGACTTAGTGGACCACAAAACGATGCACCTACTCATTATGTCATGTTTTTTGCATTGTCATGGGGATTTTGTGCTACTAATGTCTGATTTGCAACATGTGGCATTCGCTAGTCAGAGACATTCAAATTGAAACTACTGACATATTTGATGCAGGGATTCAATTTCTTTTATGTGCATGTGTTTGCTTATCATAGGCACATTTGGTTTTAGGGCTTAAAATGAACATAATTGGTTGTTTTCACACCTATCTTGGGGATTAAAATGAACCATTGTCTACATTGTTTGGTGATTGTGTTTGTGTTCTTGAAGTGTGTATGCTCTTCCCTCATGCTCTAAGCGATCTTGGGAATCAAAAACACTTCTTGAACACTTGCATTTGTCACACCACACACCTATTTTCTAAGGTCAATGAACCCCCATGCGAGTGTGAGCAAGTTCACATGTGTATGCTCTCCCCTTGCGACTTAGTGCGAGCCTAGGGATCAAAAACATGTTAACTTGTCTTTATTTTGTTTGAGCCTTAGAGTGGGCCTGCTCTTGAGACACATCCTAAAGGAGAACTCATTTGCAACCCCAAGCAGGACTTTCATCCGGCCCACTATATAAATTGAGGATAAGGTGAAAGCCAAGTCTAACCGGTATTAGCACTCACCATATAGTGCTAGCTCGAAAGGAGGCATACCTTTGTGTATATTAAACTCCTCGTAGGGTTAGTTAGAGCCTTACGTGGCTTGCTGGATGCTCGTGAGGTGCTAGTCCCCTGGATATTCACTAGAACCCTTTTGTATAGTGGCCAAAAACCTTCTATTTGTTGACGCAGAAGGGTAACCTTTGAGGTGGCCCTGCTTCATGCGGTTCTTAGTCGATGTAGCAGGGACAATCCTAAGGTTTGGTGGGGAGACGAGCCTTGGGAAACCTGGATCTTGGTATGCATGAGAAGTGAGTGCACTGTAAGGGGGAGCCGGTGCTACCAAGATCCTGGAGCTACCCACTTTGAATAAGCGTAGCTAGGAGATTCAACAAATATTGTCCTTTCCTAGCCTAGGATTGTGCATGTCTACAAGTGTTTAAAAAACATCACGAGTCATCAAAACAACCACAAAAATGCCAAATGTTTTCACTGTTTGATGTGTGTGCTTGCCTAATCATCATCCCTCGACATTATTTCCACACATTCATTCCATGTCATCATCATATCCTCATCATGCCAACTCATCATATCCCAATCACATTCCTACTCATATCTTCATCATTCAACCTTCACATCCTAATCACCATCCTTAGCCACTTCACATCCTAGTCACATCCAAGTCATCATAACCCTATCCTAATCACATTCTTATCATACTCTCACCATTCGACCCCATATCCTAATCATTCTTCCTAACCACATCCTCTTCGTCATCTAATCACCCTAATCATTCACATGATCCACATCATCCCTGTTCTATCCTAGTCACATCCTAATTACATTGTCATCCTTCCACATCATCCTATTCCTAATCTAACCAACATTCCAAATCCAACCAACACCTAACCATCATACCCTAATCACCTATCCTAATCACATTTCCCAATCATCATCACACCTCGTCACAATCATATCTTCTTCACCATTTATAATCATTCAACCACATCTTATCGCATCCTTATCCTATCATAATCACATCTTATCATTCCTAATCATCATATTCTATCCATCCAAGTCATCATCTCTAATCCTTAGACATCATTATCCTCATATAATCATACCACATCTTATTCATCATGTCTTCATCAACTCACCATATCCTAATCACATTCTATTCATCAATCCTAATCATTGCACATCTTCATCCCAATCCAATCCTAATCATTCAACCACATTCTACACTATCTAATAATCATCATTCTTACTCATTACACATCACCCCTAATCATTCAACTACATCCTAATCATATCCCATTCATCATATTTTCTTCATTGAACCTCATCATAACCATATCCTAATCATCATTTCCAATAATTATGCCTCATCCTAATCGTCATCCTAATCATACCTTAATCATATCCTAATCATACCCTAACCATTTCCAACTCATCCTAATCACCTCGTTCATCTAATCCACCTAACCCTTATCCATCCAAGTCATCTTTCCTAATCATTTCACATCAATCAACCATATCCTAATCATGTTCTATTCATCATCCCAAATCCTTCCACCACATCCTAATCATCATTCTTGTCATTCCATATTGCCATCCTCATCCAATTAACATCATCCTAATCATTCCATATCATACCATACTCATACCCAAGTCGTCATAATTCAAACCTTAGTCATCCCTTGTCACCTTCTTCCTAACCAAATCCCAATCAAATCCTAATCCTCACATTTCATCATCCTTGCCATCCAAATTCAATCTATTTCATATTATCATTCTACAACATATCACCATCACATATCCTAAACATATCCAAGCTATCATCATTTTCCTAATCGTATCCGAGCCATTCATTGCAATCCAATACATTTCATCTTTCATCATTCCCCATCACATTACACCCCAACCATAGGGAAAACTTTGATCATCTACACCCCCTATCAAATCGATGGCAACCATGTCAAAATCTTATAGACATACATATTCAACTTCATTCCACTACATATTCGACCTCATTCCACTACATATCCAATTCCATCCTTTTACGATCATATTTCATCACAACATTTCATTAGAATTCAGCCCTTGACATCTATAGAGGACTCCGAACATTAGTCTTCCTAAGGTTGAAACATAGGGAGAAACTGTCAAAGCCTGACTGTATCACAAGTACAAATTCAGACCAAGAGACCTTGACATCTTTTCACATCAATTAAAACTTGGGCTTAATACTCCACAGCTAGTTTAAGTCCATCCGTACAAGTGAATTTTGAAACTCATGGGTTCACTCTAATCAATCATCTATTCCATACCTCAAGGTCTCGACAAAACCAATTTGTACTTTGAAAGGTCATTAGTAGACGAGAGTACCCTCATGGAGCTAGACTTTTTGAAAACTAATATCATTAGCCTCTATTATAGTTTGGAACACATCACCTTGCATCGACATCCCATAGCATCCCACGATTCCCACAATTCACAAGTCCCATTTGGTTGACACAGTTGCAAAACTAAGAGACAAGGAGTAGATCCTCCTAGCCATCCCTCATACACACATCATTCCAAACATTCCAAACATTCCTTGCAATGCATCATCCAAATGACATCATCATACTCACATCCTACTCATACCTTCACCATTTAACCTTTACATCCTAATCACCCTTTCTAATCACATCGTTCACTCAAATTCATCCTAATCACCTCACTCGTAACCATATCCTAATCATTTCCAAGTCATTCTAATCACCCCTAACCATAACTTGGTCATCCCTAATCACCCCTCTAATCATCCATTCGATCCCACACTCTCTCCCATTCCTAGTCATTCCATCTCATCATTCACCCTAGTCCAGCACTTGTCAACATGGTCCTAATCCCACAAGAAGACATAAAACGATATGAAGACATGCATCATTCCCTGACAATCCTAGAGAACAAAGTTCTAGCACCCCAAGATCTATCTAAGTCCACCTTGGCAGCAAGACAAAGTGCCTTTAAATTCTCATGCCATCTTTGACCAGGGGAACATAAGTCTACCTCATCCATCCTATAGGTACATTCTATCACCACACTCCTAATCCTAATCATGAATCCACATCATCTACCCTCATTGTCGATCCACTATATTGTCCTTCCACCCCTCCACTTATAAAGGATGTGACCCAAGGACTACAAGCAAGGAATCAAACATTGCCATGTCATCCAACACATAGGCTTGAACATATAAAAGAGTTCCCAAGCATCATTCCAAGTCCTTCAAACCAACCATGTCATCTGCAACCCATTGAACCTATCTAAGAGTCATCCACTTCCATTCCAAGTCAAGAGTTATGTCAAGAGCATAATCCAAAGCATGTGGAACCATTAGCCCCTAATTCTAATCAAGATCAAACCGCTTCCATTCAACCTATCCATAACACACTTGATCCCATTCTCACGATCCCCTCCATGATCAAGAAGGCCATGATGATCCACTTAGCCAACCCTATGCATTCCATGGTCAAAACCTTGCCACCTCACCCATCCATGATCTACCAACATCCACTTGTCATGATGAGACATGTGCCAGCCAAGAATAGATAGTTGATCAAATATCTTAATGAGCATAATAAAGATCCTCATGCCACCATCGATCCAATTTCAAATCCACCATCATATCTACTTGGTCTATCCACTCACATTCATGAGCATAATTACCTTTGTCCATTTTGCCTTCTCCATCAAATAATGAACTTGTGTCTAGTGTCCATACCACACATAGTCCCATTGTCAATCCCATGCTCCAAAACAAGGTATTGTGGAGCCTATCCATGTCAATGTCCCTCCTCACTCACATGACCTTATACACACACCTCAAGGTCAACAATCTAACAATGTTGGTACTTCCACCATTCCTTCTAAGCCTACCACTTTCCATTGTACTCCCCATCATATTCCAAAGACATACGTTGCCATTCCACCCCCATCATCCTCCATCAAATCTACCTCTGCTACTTCCAACTCTGAATGTCCCACCATCCACTTTACCTCCATTGCTTCCAACACCTAAGATCCCTATCATCCATATTCCTAATCATGACTGACAAATGCACGCATCATGTAAACAAGAAGCTTCCACTTATTCCACCTTGTCCATGGGATTCAAAAATAAACATTTGGATGCCTTGTGCCAAAAAGATAAAAACCCTAATGGTCCTAATGCCTTAGGAAATCAATCCAAAAAATTCAAAGAAAGGTACATTCAAAAATCCATCCAAACTCATACCTCCAAAAGCAAAGTTCAAAACTAAAATGGTATGGGTTCCTAAACAAAAAAAGCAATCAAGTAAAATGAGGCATCCACATCACAAAAATCCCAACCCTCTTCCATCCATTCCATTCAAAAATATCAAATTCCTCCATCCCACATGAACAGAAAATATCATAAAAATACTAAGTCTATGTGGGTACCAAAACTCCTACATCATCCATCTCCTAAGCAAACATCACCATTGCTTCCTACACCACCATCCACTCACAAGCTTCAACATTTATCATGGTGTGTGCAACCGTTGGTCATGATTCCTTTCCATACATCCATCGCCCCATTATTCCACTATTACCCTACACATTTCACTCATCCTATCCCTATGGTCCATGTTTTGGCATAAACATTTCATCCATCTTCCTTACATAAATCCCACATAATCCACATCATAATCCACTTTCGTTTCCTACATAATCCACACCATAATCCACTATCGTTCCCCTCATAATCCACTATATACCTTATCCATCTCACTTTCATGCCATCACTTACCAACATCTATGAGCATAACGACATTTGACATGGTCAATGCGACATACCTTTGGGACTATCACCTTCATGGCACTAGATACTTGAGTTCTTCTCATCCATATCCCCTATCCAATTCAAAAATCAATAAAATTGATCTTCTATGCCACTTACACTTGGGGGCACATTGTCTTGTCTTCCTATCATGTTTTCGTCCTATCATATCCTATCATACCATTTCCATACATATACCTATCCTATCGAGTCCATTCATCCTCCCTTCCTCTTTTGATCTTGATAAAGATTGGGGGCAAAGTGTTGACACATGCTTTGGTTATCTCTTGATATACCTCATCCTATATAAATCAATCCATCTCATCATCCTTTTCATAAGAATTGTCATGAAAAATCCTAAGTATTCCACCTACAGTGGGGCATGTTATTCTTATGCGACATAGTCCTTGGAGATCGCATCCTTTCCCTCCTATGCGTGCGTTCCTTCCATCGACTATCACCCACCCCTTTTTATCCATTCATCCAATCCCATTCATTCCCCTGCACCTCGACTCGATTTCCCCTTGTCATTGGTATCTAGTAGAAAGGCTATAAAAATTGTGATCTAATGTCCTCCCCACAACAGTCCAAAAATACAAAAAAATAAAAATATTCCCAAAAATCCAAAAAAATCAAAACATTTGAAAATACAAAAAAATCAAATGTTTTCAAAAATACCAAAAAATCAAATATTCCTGAAAACCCAAAAAAATCAAAACATGTCAAAAATCCAAAAAAATCACAACATGCCAAAAACACAAAAAAATCAAAATATCCCAAAAAATCACAACATCCCAAAATCCAAAAAAATCAAATATTCCCAAAAACACAAAAAAAACGAATATTCCCAAAATAAAATAAAAAAAATCACATCCCAAAATCCAAAAAAATTGAAATATTCCCAAAAACACAAAAAAAGTCAAATTTTCCCAAAATACAAAAAAATCAAATATCCTCAAAAATCCAACAAAATCAAAATATCCTCAAAATCCAAAAAAATAAAAATATCCTTAAAATCCCAAAAACATCACATATTTCAAAAATCACAAAAAAATCAAATATTCCCAAAAACACAAAAAAATTGAAAATACAAAAAAAAAATCAAAATATTCTCAAAAATCCAAAAAAAATTTGAAATATTCGCAAAATCCCCAAAAAACCAAATATTCTTAAAAATCCAAAAAAATCCAAAACATTCAAAAACACAAAAAAATCAAATATTTGTCAAAAATCACAAAAAATCAAATACTCTACAAAAACCCAAGCAATAAAACCAATTCAGCTCATCATATCAATCCACCCAATTCAATTCATCACATCATTCCAACCAAATCAATTCTTCAATCAATCCTTCAAATTATTCCATTCCTCAACCAAATCACTTAATCAATCTCATTCAATCAAATCAATCACATCATCATATCAGTCAAATAAGTTCTTCTGATCATCCATAGTCCACATGGTCGAACTACGTCGCCTCTGAGCTTTCACGTAGGTAAAGCCGTCTTTGATGCGCCCCCGAGGCATTAGGTCAGTCCCTTAGGGCCCGTCTTGTCAACCATCATAATAAGTCATCCTTTCATGAAATGGACACTTTGATCATACCAAAGCAATCAATATTTCACACTTCAAAACCAATCCCAAACATCAACAAAGACAAGCTATTCAAATCAGCCAAATCAATCAATCGCCTTTTGATAATCATATGTCACTATCTTTATCAACCATCAAATTCTCACACAGAATGGGGCATCGTCAAAACTAGGATTTTGTTCCTTATATGACATGCATCATTTATCAAACGTCATCAATCAAACCCTGGTGTTGCTCGTATGACCAACAACACTAGTGTCAATCAATCAATCACTTGCCTTATACAAGATGTTGCATTGTCGAAACCATACCAGGTGTCTTATACGACATGCTTCATTTCCTGAAACCAGGATCCTTCTCCATCATTCAACCTATCATAATCAATCAAGCACATATCACTTGGCAAAAGCTCCAACTAGCTGTTGGTCTAGTTTGTCTTATCTTTTACTGGATTGTTTTATAGTCTCGTTCTTATGCTTCTCAAGGCAATCCCTAAGTGATGAAGAGAAGCAAGGATAGGGCGAGACATTTTTCTTTGATTGCTGCTTGTGGTTTGTCTTGGCAAAATGATTGGGGCAACTTGGTGCCTTGCATGTGATCGGGATTCCATTGGGTGTGACTCAAAGACATCCTATGCATTGGAAAGAATAACTGCTTCCTTGCATACAAACTTGCATACCCCACAGTTATCTCATCGCATATTCCGACAAGGTATCACAGTTACTAGTCTAAGTTAGGCATTCCTTGTCTGTCATGTGCCTGTTTCACAAGGGACTACACTTTCCACCTTGGCCTTTGACATGCTACAGTGATTGTCGTCCTTTGACATAATAAGTTCTATGATGATAAGCAAAAAAATTGTATGTGAGAAGCTCAAAATCTATCACAGCAAGATATCATTCCCATTCTTCTAGCCAATCTTTCATTCTTCCACCATCTCACTTACATCTTCATTCTTCTACCTTCATTGTAGGCTACCATACCTTTCATTTCTTCTATCCATTCCTCTATCCATTCTCCACCAATCCCTTTCATTTCGAGAGCATACCCGCATTTGTCTAACCCGCCTATCCTCTCGAGGGGGCATCATCGCCCTATCTTTCTATCATCATCCTTTTCCTCTATCCATTTCCTCAACTTCTTTGAAATGATGTTACTTGGTCGCAACATCATCTCAAAGAGGGGTAAAATGTAGACACTGAAAAATGTCCTTATGTTGCAAATGCGACAGGACAAATTTCCCCTTCGAATGCCATTATTCAACTAGTTCAATTTCGTCCATTCTAGTCATTTGTCCATATTTCGTCTATAATTAAATAATTAATTCTAATTGATTATTTAATTATTCACTATCCTAATGACCCCTTCACTTGATTTATTTAAATAAATAAATCAGTCCCATAAAAAATCCCCTTTCACATGTTCCCTTCCTCAAATAAATTAAATAAACTAATCAAGTTTATTTAATCTAAACATCCTCCACCTCATCATATTTGTGAATTTAAAATTCACTTTTATCCTCTTATGAGAGGAAACCCTAAGATAATTCCAAGCCATTGATCTTAGCCCTAAATCAACTCTCAATCACAACTGTCCATTCAAAACCCCTCCTCTATAAAACCACTTTTTCTAGCTCATTTGGCTCTCTTAGAAGTTCATTTTTCACCCCTAATGGCTTTTAGTTCATTTTTCATTCTTTCAACCTATCATCTCCAAAATCTTGCTTAACACACACAAGAGCTTCTCATGTTTGTTGCATGTACTTTCAAATCTAAGAACAAATAGTGTAAGATGGAGGAGAACAATAGAAGTTAGTCAATGTTAGCTTAGATTTTTAACTGTTTTTCATGTTTGTTTGTTGATTTTCTAAGCTTGCTTGCATTCTATTGTGGTTAGGGTTTATAGTAGTTTCATTTCTACAAGTTTGAAATCCTAAACCCTATCTACACTTCACAACACGCCTATGATGCAAATCAAGAGAGACGATAAGGCCAAATCTAGTGAAAATGCAAGTTTTTCAAACCCTAGACATGAAATTTTGCAAGAAAGGCACTATGATGAAACACTACACTTAGAAATCAGTCCTTATGAGTGTTTTAATAGGGTAGTAAAATCTAAAACAAGATTTTGACTACAAACCCTAGCTAATGCAAAACTAGGTTATATGAAAAAATGCACAATTTTCAGCAATGTAACTGAATGGTGAATGATAAATTTATGTATTTTAAATCAGATCTTATGGTAATGACAGAAATGTATTGAAATTCAATGCCAACTAATTCAAATTATTTGAAAATGCAAGCTAAAAATGCCAATTTTTTCAAAAATTTTAAAATTTTCAATTTTTTTGTAATTTTTCAAATGCAATAAGATAAACAATGAAATGAATGTAAATCTGAAGTACAACACTTAGCAAGGTGAAAAATTCAAGAGAACATAGGTTCACCAAAATGTTTAATGTGAAAAAGGAAGGGGGAAGATGATGATGATTTTTAAGGGTTTATCATGATCCTCCTTTCACCACTAAACATTCAAGGACATTCAACCGAGTAGAGAACTCTACTACATATCTCCTATCACTTAGAACATAGGGGAAGATTGGAATTGTATGAATTTGTTTTTTAATTAAGTCTAATTATGCTCAAAACCCAAATTTCTTGAAATTGCAAACAAACGGACAAATTATAGAAAATGAATGCACAGAGAGATATCAAATGACAAACAAATACATACCAGATCTCAAAGTTTAGTGTGCAGAAAAGTTAAGGACTAATGAGCAGGCGCCCTAGTCCAGTGCCTCAGTTTTTGTTAGGATTTGGGAATGTTGTCTGCAACACAGTTCTGCAGTTCTAGAGATTTCACTGTTACAGGATCCAGAGGACTAATGAGCGGGCACCCGAGTCCAAGTCCCTATTTTCTTCTTTGCTCTGCACTTTTGACAATCTGCACTGCGCTCATGCAACTCCACTTCTTTCGCTTCTGAAACCTGTAACTTGTAATCACAGAAAAGTGGGTTGGGGGTTGTGGTGTTTAGAGGCTTGCCTCATTCAAGCCCCGAAGAGATATTCAAGTCTTCCAAACATCATTGTTAGATAAAGAGTTCATATCCCTGTGGGATAGAGAAAAAATCTAAATGATAAATGATAGAAAACGCAATTGATATCACCTTGTAGTGTAGATCTCATGGAAGGAAGATGCTCTTCATGCCATGAGGAGATGGATGCCAAACCTACAAATACAAACACAATAACAACACAAAATACTGCTCTGCAACATAATGAATGCCTTGAATCACTTTCACATAAAGCCACAAGTTCACAATGCCCATCTCTAGTTTACAAATGAATCACTAATCATTCTTATATGTGGAACTACAAACATTCCTGTTGCAAGTATGGGCCTAACCGGTGTTGTCATTGATGTCAACATACTCATGTTGCATTAATGAGAAGGATTAGATGAGCTGTGTGCTGAGGATATTGAGAAAATGAGTCTCAATCAGGAACAGTGAAGAACAGTGATGACAAGAAGGTAAAAGTCCTCAATAGGTTGAGGATCAGAGGATGCGGTTTAAAGGGTTTGTAGATATAAGTCTTGAGATGCTCCAATTAAGTTTTCAGAGGTCCGTATGAAGATCTGAAGAAGTTATGGTCGCTCAAGTAGAATCAATTCTGGCAGGTGTTCAGAGGTGACAGAGTGCCACAGATAGGTCCAGTGAGATCCAAAATTTCATTATCCCGTTCTGCAGATTTGAGGGAGTGTTGAGGACGTTCCTGTGAAGTATCAACTAGATTGGTTCGTGGGTTGAAGGTCCGGAAGAGCCTATTCATTTGTGATAGTGATGCCAGACTATGTTCTTGAAGCTCCAGATGAAGGAGACAAGAATTCCAGTAGGATGATGAAGTGCGGATGTTCTTGGTGATTCAGGGAAGGTTATGATGATCGTTGGATCATGTCCAGTTCATGTTAGTGGTCCGCATTGAAGTTAGAGTTTGCATTTGAAGAATAACCATGGATATTGGTGTTCTTCTTGAGATTGGCCAACTGGATGTATTACATGTCTTGCGGATGTTCTTGTAGGTGTTTGCCAACTTAGATGATTGTTCCTAAGTCGATGCCTTGTATAAATAAGGGATTGTGAAGTCATTTTGAAGTGTGTCTTGGGTGATGAGTGTGTGGTAGCGAAGAGAAGTGCGAAAGGCAGAGCATAAGTATTGGGCTTAAATGGAACTAATTCAAGCATGCTGAAGATGCTATTCTCCAGTTCATAAAGGTGATACTTATTCCTCTGTAGATAGTGTGTATCTTGTACGCAGTGAGCCTCTTGTGAGCAGTGTGCTCAGGCAGTGAGCCCTAATTGGCATGTGCCATTTTGTTCTTTCTATTCTTCTAATAGAGAATACATTCTTGGGTTAATCACCCCGTGGTTTTTCCCTTAACTGGGTTTTCCACGTCAAAATCTTGGTGTCATATGTGTTGATATGTTTCTGCTTTTGATTTGAATGCATTATGGTTCATGATTAATATTATGCTAATCACTAAAGAAGATTCAAGTGTTTAAATTGAGAAAGTTTCACACAATTGATTCACCCCCCTCTCAGTTGTATGCCCTAAGTCTAACAATTGGTATCAGAGCTAAGTTCCTCTAAAAGGAGATTAACCGCTTGAGGAGATCCAGGATGTCGTTATACAAGAAGGATAGTCCGAAGTTTGATGGAACCAACTTTTCTCTTTGGAAAGGTTGCATGAAATGTCGCTTGCAGTGTATGGGAATGGTGTACTGGTCCATGGTCACAAAAGCGTATGTACCTCCACAGGGTGGTCCGACAACCCTAAATGAAATCACAAATGGTAAAAACAATCTGCGGACCAAAGAGGCTCTTCTAAGCGCATTAACTGACTCAGAGCTCTCAAATGTTATTGACCTACCAACTGCCTATGAGATCTGGATTAAACTGGAACTTCTGCATGAAGGAGACGAGTATGTTAAATGTGCAAGGTTACAGAGTCTGAAAGGGAAGTTTGAAAAACTGAAGATGAGAGATGATGAAAATATTACCACTTTTATGCCAAGAGTGAATGAGCTGGTTTGTGGAATTAGAAATTCTGGTGGAGTCTTGGATGAAAATGAGATTGTTGGTAAGATTCTCATATCCCTTCCTACCTCTTACAAAATCAATGTTGCTGCCATTGATGAATTCAGAGCCCATACAACTGTCACAAGAGACCAATTGGCTGGCAAATTGGCTGCTTTTGAAATGACTGAATTTGGAGATGATCCCCCCAAAACTGAATCTGCATTCAAAGCTAGTGCCTCTATGAAAGGTAAACAAGGATTTGATCTGGGAGAGAACTCATCAAGGAAATTGTCATGGTATGGAAAAGCAAGAAAAGACCTGGAAGAAGAAGAAGTAGAAACTACTCAACTTGAAGCCCTCATTGCAAAGAGACTGCCAAGAGGATCCGGTAAGTATGAAGGAAAATTGCCTTTTAAGTGTTTTAATTGCAATAAGATTGGTCATTTTGCCTCAAAATGTCCAGAAATATTTTCAAAGCCAAATCCTAACAGATCAAGGTTCCAAAAGAATTGTTACTATGTTCATGAAGAAGATGATAATGAAGGAGTAACAGATGATGAATCAGAGACATGAAACAAATCTGGAAGTGAATGGGTGTTTATTGCCATCAAGGAAGAAGAACCAATATCCTCTGTATCTATCAATCATAAAGTTGTAGAAAGAGCTCTGGTTGCCCAAGTTGAAGAAAAGAATGATTGGGTCATTGACAGTGGTTTCTCTCACCACATGACAGGTGACAAGAATAAGTTCATAGATTTGGAAAGGTATGAAGGAGGAGTGGTGAAGTTTGGTGATAATTCTGCTGGTAGAATCAGAGGAAGAGGAACTATTTCTTTTAATGGAAGAAACAAAACTGGTAATGTACTGTATGTTGAAGGTTTGAAGCAAAATCTTCTTAGTGTTGGATAGTTGGTGGACAAAGGCTATGATCTTTGATTCAAGGATGGAAAATGCAAAATCTTTGAAAGATCCGGAATAGAGATTGCATCCGGTACTCAAACTAAAGGTAATATCTTCCACTTGGTTGGTACTGGTAAAAGCTATTTATTTGTTTAAGTTGATCAGAGTTGGTTATGGCATAGAAGGATGTGTCATGTAAATTTTGATAATATCATCAAGATAAGCAATACTCAGGCTGTAAGAGATCTTCCAAAATTGGTGAAACCTACTAACAGCTTGTGCAAGGAATGTCAGTTGGGTAAGCTGAGCAGAGTCACATTCAAAAGCAAGGAACTGTCTTCTACCAGACTATTGGACTTAGTTCACACTAATCTTTGTGGTCCGGCAAGAACCAGAAGTATTCAAGGTGATAGATACTTCATGCTACTAATAGATGACTATTCCTGAATGATGTGGGTAACCTTTCTAAAGGAGAAATTAGAAGCTCTTGAGAAATTCAAAATATTCAAGGCTATGGTATGGTAGAGAATGAAACTGGATTAAAGTTGAAATGTCTGAGGTCTGATAGAGGTGGAGAATTCACATCCGGTGAGTTCATAGAATTCTGTGAGAAACATGGAATTAAGAGACAATTGTCTGCTCCGAGGACTCCACAGTAGAATGGAGTAGTGGAGAGAAAGAACCGGACCATCTAGGAAGCATCTAGGACTATGATGATGGAAGCAAATGTTCCTCAGATCTATTGGAGAGAACCTGTCAGCACTGCAGTCTATACTCTTAATCGAGTTCAAATCAGAAGCAATACCGGTAAGACCCCTTATGAACTCTGGTTTGGTATTACTCCTACTGTAAGATATTTCAGAGTCTTTGGTAGCAAATGTTACATCAAAAGAGATGAAGATTTAGGTAAGTTTGATGCTAGAAGTGATGAAGGAATATTCTTGGGTTACTCTACTCAAAATAAAGCATACCGGTGTTATAACAAGAGACTAAGAAAGATGATAGAAAGTACAAACGTAAAGGTTGATGAGGGAATAGAGAAACCCTCAAGGTTTTATGAATATGATGAAGATGATCAAAATGGTGTTCTAGTTCAAGGAGCTCAATCCTCTTCTGAAAATCAGATTTAGACTGATCTGGTAAATCAGGAAGAAGAGATAGGTCTGAATAAGCCTGATCAAGAAGTAGAAGTGCAAGAAACTCCCAAAGTTCCAAGGTATGTAAGACTGAACCACTCTGAAGATCAGATCATAGGTGACAAAAGCAAAGGTGTGCAAACTAGAAGGGAAATTGCTCAAAATTCAGATGAATATTGTCTGATTTCAAAGATTGAACCTAAGACAATAAATGAAGCCTGCAATGATGAAAACTGGACCAAAGCAATGGAGGAAGAATTGATGCAAATTGAGAAAAATCACACTTGGGATCTTGTTCCTAGACCTAGAAACAAGAATGTGATTGAAACCAAATGGGTCTTCCGGAACAAACTAAATGAAGCTAGTGAAGTAATCAGAAATAAAGCCAGATTGGTCTGCAAAGGCTACTCTCAAATAGAAGGAATTGATTTTGAAGAAACCTTTGCTCCGGTGGCAAGAATTGAAGCAGTCAAATTATTTCTTGCATTTGCTGCCTTCAAGGATTCAAAGTGTATCAGATGGATGTCAAATCTGCTTTCCTGAAACTTAGAAGAAGAAGTGTACATTGAACAACCGGATGGATTTCAATTATCTGAGCATGGTGATATGGTCTGCAAATTAAAGAAGGCACTGTATGGACTAAAGCAAGCCCCAAGAGCATGGTATGAAAGACTGGACAAACATCTTTTGAAGATTGATTTCAACAAAGGTACTGCTGATAGTAGCCTATATTTCAAAATTGATCATGAAAACATCTTGATTGTTGAAGTATTTGTTGATGATATCATCTTTGGAGGAAGAAACAGTATGTGTAAAACCTTTGCAAATCAAATGAAAAGTGAATTTGAGATGTTAATGCTTGGTGAAATAAATTTCTTCTTGGGTCTGCAAATTACTCAGACAAAGAAAGGAATCTTTATTTCTCAGACCAAATATGTGAAAGAATTGTTGAGGAAATTTGGAATGGAAGATTCAAAGCCAATGAACACTCCCATGACAACTGGATGTAAGTTGAGCAAAGATGATGACTCTCCTAAGGAAGATCAGACAAAGTACAGATCAATGATTGGAGGATTATTGTATCTCACATAAACTAGACCAGATATAATGCAGGCTGTTGGTCTTGTGGCAAGATTCTAGGCTGATCCCAGAGAATCTCATGTCATGGCAATCAAAAGGATTTTTAGGTACCTAAAAGGAACAGTTGAGTATGGTCTGTGGTATCCTAGAGATCATAATTTTTCTCTTCATGCATATACAGATGCAGATTGGGCAGGAGATGTGGATGACAGGAAGAGTACCAGTGGAGGAGCATTCTTTTTGGGAAAAAGATTGGTTTCTTGGCTAAGCAAGAAACAAGAGGCAATATCCCTGTCTACAACTGAAGCAGAATACATTGCAGCAGTAGGTAGTTGCACTCAAGTTTTGTGGATGAAGCAGATGATAAGAGATATTAAAGTAGAATATGAGGAGCCTATCACAATTTTCTGTGATAATTCAAGTGCAATAAATATTTCTAAGAATCCAGTGTTGCATTCTAAGACTAAGCATATATCTATCAAGTTTTACTTTCTGAGAGAGCAAGTGAACAAAGATGAAGTCAGATTGGAGTATGTGCCCTCCAAGGATCAAATTGCAGATATCTTTACTAAACCTCTTCCCAAGGACTCTTTTGAGTATCTCATGGAGAAGTTAGGGGTTATTGCCCCTCCGGTGATGAACTAGGATGCACTGATGTGCATCAATCTGGTGGATATCACAGTCATATCTTGTGATCCGGATTGATGATAAGGGAGCTGCTACTCAGGGGGAGCAGCTGGTATGTTATGAAGTAATGAAGTTGCAAGTATGAGCCCTTTGCCATTGATGTCAAAGGGGGAGAGAAGACATGTGAAAAACAAGTGGTTGCTGATCAAAGGGGGAGCAATAAAGGAAGAGAAGACATGTGAATAGTTGTTGCTGTTAGGGGGAGTTGTGACAGTAAGGATAAGTTCTTGTCTTGATGGTTTTTCACATCATATGTTGCCATCAATGACAAAGGGGGAGATTGTTGCAAGTATGGGCCTAACCGGTGTTGTCATTGATGTCAACATACTCATGTTGCATTAATGAGAAGGATTAGATGAGCTGTGTGCTGAGGATATTGAGAAAATGAGTCTCAATCAGGAACAGTGAAGAACAGTGATGACAAGAAGGTAAAATTCCTCAATAGGTTGAGGATCAAAGGATGCGGTTTAAAGGGTTTGTAGATATAAGTCTTGAGATGCTCTAGTTAAGTTTTTAGAGGTCCACATGAAGATCTGAAGAAGTTATGGTCGCTCAAGTAGAACCGGTTCTGGCAGGTGTTCAGAGGTGACAGAGTGCCATAGATAGGTCCGGTGAGATCCAGAATTTCATTATCTCGTTCTGCGGATTTGAGGGAGTGTTGAGGACATTCCTATGAAGTATCAACTAGATTGGTTCATGGGTTGAAGGTCTGGAAGAGCCTATTCATTTGTGACAGTGATGACAGACTGTGTTCTTGAAGCTCCGGATGAAGGAGACAAGAATTCCAGTAGGATGATGAAGTGCGGATGTTCTTGGTGATTCAGGGAAGGTTATGATGATCGTTGGATCATGTCCAGTTCATGTTAGTGGTCCGCATTGAAGTTAGAGTTTGCATTTGAAGAATAACCATGGATATTGGTGTTCTTCTTGAGACTGGCCGACTGAATGTATTACACGTCTTGCGGATGTTCTTGTAGGTGTTTGCCGACTTAGATGATTGTTCCTAAGTTGATGCCTTGTATAAATAAGGGATTGTGAAGTCATTTTGAAGTGTGTCTTGGGTGATGAGTGTGTGGTAGTGAAGAGAAGTGCGAAAGGCAGAGTAGAAGTATTGGGCTTAAATGAAACTGATTCAAGCATGCTGAAGATGCTATTCTCCAGTTCATAAAGGTGATACTTATTCCTCTGTAGACAATGTGTCTCTTGTAGGCAGTGAGCCTCTTGTGAGCAGTGTGCTTAGGTAGTGAGCCCTAATTGGCATGTGCCATTTTGTTCTTTCTATTCTTCTAATAGAGAATACATTCTTGGGTTAATCACCCCGTGGTTTTTTCCTTAACCGGGTTTTCCACGTCAAAATCTTGGTGTCATATGTGTTGATATGTTTCTGCTTTTGATTTGAATGCATTATGGTTCATGATTAATATTATGCTAATCACTAAAGAAGATTCAAGTGTTTAAATTGAGAAAGTTTCGCACAACTGATTCACCCCCCCTCTCAGTTGTATGCCCTAAGTCTAACAATTCCTGCTTAGAATTTCGTAATTCAAACTTAGGATGTCGGCATAGGACCTAATAACGGTCACAAAATTGACACCCAAAAATAGGTCCTGACCGAAAATAGGGTAGGACTAGAGCATGGGCACCCAAGTCCTCCCCCTTATTTTAGGCAAGATTTATGTTAGACACATCCCCTAGGTCTCATTTTCCATGAAACTTCAGGGTTTTCTCATCGAGAGTCACCATAATTATGCAAGATGACCTAAATGCATTCTAAAGGAGCCGAGAGATAAACCTTAAGAGGGAGAAGCCCCCAAGGGGACATTTTTTGACATAATAGATGGAAAGGTGAAAAAAAAAATGTGATTTATCGACATTATGGGCATAGTGGTATATGCCATTGGGATTACAATTATTATGAAGATATGATAGAATTACAGAGTGTGAGAGATGAAGAGGCAACAAACATAGATAAAGTGGTACCAAACATAGATGAAGAGGCAACAATGTTAGACGAAGGGTTTGAAGTTGGTACAATGTTGAACGAGGGTCTAAATGATGATTGGGCCAAGTCGATGGAGGATGCTTTAAAGCCTGTGTATGCTAATTGCAAGTTAAGTCGTTTGACAACAATCCTTCAAATTCTTAACTTGCAAGTGGGGTTTGGTTGGACAAATGAGAGTGTAGATCAATTATTGGCATTATTAAGTTCATTATTACCACCTGACTCCACACTGCTAACAAATCAAAGTCAATGTAAAAATCAAAACACTAAGCTAGGCTTAGGGTATGAAAACATCCACACATGTGTGAATGATTGTGTATTATTTTGAAATAATCTTGCAAGTGAGAGTGAATGTCTGAAATGTCATGAAGCGAGGTATAGACAAGGGTTGAAATCAATTGTGGTTCCTAGAAAGGTTCTTCACTACTTTTCGATAATCCCACGATTACTCCAAATGTATAGGTGCAGAGACATTGCTGAACTTATGCAATGGCATGCCCAAAATAAGAGCACCAATGGAAAACAATGACATGTGCCTAATTCTAAGACGTAGATGGAATTTGATAATAAATGGCCTGATTTTTCTCAAGATCCTCGTAATATAAGGTTGGGTTTGGCTCTAGATGGGGTGAACCCATTCTAAGATCAAAGTACTAAATGGTCAACTTGGCTAGTTTTTTTAAAAAATTATAACTTGCCTCCATGGTTAGCAACTAAACCATTTTTCTTAATGCTATCATTGATTATACTAGGAAAGAAAAGTGTGACTTTAGATATAATCGATGCTTATCTAGAGCCATTATATGATGAGCTAATAGAATTCTAGAAAGGAATTGAAGCAATTCAATCTTTAAGAGATGGTCATTCAATCAAATTCACTTTAAGAGATTCCTTATTGTTTACGAGTCACGATCTTCCTGCATATGGTACATTGTTTGGTCTCACTGTTCATGGATACCATGGATGTCTTTCTTGCAACTTTAAGGATTTTGTGAGGCACTCAAGAAGTTTGCGTAAGTGTATTTATTGTGGACATCGTGCTTACCTTAAAATGGATCATCCATATTGTCGACAAAAAACACGTTTCAATGGTCAAGAAGAGAATCGTGAAGCACCATTGCTAATAACTGGTGATTACATTATTGAGAATGGACAAAATAGAATGTTATTTATAATTGAAAATGATGGGATTGTTGGTAGTAGATTTGATCCATGTAATGAAATCCGTGTAAAATGGTTTTGCATATTCTATAAGTTGCCATACTTTAAGGATATAGCCATTAGGCATATTGTTGACTTTATGCATACTGAGAAAAATATAGCCTATGCTATTATAGAAAATCTTTTTGGTGCTTTTGATAATATTTCATCATGTGAAGACTTTTGACAACTAAAGATTCGTTGAAATCTATGGGTTGAAAATATGATGATGAAAAATATAGAAAACCTAGTGCTCCTTATGTATGGACAAAGGAACAACGTGCACAATTTTTACAGTTGATGTCTTGGACTTGCTTTCCCACTAGATATGCAAGTAGTAGTATTAGAAGCCAAACCGACATTAATAGCTTAAGAGGCCTCAAGACCCCATGACTATCATGTCATAATTGAGAATATTTTACCTATTGTGGCAAAAATATCAAGTTTGGCAAAGGGGCCAAGATTGGCAATTATAAGGTTGGGCCTAATATTAAAGAGAATGAGTTTACATGTATTAGATCCTTTGAACTTTGATAGTTTGAGGGAGGAGGTTTTTGAAGTCCTTTGTCTATTGGAACGGGAATTTCCAGCAACAATCTTTAATATTTCTATGCATATTTTGATACATCTAGAATATAAACTAGAGCATTGTGGCCTAGTAAGAACGAGATGGATGCATCCTATAGAGTTTGATATATGAAGGTTTTGGAAAACATTGTTCGTACTAGGGCAAAATCGGAAGGCAACATGTCTGAGGGATATTCAATGCAAGAGGCCATGGGATTTTGCACATAATATATGAAGGATTTAAAAAATGTCAATTAACATGTATGGGATGATGATGAAGATGAGAGAGCTGCAGGTGAAGTATTAGAAGGCAATAGATGTCGCTTCAAGATATCACATCAAGCAATAAGTGTGATACATGCATATATTCTTCAAAACAAATCTTTGTTCGATAAGTGGTGTAGGTAGAAAAAAATTCTACACAATAATTTATTCACTCAATTGCATTTACACATTTACATTATTAATCTTACTATTTGTACTTTAATATTCTATGTAAAAAATATGAAGAAGAGAATCAAACTTGGATGCAACATCGACCTCAAAAGCGTAGACGTCATGATTTGATTGGAGGTGATTCTTTTCCAAAATTTGAAGAATGGATTGCTAATGCAGTCAGGATGCAAAAGAAGAAGGTCAAGATATAACAATAGAGGAAAGTGAGCTTTCAAAATCTCCACATTTATGGGCTATGCATTTTAGTAGAATGTGGGCCTATGGTAGTCATTTAAGAGTGGAAGGAAAAGACAAAGGAAAGACAAATTGTGATTGTGTTATTAGTGTTGAATTTCTTCACAAAACTGAGAAGAAATTTTATGTTGGATTCATCCAAGAAATTATTCAAGTGGATTTTGGTAAAAATAATCCTATATTATTAAAATGTAAGTGGATCTTGTAGAGGAAAACTAATGTGTTGTAGACTTAAATAAAATTCAGGGTTTTAACCTAACTGAACATTCCACTATCATTGTATTCCTACATTGAATTATCAACCAAGGAGTGTAAGCTTATGATGATGCTTGCAATATCTATGCCTTCAAGACTCATTTCTACTCTGAGCTAATCTTGTACAATCCTTATTTTACCCAATCCTACTTACTAGAACACATAGGAATGTAAAACAGTACACGGAAATGTAAAACAACAAAAACAATCTAAACTTCCAGTTGCTATGGGTACCTTCAGCAGACACTGAAGATAACTGTATTGAACAAAAAATCATAGTTTTAATCTAACAACTCAAAAATGATAAAAAGGTTAACACTAACCTCCGGAGGATTAAATACGTGCACTATACTCATGAATCACAATTACTGGAAATATCAATCAATAGTTCTTACTTGCTTCACAGTATAACACATAAGATAGAATGAAACAAATTAACTAAGAATGCAGAAATAAATAAGAAACATGCAAAGTGAGAGTTAGTACCTTGAGTGGCCAGCTCAGGGAACTATCTCACTTTTTTTGGAGATTAAATCTACTTCAGATCTTCACACATCCCATAACATACAGTTGAATTCAAATCATATCAAGGATATAATCTTCTTCAGATCTTATTCAAAATTATAACATGTCTGGAAATGACTGATAACTGTAACAAAGTAATAGCTATGTTGAAAGTAAAACATAACAACCACCTAATCAACGAACTCCTCCCCTATATTAAGATGGGAGAGTCTTATTCAATCTTCTAACTAATTGTGATCATGAATTCATTCCTAGACATTAGGATATTGTTTTTGAGATCAACTTATTAACTTGAACAAAGGAAACAGAGTCCTATTCAAACAGAAATTCTAACCATAATAGCTTCATAAATAAGATTCATAAACTCCAGTGAGATTCCTAGAATAAGTATTCTTTCTCCTCTATGTTTATTCTCTCATGATGACCATGTTTATCTCCTTTGATCGCTAGGTCTAGCACTTGGACCGCATTCTCATTGATTCCTCTATTCTACATCGTATTGCAATTACTCATCCTTGGATTCTTTCTCTGGCTATACAGGGTTAATCATTCCAACATATATATACAAAACAACCTCTTATAATAAACTTATGAAATCCTATCTATTTTTCATGCATATTAATAATTGAAATCATCCATTTGATAATATAACCACCCGAGTTAATTTATCAGCATAGGATCCAAGTCTTAGGAAAGTATATATGAAACAACATAAAATAGAGATAATGTATGTGAAGTCTTTGCAGAACCATATAGAAAAGGTCTTTAAAACATATGGAAATAGTATAAAAGGAGGACAATATTTCATCCGAACAGATCTGACCATCCACATTACAATTTGATGAGTATGGATTTGTATGCGCAAATAGACGATAATTTTTTATCAGAGACGGATGAGATGTATGTTACCCCTCTTCAAATTAACCAATCATTTCTAATTGATGATGTAATAAGCTCAATATGGTCGTATGTCATTCAAATAGAGTCTCGATCAAAATGAAAATTCATGAAAGTTGTCGATATAATGCCTGATGGGCAATACGTTAATTTAGAAGAAACATTCGAAGAAGTGGATGAAGACGATGATGGAGTGTTTGAAGAAGAGATTTTGATTACCAACGAAGATATTGGGAGAGAGAATGTATTGCATGTAATAGATGAGGATGAGGAAGAAAATCAAGTAGATGTAGACATGAGTGATCAAGATTCTGATCTTGCTCATAATGCAGATGATTATGATGATGTTTTGTCACCTTAACTAGCTTATCACCTTAACTAGCCTGTCACCTTAACTTGTTAGCTTGTCACCTAAACTTTGGTTATATGTATGGTGTAATTTATTATTGAATGTAATAAAGATCTAAGTATATGTGTGCTTATTCACTATTGTTTCACTCATACATTTCTGAATGTAATCATCATTATTCTGTTGGTACATTGTATATAAAACCTGAGATGTTCATTGCTGATTCGAAGTGCATTTACAGTTAGGTTCAATCATTCTTCTTAGTTTTCTTACTTTGGTTGAAATTAATTTTGTTTAGTTAGAATATAATTTCTTGTATGTCCTATATGTTTTCTAGATGCTAGACTTTTCTAACTTCTCTAGAACTACTAGATATGAAAAGAAGCAAGCAAGGTCTAAAGGTATCAAATAATGCAACAAGGTACCTGTGAAAATAAACAACTCTTTAAAATTCTGGCAATAAATTGTAGTCATTTCTCTGATATTTGGATAGCTTTAAAGTTTGTAATACAACTTCTAGCCTCCACATGCATTGAATATGATTGTGTGAACGAAACAATAATGAACATATGTGATTTAATAATACATATAGATATCTTAACATTAGGTGAACAAAATATTTAACCTATACTATTAAACAATTTGTGTAAAAAGACAAGTAGAATTCCCTGTCATGCTCCCCCTTACTGTTATGCTCCCCCTAACCTTAGTACTATCATGCTGTTCTGGATCATGCTATGTTTTACTACTTCAATTCTCCCCCTTTGACATCAATGGCAAATATGTTGGTCAATTAACCCCTTGACTTAAATCTCCTCATCAACTTGTAGTGCTGCTCTCCATGTCTGCTATTTTCTCTGGCTTAGTCATACTTCAGGGTTTACAAGTTCAAAATTATTTTGACCCTTTCTATCATGATCAATTTCAATTTTTCTTCTTTGTTGCTGTGCATTCTATGATAGAAACAATGATTACCAATATGTCCACTAATTGTCTTCTTCTTTGGATTGAAAATGCAACTCATGAATTACCAAAATTGGTAATATAAATTGACTGCTTTTTAGATCACATGTCTGTTACAACTAGGGCTTATGCCCTTGACTCTAGGTTTTGAAGGAGTATGAGCATGAGTTAATTGTAGCATAGGTTTGACTTGTTTCTTTTTCAGTTTGAATCATACTGGAACTCCTTGTTGGAGTCCAACTAAATTTTGTTAGTTGATATCCAATTAAGAACACATGATGTTCGGTTGATCATTTCACATGCCATTTGTCCTTTATTCTTGGAGATTGCATCTGACATCATCATATTCTTCCTTGAAGAAAGCTTCAAAACAATCACCACAATTGCAAGAAATTTACAATGACAAATCCAAATAAGCTTCTTATATTGAATTCATATGCTCTCAACTATACATTTTGGAGAAAATACTGTGACAATTTTCATTAAACAATATAAACTGATAACAATTGTTCATACAAAAACCTCTACCATTTACAAAACCTATCCAAAACTTGGACTTAAACACCTAATGTCTACCCACCCAATACAAAATTTTTAGAACCATTAAAAATGGCCTATCACTCAGTTCGTCATATAAATCTACCACTTTAAGCATCCCATTCTATTCTCCCTTAGTCATCTTCTTATTAAGATTATATTTTCTATCGGGTCCTAATAGGAAATAACCTATATTGGGGAGACTCTATCATCAGTGAGAGTCATTTTTAAGTCCCTTCGATAAAGCAATTTGCATGAAGAAGCATGTTCGAAGATACTACACTATATTGGTAGGAAATACTTACAAGTCCCTCTGATAGAATAATCTGCATGATAGATTGTAAGCATTGTCAAAGAGATTGTACCATATCGGCGGGAGATACTTTCAAGTCTCCCCTATAAAACAAACATCATCAAATACACCATACCATATCGGTAAGAGTTGTTCTAAAGTCTCTTCAACAAAATAATATGTATAAAAGAACATCATCGAGGAGAATATAACATATCAGGATAAGAAGTTTTAAGGTCCCTCTGATGGAAGGATCCACATTTAATAACATGAAATACATCAAGGAGACTACGTTGTATTGGAAGGAGGTGTTTTGAAGTCCCTTCGATAAAGAGATTCGTATTGACGATCATAAAGCTCATCGGAGAGACTGAATCATATCGATGAGAGTTTCTTTAAAGTCCCCCCGATCTAATAATACAAAAGGTAACTATTACATTGACCAAAGGATATGATTTAATATAAAGTGGGCCCCTGGATCCATCGAAGCAACAATGAAAAGTTGAAGAGATAACTATAAGATTTCTCAGATGGAAAGGTTGAGGGGACTTCATGATATTAGATTGAGTAATTTCAAGTCCCTTCAATGTAACAAAGACAGAAGGACTTAAGGATTTCATTGAGGAGAAAGACCAATATCGGTGCAACAAAATATGTGTCCCTTTGATACAATGAAGACACTTCCCCATTATAGTGAGATGACAACAATATTTCAAAGAGATAAATCAACGACAATGACAGGTTAATTGACGGTCGATGTTCAAATGCATTAATGGCATTTCTGATGACAAAAAAGCTCACGTTGAGTAACATTTATGAACCAAATCTTAATTTTAGTTAGTTTTGAAAACCCTTGAGCATCAAGAAGAGATGGAGAACTGTAGCAGTGATTGGAGATGAAGAAACCTGAGAAGAAATCATTGTTTCAAGTAAGTGCCTGAACTTGAATTGGTTTTCCTAGCATCTGAACTAGTTGAAATAGCAAGTAAAATTTAGGGTCTGGTTCATTCTGCAATTGATATTATGGAAGGCACATCTAAAACACCTAAGGCCAAAAGGCAAAAAATAGAAACCCAAAATGCAAATCAAGACTTGATTGATCAATGCCCTGGCTCTAGACCGAGGTCTAAAAGAAGTGTACAATTGAACCCCGGGGCTGAAAAATTAGAGGACAAATAGAAGAGTTTGGGTGACACATGGACTCCAATGAGGGGTTATGACCTATTCATATATCATTACAGAAAAATGTATAGGCACCAACTTGTGTCCAACCCGTGGAGAGTAAATTTGGGGAGAGTAGTGGTACCCAATGTATTTATTATTGTAGAATTGATTAGGGTGCTTGCAAAAAGGTATGACCCACACACACATATGATTTATCTTGCAGATGGGTCTTCCTTTGTTCCTATCACAAAGAGTTATATTTATACAGTTTTTCAATTAGACACAAGCATGAATATGGAATTTAGAATTAGAGACCTTTTAGGAGAGCATCACAACATGGATACTAGTTATAAGAGATGGAGGTTGCCTTTGCATATGCCACGAGCTGAAGGGAATTGACTCAATTCTTAGATGATGAAAGCCCCCCATTCTCTGTGGAGTTATTTGAGAAATATTTTTAGTGTACTTACTACTCTATTTGTCAAGTCCTAGGTTTGGATGCTTTTACACTCATGTCCACAGCTCCAATGGTTTTGACAGCTGATATACAAAACCTAGATGCTATACCATTTGATTATGCTGAGTATTTGGAGAATGATCTCAATAATGGCCTCACTTCTATCAAAAACAACAATAGATCTATTCATTTTAAACATTATTCATTGTTGACGTATCTCATCCTACATGAAGGGAAAACCATGGGAATATGGAGTGATCATATGAGGATAAAGGATCTGGATGATAATAGAAATATTAGGCCTGTCCAAATGTGGACTGTAATATGGGATAGCAGATGTGTTAGGTCAAACTATTTATGCTTTGAAGAATATTTTGTAAAAACACTTTAAAAGTTTCTTGGTCATCCTTGTGATTATAATTTGTCACCAGAAATATAGAATTTTCTCCAACCTAAGGACAAAGATCACAAAGGGAATGTCAACCATAACTGGGGAGACTGGTATGCTTATGATGATTGTACTAGGATTCAGGTGTATGGTTTTGAAATAGCATACTTGGAAATTGGCAGGCAGTTGGCTTATTTAGATTTTATGCATCTCAAATTCTATAGCAAATAGTCCATCACGCCGGGTACACTTTGCTTTGGTGATTTTTCTCTTGTTTTTGACAAAGGATATGAACTTAATTATAATAAATTAGAATATTGCAATTTACCAAGGGGAAATGAGAGAAAGCAATTTGATCCTGAACAATTTATCAACAATGTCAAATTGAAATAAAAGTTGAAAGGGTATAACATGTGCTCTTTATAGAGGACGACCTAATCAGAAATGTTGATGAACACCAAGCAACTAGGAAAAGAGATATATATAATAAAGTGATTATGGATGAGGCTTGGAGAATGAAAACTGATTCATTATATACAGGTGCCTTCCATGAGGTTAAGGATCCTTTGGAAAGGTTGGATAAGTTACTTTTACACGAGGATGAACTAATGAGGGATGTGCCACCTTCTGTGTTCAAAAGAAGAAAAAATGCTTTTATGGTGGAAGATGTTATAGGGATACAAGCTGAAGATGTAGTTCTGCTCTGCCATACATCTTCGCAGCCCACCCCAGAGGTTAGTTTTTCTGTTGATACATTTATGGCTAGTGATGAACAAATTGACGATGAAGTTAAATGTATAGCTAAGCATGTTATTGAGAAATATGAGCCCCCCACCAGAAAAAAATGTGGTTAAGATGAAATCTTCAAATCAGATTTCTGATGATATTAGGCATCTAGCATGCCAGAAATTTATTTCTAATGATTCTTTTGTTAATTCTCCAGAATTTAGATCATTTGTTTATGAATATAAAGGAAAACTAATAAGAGCAAAGATTAAAGAAATTACTCCCGAGAAAGAAGTAGAAGCCCTAAAGGAGTTACAGGAGGAAGTGGATAAAGAAATGAGAAGTATTACTCTTGAGAAAGGGTATGAATTGCTACAAGAAGCTAGTGTTATGATCTTCCCAGGTTGGGATATAAGTTTTACGATTGTATTTGATAGCTTTAGGAAGAGTCAAAATAAAACTTTGAAATTGAGCACATAAGTAGTAGACAAAATCTACATAGAGTCAGGATATAATCCTAATAATACAACTCTTCTGATTTGGGCCCTGTATCCACCAGAAAAGAGGCTAGAAATCATTGATGACCCACACAAAGTCTTTGGTCATCTTCGTGTACATAGAGTGGGAGATACTGATCCAATTGAGACTGTTGACCTCAACATTAATGTTGCCAAGTTTACAAAAGCTCAAATTGAAAAGTTGGTAAAGGACAATAAAAAATATGCTTCTGAGAATGAGAATTTAAGGCATGAAATAGCTAGGTACAAGGAAAAATTGCCATCTTCTTCAAGCTATTACCCACAAGTGTTGGATCGTGATGATAGATTATTGGAAGTAGTGACTGAGAATGTGTATTGGAAGAACAAAGTTGAAGAAATTTAGGAAAAGTATGACAAATTAAGTGAAGAAATGATGGCTGCTAAATTTTAGATTGTTTCAGAATTGATAAAGAAAAGGTTTGAAAAGGTACTTACAAAGGTTGACAAATTCTGGGTAACTTATACTAAAACTTATGCTGCTCTCCAAGAACACAATAGATTACAACACAGAATGGTGGAAGAAAGGGAGGAGCTAATGGCCAAAGAAAATGTTGATGGTCAACTACTTAAGTCTTCTAAAGAATTGGTTGATATGCACAGTCGGTTTCATATCATGCTTATAGAAGAAATGGTGAATTTGATCAACCACTGGATATGGATTTTCCTACTTTCTTTAATGATACAGGAGATCTCAAAGAACAAAGTGTATGGAAGGATGAATTGGCTTAGTTGTAGCCTCGATCCCTCAACTTGGTGAACAATGAATCGATGGTGGTGGACAATACACACTTATAGTTGGAAGTAATGTTTTCCTTGGAGTTCACCATGAAGGACATAATTGCCACCGTTGATACTACGCCAATGAAAAATACATTGAACACCTTTCCTGCTTCAACTTGTTCATTGCATGAGTTGCGTAGAGAAGGGGAGCCTTGATGAATCCAAGAGTGTTTGTTCATTGTGAAATTTATTATGTTTACAAAACTTCTAAGTAATGTTTAATGTCATAAATGGATAGTTACGTCTTTTGAATTGTAACGGTCTGTAGCTTGTATGCTTCCTTCATTTTATATAAGAAGGAAATCAAGATTGAAAAAGATATATCATATATAAAAGAAGATAATGAGGCAGAAAGGAAAAAACTTTGATACCTATTGTAAAATATTTTAAAGCAAATCAATGGAGAAGAAGTTATAATCTGGTGATTTGAATTTTGGTTTCAATTGTTTGTTAAAATTCATTGATAAAAGTTATCTTGCTATCTTTGGTTTGATCTTTCCTTGTTATTTAAATCAATTGTATTGAGGATATATTTGATTTATCAAGACACATTTGTTGTTTTTGTGTGGTTAATTTAACTGGCTCCTTCAAGTAAGGATTAGATTTTTTTAAGTAAATCACTAGGAAGCATCATTAGGATCGATAAGAAGAGCTTGGTAACTATAATCTTGCACGTTTATACAAGTTATAAACATATCAAGTGCCAAAGAATTTGAGTTTCAGCCAAAAGGAGGACACATATCATTCACATCTTCAATCTGTTGCCCATTAAAGAAAAAGGCACCGATTATTTACTTTTAAAAATAATATCATTTTCAATATATCGGTTTGATTTTTGGTTGTAAGAGTAGGAATAAGAATAGAATTAGAAAATAAACCTATACCATAGCCTCTATTTTAGATTATATGCCAATTTGGAATGGATTGAATTAGATGATTTAATTGACAAAATTATAAATTCCATAATCTGCTCAATATTCATCGACCAATTTTGAAGATTTAACATTTAGTGGTGAACGCAAGGTAATAACTACCTAGGCATAGCAAAGCTTGATGTGTAGGGAATTCCAACCACCTTGGTTGATTACGTTCATTGGCCATATCACTTGCAGAACTTGATCATAAGGCCTGACATACCTTTATGGTTTGGTAATCTATTGATTTGGGAACCAACATGACCATAGAGCAAAAGGTAACCGACAAATGAAAATAGATTCAAATCAAAGGGCCAATCACTTCATGAATAAACGGGGCTCAAAGTGAGAACTTTAAAAGTCTGCAACCGAAACAAGAGGTCAACGACTAATTATAAGACCAAAATCCACAAGGTACAAGGGTTCCATACTCAGGCAAAATTTTGAAAAATGACAACCCCTAGGACGAAGACAGAAAAGTAGAACTCTCCTTCTAAAGACCATAAAACTAAGAAATCCCAACAGTGTTACCAAAGCTGTCATGTCTTCTAATCATTCTAGGGTTTTATGTTTTATTTCCCCAGCAACCATTTCTTGAATGTTGAACACAGATGTTTCTAATCCCTTAGAAACGGTCACTTTTAATGAGTTTGTTCTAAAAGCAAAAGCTCATTCGATGTCCAAAATTTGAGATTCAAACTCATATTCCACAATTGTTCTACTAATTCAAGTTACTGATTTATACATTATTGTTTATTTGGACTTCAAGAAATGAGGAAAAAGACTTTAAGGCACAAATTAGATGATAGTGATCATAATGCTGAAATTTCAGTGACAGATTATGAGCGCATCTTGGTTTAACAAATAGGCAAGTTGTAAATCCACTAAGTAGTATATTATTTTTTTAATAGTGTTTAATGAAATTTTATAGGCAAGAGCTTTATGTATATAAGACATAATATGATATATTTTTTTGTTTTATAGGCAAGAAAAGGAGTGTAAAGAAAATGCGGAGAAAAAACAAAAGGAAAGAAAAGATATAGTTCGGCCAACTCGTAGAAGCCAATGCATTTGTGATTCAACAAATGCAGTTGGTGAAAAGAATAGTTGTGATGATGTGCAACTTGATATAGTACATGGTGATGTGTAGCTTGATATAACACATGGTGATGTGCAACGTAGTGATGATCTCTTAGCACAAAGTCTAAGAGAGATTATTGAAAAACATGAGAGCAAAGGAACAATAAGTCTCCAGATGATTTATTCAAGATTAAAGGATGTGTTTGAAGTGAAAATCTGTGGAGATCGGTACCAGTACTGATCTACCTGTAGGACACTGAGAGGGGGGGTGAAATTTTTACCATCTTTCAAAAGTTATCACACAATTGAATTGATTATTGATTACTCAATTACCAAATTCCCAATCATTTATGACTAATGGAAATTATGCAAGTCATCAACACAAGTAATTATGCAAGACATCAACACAAGAAGAATTAACAAGTGGAAAACCCTCCAGGGGTAGAAAAACCACTCATGAACTGCCTCATTGGCTTAACTTTGAAAAACTTCTTTCAAGGCTTTACTGGCTACAAAGAGGTCTCACTGACCAACAAAGATTCACTAGCTTTACAAAAATGCCTCACTGGCATACACTGTACCTCATTGGCATAAATTTACCTTACTGGTATATACAATCT
The DNA here is from genome assembly GCA_027924645.1 of Cunninghamia lanceolata. Lineage (NCBI taxonomy): Eukaryota > Viridiplantae > Streptophyta > Pinopsida > Cupressales > Cupressaceae > Cunninghamia > Cunninghamia lanceolata. The sequence goes on along the minus strand of BSBN01001198.1, from coordinate 494,752 downwards.
CCTTTATCAAACAAAGTGTGCAAGAAATGATTGCCATTCAATCTGATTTGCACCATTTTCTACCATGTCTTCTCTTTTGCATATCTCTGTTCAATTACAATTTGAATATCAATCTCATTATCAATTTACCTGATGCATATTCACTTGCATATTATCTTCATGGTTCAATCTATAACTTTATTGCATGATGTCTTCATACTGTGTTTGATCCATTCCTACACAAACATGATCTCACATACAATATTATGATTCATCTATCTTTTCTTTTCAAAAGGATCTTGTAGAAAATGTCTTCATTTCTGCATAAATTTCCACACACACACACACCCCGTCAATGTACTTGTAAAGCCAATAAATATGAGATACCTTTCCACATTTTGCAAAATTATTTTCTTCTTTTCATGACCTTTCATATTCTTTCTTTCTTTACAAAATCCTCTCCAATCTGCAAAAAGACAAAAAATTTATATTGCAAGACCATTTCAAATCCTCTATCTCTCTGATTCATTTTCTTCAATTGTCTTTCCATCTTCTTTCAACAATATTTTTCAATCTGTAAAAAAAATCATTTCCACAACAATATGTCTCAAAAAAAGCTCTTCCATATTCTTCAAATCACAAAACCCTTCAACTTCTTCTCCTTCAATCTGCAAAAAAAACTTCAATGATGTTTTGATTCATTTGCCTGTGCATAAGAAAGAATCATTTATATACAATGAAAAAATCTTTCATATTCCTCCATCAATGAATTTCAAATCTTCCTGAAAGAAAATAAATCATTTTCTTAAAAACGTTCTCTTCAAATTCTCTGCAAAATATCATCTACAAAGAATAAAAAATTTCTTCAAACTATCACCACCAAAATTCTTCTACAAAAAATCCCCATACATTCCTTTTTAATAAAAGGCATTAAAAAAAAACTTCCACCCTATTAAAGTTCCATCTTTTTAGCTTCCATGTCATGAGAGAAATAGAAATAAATCTCCATAAAAAATTGTGCTTCCAAATCCCTTAAAAAATGCCTTTAATATCCATAAAAATCTCCCACAAAATTTCTTTAAAATCTCCTTAAAAATAGCTTTGAAAATCTCCTTAAAAAAATGCAATCTTTGACTTTCTTTTATGTCATAAAGGAGATAAGAACAAATTTTCTAAATTAAAAAACAAAGCCATAATTATGGCTTATTCGAACTCCATCCCATATTTATGCTTTTTAAACAAAGCATATTCAATATTAAAAAAATCTCCACTTTAAACTATTTGATGGTCTCCATATTAATTAAGGCATATTCAAATATATAATCTTTGATGCCTTTTTTTTGCATCAGATGACCGATGCATGATAAAGGTCTTCGAATGGGTTTTCAAATGTTTATGACATTTGATGCTTTTCATATGCTCTTTGCTGTCCACAACACATATGATGCCTTTCATATAACCGATGTACTTCATAAAATAAATAAGGCATTTATTTGACTTCTACATTATATCTTTTGACAAGTCTTCAACTTTGCAACTACCTTGTCACCTGAATATGCCCTTTCAAAATCATATGGATTTACAAAGACTCCTTCATGTTAAAGTAAACCAATTACACTATACACCATAACATAGAGTATAATTGACATGATTTTGAGCATCATAACAACAATGGTAAGAATCATGATAATCAAACCTTCAATGTTGAATTTTGTCACACTTGCAACTTCTGATTCGAAAGAACACACATCCTCTCATGAAGTATCAGACCCAAAATCTTCCAACACCAACACTATCCACACAACATGAAGCCATCTGCAAAAGCCATCTAACATAAAACAATTCTTTATGACATAACAGCCTGACAACAATAAGATATACAATGAACAACTCAACACCTTTTTGACATCAATGACAATCAGTCACAATCAATCTCCCCCTTTGTCATTGATGGCAAAACTTCATGATGCAATTTTTCTTTCTCCCCCTTTTTGACATCTGATGACAAAGACTCAAACCTATTTTCTCCCCCTGTGTTGAAGTCCACAAACAAATCACTGCACAAAAGAACAATGTCTTGCTAGAAATGAAACAAGTATGTCAATCTCAACATAATACCACTTCTTGACACAAATATGAAGATGAAAACTTGGCATATCTTTGCAATCAAATACCAACTCCTTTGATGAACTTAAACTCGGTGCAAGAATGTCATAAACACATCACAACACATCAAGACCACTCTTGAGAAGACCTTTCCAAAACTTTCATGATAATGATAACAAGATCACTCAATCCTGCAGAAAGGAAATAGAGAAGACACAACACCAACTACTACCATTATCATCTATCATTACTGATTCAAGACACACCCTTAACCTCCTCTAATTGAAGAACTTGATGAAATACAAGGCTCACCATCTAGATTGTCATAGCTTGAAGCACATACCTGATACCACTTCATAACTAGAAGCACACAATTTGCACATACCTTCCTGAAACATATAAATGATGAAGACCATCAAAGAAACATTTAAAATTATCACATCAAGAACACTTTCATAACACTTTTATATGAGCATGACTATCTAGTCCACCATCTTCTTTTGACACCATCTTCAATCCACCTGAAAGCTCCAAATCTCATGCAAGACACATAGATCAAATAACATGATCAAAATACATGAAGATTAATATCAAGAACATTCCTGAAGCAAGCATATAACAAGCCATGTAGACAATACTTTGAAACAACTCTTCAATTTGATCTGAACCACATACATTATCATGAACTTGATATGATGACCATTCCAGAGATGATCTTGCCAAGACATCCATGATAATGACTACAAGATGAACAATCAATCTTCAACAATCTGAAATCACTTTGCTTTTGCACACACTCCTTGACATTATAAAGAATGAAGATCATCTTGTAAGAAATGAGATGGAGATTATACTCCTATTCCTTCACATGAAAATTTTTACAACACAATGTCAAATCTGATATATATTGGAATCAACAAGAACTAATGCCTCTTGACTCTATAATACAAATCAGCCAATCAAGTTTGCATACCGACAAACCAAATGCATTAACAAGTTCTTCTTGCACCAACACACTTCAAGAACACTTTGGATTCAACCTTTGAAATCATCAACATGATCATGACTATTTGTCTAACAATTTGTGCATTGAACTCCTAAAACATCTTTTCAATATCTTGAAAGCATAATGAGCCAATGATCACCTGTATCACTGACATACACTGAAAATCAACTTAGTTAGCAATATCATCATCAACTATTTCACAATCATGGCAAGAATGATAGACATGACAAGATTATCATATCAAATGATCTCCTTCATGAAACTTCTTGGGGATATTTGATAAGACATGAACAACTCCCCCTTAGTCCATGTTATCTGTTATGCAACTGATAAAGTGACTTGTGCAAGATGCACAAGTTTAGGATATGTCTTCTTTTGACTTTGTTTCTGCTTCCACACTTTCACAGGTTCTTTCTTCTGTTTATGTTTCTTTATCCAAACCTTTTCAACTTTTTTCTTTTCCCAACCTTTCAAATCAGATGATGCAATTTTTTCATACACTCTACAACTATATGCCTTGTGACAAGGAGAATTACACTTGAAACATACAACATTAGTATTCCACATTGAAGTAAATTGATTTCTTGTGCAATTAACTTCTTTATGTCCAAAGTGATTACAGGTGTAACAATAACCATTAAATGAATAATTGTACCTGTACATAAATGCTTGTCTTATTGGAGCAGATCTCTTGAAATTTCTTCTTTGATTATGCATTTTTCCTTCAGGAGCAGCAACATGATAATTTAAATCAATCTTCTTTTTTAGGAGTTTCTCTAACTTTGGAACATTCTCCCTTTTCATAACCAAGTCCAGTAGTGTCTCTATGTTGTTTTTGTTTACTAAGCATCTCTTGTAACTTGCTTGTGCTCTCATCAGATTTAAAATTCTTTTCCATCTGCTTTCTAACATCCTCAAGTTAATTACTCAAAGAAACTAATTCTCCTTCAAATTTTTGACATTCAATTGTTTTAGTTTCCAACTGAGACATTGTCACATCTACTATCCTTTTAGCGTCCTCAACTTTTGTCTTCAAATTGATAATTAATTTGTCTGATTCACTTATTTGATTTCTTAAATCCATAATCAGATTTCTAGCATTTTTAATTTCTGAAGATGTTCTTTCAAAATCTGAAATAACTTGGACTTTGGATTCTTTTTCCTGTTGTAGTTGCACCTTTAGTCTTTGATTCTCCTTTTTGCATTTCTTGATTTCACTCAGAGCACATATAAGCTCTCCTTCTATGTCAATTTCACATTCTTGTTCATCATACTCCTGATAGTAATCTTCTTCTGAATCTGATTTGGTCTCAACTTCTTCATGTGATTGTCTTCTTTCATGGTCACTTTCTTTAAACACCAAATTGTCCTCTTCTTCACCATCATCTTGATAGATTCTTATCAATTTCTTCGACATATCCTGAGCTGTTTCACACTGCACAACTTTACAAGAAACATCATTAGATAAACTAGATAGAATGACCTTCTTGGCTATATGATTGCATTCAAGAGCCTCTTTGATATTTGTAGAATTAGAATATCCATTCTCAACAGACATCCATACATCATATCCTAAAGAGGATAAATAGACTTGCATTCTCATACACCAAACTAAAAAATCCGAACCATCAAACAGAGGAACTCTAGAAAACTCTTTCTCTTCAACTTGTGAGACATTTCTATCAACTGATAATGTATCAACATCTGGAATTGATATAGCCCGCACCTTCTCATTAGAATGAGACTTGACATTTCTCATGTACTTATTTCTTTTGCACTTACCCATTATACTCAACCCTCAAGATCTACCCAAGCCGATTAGACTATAACAGGGAACCTATGCTCTAATACCACTTGTAGGAGTACAATCAACACTGAGAGGGGGGGTGACTCAGTGTTGATACAAAAATCAATTTTTACCATCTTTCAAAAATTATCACATAATTGAATTGATTATTGATTACTCAATTACCAAATTCTCAATCATTTATGACTAATGAAAATTATGCAAGTCATCAACACAAGTAAGAATTAATGAGTGGAAAACCCTCTAGGGGTAGAAAAACCACTCATGAACTACCTCACTAGCTTAACTTTGAAATATTTCTTTACAAGGCTTCACTGGCTACAAAGAGGTCTCACTGACCAACAAAGCTTCACTAGCTTTACAAAAATGCCTCACTGGCATACACTGTGCCTCACTGGCATAAATTTACCTTACTGGTATATACAATCTCCTTTATCAAACAAAGTGTGCAAGAAATGATTGCCATTCAATCTGATTTGCACCATTGCATACCATGTCTTCTCTTTTGCATATCTCTGTTCAATTACAATCTGAATATCAATCTCATTATCAATTTACCTGATGCATGTTCACTTGCATATTATCTTCATGGTTCAATATGTAACTTTATTGCATGATGTCTCCATACTGTGTTTGATCCATTCCTACACAAACATGATCTCACATGCAATATTATGATTCGTCTATCTTTTCTTTTCAAAAGGATCTTGTAGAAAACGTCTTCATTTCTGCATAAATTTCCACACACACACACCACCGTCAATGTACTTGTGAAGCCAATAAATATGAGATACCTTTCCAAATTATGTAAAATCATTTTCATCTTTTCATGACCTTTCATATTCTTTCTTTCTTTACAAAATCCTCTCCAATATGCAAAAAGACAAAAAAATTATATTGCAAGACCATTTCAAATCCTTTATCTCTCTGATTCATTTTCTTCAATTGTATTTCCATCTTCTTTCAACAATATTTTTCAATTTGTAAAAAAATCATTTCCACAAAAATATTTCTAAAAAAAATCTCTTCCATATTCTTCAAATCACAAAAACCTTCAACTTCGTCTCCTTCAATCTGCAAAAAAAACTTCAATGATGTTTTGATTCATCTACCTGTGCATAAGAAAAAATCATTTATATATAATGAAAAAATCTTTCATATTCCTCCATCAATGAATTTCAAATCTTCCTGAAAGAAAATAAACAAGTATATTTATATTTAAAAAAATATATCTACAGTACGCTGAGAGATATCTTCCAATTTGTTGGCATTTATAAATTACTTGCAGTTAGAATATTTGATATGCTGACATGAGTTAATTTAAAGAGACTATGATGCCAGACTTTTCATATTCTTCAAACGTAATAAAGATTTAACTCCATAACTGCCCAAGTTTTTCTATTTTCTATCCATTTGGCTTCCATGAATTTATTTATTTTTTTGCTTAATGTGATAAAGATTTCACTCAATAACTGCCCAAGTTTTTCTTATTTTCTATCCATTTGGCTTCCATGAATTTATATATTTACACATTTTATGAATTTTGTTTACATGGAAATCTGAATCTTAATTGTTTACAATAATCTGAATCTTTTAGCCCTTGCTGTGAGTGTAGAACGCCTCTCGGCGTAATCATTTTCTTAAAAAAGTTCTCTTCAAATTCTCTGCAAAATATCATCTGCAAATAATAAAAAATTTCTTCAAACTTTCACCACCAAAATTCTTCTACAAAAAATCCCCATACATTCCTTTTTAATAAAAGACATTAGAAAAAAAACTTCCACCCTATTAAAGTTCCATCTTTTTAGCTTCCATGTCATGAGAGAAATAGAAATAAATCTCCATAAAAAATTGTGCTTCCAAATCCCTTAAAAAATGTCTTTAATAGCCATAAAAATCTCCCACAAAATTTCTTTAAAATCTCCTTAAAAAAATGCAATCTTTGACTTTCTTTTATGTCATAAAGGAGATGAGAACAAATTTTCTAAATTAAAAAACAAAGCCATAATTATGGCTTATTCAAACTCCATCCCATACTTTATGCTTTTTAAACAAAGCATATTCAATATTAAAAAAATCTCCACTTTAAACTATTCGATGGTCTCCATATTAATTAAGGCATATTCAAATATATAATCTTTGATGCCTTTTTTTTTGCATCAGATGACCGATGCATGATAAAGGTCTTCGAATGGGTTTTCAAATGTTTATAGCATTTGATGCTTTTCATATGCTTTTTGCTGTCCACAACACATATGATGCCTTTCATATAACCGATGCACTTCATAAAATAAATAAGGCATTTATTTGACTTCTACATTGTACCTTTTAACAAGTCTTCAACTCTGCAACTACCTTGTCACCTGAATATGCCCTTTCAAAATCATATGGATCTATGAAGACTCCTTCATGTTAAAGTTAACCAATTACACTATACACCATAACATAGAGTATAATTGACATGATTTTGAGCATCATAACAACAATGGTAAGAATCATGACAATCAAACCTTCAACGTTAAACTTTGTCACACTGTGCAACTCCTGATTCAAAAGAACACACATCCTCTCATGAAGTATTAGACCCAAAATCTTCCAACACCAACACTATCCACACAACATGAAGCCATCTGCAAAATCCATCTAACATAAAACAATTCTTCATGAGATAACAACCCGGCAACAATAAGATATACAGTGAACAACTCAACACCGTTTTGACATCAATGACAATCAGTCACCATCACTACCTAATCGTGCCACACCTGATGTGGCCAAGGAACATGAAGTTCTAGTTAATGAAAGTCATGAAGAGAGACCACTTGCATCTGATGTGCCTCAGAGTGCACCTGTTGCATCTACAACTTTTGATGGAACTAGTGGATCAACCAAGAATATTGGTAGTGGTTTAATAGAAGATGTGTCTGCTTTTGTCAAAAGACAAAGATTGAGTCAAGATTTGTACAGATCTACAGAGAGGAATGCAAAAGAAAGAAAATTAGAAGGCAAGAAGCTGTTCTTGGTTAAGGTATCGAGGGATGGTGAGCCCATTGGGCCAAATGCTATAAGGTGGGCCTCTAAGTTGGGTGTAAGATGTAGGGCCCATTTGGATATTTGCAAATCAAATTTTGCAAAGCAAGATCCATGAAGTGTGGAAAATGTTATACAAAAAATGGAAAATGCTTTTGAGACTATTGGTGGACAAATCTCTAGAAAATATTACAAGCAAAAGATGAGACTTTTGATGAACAATTTTAGATACAATTGTAGAAAAACAATCATGGAGGGAAAAGAGAGGTTAGAATCCACTCTATCTCCCAAACAATGGGAGGCATTGAAAGAAAGTATGCATTCTGAAGAATATTTGACAAAGAGTAATAGAGGCAAGAGAGCAAGAGATAATGTGAGGGTTGGATATACATTTCGCCGAGGTAGGTATTGAACTGACTATATGTTGAAATTGACATTGTATTTTAGGTGGAAAATAGTAATAGAGAAGTAGGTGTAGAAGATATTGTCAATTATATGGCAACACTAGATCCTAGTAAATCTAAGAGTAGGATGAATTGGAAATCTAGTTCGTCAATAGATATTTCACAGCCACCTATTAGACACCTAGTAAGAGCCTCTCTAGATCATGTCAACTCAAATGAAGGGTACCAACATGTAATGAATTGCATATACGGTCTCACTAAGAAAGTTTTGCAGTTGGTTGCCTCCGTTAAGCTTATAGTTTTTGCATGGAATGAGCATAATTCCATGGATTTAGATGAGGTAAGATGTTCTATTGATCTCATTTCTTCTAGTTTGGCAATTCTGTATACAAATGCCTCTTAATATGTAGATTTAAATTTGAGTCTAGGAGAATCCAACCTAGTTTCTTTATTGTTGGAGTGATCCAGAGAATGTTCTTTTGGACAAATTTATAGCTTGCATTCTTTACTTGACTATTGAATGCTTTGTATATTTTTTTACATGATGGTTAAACCACATGCAGAGCAATTTTATCAAAGCAACACAAAAATGAGAATGCCTTGATGTCAATAGAGCTACTGATATTGATAGTGATCATGATGAATTGGACAAGAATGTGCAACATAGTCATAGTTGTGCTGAAGTTGAGGTAATATAATAGTTGTTGTCAGTTATCTGTCCCAATGCTTTGTCATTCTTCATGCTTAAAATGTTCTTTTGGACAAAAATTTATAGCTTTTGCATTCTTTAAGTGTTAGACTTAGGGCACACAACTAAGAGGGGATGAATCAGTTGTGCAAAAACTTTCTCCAATTAAACACTTAAATCTTCTTAGTGATTAGCAGTATATTAATCATGAACCATAATGCATTCAAATCAAGAGCAGAAACACATCAACATATAAGACACCAAGATTTTGATGTGGAAAACCCAGTTAAGGGAAAAACCATTGGGTGATTAGCCTAAGATTGTATTCTCTATTAGAAGAATAGAAGGAACAAAATGGCACATGCCAATTAGGGCTCATTGCCCGAGCACACTGCTCACAAGAGGCTCACTGCCTACAATAGACACACTGTCTACAAAGAAATAAATATCACATACATGAACTGGGTAATAGCATCTTCACCATGCTTGAATCAGTTCCATTTAAGCCCAATACTTCTCTACTTTTCGCTCTCTTCCTCACTACAACACTCTCATTCCCACAAGGACTACTTCAAACTGACTTCGCAATACCTTATTTATACAAGGCATCAACTTAGGAATGATCATCTAAGTCAGCAAACATTCATAAGAGCATTCGCAAGATGTATAACTCATCCGGTCGGCTTGTCTCAGGAAGAACACTATCATCCAGAAGTTACACAACAATTGCGAGCTCCAACTTCAATGCGGACCACCAACATGAACTAGACATGATCCAAAGACCTCCACAAGCTTGCCTAAATCACCAAGAACATCCACACTTTTTCTGCTTACTGAAATCCTTCTCTCCTTCATCTGGAACCTCAAGAACATAGTCTGTCATTACAGTCACAAAGGAATAGATGCTTGCGGACCTTCAAACTATGAACCAATCGAGTTGATACACCACAAAGACTTCCTCAACACTCCCTTAAATCTGCTGAATAGGAAACTTCATTTCCGGATCTCACCAGACCTTTCTTGTTACACTCTGTCACCTTTGAACACCTACCAGAAACGGTTTTACTTGAGCGGCCACAACTTCTTCATATCTTCATGTGGACCTCTAAAATCTCTACTGGATCACCTACAGACACATATCTATAAACCCTTTAATCTGCATCCTCTGATCCTCATCCTATCTTGGACTTTTGCCTTATTGTCATCACTGTTCTTCACTGTTCCTAATTGAGACTAATTTTCTCAATATCCTCAGCTCACGGCTCATCCAAACCTTATCATTAATGCAACAGGAGTATGTTGACATCAATGACAACACTAGTTATGCCCATACTTGCAACAATCTCCCCCTTTGTCATTGATGGCAACATAAGATGTGAAAAACTGTTTTAACCATCAAGTCAAGAACTTTTTCTTACTGTCACAGCTCTCCCTATCAGCAACAACCATTCACATGTATTTTCTCCCTTTACTACTCCCCCTTTGATCAGCAACCACTTATTTTTCACATGTCTTCTCCCCCCCTTTTACATCAATGGCAAAGGGCACATACTTGCAATTCCAACACTTCAGAATCATACCTGCTGCTCCCCCTGAGTAGCAGCTCCTCATCAATCCGGATCACAAGATATGACTATGATATCCACTGGACTGATGCACCTCAGTGCTCCTTAGTTCATCACCAGAGGGGCAAAAACCCCTAACTTCTCGCTGAGATACTCAAAAGAGTCCTTAGGTAGAGGTTTAGTAAAGATGTCTGCAATCTGATCCTTTGAAGGCACAAACTCCAATCTGACTTCATTCTTGCTCACTTGCTCTCTCAAAAAGTGAAACTTGATGGATATGTGTTTAGTCTTTGAATGCAGTACCAGATTCTTAGATATATTTATAGCACTTGAATTATCATAGAAGATTGTGATAGGTTCATCATACTCCACTTTGATATCTCTTAGCATCTGCTTCATCCATAAAACTTGAGTGCAACTACCTGCTACTGCAATATATTCTGCTTCAGTTGTAGATAGAGATATTGAATCTTGTTTCTTGCTTAGCCAAGAAACTAATCTTTTTCCCAAAAAGAATGCTCCACCACTGGTACTTTTCCAATCATCCACATCTCCTGCCCAATCAGCATCTGTATATGCATGAAGAGAGAAATCATGATCTCTAGGATACCACAGACCATACTCAACCACCCCTTTTAGATATCTAAAAATCCTCTTGATTGCCATGACATGGGATTCTCTAGGATCAGCTTGGAATCTAGCAACAAGACCAACAACTTGCATAATATTTGGTCTAGTTTGAGTGAGATACAACAATCCTCCAATCATTGATCTATACTTTGTCTGGTCTGCCTTAGGAGAGTCATCATCTTTGCTCAAATTACATCCGGTTGCCATGGGAGTATTCATTGGCTTTGAATCTTCCATCCTAAATTTCCTCAACAATTCTTTCACATATTTGGTCTGAGAAATGAAGATTCCTTTCTTTGTTTAAGTAATTTGCACACCCAAGAAGAAATTCATTTCACCAAGCATAGACATCTCAAACTCACTTTTCATTTGATTTGCAAAAGTTTTACACATACTATCTCTTCCTCCAAAGATGATATCATCAAAAAATACTTCAACAATCAAGATGTTTTCATGATCAATTTTGAAATATAAGTTACTGTCAATAGTACCTTTGTTGAAACCAATCTTCAAAAGATGCTTATCCAATCTTTCATACCAAGCTCTTGGGGCTTGCTTCAATCCATACAGTGCCTTCTTCAACTTGCAGACCATATCACCATGATCAGACAATTGAAATCCATTCGGTTGCTCTATATACACTTCTTCTTCCAAGTCACTGTTTAGAAAGGCAGACTTGACATCCATCTGATATACCTTGAAATCCTTGAAGGCAACAAAGGCAAGAAATAATTTGACTGCTTCAATTCTTGCCACAGGAGCAAAAGTTTCTTCAAAATCAATTCCTTCTATTTGAGAGTAGCCTTTGCAGACCAATCTGGCTTTATTTCTGATTACTTCACCAACTTCATTTAATATGTCCCGGAAGACCCATTTGGTTCCAATCACATTCTTGTTTCTAGGTCTGGGAACAAGATCCCAAGTGTGATTTTTCTCTATTTGCACCAGCTCTTCTTCCATTGCTTTAGTCTAGTTTTCATTATTGCAAGCTTCATTCACTATGTTAGGTTCAATCTTTGAAATCAAACAATACTCTTCTGAATCTTGAGCAATTCACCTTCTTGTTAGTACTCTTTTTCTTTTATCACCTATGATCCGATCTTCAGAGTGGTTCAGTCTTACATACCTGGGAACTGTAGGAATTTCTTGCACTTCTGATTCTTGATCAGGCTCATTGAAACTCATTTCTTCTTCCTGGTTTACCGGATTAGCTTGAATCTGATTGACAGATGAGGCTTGGGCTCCTTGAGTCAGAACACCATTATGATCATCTTCATCATATTCATAAAACCTTTAGGGTTTCTCAATTCCCTCATCAACCTTCACATTTGTACTTTCTATCATCTTTCTCAGTCTTTTGTTATAACACCGGTATGCTTTGCTTTGAGTAGAGTAACCCAAGAATATTCCTTCATCACTTCTAGCATCAAACTTTCCTAGATCTTCATCTCTTTTAATGTAACATTTGCTACCAAAAAATCTAAAATACTTCACAGTAGGTGTGATGCCAAACTAAAGTTCATAAGGAGTCTTACCAGTATTGCTTCTGATTTGAGCTTGATTGAGAGTATAGACTGCAGTGCTGACAGCTTCTCTCCAATAGATGTGAGGAACATTTGCTTCCATCATCATGGTCCTAGATGCTTCATGTATGGTCCAGTTCTTTCTTTCCCCTACTCCATTCTGCTGTGGAGTCCTAGGAGCAGACAATTGTCTCTTTATTCCATGTTTCTCATAGAACTCTATGAAATCATCGGATGTGAATTCTCCACCTCTATCAGACCTCAGACATTTCAATTTCAGTCCGGTTTCATTCTCTACCATAGCCTTGAATATTTTGAATTTCTCAAAAGCTTCTGATTTCTCTTTTAGAAAAGTTACCCACATCATCCGGGAATAGTCATCAATTAGTAACATGAAGTATCTATCACCTTGCATACTCCTGATTCTTGCCGGGCCACAAAGGTCAGTATGAACTAAGTCTAATAATCTGGTAGAAGACAGTTCCTTACTGTTGAATGTGATTCTGCTTAGCTTACCCAACTGACATTCTTTGCACAAGCTATTAGTAGGTTTCACCAATTTTGGAAGATCTCTTACAGCCTGAGTATTGCTTATCTTGATGATATTATCAAAATTCACATGACACATTCTCCTATGCCATAACCAACTCTGATCAACTTGAACAAATAAGAAAATTTTACCAGTAAGTGGAAGATATTACCTTTAGTTTGGGTACCGGATGCAATCTCTGTTCCGGAGCTTTCAAAGATCTTGCATTTTCCATTCTTGAACCGGAGATCATAGCCTTTGTCCACTAACTATCCAACATCGAGAAGATTGTGCTTCAAACCTTCAACATATAGAACATTACCAGTTTTGTTCCTTCCATCAAAAGAAATAGTTCCTCTTCCTACGATTCTACCAGCAAAATTATCACCAAACTTCACCACTCCTCCTTCATACCTTTCCAAATCTATGAACTTATTTTTGTCGCCTGTCATATGGTGAGAGCAGCCATTGTCAACGACCCAATCACCCTTTTCTTCAACTTGGGGAGCCAGAGCTCTTTCTATAACTTTATGATTGACAGATACAGAGGATATTGGTTCTTCTTCCTTGATGGCAATAAACACCCATTCACTTTCAGATTTGTTTCATGTTTTTGATTCATCATCTGTTACTCCTTCATTATCATCTTCTTCATGAACATAGTAACAATTCTTTTGGAACCTTGATCTGTTAGGATTTGGCCTTGAAAATCTTTCTGGACATCTTGAGGCAAAGTGACCAATCTTATTGTAGTTAAAACACTTAAAAGGCAATTTTCCTTCATACTTACCAGATCCTGTTGGCAGTCTCTTTGCAATGAGGGCTTCAAGTTGAGAAGTTTCTACTTCTTCTTCTTCCAGGTCTTTTCTTGCTTTTTCATACCATGATAGTTTTCTTGATGAGTTCTCTCCTGGATGAAACCTTTGTATACCTTTTACAGAGGCACTAGCTTTGAATGCAGATTCAGTATTGGGGGGATCATCTCCAAACTCGGTCATTTCAAATACAACCAATTTTCCAGCTAATTGATCTCTTGTGACAGTTGTATGGGCTCTGAATTCATCAATGGAAGCAACCTTGATTTTGTAAGAAGCAGGAAGGGATCTAAGAATTTTGCCAACAATCTCATTTTCATCCAAGACTCCACCAACATTTCTAATTCCACAAACAAGCTCATTTACTCTTGGCATAAAAGTAGTAATATTTTCATCATCTCTCATCTTCAGGTTTTCAAATTTCCCTTTTAGACTTTGTAATGTTGCACATTTAACATACTGGTCTCCTTCATGCAAAAGTTCTAGTTTTTTCCAAACCTCAAAAGCAGTTGGTAGGTCAATAACATTTGAGAGCTCTGAATCAGATAATGTGCTTAGAAGAGCTTCTATAGTTCGCAGATTGTTTTTAGCATTTGTGATTTCATTTGGAGCTTTTGGACCACCCTGTGGAGGTACATACTGTGTTGTAACCATGGTCCAGTATGCCATTCCCATGCATTGCAAGTGACACTTCATGCGACCTTTCCATAGATTAAAATTAGTTCCATCAAACTTCAGACTATCCTTCTTGTAGGACGACATCCTAGATCTCCTCAAGTGGTTAAGCTCTTTTAGAGGAACTCAACTCTAATACCAATTGTTAGACTTAGGGCACACAACTGAGAGGGGGTGAATTAGTTGTGCAAAAACTTTCTCCAATTAAACACTTAAATCTTCTTAGTGATTAGCAGTATATTAATCATGAACCATAATGCATTCAAATCAAGAGCAGAAACACATCAACACATAAGACACCAAGATTTTGACGTTGAAAACCTGGTTAAGGGAAAAACCACAGGGTGATTAACCTAAGATTGTATTCTCTGTTAGAAGAATAGAAGGAACAAAATGGCACATGCCAATTAGGGCTCACTGCCCGAGCACACTGCTCGCAAGAGGTTCACTGTCTACAATAGACACACTATCTACAAAGAAATAAACATCACATACATGAACTGGAGAATAGCATCTTCACCATGCTTGAATCAGTTCCATTTAAGCCCAATACTTCTTCTTTGCTTTTCGCTTTCTTCCTCGCTACAACACTCTCATTCCCACAAGGACTACTTCAAACTGACTTTGCAATCCCTTATTTATACAAGGCATCAACTTAGGAATGATCATCTAAGTCAGAAAACATTCATAAGATCATTCGCAAGATGCATAACTCATCCGGTTGGCCTGTCTCAGGAAGAACACCATCATCCAAAAGTTACACTCCAATTGCGAGCTCCAACTTCAATGTAGACCACCAACACAAACTGGACATGATCCAAAGACCTCCACAAGCTTGCCTGAATCACCAAGAACATCCACACTTTTTCTGCTTACTGAAATCCTTCTCTCCTTCATCCGGAACCTCAAGAACATAGTCTGTCATTATAGTCACAAAGGAACAGATGCTTGTGGACCTTCAAACCATGAACCAATCGAGTTGATACACCACAAAGACTTCCTCAGAACTCCCTTAAATCCGCTGAACAAGAAACTTCATTTCTGGATCTCACCGGACCTTTCTTGTTACACTTTGTCACCTCTGAACACCTACTGGAAATAGTTTTACTTGAGTGGCCACAACTTCTTCATATCTTCATGCAGACCTCTAAAATCTCTACTGGATCACCTATAGACACATATCTATAAACCCTTTAATCCACATCCTCTAATCCTCATCCTATCTTGGACTTTTGCCTTATTGTCATCACTGTTCTTCACTGTTCCTGATTGAGACTAATTTTCTCAATATCCTTAGCTCACGGCTCATCCAAACCTTATCATTAATACAACAGGAGTATGTTGACATCAATGACAACATCAGTTAGGCCCATACTTGCAACATTAAGTTGTAAGTTAATCTATCCCAATGTTTTGTCATTCTTCTTTTGGACACAAAATTATAGCTTTTGCATTCTTTAAGTTGAAAGTTAAACTGTCCCAATGTTTTGTCATTATTCATGCTTAAAATGTTCTTTTGGAAAAAAATTATAGCTTTTGAATTCTTTACTTGACTTATATTAATTTTTGCATGATGATTAAACCACATGCAAAGCAATTATATGAGAGTAGAATTAAAAGAAAAAGGCCCTGTTAGTAGAGCTCTCTGCAAAGCTGCACAACTGTTGCAAGTATGGGCGTAACTGGTTTTGTCATTGATGTCAACATACTTTTGTTGCATTGATGTCAAGGTTTGGATGAGTTGTGTGCTAAGGATATTGAGAAAACTAGTCCTATCAGAAATAGAGAAAGAACAATGAAGACAGTGAAGCTCTATGAAGTAAAGATCCCTGATAGATGAAGATTAGAGAATGCACATCAAAGGGTTTGTAGATAAGTGTCTAAAGATGATCCAATCAAGTTTTGAGAGGTCCTAATGAAAATATGGAGGAGTTATGGTCGTAAGAGTAAAATTGGTTCTAGCAACTATTCAGAGGTGACAAAGTGACACAATAGGTCCGGTGAGATCCATAAATACAATATCTTGTTCTACAGATCTGGTGGCATGTTTGGGAGGCTAATGTGAATTGAGAACTCAATTGGTTCATGGTTTGGAGGTCCACAAGCAATCCTTCTAATGTGACAGTGATGACTGTTGTGTTCTTGAGGTTCCGGATGAAGATGCGAATGATTACAGTAAGCAGAAGTAGTGCAGATGTTCTTAGTGATTCAAGCAAGCTTGTGGGGGTCTCTAGATTGTGTCCAGTTCATGTTGGCCGTCTGCATTAAATATTAAGCTTGTGATTGAATATTTACCTTCCAGGAATAGCATTCTTCCTGGTCTTGGCCAACCAGATGTTTTGCACATGTTGTGGATGATCTTGAAGATGTTTTGCAAAGCATGGCGTGTTCCTCGAAGAAGATTGAAGTCCCAATTATGTGTGGTCGACAATGTAGTGATGTGCATAAAGTTTTTGTAATAAGTCAAGTTGTATATTTGTATTTGCTCTGTAATAAAATAAGTATATGTTGTGCCGACTTTGATGATCATTCCAAAGTTGATGTCATGTATAAATAAGAGTTGCAAAATCATTCAAATAGGTGTGTGGCAAGAATGAGAAGGTGATAAGGAAGAGGAGCGAAAAGCAGAGCAGAAGTGTTGAGCTTAAATGAAACTGACTCTGGCATAGTGAAGATGCTTATCTCCAGTTCAAGTATGTAATACGTATATTCTTCTATAGGCAGTGGGCCTCTTGTGAGGAGTGTGCTCGGGCAGTGAGCCCTAATTAGCAAGTGCCATTTTGTTCTTCTTATTCTTTTAATAGAGAATACAATCTTGGGTTAGTCACCCCATGGTTTTTCTCTTAACCAGGTTTTCCACATTAAAATCTTGGTGTTTTATGTGTTGAATTTGTCCCTACTCTTGATTGCATGCATTATGCTTCATGATTGAATCTTTGATATGTTATAGAAATAGAAGAAGCTTTAAAAGTATATAAAAATAGAAGTTCGGTAACAACTGATTCACCCCCCCTCTCAGTTGTCTGTCCTAAATCCAACAATTGGTATCAAAGCCAAGTTCCTCTAGTAGAAGCTTAACCACTTGAGGAGATCCAGGATGTCATCCTACAAGAAGGACAATCCCAGGTTTGATGGAACAAACTACACTCTTTGGAAGAGCCACATGGAATGTCACTTACAATGCATGGGAAATCAGTATTGGAACATAACTACAACTAAATATGTTCCCCCAAAGAATGGTCCAACAACTATGGATTAAGTCAGAGATGTAGATAATAATCTTTGAGCTAAAGAAGCCCTACTGAGTTCCTTGACTAATTTAGAGTTGACAAATGTCATGGATTTGAAAACTGCTTATGAAATTTGGACAAAGCTGGAAAATCTTTATGAAGGAGACAAATATGTTAAGTGTGCCAAGCTGCAATGTCTGAAAGGAAAGTTTGAAAACTTAAAGATGAGTGAAGATGAGAATATCACTTCTTATATGTCAAAAGTAAATGAGCTTGTATGTGGTATTAGATGTGTTGGTGGAATATTGGATGAAGATGAAATTGTTGCCAAAGTTCTTAGATCTCTACCTCCTGCTTACAAACACAAAGCTGCTGCTATTGAGGAAATCAGATCCTTAATAACTATTACAAGGGATCAATTAGTTGGTAAGATATCTACATTTGAGTTGGCTGAGTTTGGTGATGCACTTCCCAAGACATACTCTACATTCAAAGCTAGTGCTTCTACAAAAGGCAAACAAAGGTATGATCTAGGAGAAAGTTCTTCAAGAAAATCAACATGGTATGACAAAGAAAGAAAAGATCTGGAAGAAGATGAGTTAGAAACTGAACAACTCGAAGCTCTTATTGCAAAAAGACTGCCAAGAGGATCTAGTAAGTATGAAGGAAAATTGCCTTTCAAATGTTTTAACTGCAACAAGATTGGTCATTTTGCCTCAAGATGTCCAAAAAGATTTTCAACGCCAAACCCTGATAGATCAAGATTTCAGAAGAAGTGCTACTATGTTCAAGAGGATGATGATGGAGTAACGGATGAAGAATCTAAGATAGGAAATAAATTCGGAAGTGACTGGGTGTTTATTGCCATCAAGGAAGAAGATCCAATGCCTATTGAATCTGCCAATCATAAGATGATAGAAAGTGCTTTAGTTGCTCAGGTTTAAGAAAGGGATGAATGGGTTATTGACAGTTGATGCTCTCACCATATGATTGGTGACAAAAACAAGTTCATAAGCTTGGAAAGGTATGAAGGTGGAGTTGTAAAGTTTGGAGACAATTCTACTGGCAGAATTAGAAGCAAAGGAACCATTTCTTTTGATGGAAAGAACAAAACCAGTGATGTTCTGTATGTTGAAGGTTTAAAGCATAATCTTCTTAGTGTTGGACAGTTGGTAGACAAAGGCTATGATCTCTATTTCAAGAATGGAAAATGCAAGATCTTTGAAAGCTCTAGAACTGAGATTGCATTTGATACACAGACAAAAGGTAACATCTTGCACTTGGTTGGTACTGGCAAAAGTTGCTTATTTGTTCAAATTGATCAGAGTTGGTTGTGGCATAGAAGAATGTGTCATGTGAATTTTGATAATATCATTAAGATAAGCAACACTCAGGCTGTAAGGGATCTTCCAAGACTGGTGAAACCTGCTAACAGTTTGTGCAAGGAATGTCAGTTAGGCAAGAAGATTATAGTCTCATTCAAAAGTAAGGAACAATCTTCAACTAGATTGTTAGACTTGGTGTACACTGATGTCTGTGGTCTGACAAGAATCGAGAGTCTGCAAGGAGATAGGTATTTTATGTTACTGATTGATGACTACTCCCGGATGATGTGGGTGACTTTCCTGAAAGAGAAATCTGAAGCACTTGAGAAGTTCAAAATATTCAAGGTTATGGTAGAGAATGAAACTTGCATAAACATAAAATACCTCAGGTCTGATAGAGGTGGTGAATTTGCTTATGGAGAGTTCATATAATTCTATGAGAAACATGGGATAAAGAGACATTTATCTGCTCCAAGGACTCCACAGTAGAATGGAGTAGTGGAGAGAAAAAACTGAACCATCTAGGAAGCATCTAGGACCATGATGATGGAAGCTAATGTTCCTCAGATCTATTAGAGAGAAGTTGTAAGCACTGCTGTCTATACTCTTAATCAGGTACAAATAAGAGGCAATACTAGTAAGACGCCCTATGAACTTTGGTTTGGCATCACTCCTAATGTGAAGTATTTCAGAGTCTTTGGTAGTAAATGCTATATCAAAAGAGATGAAGACCTTGGCAAGTTTGATGCTAGAAGTGATGAAGGAATATTCTTGGGATATTCTACTCAAAGCAAAGCATATCGATGCTATAACAAGAGATTGAGAAAGATTGTAGAAAGTACAAATGTGAAGGTTGATGAAGGCATGGCAAATCCCTCAAGGTATTATGAGTATGAAGCAGATGATCAGAATGATATCTCAGATCAAGGAGAACAAGTCCAAACTCCAGTTCAAATTTAGACTGACCCAGACAATCCAAAAATACAAGAAGAAGAGACAAAATTAGAAGTGCAAGAGAATCCCAAAACTCCTAGGTATGTAAGATTGAATCATTCTGAAGACTAGATCATAGGAGATAGAAGCAAAGGTGTTCAAACAAGAAGAAAAATTGCTCAGGATTCAGTGAAGTATTGTTTGATCTTAAAGATTGAACCAAAATCAGTAAGTGAAGCATGCAATGATGAAAGTTGGGTTAAAGCAATGAAGGAGGAATTGATGTAGATTGAAAAGAATCACACTTGGGATCTTGTTCCCAGACCTAAAGATAAAAATGTGATTGGGACTAAGTGGGTCTTCCAGAATAAACTTAATGAAGATGGTGAGGTAGTAAGAAACAAAGCTAGATTGGTCTGCAAGGGTTATTCTCAAGTAGAAGGAGTTGACTTTGAAGAGACTTTTGCTCTGGTGGCAAGGATTGAAGCAGTCAGATTATTTCTTGCCTTTGCTACCTTCAAAGATTTCAAGGTATACCAGATGGATGTCAAGTCTGCTTTCCTAAATGTTGATTTGGAAGAAGAAGTATACATTGAGCAATTGGATGGATTTTAATTGTCTGATCATGGAGATATGGTCTGCAAATTGAAAAAGGCATTATATGGACTCAAACAAGCCTCAATAGCTTGGTATGAAAGATTGAACAAATATCTTCTAAAGATTCGTTTCAACAAAGGTACTGCTGACAGTAATCTATATTTTAAGATTGATCATGAAAATATCTTAATTGTTGAAGTATTTGTTGATGATATTATTTTTAGAGGGAAGGACAGTATGTGCAAAACTTTTGCAAATCAAATGAAAAGTGAATTTGAGATGTCTATGTTTGGGGAAATGAATTTCTTCTTGGGTCTGTATATCACTCAAACAAAGAAAGGAATCTTCATATCTCAGACCAAATATGTGAAAGAATTGTTGAAGAAATTTGGGATGGAAGATTCAAAGCCAATGAATACTCCTATGGCAACTGAATGTAAGCTAAGTAAAGATGATGAATCTCCTAAGGCTGATTAGAAAAAGTACAGGTCAATGATTGGAGGACTACTCTACCTTACTCAAACTAGACCTGACATTATGAATGCTGTTGGTCTTGTTGCCAGATTCCAAGCTGATCCTAGAGAGTCTCATGTCATGGCAATCAAGAGAATTCTTAGATACTTGAAGGGAACAGTTGAGTATGGATTATGGTATCCTAAGGATCATGATTTCTCTCTTCATGCTTATACTGATACTAATTGGGCAGGTGATGTGGATGACCTGAAGAGTACCAGTGGGGGTGCATTCTTTTTAGGAAAAATATTAGTTTCTTGGCTAAGCAAGAAACAAGAGGCAATATCTCTATCCACTGCAAAAGTAGAATATATTGCAGAAGTAGGCAGTTGCACTCAAGTATTGTGGATGAAGTAAATGCTAAGAGATATCAGAGTGGAGTATGAAGAACCTATCACAATCTTCTGTGATAATTCAAGTGCAATAAACATATCAAAAAATCTGATGTTGCACTCAAAGACAAAACATATATCCATCAAGTTCCATTTCTTAAGAGAGCAAGTGAATAAGAATGAAGTTAGATTGGAGTTTGTGCCCTCAAAGGATCAGATTGCAGACATTTTTACTAAACCTCTACCTAAGGACTCTTTTGAGTATCTCAGGGAGAAGTTAGGGGTTATTATCCCTCCGGTTTAGAATTAAGGTGCACTGATGTGCATCAGTCCAGTGGTTCCACAATCATATCTTATGATCCGGATTAATGTTAGGAAGCTGTTACTCAGGGGGAGCAATCCGTATGATTCTGAAGTTTGAAAAGTGGTTGCAAGTATGTGCCCTTTTCCATTGATGTCAAAGGGAGAGAGAAGACATGTGAAAAACAAAATGGTTGATGATCAAAGGGGGAGCAGTAAAGGAAGAGAAGTCATGTGAATGGTTGCTGTTGATAGGGGGAGCTTTGTCAATTAGGAAGGAGAAGTTCTTGTCTTGATGGTTAAAATAGTTTTTCACACCATATGTTGCCATCAATGACAAAGGGGGAGATTGTTGCAAGTATGGGCCTAACTGGTGTTGTTATTGATGTCAACATACTTCTGTTGCATTGATATCAAGGTTTGGATGAGTTGTGTGTTGAGGATATTGAGAAAACTAGTCCTATCAGAAACAAAGAAAGAACAATGAAGACAGTAAAGCTCTATGAAGTAAAGATCCTTGATAGATGAAGATTAGAGAATGCGCATCAAAGGGTTTGTAGATATGTGTCTGAAGATGATCCAATCAAGTTTTGAGAGGTCCACATGAAAATATGGAGGAGTTATGGTCGTAAGAGTAAAATTAGTTCTAGCAACTATTCAAAGGTGACAAAGTGACACAAATAGGTCCGGTGAGATCTGAGAATACAATATCTTGTTCTGCAGATTTGGTGGCATGTTTGGGAGGCTAATGTGAATTGACAACTCAATTGGTTCATGGTTTGGAGGTCCACAAGCAATCCTTCTAATGTGACAGTGATGACCGACTGTGTTCTTGAGGTTTCAGATGAAGATGCGAATGATTACAGTAAGCAGAAGTAGTGTGGATGTTCTTGGTGATTCAAGAAAGCTTGTGGGGGTCTCTAGATTGTGTCCAGTTTGTGTTGGTGGTCTGCATTAAAGATTGAGCTCGTGATTGAAGATTTAACTTCCAGGAATAGCATTCTTCCTAGTCTTGGCCGACCAGATATTTTACACATGTTGTGGATGATCTTGAAGATGTTTTGCGAAGCATGGCGTGTTCCTCGAAGAAGATTGAAGCGCAGTTATGTGTGGCTGACAATGTAGTGATGCAAATAATGTTTTTGTAATAAGTCAAGTTGCATTTTTGTATTTGCTTTGTAATAAAATAAGTATATGTTGTGCTGCCTTTGATGATCATTCCAAAGTTGATGTCATGTATAAATAAGAGTTGCAAAATCATTCAAATAGGCGTGTGGCAAGAATGAGAAGGTGATAAGGAAGAGGAGTAAAAAGTAGAGCAAAGGTGTTGAGCGTAAATAGAGCTGACTCTGGCATAGTGAAGATGCTTATCTCCAGTTCAAGTATGTAATACTTATATTCTTCTATAGGCAGTGGGCCTCTTGTGAGGAGTGTGCTCAGGCAGTGAGCCCTAATTGGCAAGTGGCATTTTGTTCTTCTTATTCTTTTAATAGAGAATACAATCTTGGGTTAGTCACCCCATGGTTTTTCCCTTAACCAGGTTTTCCACGTTAAAATCTTGGTGTTGTATGTATTGAATTTGTTCTTGCTCTTGATTTCATGCATTATGCTTCATGATTGAATCTTTGATATGTTATAGAAATAGAAGAAGCTTTAAAAGTATATAAAAACATAAGTTTGGTAACAACTGATTCACCCCCCCTCTCAGTTGTCTGTCCTAAATCCAACAACAACTTCATGTCAATGTTGATAGTGATTATGCTGAACTCGACGAGTATGTGCATGATATTCATAGTAGTAGTGGTGTTGAACTCGAGGTGAGTGCTATGAAACCACATGCAAGTAAGTACTATTCAAGTAAGTAATGGTTGTTTTATTATGTAAATAATGGTAATCATTACCTATGTGATAGAAGCTGGTTAGAATAGTAGTGAAGTGTAATTAGCCAGTATACATAGATTAAGGAAATAAGGGAGAACATATAACTTACATATGGAAGATTAGAGCTTAGTTGTAATAGAGTGCATACATAGATTTTGACAATGCATTAGTGTATTGTGTTCGGGGATGTCA
This sequence comes from Cunninghamia lanceolata, assembly GCA_027924645.1. Classification (NCBI taxonomy): domain Eukaryota; kingdom Viridiplantae; phylum Streptophyta; class Pinopsida; order Cupressales; family Cupressaceae; genus Cunninghamia; species Cunninghamia lanceolata. The sequence continues at coordinate 470,692 of BSBN01001198.1, read as the reverse complement.
TGGTCCTCAGCTAGGGGGACTTCATTGCCAATCCATGTCTCTTTCAGGAGTACTCGTACATTCTAGCACTATTGTAGTCTTGCCCTCCATTTGTTTGTACCTCGCAATGGGTTAGTTTTTTTTAGAGTAGAAAGTCGCTTCTTTGTTATTCAACAAAACAAAAAAAAGCACATACAAAAATTGATTTGTTCCAAGACATAAGACATTACATACAACTGTCAAAAACAAAAGATAACAATTTTCCACTGATGTCAAAAACTGATTTTTCTAGGAGACAGCACTTTGAGAGAAGGAAAAGACAACCATATGACAATAACACTGACCCTGAGAAGCATAACTAGTCTAGACCAGAGTTAATCAAAACTTTTTTACTCTTTTCGAACATTTCGACCAGAAGTACCATTACTATCACATGACCTAACTTCATTTTTAGTTCATCAAGGGATTGTATCTCCAACCACTTTGGTTGTTCTTGCACAAATTAAGAATGTATTAGAAAACATATTTTTGAGTAAAGGACTCCAGTCAAAAGCAAATCATAGGTTGAAGTAATTACCATAACCAAAATATCAGACCTTGTGTACATAAATTTATAATGAAGGGACAAATATAGCTAATACAAATATCAAACAAGTTGTAAGGCTACTTCTCATGAGAAAACATCCCCTATTAGCTTAGAAAAGTTAAGGTTTTTTACACAAGAATTTGCTTGGCTTTGTTTGTGAAAAACAAATTCAGTTTTTTCCGTAAAGAAGTTGAATCCTTACCTGTTGAGGCACAAACTCATATGTTGGTGTTTCTAGCATTTTTAGGAATGGAATTTCCTTACAATCCTATTGTTATATTGATATAACTCACCAAGCATGATGTTTTCTGTAACACCCTTGAGAGGCTCTCCTTCAAAAACAACAACATCCAAAAGGATATCCACAGTCTCCTTAAATGAACATCTCATCATTAGCCCTGTATCATTACAATTGATACCATATCGAGTAATAGCCATCAAATGACCTCGATATGTCATTGTGTCACATAGAATAGATAAATGCCTATAGTTCACATATGACCCATCAAAAGATATCACAACTCGAAGCTCATCTAGAAGAGCTTTTCTCAGAGCCTCTATTCCAAGAACTTCAATAACCTCAATCAAGTGATTACTTGTTTTCCTTGTAGCATCCACATCTTCATGGCACATGATTGCTAACATATTGACACCTTCTGTATCTAACATCCATTTTGTATCAAATAGCGGGAAGTTAATTTTTGTTTAATATGTCAGGTGCATGGTTTCAGGTTTCCTATCGTCATTTTCTAGTTTCTTATAAATATTTATCGAATGTTTATCTGTGTGTTATCAAATATTTTATATCTCAATATAATGTGTATTTTTTTTGTTTTTGTAGAAATGTATTGATAAACTCCAAGAAGGGGATAAAGTTGGGGTGTTGGATCCGTTTGATGGTGTTGCTGTGGGCATTGGGCGGATTCACTCACTCTCTATTGTACATGGAGTCAAATTGAAAGGAACAGGAGATGCAAATGTAAATATTTTAAAGGTCACAAGTAACATACCCCTTGCTTATGAAGAAAAAATAGATGGCGCTGAATGTCTGCAAGAGAAAGAAGGAACCTTCATACAGTGGCCACTAAAATATTTGTGAAAAATGACATAGTTGATGTTTATCATGTACTAGCTATTAGACAGCTTGGCCCACTACTTTATGTAGTAGTTTGAATGTGTTGTTCATGGATCTTTATCATGGTGTATTTGCAAGAGTTGGAAACTCTTACACTTTGACATTTTTGATTATATATATATGAACATCTTACAGTTCATCAAAATTGCATTATATTTTTTTTTATTGTAGATTACCTATTTTTTATCATGATGTTGAATCAATCTTTTAACTTCTAGCATGCTGTAGCTTGTTTGTATATGTAATATTTTTATTTTCTTTTATGTTTTAATTCAAGTTTAATAATATCTTTATTTCTGTATTTTTATTTGCTTTTATGTTTTAATTCAAGTTTAATAATATGTTTATTTCTGCATTATACAATTTATGGTATTTAATAAATTATTCATATCATATAAATGAAAATTTACTACTAAACTAGTAGTAAATATAATGATTATGCAATTAATAAACAATGTATCAATATACTACCAGTTGACAAAAATCAGTGAACAAAAACAATTAAATAAACTACCAAATGACAGTAATTAAAAATTAAAATGACTAAATTTACTACCAATTAATGGAAATCAGTCAATTAAAGTGACTAAATATACTACTAATTGATGTCAATTAATAATTAAATTGACTAAATATACTACCAATTGATAGAAATTAGTGAATAAATATGACTAAATATATGACTAGTTGATGACACAATAATGATTAAAATGACTAAATATACTACCAATGGATGAAAATCAATCAATACAAGTGACTAAATACACTACCAATGGACAGAAATTAGTGAATAAAAATGACTAAATATACTACCAATTGACCGCAATTAATGATTATAATGACTAAATAAATGGCTACCATGACTAAATAAATAACTAGTTAACAATCAATGACTAAATTAATGACTAAATATACTACCAAATTGATCAATCAAAACAACCAATAAATGACTAAAAATGGTTTAGTCATAAATTTGGTCGCGTTATAAATGACCGACAATAAACTACTAATGGTCACATGACCAAGCTTAGTCATTTATATGCAATTTTTAGTAGTTTTTAGACATTTATTGTTGTTTTCTACTAGTGTGCCTACTCCATTGGGTAATTGCATCATAAGCAACAGAGGGGAAGGAGATACATACAACACCCATCAACAAAAACATGAAATGTATTCACACACAAACCTAGGATATGCAACATATAATGGACATAATTAGTTATCCATAACATAACTGTAATAACCCACATGTAATATAAGAATGACTAATATAAAATCTTTATATTGCATTAGACACTATCACACTTACATCAAACCCAGATTACATTCATGCCAACAAATGTGGCAAGAGGAAACATATAACTAAGATTTAACATTCCCCTAAATCATTACAAAATGTCACGAAGACATACCATTGCATGAAGATATGCATTCAAACCCTTTCCTAAGGACTGTTGGATGCATTCCTTCATTCACTGCCCAAATGTTATGCTTTTCTTGATTCCTAAAAACTTCCTTAGGCGATTCCAGACTAGACAATTGGTTCAGTGACCAACCCTTTGAAAGTGAAGAAAACCAATATTTATACCTACTAATCATGTGTCCTAATCCATGGGCAAGAAAGTAAGAAGTGTCAGGACTTCAAATTCACCCACCGTCATGAATGTAGGGGACAAAGAAAACCATGAATCTCACCAAACCTGAATTGAAGAATGCAAATGGAAATGTACCCATGGGAGATGAGATGCACCTAGTTGTGAAAATTGCCTTATGGATGTTGTAGAAGTCAAATCAGGCCATTAATGGTAAATCTAAAAGTTTCTGGGATGTCCCATCATGAGTTTTAAAGCCAACTGATAAGGAAGGAAAATTTGTTGGGATCCAACAAATTAGGCTTCCATCATGTATCAGTTTTCACAGTCAGGAGTAAAAGACTCTCCGCAACTCTGACACACACATAGGAGCACCAAATCAAAGGGCCAAGACATTGGGATTTAGCAATTAGAGTGTCATCAAATACCCGTAAACTTTACCAGGAATAAGCACCCTTCCAAAGTTTGAAGTTTGAAAAATAAGGCATTGCTTTATCGGGCTTCGACAATTTGACCTCTAGAAAACTGCTTTGCATTTCAGAAGAAGAATGAACACCATCTCGAAGTTTGAAAGACATAGGCAAATATGAAGAGTTGGAGATTAGAGTCGGGGATGCCACAAAACACAAGCCTAGAAGATAAAGTGAGCCAAGACTCCCGACACTGCAATCTTGAGATACTTAGAAAAATATGCAAGGAATTTAGGCGAAGTTTGGAGCCAACAAGGATGGCATGCCGGCATGGGAAACTCTGAAACTCTGACCAAAGCACATGGCTTAAGGAAAACACAAGGAACTAGCCACACTTAGAAAATTTTGGATTCTTTGGCATTTTGACATACAGGGGACCTAATGTAGGATGTCTCAGATCAATTATCAACAAATGGATCAAAATAGGTCAAGACAACATAGAGGCACAAACATGGGATTTTTAGGCAAATTTAGGACCGAAAAATTTGTGCCTTAACAGGTTCATGTCAAATCCTAGCAAAAAATGCTTGAATCACGTGAAAAGTGTTTTTAGATACCTGAAAGGAACTTCAAATTGATGTTTGTGCTATCATAGGATTAATGATGTTGGGAAGGTGTTGAATATGTAGGGCTTTGCGAATTTTGATTAGGATGGAGATCTAGAAAGCTTAAGGTTAGTAAGTGGCTATGCATTTACTCTATTTGGGGGACTAGTGATTTGGATGAGTAAGAGTCAATCTGTAGTTGTGTTACCCACTACTAAAGTAGAGTATATGTTGTGATAAATACTTGTAAATAAGTGTGGTTACAAAGACTTTGTGCTAGTGTTATTTTTAAGAGCATGACAATGAAACTATGATAGTTAGAGGTGTAATTTTTCTAGCAAAGAACATGATTTATCATATTCATACCAAACATGTAGATGTGCAATATTATTTTGTTAGGGATATGGTAGAGGTAAAGAAGGTTTGAATAGAAAAATTTAGACACTTTAGAGAATGTAGCTAACTCTTTGACAAAAGTAATAAGAACTATGAAGTTTTGTCAGTGTAGGGATGCAATGGGTTTAACCCTTTCCCATGCATACTTTCTTGTCAGTTTATGCTGCAAATCTCATATGGTAACTATTAAGTGGGAGAATATTGGAAGTTTGGTGCATTATTTACTTATAGAGAGTTCTTGAGTGAGAGAAGAATGTTGGGGACTTTGTGATTTCTTGTTATTAAATTTGATGGTAGACTATAAAATTGTATTGGAATCTTGTGTGATAATACATGGTGGAAGTTAGAGTTGCAATAGGGCATGGAAGTGTCATAGACCCAAGTGAAGCAAATGTAACAATCACATGAGTTTTGGTTGTGTTATGGTCACTACATCTTATAAGAGTATGTATAGCAGTGTAGGTTCATGTGCTAGATATTTTATAAGGTATTGCAAATTATCTTAGCTTAAAAGAGTGTAGTCTTTACTACCACAAGCTAAGGGTTTGGTCTTGGTGGTACTACAAGAACACATTTTTCACTATTAATACATGTATTGGTCAACAACTAATGACTAAGACATTGTGGGAGTATTTAAGCAGATGGGTGGTTTATTCTTTTGGAGAAGTCTCATTGGAATGACATGTGGTTAGTTGAAATAGTAATATAGTCATGTTTCAATTATGTGACAACTAGTATTCCACATGTGGTTAGAGTATTAAGCTAGTTGCGATTATAGGGAAGTGATTTGGATTTACATCTAGTCCATGGTACTTAAGGAATAGGTTGATGTAGATGTCCCTAATGATGTGACAATGGTGTGAAGTGTGTAGAGGTTGTACACTAGAGACTTATAGATTGAGAAAGGTGAAATAAGGAGACATTATAATTGGATTTTGTATTCACATATTAATACAATTGTTAACTCTCTTTTATATCTAATTTTTTCCTTGAAAGGGTTTACTAGGTTAAATCCTTTTGTTGTTAGGATTTGTGATATTAACTTTGCAATCTTAAGGCTATGTATTTTAATTTAATATTTTAATAGTAAATTTTTATTTTATATGACTCCAAGAATCATGGAAGGGGAACTTGGACATCCCACATGAGGAGGAACATTTTTTTTATTAAATATTATTTTATAGGCACTTGGAATATTCTTTGCAAGGTGACATCGAGTGGGAAAGATTAATTTGGTCTTTGACAACATCTATGACACTAGGACTATTTTTAGTCAATGACATCTATGACAATAGTTATTGACAACTTGTAAGAAGATATTTTAAATAAGTTATGTTATTATAGTTTATGATAGATTCCTTACAAGGTGGGAGTTACATACTATTCCTAGAGATTCCACATGTACGAGGGGTGTGAGAATATGTGGCTCCACATTTGTGAGATATTTTTGGGTCTATCTGGTCATTTTTGGCACCTAGTCTTGGCCCATGGTATTACCACTTAGTTTACAATACCATTTATGGTACCTTGTATTGTATTTGCCTATATATTGAGGCTTTGGGATAGTGGTTTGTATGAGAATTTATTGTGTTCTCTGAAACATGACTCAAGCACTACATGAATGAGTCAACATTGATATCACACATGAACCTTCTCCTTGCTACAGGTGACCTCTAAGTCACTCTTGTGGAGATGTAACCTAGGCACTGTTATATTCTTGTGGAAGCATAATGCCACAGAGAGTGGTTAGCCAGTTTATGGGCCAAGTATGGATTGATATTTGACAAGCTCATTCTAGGACTATTGTGTTGGAGATAATTATATGACTTAAAGGGTCACTAGTACTATGTCTCCTATTTGGATTTCTCGAGTTCCAATGCCTAGTGGGTAGACTATTTTTCTCGTTGACAAGTCTAGAGTGTTGTAACCTATCCTCATTTGCTTGAGTGTGTTGTAGTATGATGTATCTTTGTTGGATAATCTTGAGAGAGTGTTCTTTCCCTTCTATTGTTGTACATGTTGTGGTCTTTGGTGGATTTTGTCTCTCTTCGAGAATATCTTTGATCCAATTTCCTCTAATCCTTGGGTACATTGAATGCTTGAGAGAGAGTGGTGTTGACTAAGTGTTGACCTAATTTGACTTGTTGTTGACTTCAACCTGAGGTCAAATATTTGTTTTTATTTTGTTTGATTTGTTTGAATGTAAAATGTACCTCATGATGAAATCAAGGGTTTAGTTTTCTAGGTTTCCTAATATTTTTGCATTTTTCTATGAAATGCAACTAATATGAATGTAAAACAACTTTTGGTTCCTTTTCCAAATTGAATAACAAAACTTATATAATTAGCAAGAAATTGAAATATCAATGCAGTTAATACAAGTTTTTCCAAAGGTAACTAATCCTAGATATCTTTGGTATTTTGTCAGACGATTTTCAAATCTAATCTAGAAATTGAAATTTTTTGAATAAAAATGTAATCTATGAATTGCAATAAATCTAATCTAAGCAATGTTAATCAAATTAAATCAAAACCAATCCTTTCAAGGAAATGCAATACAAATTTACTTCTCCAAGAGCAAGAGTGTGATCTAATTAACTATGAAATAATGAAAAACCTTGATTCTCTTCACCGCACAAGCCTGGTGTATCCTTAGAAGTCCTTTTTGTGGAAACCTCCTTTCCTCTGCAGTAGTGGGGGACTCCTCTTGGCAACAGATATGAAGTAGCAATTGATTGAATGATTTATCTATTGAAGCTACTGAAGCACTATGGCTTGTTTTTTTGAAAGCAATTTGTGAGCATAACAATGCTATTGAATCTTTTGAAAGCTTGACAACTATACTAAGAAAGAAAAAGGCTCACAAGTCCTACAAAGAGCATAAGCATGCTATGGAGAGAAAAAAAGAAAAGCTAGGAATGGATTTTGAAACTATGAACTTTGCCTCCAATAATGCATATAAGAGGGGGTATTTATAGGTTGGGAGAGCTCACAAATGGTGGAGCCGATTGAAGAGTTAATAGGATTGATTAGGGAGTGAAATGGGCTTGATAGCTTATCACTCGAGGAGGAATGGAGTTTGTATGAGATTGATGGAGAGATAAGAATATCTTTGTGGGAGCTAAGAATAGAGTGATTGGGAGTGTAGGAGTTAGAAATAGACTAGGCTTAGTTAGGGTCGAACAAGCATGCAAACTAGAGCAAAAATAGAGCTAATTTGAGCCCAAATTGAAGAGAAACTCACAAGTTACAACATGACTGGGTTTCCTAGTTTGACAGAGCGGGTCGCCTAGGGGGACCCTAGTTTTTGGCAAGGTCACCCAGGGGAGGTTTGGAAGACAATATGGGTGACCTAGAAGGAATGGGTTGTACAGGTGGTTTCAGGGGTTGAGAATGATCAGAGGGGCCTAGAGATGACTTTAGGTCCCATAAATAGATCAAAAGACTTCAAGAGGGTGGGTTACCTAGTTTTCCAAGGCAGGTTACCTAGGGGGATCCAGGGTTGCCTAGGGGAGATCCAAAAATAAAAAGGTGCGACTTAGAGAGGAAGAATAAAGGGATGAAAGTGTTGATGGGGAATGGTCTGGGATGTCAATTAGAGGCCTCTAAAAGGTTGAAATGGATCAAAGGAGCTTAGGGAAAGTGAATTTCCCATCTTGTGATGCCAATAGGTCAAGTCAATAGGGTTAGAAAGTGAAAAAAATGAATTGTCGACATAGGGTGAATGATGAAGAGACAAGACATAGAAAGGTTAGCTAGGAGACTAGGGAGACACAAACAAGGTGAAGAACTTCGATCCATGTGTCACCAAGAATAATGTTGTTGAGAGGTCATATTTACATGCTTACATGTACATGTTTAGGACTACAAATCATCATCGGATTACCATGTAGGTCCATGTACTTTTTTAGTGCTTACATATTTTCTCCCTTGGGGACAATAGTCTACATGAAAGGTAGGTACCATTCCTGAACTAGGCCCTTCCTATTGTCGTTATCCCACAATTGTACTTGAAATAATGAGTATTAGTTTGACTTATTGATATTCAATAAGTATTGGAATAGAAATGAGGAAACATACTTTTGATATGTGAGTCATAAGTATACTTGAGTCACCTCGCCTTGCCTTGGGGACTTGCCAAAATGAAAGCATACAAAATGAGGGTGCAAGAGCACTATAAATGCTAAAAACCACCCTAAATGCAATCAAATGAAGCTAAAATAAGAGAAGGGGAAAGAGGAGAAATCAAAAGAAATGAGGTCAAACAGTGATGAAATCGCATAAGTAAGCATGTGGTAGAGAGCTATTGATGAGGGGATTGAGAATATGGCATCTAACCTTCCTCATGTTGACAATCAAGTATGAAAAATGAGAAAAACCCCTCTTGCAACCCTAGTTTTTTTTTGTTGATTTCACTCAAAAGAATCCATTGTTTTCGATTTTTGGTACATTGCATTGTCTTAGTTTTCTTGTTTTAATCAATTTTGCTACCTTTTGTTTGTTAGATTTCTCGCATTTCTATGGTTTTTGAGGGTGTTCTAGTCATCCCAAGGCATGGGTATGGTCACCCATATTGTTAGGGAAGGTCACCCAGGGGAGTTCTGCCTAGTTTTCAAGGTCACCAGGGAGATTTACCATGGCAAATTGGGCAACCTACCTAGAATGATCCTAGATAGAATTTTAAAAAATTTAATGCATTTGACACTTAGTTCTATCTATTTCTTAATACTAAACTCTTTAGTTTATTTTAATTTTTCTAATGATATACACTTTTTTGTGAAACTTTGTCATGTTTTATGCTTTTTTGTGATTTTTTGATTTTGGAGATATAATTCAATGTTCCTTGTGTGTAAAAGGATACATGCATATAATGAAATACACCACATGATCATGCTTGGTTTGCTGATGATTATGAGGCCTTTTCTTCTAGAGATTGTGCTATTCTAAAGAAGGTGGGTTTGGATCTACTAGCTCAAGTTCCATTTGTTCATACTTCTTCACAGATTTGCTACAACATTTTGACATACTGGGATGTAGACGAGAAAACTCTCAGGTTCCCCCAGGTATAAAGAGAGTGGACCATTACCTTGAATGATGTCTATCGTATAAAAGGTTTTCTTATGAGAGGAGAGCACCTTCAGCTCCTTGAGAAAAAATCTGAGAGGGAGCAACTGTCTTGGGCTGCTACTATGGGGTCACTCACCCTGGAGATCAATTAGGTGTTTATCTCATTTTTGTTCCCACTCTTGCTATTTCATCTTTATGAAAGGTTCTTATCAGATTGATCACTTCTAGATTGTCATGCAACAAGGGATCATCAAAGCTCAGATGGTGCTAGGCACCAATCATTCAGAAACTTGAGCATGACACTATTTTAGCATGGGGGGTTGACATCCTTGCCATGGTCTATCAAGATTTATACTGTATTGTGAGGTGAGGGGCACTTGCATTCAGTCATCCCTCTCTGATAATATCATGGATACTCAAGAACATTATCCCCTTTCAGAGAGGTGTGCCACTCCCATATCCTAGATTGTCGAGAGCTACGTGGTGGGTTGAATTGGTTACTTTGATGCTACTACACGTGTCATGGTTACTCTTACTGACACAGACTTCATTTGCAATCCTTATACTAATACGGAGGGTTAATGGCTAGGTAGTTGTCAAATTCAAGACTACTACTATAAAGACACATTTCGCCTAAGAGAGAAGAATGACTTGGTTGAATCCCAACACATTGATCGAATGCTTCAACAATTTGGCGAGGACTATCCAGAGGACTTGCTCCCTATTGAGATTTTCTATAGATCTACACAAGAGATGGTGGATGCTCAGCATAGGGAATCCTTCTAGACCCTTTTGACTCCAGGGTGTTCCAATCATGAGGCCTATTCATGGAGAAAGATAGAGACGTGTGAGGCCATCCCTCTCTTAGAGATTAGTGGTCATTGAGGAGGAGTTTGAGGACTCCATATTTGAGGATTACGATCTTCAGGGAGATGAGCATGATAGGGTCAACACAGGAGGAGATAAAGAGATTCCCTCAGACAAGGAGGCAACCCCAATGGCTACACCTCCTAGAAATGGTCCTTTGTTAGAAGATCCCTTGACATAAGAATTCATGATCGTACATGGTGGGTTGGTGATCCTTGTAAGAATATTTTACTCTATTCCTTTCTTTGTTTACTCCTTTGTTTTTGTGAACTTAATCTATGATTAACACTTCTTCTTCTTCTCACTTTTTTTTAGGTACTACCAAGGGATGGAGGGAACTCTTTCTCAATGCTTCACTAGACATACCAGACTCTACCATAGGTTTCTCAAAGGAGACACTTCTTGTTGACGTTCACTTACCTTCTCTAGTGGGTTGTCACATTGATGTCTTGGCTCCTACTTATCATGTAGGTTGGAAGCTCGCCTCTTAGTGAGCTATCATATCTACATTTGAGGCTAAGAATGATGTACTTTGAGAGATGGCTAACCTTGAGGGTTCAAAAGTAGGCTTTATGGACCGATACAGTTGGTCATTCTCATTCACATGCTCTTAGTAGGGTTCCTTCTTATTCTCACATGACTCATAGGGGTTTTGATGTTATAGATAGTCATAGGAGACCTAGGAGTAGGAGCTCTGAAGGCTCTATTGGTCAAAATTATCCTTTATGTTTTTGATTAAGTAAGCTAGAAAAGAGGGTCCAGATCCCTTTACAAAAGTTGGCACGTGGGCAGAGTAAAAAAGGCCCCAAACAACTAGAAACAACGCATCAACAACAAATTAACAACAAAAATAAAAAAAAATAGAGCTCAACACATTACTTAACCAAAAACTAGAGAAACCAAGAACAAATATCAACTCAATCTTCTATGAGGAATTTGTACATTTTCTCATATTTACCCATACAATCAATACCAACACTATGTTTCTTTAACTCCAGGTCCTGCAACACTGAGAGGGTAGTAGAGAATGGTGCATGATTTTGGTGCTAAAGCATGCAATCACCTTCCAATTTTTCTTGAGATCAACCACCTTGGCTTTGAGGATTGACATCTCCTTAGTAGTTTTCTCACAAATATCACACCTCTTCTCCCTCTTCTCCCAAATAGGTTGCTCCTAAACAACCACATCAGCCACCTCATCCTCATCCTTAGAATCGAGAGAATTCATTTTTGGGAACAAGTTGTTGCCCTCCTCCCCTTGCATAGTGAAATCCATAAATTCATGAAACGATAATAATGCAAAGCAATGAAATAAAACATGCAGATAAAACAATAATGGAATACCTTCAAACCTTGCACAGAACTAGACCTCTGCTAAGATGGAATGGAGTGCACCCAATCTCCATTGATTTGTCCTATGGATGTATTGTGGGCTATTCACACAACCATCATAACTCTGCTATGAAAATGATAGAGAATGATATGAACGTGAGTACAAAATTTGATGAGAGTGCATGAGGGTTTGAAATGAAAATGGAAGTTTAATTTATAGGAAAGAGAATAAAGTGAATGGCTATGCTTAGAAGAGTGATGGATAATATGGATGGATAGGATTGAAATCTAATTTTAGTGCTTATGATGCACCATCAATGAGGATGACAGGTGACTAAAATGAGGATGGGAGTGGGAATAAATAGGATTTTTAATCGATTTTGGAGAGGAAGTGCTTATGACACACAATGAATGAGGTTAAAAATAGGGATGTGAGTGGGGATAAATAATTTAAATAATAAAATTATTTAAATTATGAGAGACATGTGGAATCTAAATAAATATTTTATTTATTTAAATTGGACAATGGAGGAAAATATGATTAAATAAATAAGACTTATTTAATTTGATGCAAAAGGAGGGTAAATGGATAAAATGGATTACTTAAATAAATATGATGTTGAAAGACAATGTTGTAAGACATGGTCAGTTTTAGGTGTCTACACATAGCATCCTTAGGAATATCATCATCTTCCTCATCCAGGTTTTCCTCATATTGAGAGTCACTCAAAACATCAATTCCCTTTCTACTAGGAGTTTGGATACCATCTATCTTATTGGACCTTCTCATTTTCAAGGATTTCTTAGGTTTGGTACCAACAACCTCTACTTTACCCTTAACATCCAATTTAGGCAGATTGACATTGGGTGAAACCAACAAGTCCATATCCACAAATTTAGTTTCTTCAACAAAGTACTTGACCCCTTCCCCAGCTTGGACCCCTTTTGCTTTCTTGCTGGTTTGATTCAAATGCCCCACTAGACTCCTTTTGATAGATGATTTTTCACCCTTTTTGAGGTTGCAGAGACTCATGACCACCTCCTCATGAGCCTTAGAATTTTTTATTTGAGATTTTCCTTTAGGAGGGGGTTTAGGTTTAAAGGTAGAACCCTTTGGACTATCCCCAATTTTGACCTCTTCAATCTAGGGCATGACCTCAAGAGTTTTAGACATGGGACCCTTTGGAGTACCAACTTCATCTAAATGCAAAATAGCAAACTTTTACATTTTACCTTTAGAACTCAGGGGGTTTCCACACATTTTCTAGTGGTAGTGCCAAGGGAAGCCTCCTCGACTAGGCTGACCTCAATAGGCTTTAGGGGTAGAGAAATAGATGGAAATGATACAAACAAAAAATCAGCCCTTGATGAAGGGGAATAGTAGGTTTCTTAGGGTTTTTTGCATGGGATTCCTGGGATTTACGAACAGAGGATTCTAGGGAAGAAAATAATAAAAGGTAAAGTTGATAACAATATTATGCCTAAAGTGGTTCAATAGGGCAAAATGGTAATGGTAGTAGCATTTGAACCACCCTTCCAAAGTAATTCTTAGTCTTCTGTTTTGCTCCCTTGCATGGGGAGACTTGCACACTTGAGTGTACTTTTGCTTATGAACTTCGAATTTTTGCTATGTAGATTGATTTGGCTTAAGTTTAATATCACATGCCCCCATCTTCTATATTTTGTGCACTTGGATTATTGAGGTTTTTGATTATTGACAACACAATGATAATGAAATGTTTTTGATCTTTTTTTGGAATATATGATGTATGAAATGTATGGATGCAAGGACACATGAAAGTATGAATGTAACACATTTTCTATTTCTATGCAATGACATGAGCTATGAAAAAAAGTTATTACTTGTGATTTTCTCTTTGTAATATGATGTATGAAAAATAGAAAAAACAATTTGATTGCTCTTAAATAAGATTTTTGACTTAGGGGATTGTGAGTTGACTTGGCATAGGGAGACCTACTAAACCTTGGGATAAGATTAGGGACTCAAGTGGGAGCAGGGAGGAGATGGAATGTTCTCGATTTTATCTTTGTAAAAGGCTAAACACTGATCCTTATCTAAACAAAGAACCTTGACAAGATTTCAACTTAGACAAGCAACAAATTTTATTAGCACCTTCTAGACTTAGATCAGAGGTGGCCAACAAGATAGACTTGGAGTAAAGGAAAGGGTCTAGAGCATAAGATAGCTAGGTAAAGATAGGTAGACTCTTGGTTTTGCTTAGCTAGTGTGCATGTGTGCTTTGTACCTTTCTTTTTTATTTTCTCTTGTAAGATGTCACCCTCATGGCTTCAAGCTTAGATTTATCTCCACTTAAGAGTACGGACATTAGTAATCTTCTCTTTCTCTTATTTTTTCTCTTTTTTTTTTGTATTTTGCAAATTATTTTCTGATTCTCTCATTTTTTTTGATATTTTCTCTCTTTTTGCTATTGTATTCTCTCTTTTATGATCTCTCTTTTTATTTTTCTCTCAACATTATTATTTTTTTGATCTCTCATATTTTTGTAATCATATTTTTTGATTCACTCATATTTTTTTGATTGCCTCCTATAGAGGTATGGTCCCCTTGGTGTTTTTGGCCAGGAAAGATAAGGGGTTGAGCGCCACCAAGGGTTTTCACTATCCAGTCAAACTTCCCTTCTACTAAGGAGGAATGGGGAAGGTCTACTTCCAAGATTTTATTGAGTACTATAGGTTTGAATATTGACTTTGCTTAGACTTAAACATCATGGTTCATTAAGATTAGGATCAGTGTGAAGCTAAGAGCTAGGTTTTAATTAGAATCATTAGGAAATGATAAGGGGAAAAATTATAAGCAACAATTATGATCATAAGGGATCTCAAATGCTCAAACATTCAACCTATACCTAAGAGACCTTAGACTCCTTACTAGGACAAAAATTGAATAAGAGCATGCCACTCACAAAATGCATGGCGGAACAAAATGAAGAATGCAAATTTTAACTTTTCGTGATTTTTTTAATGTTTTTTTAAAGATTTTTGAGATTATTTACTTTCTTTGAATTTTTTGACTTTATGATTTTTATTTTATTTTTTAGACATAGTATTTCTTAAGGTGAAAAGCAATAATCATCTCACCAAATTCTTCACCTTCCATAGTACACAAAAGATATGCATCATTTCCAAAATCTTCTTTGACCATGGAAGGACCTTTCCAATCTTCTTGAAACTTTCTTTTCTTCCTATGCTTCTTGTTCTTTGTACTTCCTTTCCTAAGGACAATTTATCTTATTCTATAAGGTCCTAAAGGATTGTTCTCTTCTTGCAGACTTGGCTCCGTGACTTCCCAAGGTAACGTGATATGCGCCAAGGATTTAAAGGCCTATTGATGAGAGGGGGTCCAATACATAATCCATCACAATTCAAAAGATAAATGAGTAAGTCAAATTCATTCTGCATATAGATCTTGACTTCATCATGCTCCTAGACACTTTGTAGAAATTGAAACAACTTGAAAAGAATTTGTGGCTCTCTTTGCTCATGTGGTGGAATGAAGCTTATGCTTGTCTTCCCATTTAGTTTTGTTCGCAAATCCATGGGGTACCACACATATTTCTTAGATAATTGTAGTATAACGAGATCCTCTACTCCTATGGTTAGTTGTAACTCACATTATTTATGAAATTCCCCTTCACTAACCTCATCTTCATTAGGGAATCTTTCATTCATTTCAATTTGGACTAGAGGTGCTTCCCACATATCAATATCGTTGGAATGTATCAAGGTTGAAGTTGAAGATTGTTCTTAGGGATTAGGAGCTATAAAATCTCTTGATGAAACCTTTTGAGCATTTTTTGACTCATTATCGACCGAATTGACTTCTTCATGGTTATTAGATTCTATTTGTGTTAGAGGTGTCCACGACGTATAAGTATTTTTAGAAGGCAAAAGTGGCACATAAGGATCACTCTCTTCCTGTGTTTGAGGCACATATGACTCACTTGATGACATTTATTTTGGAGGTGTCAAAGGAGTATATATTTTTGATGTCTCTTCCTTAGGATTTGAGAAAGTGTGTATATCTACTTCTTTCAAGTCTAGTGTTGTAGTTTGAAACTATTCCTTGAACTTAGACTACTCCATTTTTTTGGGAAATTTAACCTATACACGAGATGGTCCAATCAATATTCTCTTATTCATCTTTGGAAGATATGTTAATTATGAAGACATCCAAAGGTAATTGAATGGATCTATCTTTTTCTAACCACTCCATGATCTTGGTCATTGTTTCCTTTGAGACTATCTCTTTCTATTTTGATGACTCTCCTTTCTTGAAGGTTATTATTTTTGTGTTGTTTAATTTCATTGAGTTGTTCCACCCTCTTTATTTGTATTGATTGTAGAGTTTTATCTGGGATAGAAATTTTGTTTGTTGATAGATCGTAAGCGATGGGAATCCCTATCCTCTTTTTGGTTGCGTTTGTCTTGATCATACTAAATGGCCCGGGATCTTCATTCACAACATAGATCTTTCCAAGATGTAAGAATCAATATTCTTGGAATAATGTGGAGTGTACCACCTTAGTTCTATGTATCCATGGTATTCCCCGTAAATAGTTATAATAGGTGTCTTTATCAATGACATAGAATTATATGGGACCGTTTTGGGCCCTAAGGAGACCAGTAGCATAATTTTTCCAATTATTACTGCTTTTAAACTATCATAACCTTTGAGTGTATCTTAAAATGCTATGATGTTAGTGTGTCCATAATCCATCCTTTCCAATAGATAAAATGGAACTATGTTTATAGTGGCTCCATCAATAAGTGTTCTCTTTATACATGTGTCATAAATCCATACTTGTAGATAGAAGGCTAGATCCCCTTTCTTGGTCAACTCAACCTTAAAAGGTATTTTTTTCAGATTAAAAAGGGATCATGGGTCTTTTAACTCAATGTTTAGTAGGTTCATATCAAGATCAACTTGATTAATTTGCTTGCTAGGAGGAGTGATTCGATCTAGATATTTCAACCCTAATTCTTTTAAAAGAGCTAACCAATGTGATAAATTTTTTAAGGAGGTCTATGAAAGAAATGTGAGAATAAGTCTTCTTTAGATATTTGATTAGTTTTTATGGTCCAATTGGGGCAAGTATTGATTCTACGATTGAAACTATCATGAAGTTCTATTCTTTATCTATCCTTAGGTTCAAGGTCTTCCCCGTGAAGTATTCCCACTAATCCTAACATACTTTCCTCTACTTTTGGTCCTAGTTACATAGGGATATTATCTCAAAGAATTTTGGAGGATTAGTTGATTCTTAAGTCATTGTGTTGTGACCATTTGTTTCATTATTCCTATGTGTTCGAAAGGGATCTTGGAAGATTTTAATATCTGCATTCTATGCTGCGATAAGCACTTGCATTGGTTTTTTGTTATTGTTGTTTGTTGTGAGCTCTTGGGGATTTAGGAATATTTCAATAAATAATCATTGTTGTTCTTCAAGCAACCTTATGATAAACCTATTGTATTCTCTACATGACTCAAAGCTATGTTCCCTTGTCCTATGTAAAGAACAAAATTGATTATATTTGTAAGGAGGGGATTCATATCTATTGTCATTCCAATTTCAATTCCATGGATGTTGATTATATATTTGGTAATGGCTATTGTTACGAGGTCGATCTATCGCGTTAACATTCAAAGGGAAATAGTCTCTTTAGTTATAGTCATCTCTCATCTTGTTTCTTATTGGGGGTTGTTTTGTCACCCCATTCTTAGTTGCATTTATGTTATTCTTCAAGATCTTGATCATGAAGGTGTTGCTTCCACCATTGTCATTTTTTTTACGTCACTAGTCATCTGTTTGTACCATAAGTTCTTCACCCACTATCAATGGTAGCTTGGTTGATTTGTAAGGCACTCTCTAGTGCTTCCTCATAGGATTTGTAGGGTATTTTTGTACTTCCTCTCGAGTATCCCTATTAAGGGCATGCAAGAAGAGGTTGGACAACTATCTATGGTCCATGTTTGGGGCACTTGTTGACAATTAGATAACTTATCTCCATCATGTAACAAAATGTGCCATTGATTCATTTGCGTCTTGTTTCATTGTTAGAAATTCACAAATCCCTATTTTGATGAGTTTATTCATATCAAATGCCATGAAAGACTCTCCTATAAGTTAGTGAAAGGAGTGGATTGAATCCTTAGGTAACCGATAATACCAATATAAGGCAATCCCTTCAAGCATCTTTGGAAAAATTCTTCTGACAACTCCATCCTAGGGAAGGAGATCTCTTACTGCAGTTGTGTAGGTTTTGATGTGTGAGTTAGGATCCCCCTCACCCTTAAACTTTGGTAAGTTAGGGAGGGGTCATGGTAGCAACACATTTCATATGACATGGTTGAGAAGTTATTTTAGGTACTCAAGATATGTCTCTAAGAACACACTTTGAGATTGCGAGGTTGAGAGCATCAACCCCATTGGTGGGTTTTGTTGTATTGATATCCGGGCACAACGAGATGATTTGGTTGATAATTTTGAATGGTTTGAAAAATTTTCATCATATGATTTCTATTTGGGAAGGTCTCATTACTTCCATTTTGTGAGTAAAAGTTTAGTATGGGGGGTTTTGAGATGCCCCTTGGTCTTGTGTTTCATTTTGATATTATGTGTATTGTCATGTGTCTTTGTTTGTTTGTCCTGAAGAGGTTG
Source organism: Cunninghamia lanceolata (assembly GCA_027924645.1). Taxonomy (NCBI): domain Eukaryota; kingdom Viridiplantae; phylum Streptophyta; class Pinopsida; order Cupressales; family Cupressaceae; genus Cunninghamia; species Cunninghamia lanceolata. Next base: position 452,022 of record BSBN01001198.1, on the reverse strand, counting down.
CTCCATCCCTATTGCCTCTAACATCTTAATCCATTGGACTAGCATTGCTATGAGGTCTACGGGAGTTTCACCTCCTATTCTTTGTGTTTCTCCATTTTGTGGATTTTCATGGTTGTCTCCACTTAGTTGCTCTCTTAGACCATTTTCTCATTGTTCTTCTTGACAAGTGACATGTAAGGTTTCTTGAGCCTCTCTACCCTCTTGTAAATGTATTTTTAGGTATCTTACTTCATCGTCTAAGTGTATAGCCATGTAACTTGTTGAAGGTTGATCCACATGATGTATTTCTGAGCTCATGAGCATGTTGGGTGCTTTGGGTTGAATCACGCTTCCTTGTTCCCATGCAAGATTGTTGAATGTGAGAGAATAATGTGGTTCTCTTCTATCGTTTTCATAATTTGAGTCCTCATAGTCCAAGCAAATCATGATGGGTGCTAAAGGATTTGTTGGTGGCACATACCTATCGAATGAAGGGATTTTTAGTTCTCCAGAGGGAATATTCCCTTAGTTGTTTTTAGATTTTGTCATATTCGGGGGTGCCATAAATACCATAAAATAAATGGAATGAATAAGCATGATTAGAGTGATAATGAAAATGAATGAGATGGCAATGATAGAAACTAGATGTGAGAATGATATGAAAGCAATGATAATGCTTGATTAGAAAGTTTTTGTTGTTCATATCAAGTTCACCAAAAATATGTGTGGTGAATCTGATGTCAGATGCAAAAAAGATGTTGAAATTGGGATGACAGAGCAAAAATATTAACTAGGAGGTTTTTCTCTTCACGTTGGGTTCACTAAAATATGTGTTCTCCAAAATGTGCCTCAAATACTATGTGAATGAGTTAGCCTCAATATCACACACGAACCCTTTCCTTGCTATGGACGACCTCTAATCACTCTCGCTCTTGTGGAAAAAGCCAGTCGAGTGGAGGTATAACTCTAGGGTCATTTTATTCTCGTGAAAGAAGAACGTCATGAAGAATGATTGGCCAGTTTGTGGACCGAGTATGCATTGATATTTGATGAGCTCATTCTAGGACTGTTGTGGTGGAGATAACTATATGACTTGAAGGGTCACTAGTCTTATGTCTCCTATTTGGATTTCTCAAGTTCCAACACCTAGTGGGTAGACTTTTTTGCTTGTTGATGAGTCTAGAGTGTTGTAACCTATCCTTGTTTGCTTGAATGTGTTTTTGTATGATGTCACTTTATTGGATAGTCCTAAGAGCATGTTCATGCCCTTTTATTATTTGTTGTGCGTGTTTTGGGTCTTGGGTGGATTTTGTCTCTCTTCTAGAATAACTTTGATCCAATTTCCTCTAATCCTTGGGCACATCGAATGGTTGGGAGAGAGTGGTGTTGACTGAGTGTTGACCTAGTTTGACCTGTTGTTGATTTGTGTTGACTTTGACTTGAGGTCAAAGGTTTGTTTTGCTTTTGTTTGATTTGTTTGAATGTGAAATGTACCTCATGATGAAATCGAGGGTTTAGTTTTCTAAGTGTCATAATATTTTCTATTTTTCTATGAAATGCAAGTAATATGAATGCAAAACAACTTTTGGTTCCTTTTCCAAATTGAATAACAAAAGTGATCTAATTAGATAGAAATTGAAATATGAATGCAACTAATATGAGTTTTTCTAAATGTAACTAATCCTATGTTTTTGGTATTTTGTGAGATGATTTTCAAATCTAATCTAGAAATTGAAAATAGTCAAATGAAAATGTAATCTATGAATTGCAATAAATCTAATCTAAGAAATTCTAATCAAATTAAATCAAAATTAATCCTATCAAGGAAAAGCAATGCAAAATTACTTCTCCAAGAGCAAGAGTGTGACCTAATTAACTATGAAAGAATGAAAAACTTGGATTCTCTTTGGCACATTAGCATGGCATATCCTCATAAATCCTTTTTGTGGAAACCTCCTTTTCCTTGTAGCAACAGGGAACTCCTCTTGGCAAAAAAGATGAAGTATCAATCAATTCAAAGATTGAGCTATTGAAGCTATGATGAAAGAATTGAGCTAATGAAGTTATTGAAGCACTATGGTTTGGATTTTTCAAAAGAAATTTGTGAGCATAACAACGTTATTAAAGATGTTGAAAGCTTGGCAACTACACTAAGAAAAAAAATACTCACAAGTCTTGTGAGGAACATAAGCATGTTATGGATAGAAAAAAGAAAAGTGGGGAATGTATTGTGCAACTATGAATTTTTCATCCCATAATGCATATAGGAGGGGGTACTTATAGGTTAGGGGAGCTCTCAAATGGTGGAGTTGATTGAAGAGTTAACTTAATTGATTGAAGAGTTAACATGATTAATTAGGGAGCTAACATGCCTGATTAGGGAGTGAATTGGGCTTAATAGCTTATCACTCAAGGAGGAATAGATTTTACATGAGATTGATGGAGAGATAAGAATAGCTTTGTGGGAGCTAAGAATAGAGTGATTGAGAGTGTAGGAGTTAGAAATAGACTAGGTTTAGTTAGGGTCGAACATGCATGCAAATTGGAGAAAAAATGGAGTTAATTTGGACCTGAGCTGAAGAGAAACTCATAATTTACAACATGAATGGGTCACCTAATTTCATAGGGAAGGCAGCCCAGGGGATCTTAGTTTTTGGAAGGGTCTCCCAAGGGAGATTTGGAAGACAATATGGGTGGCCCAGAAGGAATGGGTTTTGCAAGTGGTTTTGAGGGCTAAGAATGATTAGAGGGGGCTAAAGATGAATTTAGGTCTCGTAAATAGATTGAAAGACTTCAAGAGGGTGGGTCACCCAATTTTTTAGGGTAGGTGACCTAGGGGGATCTAGGGTCACTCAGAGGAGATTCATAAATAAAAGGGGGCAACCCAAAGAGGAAGAACATAAGGATGAAAGTGATGATGGAGAATGGTCTGAGATATCATTTAGAGGCCTCTAAAAGGTTGAAATGGATGGGAAAGTGAATTTCCCATATTATGACATTAATAGATCAAGTCGACAGGGTTAGAAAGTGATAAAATCAAATTATCGACACAAGGTGAATGATGAAGGCACAAGACCTAGGAAGGTTAGCTAGGGGACTTGGGAGACACAATAAGGTAAAGAAATTTGATCCACATGTCACCAAGAAGAATTATATTGAGAGGTCATATTAACATGCTTACATGTATGTGTTTAGGACTATAGCTCATCATCGGATTACCATGTAGGCCCATATAATTTTTTAGTGCTTACAGTTACAGGTACACAGGTGGTATAGATTTCTATTGGAAACAAGAGTGAAATGTCTTGTCTATTTGTAATCCCATTTGTGAATATTAATACATACTTCTAGTGCTCTTGTTTATTGGTGGAGTTTTTTTATCAAAAGATTTTCTCCATGTAAATTCTGTATTACTATGGTTTTCTAATTTTATTTCTTATTTGTTGATTTGTGCATCGACACATAATCTATATGGTGATCTCATAAAAGGAACAAATTATAGATTTGCATACACTTTGTAGAATATTTTATTGCAATAGTTTCACCTTGTTTATCAACATTTGGTACTAGAGTTAATGATTCTACATAGAGGAGGACACCTTTCTATTAAGTGTTGAAGGTATTTCAGTTGTAATGTGAGTTTTTGTATTGTGTATTTTGTAAATTTGTGAAGAGATTGAAAACCATGGCCTCTACTTCTCATACGAATATTGATAAATTCAATGGTACTATATATGAGATGTTGAAGATTAATATGGAATATCATTTAGAAGAAAGAGATTAGTTGGTACCGGTTGCAAAAGAAAAGAAGTTGGATGCATTTTCTAAAAAAGATTGGAAAAAATTGGACAAGAAGGCACAAGGAACCATTCAGTTGTGTCATGCAAATTTTGTCCTCTTGAATGTCTCCAAGGAGACCATTGCATACAAGCTATGGAAGAGGATAGGTGATATTTATCAAGATAAAAGTCTAACTAATAAATTGTATCTCAAAAGATGGGTTGTATTCTTTAAAAAAGAAAAATGGTGATTTGGTTGTAGATCATTTGAATTCTTTTAATTTGATTGTGAGTTAGCTTACATTACTACATGTTAAGTTAGAAGAGGAAGATAAATGCATCTTACTACTTTGCTCTTTACCCGTTCTTGTTTTCATTAGTGGTAGTGGTGCAGAGCCAAAAATGGATAGTCTCATTGTTATTTTGCTTTCAAAGGAGTTGAGAAGGAAATTCATGAATGATGGTTCAAAGGATGCCTTACATGTTTAGAGAAGTCCCAAGGAAAAAGGAGGGTCTAAAGGGGATAAAAATAAGGATAGATCCAAATCAAAAGGATGGTTAAAAAACCCTAGGGAAGAGCAATGTAAAGTGTTGGAATTGTGGAAAGAGAGGGCATGTGAAGGAGTGCAAAAACAAAAACAAATCCTTTAATTGCTTCATTGATAAATCTTTTGATGATGATGAAAATGATGCTTTATTTCTACTAACACTATTAGTGATGATGCTTTTATCATTGATTCACGTTGCTCCTACCATATGACTCCCAATGAGTAGTTTTCTACATAGACAACTTATGATGAAGGATAGGTTTTCCTTGGTGACAATAGTACAAAGAAGATAGTTGGTAAAGGAAAGGTACAATTGTGTTTCAGTGATGGAAGAGTTGAAACCATTGATAATGTTTTGCATATTCCAGGACTTACAAAAAATTTACTTTCAATATCAAAGTTGACTGATTCTGGTATGCATGTGACATTTGGAAAGTCTAGTTGCAGGTTGGTGAAAGGGAACTTGGTGATAGCTAGAGGATCTCAGATTGGGACTTTGTTTGGGTTGAATGCCTCTATATTTTTCAAATTTAGCAATGTGATTGGAAAATTGAAAATGCATGTATTTTGTGGCAACAACATTTGTGTCACATAAGTGAAAAAGGTCTTAGGAACATTATTAATAAAAAAATGGTTGATGATTTTTCTAATATTTATGTTATTAAAATGATATTTGTGAGCATTGTGTGTTTGGTAACATAATAGATCATCATTTCCTATTAGAAGTTATAGGGAAAATATATTATTAAAATCATTCATTTAGATGTGTTTGGTCCAGTGGATGTGGGTTCCATGGGAAAATCTTGTTATTATGTCTCATTGATGAAGCTTTGAGATACACCTGGATTTATTTTATGTGTGCTAAATCTAAAGTTTCACTAAGTTTAAGAAATTTATAGTTTTAGTTGAAAATAAAACATATTATAAAATAAAGGTTTTGAGATTTGATAATGGTGGTGAATATTGCTCTAGGAAATTTGATGAGTTCTGTAAGCATGTAGGTATTATTTAGCAGAATACTACACTTACATACCCCAATAAAATAGGGTTGTAGAAAGAATTAACTTGACCTTAATGGAAAGGGCTAGAAGTATGTTGAGTGGTATGCAGTTGTATTAATACTTTTGGGTAGAGGCTGTAAGTACTACTTATTATTTGATTAATAGATCTCCTTATTCGACTCTTGTTGACAAAACTCCTTATGAGGTGTGGATAGGTAAGAAGCCTTCAATTTCACATTTTCCTCAAGAAAATTGATCTAAATTGGATCCAAAATCTCATAAATGCATCTTTGTAGGTTATGGTGAGAATATTAATGTTATAATATTTGGAATCCTCTAACCCACAAAATATTTTTTTTCTAGATATGTGATTTTTAGGGAGTTTAGAGCTTATTCAGGTCTAGAACAACCAAAAGAAGAAAATGTAACAAAGATAGTTCATTTTGAGACTATGGTTGAGAAGTAAGAAGATGCACATGCGGAAGTACAAATAGATGGATTAGAGGACAGAGAGGAAGAAGAGGGTTTAAATGAGAGTTTAGTTGAGGATGAGCATACAAAAGAACGAGAAGAGCCCCTTACTCCTACTTTGAGGAGATCCACAATATAATAGAATCCAATTGACAGGTATAGCCCACTCAATTTTTGTTGTGTATTTGCTTTATTAAGTATTAACAATGAACCTATATCTTTTAGGGAGGTTCTCTCTTTAGAGGGTAGTGAGTCTTGGATGCAAGCCATGCAAGAGGAAACTATGGCTTTGGATAGTTGTAACACCTGGGATCTTGTTAGTTTTCCCAAGGGAAGAAAGTCCATTGGTTGCAAGTGGGTGTATAAAAAGAAAATTGGTGTAGACGGTTGGTTAGAGTAGTACAAGGCTAGACTGGTTGCCAAGGGCTACTCTTAGAGAGAGAGAGTTGATTTTGATAGAATTTTCTCTCATGTTGCTATGTTAACTTCTATTAGATTCCAATTATCTATTATTGCCGCTTGTTGTAACACCTGGGATCTTGTTAGTTTTCCCAAGGGAATAAAGCCCATTGGTTGCAAGTGGGCATATAAAAAGAAAATTGGTGTAGATGGTTGGTTAGAGTGGTACAACGCTAGACTAAGTTAACTTCTATTAGAGTGGTAGTTGATTTTGGTAGAATTTTCTCTCATGTTGCTAAGTTAACTTCTATTAGAGTCCAATGATCTATTATTGTGATTTTTAGGGAGTTTAGAGCTTATTCAGGTCTAGAACAACCAAAAGAAGAAAATGGAACAAAGATAGTTCATTTTGAGACTATGGTTGAGAAGCAAGAAGATGCACATGTGGAAGTACAAATAGATGGATTAGAGGATAGAGAAGAAGAAGAGGGTTTAAATGAGAGTTCAGTTGAGGATGAACATACAAAAGAACAAGCAGAGCCCCTTACTCCTACCTTGAGGAGATTGACAATATAATAGAATCCAATTGACAGATATAGCCCACTAGATTTTTGTTGTGAATTTTCTTTATTAAGTATTGACAATAAACCTAGACCTTTTAGGGAGGTTCTCTCTTTAGAGGGTGGTGAGTCTTGGATGCAATCCATGCAAGAGGAGACTATGGCCTTGGATAGTTGTAACACGTAGGATCTTGTCAGTTTTCCCAAGGGAAGAAAGTCCATTGGTTGCAAGTGGGTGTATAAAAATAAAATTGGTGTAGATGGTTGGTTAGAGTGGTACAAGAATAGACTGGTTGCCAAGGGCTACTCTTAGAGAGAGGGAGTTGATTTTGGTAAAATTTTCTCTCATGTTGCTAAGTTAACTTCTATTAGATTCCAATTATCTATTATTGTTGCTTGTGATTTTGAGATTGAGTAAATAGATGTTAAAAGTACTTTCTTGCATGGGGATCTTGAGGAGGAGACTTATATGTGACAACTTGATAGTTTTACATTGAAGGGGAAGGAAAACTTGGATTGCAAGTTAAAATGATCATTATATGGTTTGAAATAGTCACCCAAGATGTGGCATCAGAAGTTTGATGCTTTCGCATTAAGTTTGGGTTTTTTTAGGAGAGAAGAGGATCATTGTGTTTATGTTAAAATTATTGATGATCAGATTCTAATCATTGTCTTGTATGTGGATGCTATATTGTTTATGGGTAACAACAAGGTTATGATTAGGGAGCTCAAAAATTAGCTTTTTGGCACATTTGATTTGAAAGACTTGGGGGCCAAAAAAATTATTCTTGGTATGGAGATCAGAAGGGATTAGGTACACATAAAGCTTTGGTTAAGTTAGAGTATGTTGCTACTATTTTGTAGAGTTATATTATGCATGATTGTAAATCAATGAGTATTCCATTTTCTATTGGTGCTAAGCTTACTTTAGATATGTGTCCTAAATTAGATGATGATTTTGAGGATATGTCTACTGTTCCTTATGCTAGTGTTATTGGTAGCCTAATGTATGCAATGGTTTGCATTAAACCAGATATTGCCCAAGCAGTGGGGGTTTTGAGAAGGTTTATGTCTAACCTTGGTAAGGAGCATTAGACTTATGTTAAGAGTGTTTTTATATATTTTTGTGGCACTTCTAATTACTATTCATGTTATCATGGTATTGATGATGTGGACAAGTCATTGGATATATAGGGCTTTATGGATGCAGATTGGGTAGGTGACTTGGATAGTCAAAGGTCCATTAGTTGATATGTGTTTCATATGTTTGTTGGTACAGTGAGTTGGATGAGTAAGAGACATCCCACAATTTATTTTTCCATGAATGAAGCAGAGTATATAGCTGCTACACATTCTTGTAAGGAGGCGGTATGGTTATAGAGATTGTGTTCATGTATTGATTTTGATTGTAAGGTGGTTAAAATTAGATGTGATAGTCAGAGTGCTATTCGTTTAGCTAAGAACCTTGTGTACCATGCTTGTACTAAACATGTTGATATGCATTATAATTTTGTTTGGAAGATGGTAGAAAATGGTAAGGTCATGTAGAAAGTTGACACTTGGGAAATGTTACAGATTCACTTACGGAACTAGTGAGCACAAAAAAGTTCTCTTGGTGTAGAGAGGCCATGGGTCTTGCCTCTCTTAGCACCTAATTCAATTTATTTGATTTCCTCTTATGCCATTGCAATGTGAATATCAAGTGGGAGAATGTTAGGATTTGTGATATTAACTTTACAATCCCAAGACTATGTATTTTTTATTTAATATTTTAATAGCTGGTTACTATTTTATGTGACTCCAACAATCATTGAAGGGGAACTTGGATGTCCCACATGAGGAGGAACATTTTTGTAATTAAATATTATTTTCTAGACACTTAGAATATTTTTTGCAAGGTGGCATTGATTAGGGAAGCTTAATTTGGTCTATGACAACATCTATGATAGTAGGGCTATTTTTAGTGAATGACAACATCTATGACAATAATTATTGACAACCTATAAGAGATATTTTAAATAAGATATGTTATGACAAGGTGGGAGTTACATACTATTCCTAGATATTCCACATGTGTGAGGGGTGTGAAAAATTGTGCCTCCACATTTGTGAGCTATTTTTTAGTCTATATGCTCATTTTTTGCACCTAGTTTTGGCCCATGGTATTAGCACTTGGTTTATAATACCATTTATGATATCTTGTATTGTATTTTTCCTATTGAGGCTTTGGGATAGTGGTTTGTATGAGAAGTTGAAGGTACACAAGTGCTACCATATTGCTGCTAGAAAGAAGAGTGAAGTGTGTTGTATATTTGTAATCCCATTTGTAAAGATTAATACATACTTGGTGCTCTCTCTTGTTGGTGGAGTTTTTTCAGATGAGATTAATTAGGGGAATGATGATAAGAACAACTATATATCTTTTCATATGATAAAAATAAACACATTGACCTCAAAATGTACAAACCCATTTGTGTGCCTTTTGTCATGATGTTTCTCCTTTTCTATATGATAAAAAACTTTTCTCATATCATTCTATGGGTACAACCTCAGGCGTACCATTCTTAATTAGAAAAATCTATCTTCACACTCACCCCAAGGAAGGAAAATACAATTTTTCTTTTCCCGTGTTCTCAAGGGGAAAGCCCACCTTTCATTCATTATTCTTTAAGATCATCCTTCCTCATGCTCTCCCTTTCTCATCCCTTCTTTCATTTACATATTTTCTTCTGCATTCATCATACATTTGAGAATAAGGAAGCTATATGCATACACCTTGTATATTTTTCTTTCAATTATATTACATGTATTGTAAATTTCTTCCTTACTTCTTTTGTATACTCCTTTGTAATGCACATATTTTGTTACTTTCTATTCCTCTTGTGAAAATATTTCTTGATGCACATTTTCTTTCTACCTTCTCCTTTCTCCATAAAATTATTGCTTCATATAGCCCCTGAGTTAGACCATATCACTTATATTATGCATATACTTATTCTATTGCCGATAAGGGCGTGGTTCAGTGGTTAAGTCGCTCAGTTGTAGTGGCGGCCACTAGAGTTCAAACCCCCACTAGGCCAATGAGCTCGCAGGCTCTACGCCTTCGCTGGGCCAACGAGATCGTGGGTTTGAAGTGTTCTTGCTAGGGGATGAGGTCCGTCATGTTGTGGCCTCATTGGTTCATTGCTCCAGGCAAAAGCATTTACGTGGAGCCGGAGGACGTGTCGCACTAGTGTCGCCGGTCATGTTAAAAAGTTTACCAGGCGCATTTAAAAAAAAAGAAGAGATAGACCATATCACTTTCTTAGCTCTTACACCTTAGTGTTTTTTGGCCACAAAGTCATATCATTTTATTTAGGCCCCGATGTCACTCATTTCTAAATCACCTAGAAATAGAGTAATGCTAGCCTAAGTGATTCATAACATCCTCTTTATGATTTCTATCCTAAGAATCATATATCCCTCTCTCTTGTAATTATGTCCTTCTTCTTGGATATGCTTCTTCTATCTCTATGTGGATACCCCTTATCCATACTATTGACCTATTTTCCTCTTCCCAGAGTCAAATAGCCCACCTTGAAAATCTTGTTGAAACTTAACTCTATAAGTCTAAAATCCTTAAAATTTCATTGTATTTCCTTGCACAAATCCCTAAAAATCCCTATGGAGAATCCTTGCAAAAAACCCAGAAAAGTTAAAACTTTTGCCTTAATTTTTTGGCCATTTTGGGCCTTAGTCAGCAAAGTTTCATGTTCACAAACTAAGGTGAAAAATGACTAAGGAATGAGATAACTCTTTCCCTTTGTTAGCAAGTTTCATACTCCGCGAACTTTCCAAAAGTTCAGAATTTCTCGAGTTCACCGGCTTGGCGATTTTCTGACAAAGGGCTAGGTAGAGAGTGGACTTTCTTCAAATTCATCTAAGGCATAGGAAGGCAAAGGAATGCCTTATCAATGGTTTTCCCAAATGGAAAACTCAAAGCAAAAGTTTGGAAATTCTGAGGTTCCTTGATCGGGCAAAGTCCCGATAAAGGAAAGCAAAGGAAGGATTTGCTAAAAATGACTAAGGCAGAGGAAAGAACAAAAGCCTTTGTCAACTATCTTTAAAAATCATGATCTCAAGGGGAGTTCAAAATCCTCATGGTTCACCAACAAAGGATGAGGTTGGGGAGGAAAAGGTTCGTGAAAAGGTAAATGGGCTGATAAAAGAAAAAATTGGCCAAGGCGTTGTTGGTTTGAAAGTCAACATTTTTGTTGATAAGGTAAAATATGAAACATAAAATTGGCTAAGGCAAAGAAAATCGCCTTTCCGGGGGAATTGACAAAATTTGAACTTATCATAAGTTCAAGGTTTTTCAAGTTTGCTGATAAGGCAACAAAGAAAAGTGAAGAATCGACAAAGGGAATAGTTCGACAAAGTAAGACTCTGTTGATAAAGGTGAATGAAGGAAAAGAAGGCTTGGTTCAAGATATGATGATTTTGCCAATAAGGCAAAAAGGAAGTGAGGCAAAATGGTTCAACAAAGTAACATTTTGCCGATAAGGTAGACAACCAAGCTAAATTTAAAGATTAAACATTTTTCTGATAAGGCAAAACATGGTTAGCAAGAGTTTGAGAAAAGATAGTTTTACCAATAAAGCAAAAGTGATATGAAAGAGACAAAGAAAGGGTAGTTTAGAGAAATGAATTTTTGCCAATAAGGGAAAAAAAAGATGAACAAGCCATAGTTCAGAAAATGACAAAGTTGCTGACTGAAGATAAAAACATGTAGAGAGCAAGACAAAATGTTTCATAAAATGTAGATTTTGCCAATAAGGCAAAATTCAGGCCTAAGTTTCAAGAAAAGTGAGAAATCAGTAAAAACAAAGTTGTAATGTATTGTAAACTTTAAATATTTAAAGTGTTGTAAAAGCTCTATATAGGGGATTTTGGTGGGAAAGTTTATTTGAAATATCTTCTTCAGCCATTAATGCAGAATCATATCTGCTCAGCTACTTCATCTCCATATATTTTGCATTTATTGTTGTAGATGATGAATCAACTGCTTGCATCGAAGACAAAAAATATCTCCCAGCTACTTCCATATCCAAGAGATTTTTTGCCTTGAATTCTTGGGGACAAATTTATTGAGAAATGACTGAGGTCAATGTAAATCAAATGCTATATATGCATGTTTGTAAGATGTAATGAGGGTTGGAAAATAGTTGGATACATTTTCATTCTTCTGTATTCCAAATAGAGCCCTCCTCTGTTGTAACCGTGCCTTTTGTTGAAATACAAACTATGCTTTTACCTTTTCTATTGTTTTAGCTCTAAGTAATTTAGGACTGGTTGTCTATGAATGTTTATTTCCTCTCAACCTTGTTCTTTTCTTTACCTCTGTTAGAATTTGCTAGATTTGTGTGAGTTATCATCCGTATTTCCTTATTTTGTGCACTTAGTTCTGAGAGAGTTCTATATTCAAACCTGGTGTATCACCTCCTTTAATTTATAGTTTTATCTTCCTTTTCCCTTTTCTTCAATGGTGGATAGATTAGGTTTTGTATTAACAATAGCTGAATCTCCCATTTAGCAAAGGAACTAGCCTCTCTCTGCAGATTTGATCTCCTTGCAAGGTCCCACACCTAGATATCATCTCAATGTTACATTGGATTGTTGAAGACCATTAAACCTCTCCAACATAGGGTGCAAATCCAAGTGACAACAATTTTTGGCATGCCCGATGGGACCATTTTGATGATCCTTATCATCCATTGAAGAGTTCTGGTGTGCTCTTCAGTACATCTTGCCATTCAGGGCAATCTCTCCAACACCATGGTGACTCTACTAATCAAATTTGTAGGTACAACTAGTTTAAGCCCTTAAAGAATTCCAAGGATTAGGATTTCAGTGATTCTCCTGGTCTATCTTACTTTTAGAAGCATCTCAAATCACCTGGCGACTCTTCTTGTATGTATCCATTTTTCTCTAGATGCAAACATGTTTTGCTTTGTTTAGACATTTTCTATGATTATCTAGCATTTTGATGCTTTAAAATGTCAAGCTTTTATAGTTATGGCTAATCCCCTCCACCTAACCAAAATGCAAATTATATGCCTCCATACCAACAATTTCAGGCCCAAGATGCCTCTAGTTTTGCATCGTATGGCTCGACTTTAGCACCAATATCATCATCTTTACAACGCTTACCCCCCACCCACCTCTACTCTATCTTCTTGGTAGACTAATAATGCTTATTATCAACTCCAAGGAGACTTTTTTGATCCTAGCTAGTGCAGCTACCCTTCTAATCAATTCCTAGATGTTGACTATATGAACACTGATGCCTTCAAAGATCCCACAGGCATGTTCCTAGAGCTTAATAGACTTTTGGATGATAAAAAAGAAAAAGAAGGTATAATCAGCCTTAGTGGGATTATGGTCTCAACATTAGAAACATTAGTGATCTAAAGGAGGTGATGACAGACCTGCAGAGGGAGTGGGATGAGTTTCAAGAAATGATAGAGCATACCCATTAGCAGGAGGCACAAGAACCTCTCAGAAAAACCTTGCTATGAGGATTGTGGCTCAAGAGCAACAAATGAGGCAAGTAGCCTAATCGGTTCAATCCTCTCCTAGCTTCAGGTAACTCCTCTCTTTTGCATAATTTTGGCCTGTAGTAGAGCAACCTTGACTTCATAATTTCCCAAGTTTCGAAAGCTCTCTCCCTCCACAAGACCTTGTTCCTGTGTAAACCCATTTTATCACTCCCTAGGAACAAATTTTCCAAGAACTCTCTCCCCTCCAAGAAATTCAAGGAAATATTCAGGCCTCTGGCCCTGATACTATTTCACTTTTCAAGGGTGGACCTGTTGTCTATCAGGCTAGTTGGTAGGATGAGCCAAGGGTGGAGATGGAAGAGAAAGAATCTAATGAAGAGTAGTTTGTTGTTCCTATGTTCACAGAGGTGGAATTGTTTGAACCTCTTACACTTGTGAGTAATGTTGATTCAAATAAAGGGCTGAATCCTCTAGGTTTTGGTTCTTTTGAGGCTTTTTCTCATGCATCTAACCAAGTAAACAAGGATGAAATGCAAAGATTTTATGGGGAAAACCTTCAGCTGCAGAGACAACTTGAGCATAATCCAGTGGAGTTGTAGTCAAATGATGAGGGTATTAAGGATAAAGTTGTTACAGAGATTGCTCCAAAAGAGGTTGATGATGCCACTCTATTTCATGAATTGCCCTATTACATTGAAGATGAAGTGGGCATGTGCAATTTCTTACATCAACTACAATTTTAGAGCAAAATGAGGATAGTGGAAATGATGGTGAGTTGCTGGCATGTGCAGAAAAGCATAACCATGAGCTTCTAGCTCATGAAGAAGAGCATGTGAGTAGTTTTGTTCTGGGAAGTGCAAAAATAAATCAAGCCAAGGTGAATTTTCTTATACCTATGTTGATTGAGGAGCTTGAAGACCTTTTTTGAGATGAGATAGAGTTTTTCTGCTCAAAATATGACATTAAACCAACATTCCCTGAGGAAGAAAATCATGAACAATATCTTATTCATAAGGTGGAGGTATCTATAGTTCTAGTTGAGCCACAAGGGCTAGATCTTTCAGACCACCAGTAGAATGATGAAGAATTAGAGAAATAACATGTGGTCTCCATTTATCATTCAAGATCTATTTCAAGGGGGTACCCTATAAGGCATTTGGCTCAGTTAGTGATAGAATAGGAGGAATCACCACTTGTCATGCTCACTCATGAGCATGAAGTTGAGCATCAAGATTAGGGGAATTAGCCCACTTACTCACCTCTCAGCAACTGCATCAACAATCAGTTCATGTGGGTAAGTGAGTTTGATTTTACTCTTAGAGTGGCATTTCATCAATTCGTTGCATGGCCACTCTTTTTCCACATCTTGTTAGTTGTCTATAAGCTGGGGAAGCATTGTAAATTGGTAAGAAAAGGTAGCTACTTTCAGGAACCAGTTAATGGCTTTGTTTAAGTTAGTTTTTTGATTAGCTAGTTTAGGTTTAGAATAGGTTTGTTTCTGCTTTAGTTTTCCCTTCAATAAGTGTTGTTGTACAGGCTGGACTCTCATTAGGAGAATGCAGGCCTTGTTCCTTTTTGGTGTTGTTTTGAAAGGCAAGGTTTTAGTTGTTTAGACCTATTGCAGTCCCTTTTTGACTCCATGCCCAATGGATGCTTAAGGCCATTGGTCTATTTGTTTAGTAGGAAAACATCCCTAAGAGGTCGCTAAAAATGTTGACCTATTTTCCTCTTCTCAGAGTCAAATAGTCCACCTTGAAAATCTTGTTGAAAATTAACTCTATATGCCTAAAATCCTTCAAATTTCAATGTATTTCCTTACATAAATCCCTGTGGAGAATCCTTGCAAAAAACCTAGAAAAACCCAGAAAATTTGAAGTTTTTACCTTAGTTTTTTGGCCCTTTTGGGCCTTAGTCAGAAAAGTTTCATATTCATGAACTAGGGTGAAAAATAACTAAGGCATGAGATAACTCTTTCCCTTTGTCAGCAAGTTTCATACTCCATGAACTTTCCAAAAGTTTAGAATTTCTCAAGTTCGGTGACTTGGTGATTTTCTAACAAAGGGCCAGGTAGAGAGTGGGCTTTCTTCAAATTTGTCTAAGGCATAGGAAGGCAAAGGAATGCCTTATCGTTGATTTTCCCAAATGGAAAACTCAAAGCAAAATTTTGAAAATTCTAAGGTTCTCCAATCAGGCGAACCCCTGATAAAGGAAAGCAAAGGAAGGATTTGCTAAAAATGACTAAGGCAGAGGAAAGAACAAAAGCCTTTGTCGGCTATCTTAAAAAATCGTGAAATTAAGGGGAGTTTGAAATCCTTGTGGTTAGATGACAAAGATGAGGTTGGGGAGGAAAATCTTCGTGAAAAGGTAAATGGGATGATAAAAGAAAAAATTGGCCAAGGCATTGTTGGTTTGAAAGTCAGTGATTTTGTCAATAAGAAAAAATATGAAACATAAAATTGGCTAAGGAAAAGAAAATTGCCTTACTGGGGGAATCAATAAAAGGTGAATTTTTCATAAGTTCAAGGTTCTTCAAGTTTCCTGATAAGGTGATAAAGCAAAGTGAAGAATCAACAAAGGGAATGGTTCGGCAAAGTAAGACTTTGCCAATAAAGGTGAATGGAAGAAAAGAAGGCTTGGTTCGAGATATGATGATTTTACTGATAAGGCAAAAGGGAAGCGAAGCAAAATGGTTCGACAAAGTAACATTTTGTTGATAAGGCAGACAACCAAGCGAAGTTCAAAGATTGAACATTTTGCCAATAAGGAAAAACATGGTCAGAAAGAGTTTGAGAAAATATAGTTTTGCCAATAAAGCAAAAGTGATATGAAAGAGACAAAGCAAGGATAGTTCAGAGAAATGGATTTTTGCCGATAAGGGAAAATATAGGATGAACAAGTCATAGTTCAGAAAATTACAAAGTTGCCAACTGAAGATAAAAACATACAGAGAGCAAGACATAATGGTTAATAAAATGTAGATTTTGCCGATAAGGCAAAATCCAGGCTAGAGTTTCAAGAAAAGTGAGAAATCAGTAAAAATAGAGTTGTAATGTATTGTAAACTTTAAATATTTGAATTTGAATATTTAAAGTGTTGTAAAAGCTCTGTATAGGGGATTTTGGCGAGAAAGTTCATTTGAAATATCTTCTTCAGCTATTAATGCAGAATAAAATCTACTCAACTACTTCATCTCCAGATATTTTGCATTTATTGTTGCAAATGATGAATCAACTGCTTGCATTGAAGACAACAAATATCTCCTAGCTACTTCCAGATCCAAGAGATTTTTTGCATTGAATTCTTGTAGATAGATATCCTC
The DNA here is from genome assembly GCA_027924645.1 of Cunninghamia lanceolata. Taxonomy (NCBI): domain Eukaryota; kingdom Viridiplantae; phylum Streptophyta; class Pinopsida; order Cupressales; family Cupressaceae; genus Cunninghamia; species Cunninghamia lanceolata. Next base: position 435,427 of record BSBN01001198.1, on the reverse strand, counting down.
TCTGGAAGGGATATTTTTTGACAGGCCCACAGGGATGAATTTATTGAGAAATGACTGAGGTTAATGTAAATCAAATGCTATATATGCATGTTTGTAAGATGCAATGAGGTTTGTAAAATACTTAAATACATTTTCATTCTTCTGTATTCCAAACAAAGCCCTCCTCTGCTGTAACCATGCCTTTTGTTGAAATAAACACTGTGTTTTTACCTTTTTTGTTGTTTTAGATCGATGTAATTTAGGACTGGTTGTCTATGTATGTTTATTTCCTCTCAACCTTGTTCTTTTCTTTACATATGTTAGAATTTGCTAGATTTGTGTGAGTTATCATCTGTATTTCCTTATTTTGTGCATTCTCAATTCTGAGAGAGTTCTATATGTAGTAAGGTAAAAACACTGCTACAGCCCTGCAAATAGTAAATTCAAGCCCTAATTATGCAATAGAGTCCTTAATCAACCTAGATCCTAATAAACTATGCATAAAACCAAGAAACCCTAGATTGACTAATGCATTTCCTCCATTGTTGCTATCTAACCTAGCTTATTCTAATGCACTCAAACTTGCAGGTCTACAAATGGGATGAGAGCTCAATAGTTGACAATGACAAAAGTCAAATTCATAAGTGGTGAGATGAAAATGAGAGGGTAAGAGTAGTTTTATAGAAGGTGAAATGTGAATGGAGGGATGAGATGAAGAGTTGACATAGGGCTAAGATCAAGGGCTGAGAATGTTTGAGGGTTTCTAGCCACAAGAAGACAAAATATAATTTTAAATTAGAGGAAATGGTGAGGTGGGAGATGTTTTATAATTAAATAAATTATGGTAATTTATTTAATTTCTTATGAGGAATGGGTAATGTAGAGGGAATTTAATTAAATAAGTGGGGGGACTTATTTAATTAGGGAAAGGCTAATAATTTAAATAAATGGGTATTTATTTAAATTAGAAGGGGAATATGGGTGTTTGATTAACGAATAATTAAATAATAACTAATTATTTAATTATAGAGGAATTTACAAAAAGAAAGCTTAAATAATTAAATAAATGGAATTGATTTAATTAAAAGCGTAAGAGGAATGAGTTAATTAAATAATTAAAAAAAATTTAATTAATAGCATAAGATGAAATTAGGGTGAATTATGTGTGAAAATGTCATTCGTAGGCCCTAGACATTTTTAAGTGTCTACATTTTGGCCCTCTTTGATATAGTTTGTTTTAACACAAACCTGGCTACCACTACACCAAAAGCTCGAACTGTCAGTGAATGGCACCCCGGTCATGTTAACCCAGAGACCACGCGGGTCCGGGAAGGGAGGAGTTGAGGGTCGCACACCTAAGCACCAACAGAGCCCCACTAGCCCGTGCCTACCTAGTGATAACCACATAGGTAGGTATGGGCTGCTTGGCGCCTTCTTGTGCGCATGGTATAGGTGGGCATCGATGGGAATCAAACCCCTCCCCAGCAGAGTCACCAGTTTGTTTTAACACAAACCCAGCTACCACTACACCAAAAGCTCGAACTGTTAGTGAATGGCACCCCGGTCATGTTAACCCAGAGACTACGCGGGTCTGGGAAGGGAGGAGTTGAGGGTCGCACACCTAAGCACCAATAGATATAATGTTGAATCTGACATTATATCAAAGAAAATTTTGAGAAGTGTGCTTTAAACATGCCCCACTATGTTTTGGGTGAAGCATGATGGTCTTATGCCCTCTCGGGAGATTTTTCAAATTTTCTAAAAAAAATTCCAAAAAATTTGGAAAATTTTCTAAAAGGTTATGCAGTATGCCCAAAGTGATATGGAAGTAATAAAAGAGCTATAAAAGACACTCGTCATAGGAAAGAAGGCCACCCATTGGTCAAATTAGTAAAAAGTGGGCCCATTTAGGTCACAAGGTCCTATTGTTGAATGTCAGGAACACTGAGAGGGGGGGTGAATTAGTGTTCTATAAAACCATTTATAAACTTTCACTTTTAACCATTTTCCAACCTTAATTAAACAATAGCACAATATACAAATGAATAGCAACCATAAGAACATAATACATAGACACCCATATTTTTACATGGAAAACCGCAAGGTGGGGAAAAACCACAGAGAGTGTTAGCTCTCAGGAAATACTTTTATTATAGTAATACCGAATTACAAGAGGCTCACTACCTTAGGGCTCATTGTTCAAAAGAGGCTCACTGCCTGAAGGAAAGAAAAAAGAAGAAGAATAAGGGTGGTTCACTACCAAAGATGAACTACTATGATTTCATCTACTTATGCATGATTACAGTTCCAATTAAACTTCTGAATATTGACTCAAAACTCTTCATTTTAGTCTACCCCTGTTTCTATGCTTTGCTTTTACATATGCTCAAGATCTCTCTTTATTTTCTTTGACTATTTTATATTTGCATCTTTTGCATTCACATACATCACATCATATCTCATACATATCAAACACCAAAATCCATCCTCTATTTATATCTGCAACTAAATCTTGCTCATGATTAGGTCGCCAAGCAAATTGTGAAACATGTGCACCAAGCATTATATTCTGTCGGCTTGTTCTTGGGTTGAATCGTCAATGCGGATCCAAACCATCATGCACATGTATTCATATGTGTCAGCTCTAATCATACAACCACTTACCTTTATCATCCAACTCATATTTCTTCTCCACATAAGGATTCAACCAGCTTGTCAGCTTGTTTCTTAATAACATATATGATAGGTTCCTCTGTCACATCATAACTTATGTTGCGGACCAAATGGGACTTCATGAATCATAATCAACAAACATTATTGATCTCTTGACATGTCTTCAACTTCACAGAACAAGATAAATCTGTATGCCAAAATGCGGACCTTAGCACTATTGCCCTGTCACACTATAACACTATTATACTGGTTGCCGGTATTAGAGAGCCTGTAGAATAAGATCTGCTGCATTTTTGGAGCTACAACCTTAGATTCTGATAGTCATGACTTATCTTTATCTTTCTTTAGAACTATAGAACAAAACATGCTAATGCGGAAGAATGCAGACCAATTTACTCAGCACTATTCACTATCTTTGTTTTACTTCTGCAGACCTAGACTTGGTCTTTTCATCAGATGACTTCTAAAGGAAGTTATCACTTGATTATTGAAATGTAACATCAATGGATAATTGTGAACATCATACCTGAGTTGCATCTTCATACCTTCACTTGTGGAGGAGTACTGATCCTTTTTCTATCTCATACCTGAACACTTCTAACCACTTAGACAACTTAGGACTTTCTAGACTTGTGTCTTGTTCCTAATCACAAATGAACTTTCAGAGTTTTATCTCCCTATCATGCTGATGTGTTCTCCTTATCTTGTTTCCATCAATGACAACACTCAACTTGTCTTCATAGTAGTGTCTCTTGCCAACAATCTCCCCCTTTGGCATTGATGGCAACACTTAGTGAAAAATGCTTTATTATCAAAAGTTGCTCCCCCTTACTATATACACTTCTGTATTTATTGTCCCCTTAAGATGTTTGTCCTATTTTTCATTGATCTTCTTCTCCCCCTTTGACATCAATGGCAAAGGGTGTGCTTTGGAACCAAAGATTTGTCAAAACTTCAAAATTTTATATACTCTGTCGCATATTTACAAGTACAATCTTCTACCTTATTTTACATATGCTGAAGTATGTCACTAAAGATGTTCTTTAGTTAAGTTATCTCAACATCATAGGTCTTCTTAGCACCATCCAAAATTTGTATATGCCCACTGAGTAGAAAAATTAGAGTTTCATCTTTTTGCAGGTCTGATGGTGTGGCAGTTTGTCCAACAAGCCGTGCTTCAGCCACAATCTTAGTCATTGAATCTAGTTTGGGACTGACCAGTCTTCTCAATTTTCCCATTCTACTCTTTATTTGATACCTTTGATCTATTAAAACATTCAGGTCATTGTGGATGTTGATGACTTGAGCTTCTTTGTTACTGGTTGATTCATGTACCGGATCAAAATTCTTAGAGATATTCATCAGTTTTTCTTCCAATTCCTTGATCTTTTCTTCTGTCTTCTTTATAACTTCTAGCCATGATAAACAAAATTTATATACATCACCAGCTTCTACAATAGCACTCTGTATATTCTGTATCCCATTATCTAGCTGAGCCTTATCATTGGCTATCAACTTTGTCAACTCATCTAACCTTTTCTCATAAAACTCTTGTCTAACTTTTGTTTCAACATATTTTTCAAGAGATTCAAAGTGTGTACTTACTGAATGAATTAGTCCCTTGAGTTGACAAGTGGTAGACAGAGAGGTATCCTTCTGGTATGTTGGCACTAGCTTCTCCAAAATGCTGGATGCTTCATTTATGAGATCATTGTCCTTAATGTGGGACTTCAATATTTCTTTTCTTGCTTTGGCTTGAGCAACTGAAGCCAATTTGAGCATCTGAATAGGAGACATTGTATTTAAGTTTATTGAACTTTGGATTGACTCAGGCTCATCAAGAACTAGTTCTCCTTTTCCAAGAGTTCTTTCACTGCCTCTGTAGTGTCTCTTGCTGCATTAGAGACCACATCTTTTTGTTCCTGCTCCAGAGGATTAATATCCATAACCTTGTTTGAGTCCTCCTTTTATTCATCTTGTGCTGAATCCTTCTCAATCTAATGTACTAGAGGTTAATTGGTTTGTGCAGATGGTGATTCTTCTTTTGCAGTCTTCTCTCCAACAATATTATCCACTATTTGATGTTCCGGAGAGGCAGGTGTTACCTTTATGTGTTCCTCTTCTGGTTTCTCCTTGTCATTTTGTTCTTCTGGAGGAGGTGTTATTTGAGTTTCCACTATAGGTACTTCCATCTCCTTGGGCACATGGTCATCTTTTCTTGTTTTTTGTTCAGGGTTCACTTCCAGAATAGATGCATCATTTCCACCATCTATTACTTTTATTGTCATAGATGGTAGGGATATTGTACTTCTTTAGTATTTCCAAAATGGTCTCCTCTGTTTCCTTGAGCATTTTATCGATTTCTCCTATCATCAGTGCATTCATTCTTTTCTTTGATCTGAACTCATTGTTAAGTGCTTTGGATATTCTGGCCTTCTCTTCAGGAGTAATATCCAGACATAAATTTATCAATGTATGTTCTCTGAGTTCAATGTCCATAGCCACAATAGTTTCCTTTCTAACTGTTAGAATACTACCCAAGGTATCTGGGAGATCACCAATGATCTCAATGAGAGCTCTATTGTATATGTTCAAATATTTCATGGTATCTTCTTCCAGAATCATTTTATCAGTATCATTGTAATCATCATAAAATTTAGCCACAGGTTTCAGATTTCCATCAACAGTGACCTACTTTAATACATCTTCAAGTGTTAATGTGGCTTGAGGCTCATCTACCTTCTATCTTTTGCTGGGTTTCTCCCTTCTGGAGGGATTTTTCTTGCTACTTCCACAGGCTTTAGTAGTCTCAACTTTCATTTTCTTGACATCTTCATCTGACTCAGTCTCTTCTTCATCTTTTTCACTTACACTTACATACATTCTTCTACCTTTTGTTTTTTGTCTTTTTATTCCTCTGTCAGTTGGCTTCTTTGCAGATTCCTTTATGTCAGTAGATGTAGGATCGAAGGAGGAGGTAGAGCTTCTGGTAAACCTCTTTGTTGCTTGAGGTTTTTCTTTTTCTTTAGGTTCATCTGGAACCTTAACTTTTTCACTTCCTTTCTTTTCCCTTGCTTCCCTTTCTACTTGACCTTTTTCCCTTGCTTCTTTGACTCGTTCCTTAGTGAATTCATATCTTGTAGCAATCTCTTCTACCTCTTTTCTCACCTTCCTGGTGGTTTCTATTTGTATAAGTTTGACATGGAGTTTCACAGATAACTCTTCATATGTTCCAAACCTCTCTTCTTTAGTGTCTTTAGGTTTGTTGAGAAAGTGCTAGGCATAGTTTTCTAGTATTTGTCCATCTACCTCATATCCCATGGGCATTACCCAAAAAATTTTGGGCTCGACAACCTCCATTAAACATTGATCCTTGGTGACCATAAAATAGATGGTATCTTTGTATTTTTCTATAATATCCTTAGAAATTCTTTCCCTGAAGTACATCATGCTCTGAAAGTTCTTGAAAAATCCCCATAAGACTACTTTTTGCTCATTATAACTACCCAAGTTGTTAAGACAATTTCTAATTTGAACAGCTACTAGTTTATCACTCAACCAAATCAATCCCTTAGGGTTTGGGAATTCATTTAGAAAATAGAAGAATACATAGATAATAAGCGTACCAAATTTGAATGGGTAGTTCTTGCTTTCCTTGATCTTTTTCAGGTTTTCCATTAATTGAATTCTTAGCATCTCACACAAGTCATAATATGCATTCTCGTTAATCATTTAGTATGCTATGTAAATGGCTGTATCAGAGACAAAATTTTCCTTATTTGTGAAGTAAATTTTGTAACCTATGACCATTGAGGCAAACTTTACTACAGGATCAGTAATATCGTTTATTGTCAACACCCTTTTATCAAATTGGGCTCTGGTGGTGTCTGTAATGGTTTGATTCTTGATTGCCTTCAATAATGGTAAATCTCTAGTGGAGTTTAGTCCAGTGACTACCTGAATTGCATCCTTTGTTATCTTAAAGGGTTGCCCTTTCCCTAACCACACGAACTCGTCATGAATCATGCTTAGCACATATCGGACCCATTTGTCCTTAGTAAATGTAGAGAATTCTACATATTGAATGAATTTCTTCTCTTACAAAACCAAGTACTCATCTTTTAGGTCATAATGGTCACCACTGAGTTGTTTCAGATAAAAATCTATGAATCTACTATCCCCATGCTCATCTAGGGCAACATGAATATATGTCCTAAGATCTTCAACATATAGAACTCCATGTGGAATGTTAGAAAACGCACCCATCGGATCTACTTTTGTTGCCTTGTAGGGGTGCTTCTTGAATTTAGGCTGAGGTCATTCAGTGATGTCTACGACTTACGAATTTTCCATTGCAGAATTTTAAGAAATTCACAAATGGGGTTTTAATGAAAATACCTTATTTTACTGTGTTAGGGTTTCCTTTCTTCGAATTACTTTGAGCACTTCAAATTTTTGTTGTTATTGCTCAAGTTCTGCTTCAATCTCTTTGAATACCTGATAGCTTTGAGTACAAAGTGATTTAAGACTGAACAAGTTCCCTTTTAAACTTTGCATGACTTAACCTAATCGCCATTAATGCTTGTTCCAAAAAGTCTTCTAACTTTTCTCTGATAGACATAGTCAATCAAAATTGCTCCGCAATGTACCGTACTTTCTTTCTTTAAGATTTTCTTCCAAAGGATTTTTCTTATCATATTCCACCATAGATCTCCATGCTGGATTCCAACACCAACTGTCTAGCTGGGGGATTTAGATTTTTGACATTGTTCCCCCTGAGCCAGAGCTCTCAATTTACTTCCTGGAGAAAGTATATGCACTAAATGCTGGTGCAGATCCATCCTTAACCTCATTCACACCCTTTTTGATCCAGATCATACTCATCTCCTTCTTGGTTTCCACAAGATCAACTTTATTCTTGCCTTTAACATCTTTCTGCTCTATTTTCCTTTGTTGTGTAGGATAATCTCTTTCCACATTTTTGCTTTTGCATAATCTAGCAATGTGTCCAAACTTGTTGCAAAAGTAACAAACAACATTTCTCTGACCTTGATTTATTTTGATATTTGAATTTGGTTGTGATCTGCATTGATTAGCCATATGCCCAAATCTATTTCATGCAAAACATTTGCCATTGAAATATTGACCATTCCTTGAATCATTTGGCACATTTCTTGACACATTTCTGCACTCATTTGCTTTATGACCAATCTTCTTGCAATTGAAACATTGACCAGAAATAGATGGAGCATTTTGATTTATTCTACTTCTACACTGAGTAGCCCTATGACCATATTTATTGCATTTGAAACAATGACCATTGAAAGCTGGGTACATTTGTGCATTTGGTTTCCTGATCGCTTCTTTGATTCCTTACTAGATGGTTTCTACCTCTTCCTTCTTTAGATCTGTCTTGCCCTGAATTTGAACTTTGTCCCTTTTCAAATCCCAAACCTTGTTTATCATCTGGATACTTTTGAATGGATAGCAACTCATCAAGTTTTGTAGAGTTTATTTTGAATTTTTCTTTGTAGCTATTGGCTGCTTCTAGATCAAACTTTAAGAGTAGAACTTCTTTCCCCAGTTTTTCACAATCCTTTAACTTATCCTTCACAATTTGATTAAGACATTCTTCACTCTTAGTATTTTCTTTAATCACCCTGAGAAGAGTCTCTGTGAATTCATTTACTTGTCTTAGTTGCTCACCTAATTCTTTCCTTCTTTCTTCAGATTTACTAATCTATTCTTTTAATTTTAGAATGCAATCATCAACTTCTTTGATATCAGCCTTGGAGTTGTCAAGATCTTCTAGAGCTGCTTGAAATTGTTCATTATTGACATATACTTGATTGCCAATTATAATACTGCCAGGAGGATTTGCTTCAGTATAAGTGAGATTCCTTTGTGTTGCCATGAGTGAACTTTCCTAGATCTTCCTCAAGCTGTTAGGCTTCTTCCAAGGATCCTTGCTCTGATACCAATTATTGAATGTCAGGAACACTGAGGGGGGTGGGTGAATCAGTGTTCTATAAAACCATTTATGCACTTTCACTTTTAACCATTTTCCAACCTTAATTAAACAATAGGACAATATACAAATGAATAGCAACCATAAGAACATAATACATAGACACCTAGATTTTTACGTGGAAAACCCCAAGGTGGGGAAAAACCACAAAGAGTGTTAGCTCTGAGGAAATACTTTTATTATAGCAATACCGAATTACAAGAGGCTCACTGCCTGAAGGAAAGAAAGAAGAAGAAGAATAAGGGTGGCTCACTACCAAAGATGAACTGCTGTGATTGCATCTACTTATACATGATTACAATTCCAATTAAGCTTCTAAATACTGAGTCAAACCTCTTCATTTCAATCTGCCCCTATTTCTATGCCCTGCTTTTACATATGCTCAAGATCTCTCTTTATTTTCTTTGGCTATTTTATCTTCGCATCTTTTGCATTCACATACATCACATCATATCTCATACCTATCAAACACTGAAAGCCATCCTCTATTTATATCCACAACTAAATCTTTCTCATGATTAGGTCGGCAAGCAAATTGTGAAACGTGTATACCAAGTGTTATATTCTGTCAGCTTGTTCTTGTGTTGAATCGTCAATGCGGATCCAAACCATCATGCACATGTCTTCATATGTGTTGGCTCTAATCATACAACCACTTACCTTTATCATTCAACTCATATTTCTTCTCCGCATAAGGATTCAACCAGCTTGTCAGCTTGTTTCTTAATAACATATATGATAGGTTCCTTTGTCACATCATAACTTATGTCGCAGACCAAATGGGACTTCATGAATCATAATTAGAAAACATTATTGATCTCTTGACATGTATTCAACTTCACAGAACAAGATAAATCTGTATGCCAAAATGCGGACCTTAGCACTGTTGCCTTGTCACACTATAACACTGTTATACTGGTTGCCGGTATTAGAGAGCTTGTAGAATAAGATCTGCTGCACTTCCAGAGCTACAACCTTGGATTCTGATAGTCATGACTTATCTTTATCTTTCTTTAGAACTGCAGAACAAAACATGCTAATGCGGAAGAATGCGGACCAATTTACTCAGCACTATTCACTGTCTCTCTTTTACTTCTACAGACTCAGACTTGGTCTTTTCATTAGATGACTTCCGAAGGAAGTCATCACTTGATTATTGAAATGTAACATCAATAGATAATTGTGAACATAATATTTGAGCCTCATCTTCATACCTTCACTTGCAGAGGAGTACTGATCCTTTTTTTGTCTCATACCTGAACACTTCCAACCACTTAGCCAATTTAGGACTTTTCAGACTTGTGTCTTATTCCTAATCACAAATGAACTTCCGAAGTTATGTCTCCCTGTCATACTGATGTGTTCTCCTTATCTTATTTCCATCAATGACAACACTTATCTTGTCTTTATAGCAGTGTCTCTTGCCAACACGTATAAATAACTCTTAGAGGGCCCATTATCCTCATTTATGCACTTGGGGCTTTAAAAATTTCAGAGAGAGGAGAGTGAGCTTTTTGGAGATTTTGCGCCAAGCAATTCTCAAGATGTCACCTATACTTCTTCACTAGTGTCATGGATCACTAGTTCAGACGCATGGTCGGCTCCATTAGACAGGTACCCCGGTATGTATCTAACCCTAACTTGTCAATTTTTGCATTCTTTTGTAGATTTTAAGGCTCGGAAATGGGCATGCATGCGGTGCATTTTTGTGCGCCGCATGCACCGTTGCATGCGCTACTTGCGTAAGGTGGTGAGACACTTGTGCAAATGTGTGACGCATGTAGTTTCTAGAGCCGCATGCGCTAGTGGGTGCGATGCCTCCACTTAGATAATGCACATCTACTGGCTGCAACACTGAGGATGAGCAATGCGCTGCCAACGTCAAAATGTGATGCATGGATTAGACAGTGTGACACATGGGCTTAGGTGCGTTGCATGCATTGAGTAATATGATGCATGAGTTTATACACCACGCCTAAGAACAACAGTGTGACACATGAGCTGACCTAGCCAGAAATAGTGGATTTTGCCCTAATTCCTACCCTTGTTTGACTGTAAAGACTACATTTAGGGTTTTTTGATTGACGTGGTATCTTGGCTGCATGGATACAGACATGGTTGCCACCCATTTACACATGGGAGAGTCGTCCAACTGGATATCAGTTGTGTGATTCCTTGTCGATGGCTGAGTGAGATATCCTTAACGTGCTTGGATTGTACGGTGTCACTTTTATGCCAGCATTTCAGGCTAACTGAGGGTTATTGACTGTAGTGGTCGAGAGGTATCACTTAGAGACTAGCTCATTTCATTTTCCTATAGGAGAGGCCATGATGACTCTGCTTGATGTGTGGCGGATTCTACGGCTGTGCATTCATGGGGAACGGGTGATCTACAGCTTGGAGACCGGATTAGCTGCACTACATTGGTTATTTGAGACTATGGATGATGTAGCTTTGGGTGTCGAGGAGCATGAAATTCTGTGGGACACACTAACAAATCACTATGATCGGTTGATTGTGGTTATATGCACTTGCATCGGTGGTCTTGTATGCCTAGATCGACGTGGCCATGGATTTCTTGTTTGCTAGGGGGAGATGCTAGAGGGGATGATGGTAGATGCTACATCATATGCCTGGGGATCCTGCCTCTTAACACAATTGTACCACCAGTTACATGGGGTTGTGTATTGAGGGGAGTAGTCTATCAGTTGTGGTGTGACTTTGCTTATGATATGGGCATGGAAGCACATTGTCATTTGCAGGCCACCATGGGATTCTTAGATATTTGATGAGTTGCCATACGTGTTTTGCTACACCAGGGCAGTGCCACAAGTTCAGATGGGTGATGTTGGCTACTGGTAGCATGTTATCGATCACATGGATACATTCACTTGGATGACATATAGGGATTGTCTGAGGTGGACTAAGGATGATGAACAACTACCATATTGTCCACATACTTGATATCTAATTGGGAGGACTATTCAGGCACAACATATTATAGAGCACCATTTGCCGTCACGAGTGCTTAGACAGTTTAGGGAGTGACAAGATGAGCTGGCAGGTATTACAGAGTTTACATGGGTGATGTAGGAGATTTCAGTGTGGGGGCTGATAATCCCTATTCAGAATGCTATTGATGAGATTGCAGGGCTGCAGCCACTACAGTGGAGGTATGGCGATGCCACAGATCTAGGCATGATATCTACATATGATGCTTGGTGGGCCACACACAAGCCTATTCCATATTTTCCTCCTAATGCACTAACACCAGTAGAGTGGTTGGGTTGAGGGTTGAAAGGTCAGTTTAGAGGGAGAGGCAGGGGCAAAGGAGCTGGAGGTGATAGAGGAGGAGATGATGGTTGAGAAGGTGGTGGTGGTGGAGGCAGAGGGGATGGGGGAGGAGATGACAGTGGAGCAGGTGGTGGTGGTGGAGGCTGGGGCCGAGGAGGTTGAGGCAGAGATGGATGAGGTAGGGGTGTTGTACTTGCCCCTATTCAAGAGGAGGGAGAGGGAGTAGTGGGATGTGTGGCCGCAGCTATGGGGGAGATGCAGGTGGGGGATCCAGAGGATGATGTGGTGATGGAGGATGTTAGTGGGGGAGAGGAGATGGAGGAGATTAAGGAGGAGGAGGAGGATGAGGAGGCCGATGAGGAGGAGGAGAGGATCAGGGAGTAGGCTCTGTAGGATATACCTATTGTGGAGGTAGGAGACGATGAGGTAGAGGAGGAGAGGGATGCCAGAGTTTGTAGAGGAGATGTAGATGGGAGGATAGCAGATATACAGGTCCAGCTGGATGCCATGCGACAACATGTACATGAGGTAGAGGGTCAGCTGATTCAGTGGACGACTGAGCGGGATATGGCTGTGATTAGGGCATAGAGGGAAGAGTAGTGATGTATAGATCTAGTAGAGACTATGAGTGGTCTAGCAACATATTTTGCGTAGGCTTTAGTCATATCAGGCTAGGAGGCTCAGTATTATAGGGGCCTATATGAGAGTTCAGTGCCGGTAGAGCAGAGGGCACCCAATTTTTTGACTAGGAGTGCTATTCTGTCCCGTTCTCACAGATCACATAGTAGTGTTGGGCATTCATAGAGGCGGTTGTCACCATATGATAGGCCTTCTGAATCGAGGGTTGGTTGAGAGCACAGGGGTCCTCCCATAGGGCCATTTTGATAGTCCTGATGTAGGCATGTATTTTGATCGAGCCTGCGTGCTCTTGGTATATGATTGAGCCTGCGAGCTCCATTTTTGAAATATGTAGATGTATTTGAATTGTACTGTGACACATTTTGGATGATATATATGAGATGGACCTATTCTGATCGATCATATTATTTTTTATGTGCATATGATGTGATGATGATTATGATGCTATACGTTATGATTTGTGATTCACGATAATGCAGTTCTAGATGTTATGATGCTTATGTGATGTTTATGTGATGCAATGATATTTTATTTCTACATGATGCTTATGTATGGATGCAAATGTTTATATGGTAAATGCCTATATGTATAGTCTTATGAAAATGTTAATGATGTGATGTGATTACTGCAGTGTTTATGATTATGATAATGATAATTGATTATGGTGATTATGATAATGATGGTATATGACGGACTAACATGTGTATGTGTGCAGGTTATTTGACCAAATGTTATTTTCGGTGTGTCACAGTAGGATGGAAGAAGATCGGAAGAAAAGGTGATGAAGAAATGAAGAATTGGACGAGGGATAAAGAATCGATTGAGAAGAGTGGATGTAGACTTTGCTGTAATAGATTTTGAGCTTCTTTAGTGCAGTTACCGTGTATCATCATAGTGCTTATTGTATCAAAGGAATACAAATGCCATGGCATGTCAAAGGCCAAGGCACACAATGTGGTCCCTTGTGAAACAAACATAAAAAAATAGACAAGGATTGCCATGCTTATCCCAAGCCACTAAGGCACCTTGTTGGATCATGTGATGAGAATGACCCTAGGTGTATAAGTCCTGATACATGGAAGTATCTAGCCATTTCGATGTATAGGATATATTTGATTCACCTAGTAGTGTCTCGGTCACACACAAGGAACTTAGTTGCCCCATTCGTTTTGCCTAGACAAACCACAGACAACAATCAAAGAAAAGGGATCTTGCCCCATCCTTACTTCTCTTCATCTCTTAAGTACTACCTTGAGAAACTTAGGAATGAGATCGTAGAAAACAATCCAAAATGTAATGCGAGACAGAGCCAACAACCATCAAGTCATGTGCTGAGTGTACATGTGCTTATTTGAGTGATTATGATAAGTTGAATGATTCCTAGTTTTAGGATGGGAAGCATGTCGTATAAGACGTCGAGTCTAGTTTCGACAGCGCGACCTCCTATATAAGGCAAATGAGAGTTGTGGGACATCTCATATAAGACATGTGGTTTGGTTTCAGCATTGTTGCAAGTTGGGAAATGGATGATTCATGATGAGGGATAATGTCCAAAAGATGAGCGTCATCTAAGGTGCGGAGCCTGGTTTCGAATACATCATCATAGTGATATTTGATTATCACCGTGTGGGTAATGAGTGACAATGTCTTGCATGTGTTGTTTGAGCTATCTTGTTTGATTGTTTTGATGTTTGCCGTCTTGTGAAAGGTTTGATTATTTTGTCTATTCAAAGTGTCTATCTCGTGAAAGGACAACTTATTATGGGGGTTCGTGATGGGCCCTAAAGGGCTGATCTAGTGCCTCATGGGTGCATCAAAGATGGCCTTGCCTACGTGAAAGCTTAGAGGCAGTGTAGTTCAACAAGGGTGGACTTGGTTTGACCTAGGACCTAAGGGGAATGCCTTAGGGGTGCATCAGAGATAGCCTTGCCTACGTGAAATCTCAGAGGCATCATAGTTTAGTTTATTGGCTGACATTGTTTATTGCTTGGGATGTTTTTTGGTTGACTATGCAATTTTTTTGTGATTTTGGATAATATTTGAATGTTTTTGGATTTCAAGAATATCTGGATGTTTTTGGATTTATGAGAATATTTAGATGTTTTTGGATTTTTGAGAATATTTGGATGTTTTTGGGTTTTTTGGAATATTTGGATGTTTTTGTATTTTTTTGAAAATAGGTGTCCTCCAACATCTAGTTCAGGATCAGGAAAATTGCCCCCAGTTAGGTGTGTGATAATGTTAGGATGAAGGTGAGGCAAGCAGGATGTGAAGACATGAAATGTTAATTTATTCCTAGGCCATGGGAGGAATAGTGTAATTCATGGCAGATGCGGGATGGGGAGTATGATACAGAGTGAGCATGGTTTTGTGGCGAAGGCTGGAATAGAGTGATGGTAGACAATGGAGCATACATCAACTACACATGGCGCTTGTTTGCCAGGTTTTCACCATGATACTTACCCAAAGTGCCACCAAAGTGGTTTTCACTTTTGGATGAATTATTTCTCGTTACTATTTTTTTATTTTTTCCTTTGATTTTTTTTTTGATTTTTTTAAAGTATAATACCGCTGAAGGTGCATGTTGTTGATGGGTTCTGGTAAAGGCTCACCTTCAGGAGTGGCAAGCTAATATGCACCCGACCCATAGGCTACAGTGATGACATAAGGCCCTAGCTAATTTGGTTCAAATTTTCTTGGCTTTTCTCATTCAATCTTATTTTTAGGGTTTTCTTTTAAAACTAGGTCTCCAATGTTGAAATCTCAGACTCGAACCCTTTTGTTGTAGCTACGACGGAGATGATTCTGATATGCCTATAAATGGGTTAAGGCATTTTGTCTCCTTTCATCTAACAACTCCAATTCCTGTAGTTGGGATGCTCTATGTTGTTCATCATCGACCAACTACTGTAGTGACACTCTCAAGGAGGGTAACTCAACTTCTATGGGCAAGATAGCTTCTGATTCGTAAACCAAGGAATATGGGGTAGCTCTGATGGGCATGCGCATGTTGGTGCGATAAGCCCAAAGGGTGGGGTTAAGTTGGATATGCCAGTCACGGCCAACATCATCGACAGTTTTTTTGAGTATTTTTATGATGGTTTTATTTGATGTCTTTGCTTGACCATTGCCTTGGGGGTAGTATGGAGTGGCGAAGTGGTGTTGGATGTGGAGTTTTTCACAAAGCTCACGGACATCCTAGTTTTTGAAAGGGTGAACATTGTCCGTTATGATGGATTGTGGGACACCATACCAGCATATGATGTAGTTGAGGATAAACTTGGCGATTTGTTTGCTAGTAATGTATGTCATAGGAATGGCTTCAATCCATTTTGTGAAATATTTAGTGGTTGTGAGAATGAATTTATGGCCATTTGTAGAGGTAGGGTGGATTTTACCCACGAGGTCGAGTCCCCATTGAGAGAAAGGCCACAGAGATGTAAGTGGTTGTAGGTCCTAAGTTGGTGTATGCACAAGATCCCCATGTATCTGGCACTATCTGCACTTCTTTGCAAAATGATAGGCATCCTTTTCTATGGTAGGCCAGTAATAGTCATCTCGTATGATCTTCTTTACAAGGGTAGGACCACTCAAGTGGGCTCCACATATACCCTCGTGTACTTCTCGTAGGGTTGTTTGTGCTTCTTTAGTGTCGAGACATCTCAGGAGGGTATTATCAAAGCTGCGGCGATAAAGGGTATCACCGATGATGGTGTATTTGGAAGCTTGGTAGATGAAGGATTTGTGTTGGTTGGATGAGAGGTCGGTGGGTAGGGTGTTATCATGTAAGTGTAAATGTCATGGCACCAAGGGGACGTGGGACCAACAATTTCACAAACTAAGTCAGATTCTGGGATATCGAAGGTAGGGACCAATAGTTGGTCCACCAAGAATTTGAATTGAGTTACATTACTTGGGATATCTAAGAGAGATCCAATGGGTGCCATTGCATCAGTTGCTCAATTCTAGACCTTAGGAATCTGATCAAAGAGCACTGTGTTCAAGTAGAGCCTGAAGCTATCCACCATTCTTTTATATGGTATAAGCTTTTCATCTTTGGTGCTGTACTCATTATTGACTTGTTTGATGACTAATTGTGAGTTGCCAAACACTTGCAATGTTTTGATTTTCCATCTGACAGCCGTTCGAAGTCCTATGTGTAATGCTTCATACTCTGTTATGTTATTCATGCAAGGAAAAGCAATTTGAAATGCCTTGGGGATGGCATCACCTTGAGGGGTAATAAATAGAATACCCGCACCTGAACTGTGATTTGTACATGAGCCATCGAAGAATAATGTCTAGATTTTGGGTACATCTATTGTGAATATTGCTTCATCAGGGAAATTGATAACTGTCAGATGATCTACTGGTGTAGGTGCTTCTATGAGTTGGTCAGTGATCACTTGTCCTTTGATTTCTTTTCGGTCGACATATTCTATATCAAATTCACTCGATTCCATAACCCATTTGGCCAGTCATCCTATCAGAGCTGCTTTATTGAGTAAGTACTTTAGTGGGTCAATCTTAGCAACTGACTTTATCTTATGATTCAACATGTAATGTTGCAACTTTTGGGCAACAAAATCTATGGCAAGGCAGGTGCGTTCAATAGGACTGTAGTTTATCTCGTATCCCACTAAGATTTGGTTGATGTAATAGATCGCCATTTCCTTTCCTTCTTCATCATTCTGTACCAATAATGCCCCTAGTGCTGAATTGGTGGTTGATATATACAATAAGAGGGGCTTTCCTGGTATTGGCTGCCTGAGGACTGGTGGTGACAACAAATAGTCTTTGATCTTTTGAAAGGCTTCTTGGCATTGTTCTGTCCACACAAAGGGTACCCCTTTACGGAGTAAGTGTTGGTAAGGTTGACATTTATCTGCGAGTTGTGCAATAAACCTTTGGATGGATTGCAACTTTCCTTGTAAGCTGCGTAATTGTTTTAGGGTAGTGGGCAGAGGCATTTCTATTATTGCTTTCACTTTAGCGGGGTCAACTTCTATACCTCAGTGTGAAACAATGTAACCCAACAGTTTGCCTCATGTAACGCCAAACACAAATTTCTTGGGATTTAATATAACTTTGTATTCTTCCGGTCATTTGAAGATTTTATCCAACACATCCAGATGAGTGTTTTTGGTGACTGATTTGGCCAGCAGGTTGTCAACATAACCTTCCATACATGTATGCATATAGTCGTGAAATATAGTTGTCATGGCCCTCTGGTATGTAGCACTTGCATTTTTGAGACCGAAGGGCATACGGATCCAACAGTATGTGCCCCAAGGACATGTGAAAGTTATTTTATGCTGATCCTCTGGTGCTATCCGTATCTGATTATATCCTAAGAAGCCATCCATTAATGAGAGCATTTCAAATCCGGTTGTCAAGTTGACTATGATGTCTATTTTTGGTAAGGGAAAATCATCTTTCGGACATGCCTTGTTCAAGTCGCAGAAGTCCTCACATATTCTGATCTGACCATTAGGTTTCATGACTGGTACAAGATTAGATACCCATTCTAGATAATCTATTGGCCTGATGAAGCTCACATCAAGGAGCTTCTTTAGTTCTGCTTTCACTAGTAATGCGACCTATGGGTGCATCTTTCGTAGTTTTTGCTTGACTGATTTGGCATTTGGTAGCAGTGGTAGGTGATGTAAGACAAACTATGGATCGAGCCCAGACATATCAGCATACGACTAGGTGAAGTTGACTTGTTGTTTCAAGAAGAAATCTCTAAATTCAAACTTTTCCTTTTCTGTGAGTGACTCAGCAAAGTGAATAATCTTGGGCGCTTCTTCGGTGCTGAGGTTGGTTGTAACAGTTGTTTCTACTAACAGTGGCGATTTTTCCTACATGATAGGCAACACTTCCAACCCTCCATCCTTGGCCACCTTAGGGAGGTTTTGTCACCCTCGAATACGTCCTTTATTTTTACTTTTGAGTGATCTACGGGCGCCTTTCAGTTTTCACCCAGAGACATATTTTTTTCTTTTTTATTTTCACTTTTGCAACTAGAGGGTGGAGAAGTATGCAGAGTCGTCCAAGTCCATGATGTAGCCAACTTTATGATCCCCAATAGGTAAACCTTCACGAAGTCCCATGAACTCAACTATTGCTTTGTCATTCTTGAATAAATCTAAGCTAGGCGGATCTTGTTGGTCCCAGTTGATTAGTTCAGGATGGACTAAAGGTAAGCCATCATCGATGTTTAGGTAACTTATGGTCATGGGAGTTAGGGTGCAAATAGAAGTGTTATTAGGATCCCAAAAGATACTAATCCAAGCGGCACCTTCAGGGAGGTCAAGTGTGGATGATTCAGGTGAGTCGAATGTGGATGATGTAGGTAAATCAGTTGTGGATGGTTTGGGCTCAAGTTCAGGTGGATCCCTTGATGTCTTGACTTCTCTAGAAGTACTCGCCTCCCCTCTTAGAAGTAACTTGGTATGTGGAGCCCTGTCTCTTTGTGAGGTATATCCCAACCCTTTGTTGTGTGGCCGCATCGTTGGCTGAAGAGGCTCGGTGCGTCCATTCCCATTGGGTCCAAGTCCACTATGCCCATCATATCCTTATTTTTTGACAAATTCATATCCCTTACCATATTGTTCTACGGGCAATTTGATATGTTCAACCTCTTCTTCTTCTCCTTATAAAGCCATGTGGATATGTCCTCAATAATGTCTTCTTTATTGAGTTTGCCCCAGTTTGTGAATGTGGTGGGACTAGCTAAGAGAGTTTGCTTCGGCAGAATAGGGCTGGGATTTCCTTGAGACTTACATGATGCAGACACCTTTCCAATACAGTATGACCTTTCCATCTTTCACTCACCACATCCTTTGTCTTGGATTTGAATTTTGGGGTTGATCAGTGGAGTGAAAGTGGTAGGGGATTTGGATAATGCGGATGGGTCGACATAATTAGATGAAGTGAATGGTGAGATTCCCCTATTTACAGGCACCTAGTGTTGGGGTAATTCTCTTAGGGGGCTGCAGTATTGAAAGGCATCGAGATCACCTCGGATGGTGATTTCCATCCCGTTATAGGGGAATTTTATGCATTGATGGTAGGTGGAAGGGATGACCTTCAAGTTGTGGATCCATGGTCGGCCAAGGATGAGGTTGTATGGTAGCTCAATGTATCCAAGACATGGAATACAGTGTCCTGTGTGGCGGGTCCAACCCTTATGGGTAGGGTGATGACCCCCTTGGAGGAGCGTTCAACATCGTCATATGCCTTGATGATGATTCTTTTGGTTGGATCCACACAAGCCTCAAAGGAGACCAGTGTTATTACCAATTTTAAAGGGTAGATGTTCAATCCTGCTCCACCGTCTACCATGACTTGTCAGATTTTATGCTTATTTATGAAGACTTTGAGGTGTAGAGGATCAGTGTGGTTGGGACGTGTAACATCAAAAAATGTCCCCTTGGGGGCTTTTCCCTCATAAGGTTTAGCTCCTGGGTCTTTGTCATGCATTTAGGACATATTAGTTCATAATTTGGCATCCCGATGGAATGAGCCCTAGGTAACATGACAAATGGGACCTAGGAGGACCCCTTGAGTTGTACCCTGCCCAAAATAGGGGGGGAGGACTTGGGCACCCGCGCCCTAGTCCTGCCCTATTTTGGGGCAGCCCCAATTTCTGGGTGTTAGTTTATGTCCGTTATTTGGGTCCTTTGTCGACATGGTACATTTGAATTTATGAATTCTTGGCGGGAGTGTTTGTAGTTGCATAAAAAAGCATGATTAGACATTCATTTGAAAACTAGAGCATTATTAGATGATTACTAGCAAGCTATTGTGTTCTCAAGGTGATTCAAGGATTTCATTGTGTTGCAAGAGCAAACTTGTGTGGTTTATGTGTTTGTTTGTAGATTTGAGCATCCATTTCATCATGGAATGAAGAGCACCTTCCTCCCATGATATCTTCACTACAAGGTGACA
Organism: Cunninghamia lanceolata; assembly: GCA_027924645.1. NCBI lineage: Eukaryota > Viridiplantae > Streptophyta > Pinopsida > Cupressales > Cupressaceae > Cunninghamia > Cunninghamia lanceolata. The sequence continues at coordinate 414,861 of BSBN01001198.1, read as the reverse complement.
TTATATTATGTTTTCATTATCAATTCCTTTGGTTTTTGCCTCTGCCTCACAAGGGCATGCACTCTTTATCTAACAACGGTGTTTGGAGACTTAAGTGTCCTTTGGGGCTTGACTGAGGCAAGCCTCTAAACACCACAACCCCCAAACTAAGTCTTGTGATTGTAGGTTACAGGTGTCGTATTTGGGAGAAGTGAAGTTGCAGGAAGGATTGGCAGGCATCAAGGATTCAGGATCTGAAGAGAAGCAGGACACTAGAGCATTTCCAGGACTTGGGTGCTCGCTCTAGTGTCCTCCGCAACTGAGTTCCCAGAAACAAAAGTTATAGGGTTGATCAGTGTCGGAAGGAGGTCAGGATCCCGCAAAGAAACTAGTACCTTGGACTTGGGCACTTGTTCCAATGTCCTCGACTGTTTTGCCTCGGAACCCTGAAAATAGGTATTCTGTGATTTGCTATTTTACTTCCGTCTGCAAGAACATTTTCTGTTATTCGTTAATTTATTGTCATATTTGCATAATTAGGGTTTTAATGGTCAATTGAGCATAAGAGAAGAGAAATTGATAATTAATTCCCTAATCCAAGTTTCCCTACATCTCATAGAGATCTAGGGTATGATAGTGCTCGCCACTCGACCCTAGGTCCTTGAATGTAAAGTGGAGAGGATGATTTAAACATCAAAACACTAAACATTAACAAATCTAATTTTCCACAAAAACATTTTGGTGAACCCATTTTTTTGGACTTAAATTGCAACTTGCTGAGTGTGTGTTTTTAGATTGGGATTGATTTCATTCATTCATATAGTCTTTCACTTTAATGCATTGAAAAAAATTCAAAAAAATTGAAAAAGTTCAAAAAAATTGCATTGTTTGGCTTACTAAATTGCATCAATTTTTTCTAAATTTTGCTAATTCATGATTTTTGCATAAGATCTGATATAAACTATAGAAAAACACAAAAATTCAAAAATTTGCATTACATTTTCATCATTAATTTGCTAGGCTTTTGTAGAGATTTTGGCAATTTTCATATAACCTAGTAATTCCAAAATCTAGGGTGAGTAGGAAAAATCTTCTTTCAAAATTTTCTACTAATTTTAGAGGCTCATTCAAATTTTCATTTGACTATAGTCTTGCATTTTAGTGTAAATTTGCATTTAGATTTAAAATATTTGCATTTTTGCATAGAGAATGTCAACAAAACTAGCAATTTTGATGGATTTTCATTAAATTTGCATGGGCATTTTGCATGTTCAAGATTGAAAAACATTTAAGATCTAAAGGTATTTAATTTCCATCATAAATCAGACTTCAAAACATTCACATAGCGTTTTGTGTGAAGATCTCAAACCTAGGGCTTCAAAAACACTGATTTTCACTAAATTTGGCCTTATCGACTCTATAAACTTGCACCATAAGCCTGTTGTGAAAAGTATTTTTGCACTACTTATCTGTTATTAGGGTAATAATTTTCTTCCCCTACTAAAAATCTTCACAACACCCTTTTAATGGGCTCTTGCATTGAAAATTCAGTGAAAAACTACACATTTGGACTATTTTTTCCCTCGGGTTTGACCTAGTTTGCACTCCAAGCATGTTGTGATCAATTTTATGGATTGAGGTGACTGATATTATTGATTTTATTTTTTGCACCTCCTAAAATTTATTACAACACCTCTTTTTCTAGATCTTGGAATTGAAAAACTGTGAAAAATTGCATATTTTGCTATATTTTCACTAGGGCCTTAAGTGGCACTAAAAGTGTGTTGTGATGGATATTTTGGAATTAAGTGGCTGTTATTAATGATATAATTTTATGTTGATCACCATTTTCCTCACAACACCCTTTTTTATGCTCTTTTGCATTGAGTTCTAGTGAAAAAAGTGCCTATTTTGACATATTTTCTCTATATTTTGACTTGGCATTAACTTGAAATCTCATCAAGGTTGTGTTGAGAAGGATAATTTTGCTGTTTTTGACTAACATAAAACATATAACTTGCTTCCCTTGACTGGAACCCTTACAACACCTTTTGGTTCATTCATTTGCATTGAAAAAGTACAAAAATCAAGCATCTAGGTCATTTTTACATATAGTTTTGCACTTGACTTTTGCATAAAGTAGAAGAGGCTTTTGAAAAACTGATCTTACATTGAAATGGCACCTTCATGTCATTTTTCAATGGTATCTTTGCATGCATTTATCAAAAACCTTGATTTTGACCAATTTTTAACCCTCATGAGTGAACATCCTACGATATTAGAAAGCTTAACAAAGTTCTTCTCCATGAGTAGCAAGCAAAAGGCTGATGATGATCCCATAAGTTATCCTACTTCCCCTATAACTGAATACTCAAATGAGAAGACTAGGGATAGCTTTAGTAATTCCAGTTCTCTCCCTGGCCAAGATGAAGCATTAGTGAATGAAGAGCTCCCTTTAACAAAGAACATTCCATGGGTAGAAAATAAGCATTCATTTAACAATAATCAAATTCCTACCTCTATGGATCCTCCCACCAAACTTCTTCCTTTAGTAGATTGTTTGCACACCTTGGATTTCACTAAGGCAGAGAAGACCTTTAATGTCCCTCCTTTGTTTGAATACTCAAGTCATTTGGACATCACTAAGAAGATAGAGAATAAGTACAATAGTAAGCTTCAACAAGAAAACATTCCACCTAGACAAAGGACCTTTGATCTTGGTGCTTCCTCCTCTACAACACAAAAGTCCATAACAAAGCAAAGCCCTATGTTACAAAAACTAAGTCGTAAAGCACAACAACGTCAACTTGCAAAAGGGAGGAAGAGAAGGCGACGAGCTTACCTTGCCTCTCAACAAGAAAACATTGATTGTAACATTAAACCAAACAAACATGATCCTAACAATAAACAACATGATGAGCAAGACATGAATTGGGCTATGATACCTTATATCCCACCTTCCTCTAACATTAGGGAGTGGGAGGATGATGATGATTTACTTGATGATAAGACTTAGCATGAAGACCCTACATGTAAGTATCTCTAACCCTTTCTCTCTCTCATGATGTGCTTCCCCTGTGATGTGTTATGTGTTGTTTAGGCCTCCTGGGATGACCTCGGATTCTCTCGTAAGGTCCGGGATACCAGGAGACCGCCTCTATTGTGACCTTCTATTTGTATCATCATTCTTCTATATTGCCTCTCTCTCTGATTTCATTGTTGTGTGTTGTGTCTTACGGACATAGCATCGTGGTTGGTGACACTGGGGCACTCTCCTATGTGACTGTCCATAAGACACTTGTTTCTCCTCTCTTATTTATTGTTTCCCTTCCTTTAGTGTTTCTGTCTAGCAGGCGAATGACGACAAACATTTATACTGATGCAGACTTAGTGTCCCTTTCAAGAGCAATCAAAAAATGGACTTAGTTCCTAATATGACGATGGGGTTGTATATCTTATTCGATGCTTGGCTAGTGGAAGCACTCGTGCATTCCACGTAGTAAATTTGATGATGTTTCTATCGCATTTACAAACCTTAACAATACTGCTGCTCTATGCACCTTTGTTTGTCTTTGAATCTGGCCTTGGTGGTACTCAATTCAGAGAGCTTCATGATATAGCCCCATAGTTATCCTCAAACTCCAAATTCATAGTATAATCTTGGTTCTTTGTGTGGTTAATCATATGCATTATTTATCATGATTATGTATACACTAACATGTTTCTTGCAGGGATGTGTTTGTGGGAATATTTTGCAATTGTGAAGTACATGTCACCTTCGTGGGGCATGGGCTTTGCGAAGTCTATGTTCCCTTGTGTGTTTTCTTCCTACCTTAACATGCTTGATATTGATGCATGATATCAACCACCTTAAGGTGGGGGCATATAAGGTAAGCTGTCTATTGTAGATGTTAGCAATGTGCTTGTCCTCAGGTGCAGACTAGTGCGATGAGTACTTCCTACATCCTGAGTTTGTTTGCAATCAATCAATCTATCTTGAAATCTATTGCTTATACCTCCTTTTCACCGTAAGGAGTCTCTGTGATGCGAGTGGGGTTGTATACTTTTGAGCTCATACCTCCTTTTCACTATAAGGCATCTCCGTGACGCGGGTGGGGTGGTATGCCATGCTTCCTTTTCATTGTAAGGCGTCTCCGTGACGTGGGTGGGGTTGCATTTTCAAAAGTCCTCTGCGGAGGCGGGGAGCGGTTATGTGACTAACTCAACCCTTAAGCGTGTCTTCAACGATTGTTGCGGCGAAGCCCAATCATCGGTGTGTGCCTATAATGTGCCTGAGATGGTGATGAGCCTAGAAATAGGGAACACACCATCACTTGTCTGTCGTGTTTTCTCCGTGTCTTCAAGTGTGTGTGTTTTGGCATGTCTATTGCCCCATATGCAGTATGCATTTTGGGAGGTTTTGCATGTCTTGCATGTGTGTTGCCCCATATATACAAAGACCTGTGCAATGAGTGCATCCTGTATTATGGGAGGTTTGTTTACTTTCTAGTACTTGCATTTGCATTTCATATATATGAGAAAAAGAAAAGAAAAGATATCATTTCTATCTTCCATGCATTAATGTGTCTTCTATGCATTGACTATATTCTCCATGTTCTGCATGACTGTAACTATCTTCTCCGTGTTTTGCGTGCCTGTTACTATTTTCTATGTGATTGGAGTGTCTTCTCCATGCTTGATGTGTTTGCTGTGTTTGTGACCTTACTTTAATGCATTTATTAGCCTTACGTTTATACATACATTAAAGTGAGGGCTAAATGTAACGTCAGAAAATGTCCCCTTGGGGGCTTTTCCCTCATAAGGTTTAGCTCCCAAGTCTTTTGCATGCATTTAGGACATCTTAGTTCATAATTTAGCATTCCGATGGAATGAGCCCTAGGTAACATGAAAAATGAGACATAGGAGGACCCCTTGAGCTGTACCCTATCTAAAATAGGGCAGAGGACTTGGGCACCCGCGCCCTAGTCCTGCCCTTTTTTGGGGTAGCCCCAATTTTTGGGTGTCAGTTTATGACCGTTATATGGGTCCTTTGCCGACACAGTAAGTTTGAATTTACGAAATCTTGACAGGAGTGTTTGTAGTTGCATATAAAAGCATGTTTAGGCATTCATTTGACAACTAGAGCATTATTAGATGTTTACTAGCAAGCTATTGTGTTTTCAAGGTGATTCAAGGATTTCATTGTGTTGCAAGAGAAGACTTATGTGGTTTATGTGTTTGTTTGTAGATTTGAGCATCCATTTCATCATGGAATGAAGAACATCTTCCTCCCATGATATCTTCACTACAAGGTGACATTATATTATGTTTTCATTATCAATTCCTTTGGTTTTTGCCTCTGCCTCACAAGGGCACGCACTCTTTATCTAACAATGGTGTTCGGAGACTTAAGTGTCCTCTAGGGCTTGACTGAGGCAAGCCTCTAAACACCACAACCCCCAAACCAAGTCTTGTGATTGCAGGTTACAGGTGTCGTATTCAGGAGAAGTGAAGTTGCAGGAAGGATTGGCAGGCATCAAGGATTCAGGATCTGAAGAGAAGCAGGACACCGGAGCATTTCTAGGACTTGGGCACTCGCTCTAGTGTCCTCCGCAGCTGAGTTCCCAGAAACAAAAGTTACAAGGCTGATCAGTGTCGGAAGGAGGTCAGGATCCCACAAAGAAACTAGTACCTTAGACTTGGGTGCCCGCTCTAGTGTCCCTGACTATTTCGCCTCGGAACCCCGAAAATAGGTATTATGTGATTTGCTATTTTACTTCTGTCTACAAGAACATTTTCTGTTATTCATCAATTTATTGCCGTATTTGTATAATTAGGGTTTTAATGGTCAATTGAGCATAAGAGAAGAGAAATTGATAATTAATTCCCTAATCCAAGTTTCCCTACATCTCATAGCGATCTAGGGTATGATAGTGCTCGCCACTCAACCCTAGGTCCTTGAATGTAAAGTGGAGAGGAGGATTTAAACATCAAAACACTAAACATTAACAAATCTAATTTTTCACCAAAATAGGACGGTGTGAAGGTAAGTAGCGTTCTATGAAGGACACATTGTTCATAGTGGCTAAGTGTCCCACCATGGCCTAGAATTGGTTAAAATTTAGGTTAGTGGGAATGGAAGATTCTAGGAGTGCTTTGTCCATAATGGCCTTATGTTCGGGTGCAAGGTGGAGCAATTCAAAGATGGATATCTAAGTCGTGGTCTTTTTTAGATGGTCCAAAAGGTTATATTGGCCTTTGGCTTGTGGAATGGATGTATTGGTAGGGTTGGTGGGAGCACTTTGCAGCGTTATCTTGGCTTTTCAGGTGGTCATGGCTCACTCTGGACAAGCTTTGATGGTAATCATGGAAATGTTGTTATCGTATGTGCGGATGCTATTAATGGTATAGTCATAAGCAACATTATTTTAGTTAATGCTCTCATGTGGTTTGGTTCCTGATGTAGAGGCTTTTCCTAATTTATGATTTGGCAATGGGTCAGTAAAGATGGTATGATCATTGTTGGAGGGACCAGCTAGATGATCTACACTTATAATAACCTTGTCAATGAAGTCCTGAATGATGTTTTTCAATTTGTAATAGTTTGATGTCTTATGACCTTTGATTCTATGACAATCACAGAAGTCATTGTCATTACATGATGGAGGTTTAAAAGCCGAGTCGTATTATAGAATTTCCAGCAATTGGATAAGGTTGTTTTGTAATAACTTCTGTAAAACTGATTCAATTGGTTCTATCAAAGGTGTATAATTGCATTGGGGTGTGTTATTCCTACGAGGTGGTCTCCTTTGATTATTTTAAATCATGTTTGCTGATTTCTGTTGTGGTTGTTGTTATTGTTGTTGCACATGTGGTTGGTTGTTTGTTGTGGGGGGTTGTTGAAGCGTGATAACAGGACCAGCCCTGAATGCCTTGGCATCCACCACCCCATCATTGGTGACGTTCTTATTTCAAGCCCAAGTCTTATTTTATTCATAGGGCATCCTTTGGCAATAAGAGCTTTTTCGATGGCTGTCCCTTTCTCGACCAACTCTCTAAAAGAGGTGCAACAATGGATATGCAATTGGTGCATAAGCTCTTTGTTGAGATTTTCTACAAAGATGGGCACTAGCTGATTCTTGGGGATGTGACAAGGGAATTTACACCCTAGGCCCCTCCACCTTTGAAAGAAAGAGATAAATATTTCTGTCTTCTTGTCTCGTTTGGCACAAGGTGGCGATGTTTACATCCATCTCTATGTTGTAGGAAAAGTGCGATATGAACTTGTCGACAAGCTCAGTCCATGTTCATATCCCTATGGGGAGATGTGCAAACCACTCAAGAGCTTGGCCTATGAGGCTCCTTGGGAAGAGTCTCATCAAGTAGGTATGATCATAGGGGAGCTCGAGACAAGTAGTATGGAACTCGTGTACATGTTCAACGGGACTCCTCTTTCCCCTATATTTGTTAAAGTTTGGTGTGGTGAAGATCAGGGGAAAAGGAGGCATGTAAATGCTTTTGTCAAATGGATATGGGCATATGTCCTCCATAGAGTATGGTTTCTTTGTCCCTGAGACTTGTAAGCTCGAGAATTACTGTTTTATCTTGTCCAACTCTTGGGTGAGGGCTTAGACAAGTGTGTTAGCAGTGTTTGCGACCATGTCTAAGTAGGGATTCACCATGTTATAAGTTCCCATGTTGCCAACAAGTGGGATGGTGTTGGTGTTCGTGTTGTAATGAGTGTGTAATGGTATCATGTTTTGGTTGTTGGTCATGAGGGATACGTTAGGGTTGATGTATAGATAATGGTATGGCATACTTGTGGCATTGAGGTTTTGAAATGAAACATTAGGATTCACTTGTTGTTGGTTGGGATCAATGTATGAGGCATTAGTCACATTGTTGTTGATTCCAAGTGGATCTATGAGGTTCGAGTTGACATAGGATACACCCAAACCTTGGCTAGTTACGTTGTCATGTTGGTTGAGGGGGTTCACATTGGGATTGCTTGTGTTTGTATTGTAGTTGGACCCAAAGTTTGTGTTTGCGTTTGACTTGGTATTGACTCCTTGGGTTCGGGCTTGTAAGGTCACAATGTGTATCCTTCGTCTTCACTTATATTGAATTTGAGGATTTACCGACAAAATAAAAGGATTTGATGTGTGAGTCATGACATTTATGTTTTTATCCTCGAAAGGGGGAGGTATGTTTACCGTGATGGATTCATGCGAGGTTTGCCCTAGAGGTATGTTGACATTTTCTTGGGTCTGATTTGCAAGATGATTAGAGGATGAGGTGTAGCCTTGGATTGTCATGATAGCATTAGTGGACCTTACTATGAGGGTATTTATGTCAACGTCTTCAGGAAGTTTGGTTCCATTTTGCAAGAGGTGCATAAGATAACTTTGTGGGTCTGCATAAATCATTTCATCTAGGATCCTCAATACTCTAGGGTCTTGTGATGCGGCTTCAAGGACTTTGGGTGTAACCCTAGGTTCATCATCTTGCAAGAATATATTTTCAAAAGGGTTCCCCATGTTTTGGTTGGGTTGTTCGTTGGAAGGGGTGCTAAATCTCATTGTGTCAGTGTGAGGTTCTTGGGATTGTTCAAAGGTTTCTTCTCCCTTTCTTTTTCTTTGCAACTATGTTTCAATCATAAAAGACCTTGCTATTTTATGAATGGTGGGAAAATGATCTTATCCTAAAGATGGGAATGTAGTGTTTCTATGATATGTTTTTGGTATGTTTTGGATAAAGTGCTAATGCAAGGTGAGAATGCACTATGCAATGTCCTAAGGGTACCTAATGACACTAAGGATGAAAATGCAAGGATATTTTTGGTCTTTTCTAAGGTTGAAAATGAGTGTATGTTAATGGATTTGGTCTAAGTGCCTTATAAGAAATAGGGATGGAGATATGTTTTTGGTATTTTCTTGGGATATTTTGTGGGGATGCAACTATGGTGATGTAATGATCTAAGGGAATTATACCCAAGGCTATAGTAGAGGCTAGTGATTTTAATCTTCACAAAGTATAGCTCCAATATAATACTATTGTCTACTAATGACTTTTAAAGTACTAATTGGTTTTATCAAGACCTTGGAATTTTGATGTGGGAGGAATGGTTTGATTAAAGTGAGCTTGCGAGAATGAGAATTCACTTTTGGAAGACGGACCCAAACTAGTCATGTGAGTATTAGGTCCAAATGATCAATTGAATGAGAATGATGCCAAGGTCTCTTAGTCCAATTTTGTACTTATGAGGTAGTCACACTTTGATGGTTTCTCTTTATGTTTCAACTTAGGAAGATTAATTTTTGGAATCCTCTATTGATGTCTAAGGCTGAAATCCTAAGGTTCTAAGGTTGCCTAAAATTATATGGTGAGTATTGGGAATGAAGTCTAATCCTAAATGGGCTTGTATATGCAACTAAATCCTAAGAGGATGAAATGATTTGCAAATGGAAACTAATAGGTCTAAAATTTATTTGATACGGTTGTAGTTGAATCTTGATTGGGAGAACAATTTTTCAAAGGCTCCCTAGGTTTCCAATTTGTTTTTCAAGAACATGCATTGTAGAAATGTGTAGAGGCGTTGCAGAATAAGGCACATGCAGTTCACTATTTCCTATGTGTTTCAAAAGGCTTCTTATGCGTTTCTCTGTTCAGCATATGCGTTTCACTAGAGCTCATGTGTAGCACTGTTAAGCAGATGCATTTCACTATATCTCATGTGTAGCACTATTAAGCAGATGTGTTTCACTATGTCTCATGCATAGCAGAAAGTTTCTCATGCGTTTTACTGTTCAGCGGATGCGTTTTGTAGTTTTAGTAGGCCTAAAAATTAGTTTTTCTAAGTCTGTTTGATGGTTTTGTGAAAAGTCTGCAAGCACATCAGACATGAAAACACTCAGCAGTCAGTTTTGTGGCTATGCCTCTTGTTTGTTTGACATTGTTGTGACAAAATTTTGAAATCACTTTAGAAGACAAGCACAATCCCTAGGTTAGGAAAAAACAATACTTGCTAAGTTCCCACTTGGATTGCTCCAGCCACACTTATTTAAAGCGAATAACCTAGAAGCTTGGTGGCATTGGATCCCCCTTACATGGTACTCATTTCTCAGGCACACCAAGCTTTGAACTCCTCAAGACCCCAAGATCTCAAGAAGTTTGTTATCTCTACTTTAAACTGTGAGAGTGTGGGACGGCTCCAGAGGTCTATCTTCCAACCTCCTGCATCAAACAAGTAGAGGGTTTTTGGCCACTAAACAAAGGTTCCTAGCTAATATTCAGGGGATCAGCACCTTACGAGCGTCCAGCAAGGCACTAAAGGTTTTAACTAACTTTACTAGGAGTTTTAATATACATAAAGGTACGCCTCCTTTTGAGCTAGCGTTGTACGGTAAGCACTAATACCGGTTGGGACTTGGCTTTCACCTTATCCTAATTTGTATAGTAGACCGGATGAAAGTACCGCTCAGGGTCGCAAATGAGTTCTCCTTGCGGATGTGTCTCAAGAGCAGGCCCACTCTAAAGGGAAACAAAAGCAACGTAAGTAAATGTTTTTGATCCCCAAGTTCATACTAAGACGCGAGAGGAGAGCATACACATTTACTTGGTCACACTCGCATGGGGGTTCTTTTGATTATATCTTTTCCTTAAGTGTGGTGTAATTTTATGTAAGTGATGTGGAGGGATTTTTAATTCCCAAGATCACCATTGGTGTGAGGGAAGAGCATATACCTTTCCACAAACCCTAGCAAAAATCACCAGTCACAGCAAGCAATGATGCAATTCTTTTTATCTTTTTAAATGATTGAAGGTGCAAGTTTATTTTGGCTTGAATGAGTGAGACAATGCAATATTTGTTGTTCGTTTTAACCCAATGCGTGAAAATGCAAAGTTGTTGTTCTTTTTATCCCATGAAATGTGAACAATGTAGGGTTGTGGTTCTTTTTATCCAACATGAATGAGGTTTATTTTAGTCCCAAATGAGTGTGAATGGAAAACAAAGTTGTGTTCTTTTTAACCCAAATTGAAAAAGTTCCTTAGTCTAATCCACACAAACATTCATGAAAAAAGAAAACCCTAAGTTACAAATTATGCTTGCAAATGAAAATGTTTCTCCAACACCACCGGCTACAAATAAAAAATTAGTAACAGAAAACCCTAACCCTACTGTTCAAAATAGAAAAACCCGAATCAAGAAGATTTTAAAACTTTCTATTTTTATACCAGTTGCATGTGTCACACAGAGAGCGTAAGTGGTGCACTGTCAAGCTTATGCATTTTAGAAACTAGTACAAGCGGTATACTATTATACGTATGCGGTTTAGTCAAGCGTAGGTGGTGCACTAAGTAGCTTATGCGTCGCAAAAACCTACACAGTCATCAGACAATACCTGTAACCAGAATTTGATAGAAAAACCCTAACCAACAAGTGAAAAAATACGTAATGTACAAACTCATATCGAATCCTATGGCTGTAAGGTTAGTTCTTGGATGCCAGAAAGATGGAGGACTTTCAAGCATTAATAAGATTTACCCAAATTGTAAAACAACCAAGTATAAACCCTAGATAAAAAGCTTTGCAATATTTAAACCCCTAATGCTTTAAAAACTCTAATGACTAATAAGACCAAAGAGTAATCTAAGCAAATAGAGTCTCTAAAATAAGTTAGAATCCTATAAAACAAACTGGGTTAGGGTCAGAATGACAAAATGAGAAAGTTGTGCCCTAGACATAATTGTAGGCGTCGTAGAATCCGTAGTATGCATTACAGACTCGGCACAAGAGTCACACTGTACAACTCAAGTGTCACACGAAGGAGCACAAGTGACACATTGATCAGCTTATGCATCACACAGACCTGCAAAATTTAAAACCCTAAATTCACGGACTGTGCGGCCATTCACGTTGGGTTCACCAGTTGTAGTCAGGTAAAAACACTGCTACAACCCTACAAATAGTAAATTCAAGCCCTAACTATGCAATAGAGTCCTTAATCAACCTAGAACCTAATAAACTATGCATAAAATCAAGAAATCCTAGATTGACTAATGCATTTCCTCCATTGCTGCTATCTAATGCAGCTTATTCTAATGCACTCAAACTTGTAGGTCTATAAATGGGATGAGAGCTCAATAGTTGACAATGCCAGAAGTCAAATTCACAAGTGGTGAGATGAAAATGAGAGATAAGAGTGGTTTTATAAAAGGTAAAATGTGAATGGAGGGCTGAGATGAAGAGTTGACATAGGGCTAAGATCAAGGGCTGAGAATGTTTTAGGGTTTCCAGCCATAAGAAGACAAAAGACAAATTTAAATTAGAGGAAATGGTGAGGTGGGAGATGTTCTATAATTAAATAAATTGTGGTAATTTATTTAATTTCTTGTGAGGAATGGGTAATGTAGAGGGAATTTAATTAAATAAGTGGGTGGACTTATTTAATTAGGGAAAGGCTAATAATTTAAATAAATGGGTATTTATTTAAATTAGAAGGGGAATATGGGTGTTTGATTAACGAATAATTAAATAATAATTAAATTATTTAATTATAGAGGAATTTAGAAAAAGAAAGCTTAAATAATTAAATAAATGAAATTTATTTAATTAAAAGTGTAAGAGGAATGAATTAATTAAATAATTAAAAAAATATTTAATTAATAGCAGAATATGAAATCAGGGTGAATTATGTGTGAAAATGTCATTCGCAGGCCTTGGGCATTTTTAAGTGTCTACACTATATTCAAACCTGGTGTATCACCTCCTTTAATTTATAGTTTTATCCTCCTTTTCCCTTTTCTTCAATGGTGGATAGATTAGGTTTAGTCTTAGCAATTATCGAATCTCCCATTTAGCAAAGGAACTAGCCTCTCTCTGGAGATTTGATCTCTTTACAGGGTCCCACACCTAGAGATCATCTCAATGTTTCACTAGATTGTTGAAGACCGTTAAACCTCTCCAACATAGGGTGCAAATCCAAGTGACAACACATACCTTCCTCTCTATGTGTATGTTTACAGTGTCCTTTGTATAAGCACACATAAATATATGTTATTGGATTATGATTTTGATATGCTAGAATATATATTTATTTTAGATATTCTCTTTAACACAAGTTGTAGGTCATCTAACAAACTTGTCTTGAAGGTTATGTTCCTTTGATACTTGGTTTTGAAGGAAATGTATTTCCTAACATGCGATTTTGTAGGAAATGATTTTCTTGACATATCTATTTTACAAATCACAAGTAGCCTAACCAACAAATATGCAATATATCCTTTTTATATATCCAAAAACATTTACATTTATGCAAGTTACTTTTAGCATTTTACATTTATGTACTTTAACATAGATTGATCATGTAGTGACATAAGCCCATTAAAATGGGGAGAAAATGTCATGTTAGAAATTGCATACCTTCTACAATTTCCACATTATAAATTGCACTTACTTTAGTGTCTACTCCCATAACATGTCTTAGGTTACATCTAGCCATTTGCCCTAGCCTTTTTACTAATCCAAAGTTCCAAATTGTGTCAATCTTGATGATTCTATCAAATATTAAGTTATTTCAAATGTTTGGCTTCACCTTTCCATGATTTGATTACTTGTTCTCTCCTAGACTTTGGCACACATATGTTGATGTCTATGCCCTCATGTTAGCGTCCTCCAAAAGATAAAAAAATAGGAGACTAGAAAGAGTCATGAGATAAGATTCAATATCTCTCTTGGAATAATTTAATATCACACATTCCTAGTGTGCCTTCCTTTTGGATATTTCCTCAACATCAAAACCTCTACCAATCATATTCTATCATTTTTCAAATTTCTCTCTTCTATGTCTTTAAAAACACCAAAACTAAGTTTTCTTAAGGGTTGGATACTAAGTTTTTGAAGCTCTCTCCACTAAGTTTTTATGCTCTTCCTCTCACATACAAAAAGTTCTCTTTGTTGCTCTACATTGCACACAAGTGCCCTCATGCAAAGAAAGTCATCAACTTTTCGTGCCATTATTGAAGATTAAAGCTTTGTTGCAGATTTTCATTACTTTGTTGTAGGTTTCCCTTCTATTTTCACCACATGGTTTTGAGAAATTGATTTGAATAGATTGGCTCTAGCATTTTTCATGTCCATGTCAAAATACTTTGAGTAAAATCTATTTTAATTTGCTACAAATTTCTATTCATCTCTTAACCCTTTTTAGAATTCTCTTTGGCTAAATAATTGTAGAGTTGTTTACTTCAAGTACATGTAACTTATCATCATTACATTCTAAAATTTTTATATATTTTTCTTTTTCTTCAGAAAAGCAAATGGTGTTGAAGCTCCTCCATTTACCCCCTTCTCTCCTTTTCTCGGAGGGTTCTCCCATCTTGAGTCAAAATTTTTATTAGGGAGGTTCTCTCTTGTGGGTATCTTGTTGAAGTCCTCTCTTGACTCAAGGTAATCCTTTCACTTTTGTTTCTTGATCTCATTCCCTCACAAATAGCATAAAACTTATTTAATAATTCATAAATCTATTTGCATTTATCTACATTCCTCTCATACTCAACTAGATTTTGTATTTTCCTTTGTCTCCATGTACATTTAGCACAATGCATAGATTCGTTAGCTAGATTTATTATAAGTTTATGCATTATTTTATTTTCTAACTATAGTCACAATCTTGAGTACACACACTCTCTATCTTGAGTATCCATTGAGCCAAAAGGATAAATTGGGGGTTTGACCACCTTGACAAGCTCCCAAGCACTCTTAACCATTTTCTAACTTGGGTAGAGTGCTACCCAAACCATCATTTATACTACAACAAGAATCTCCATTTGAAGAATCAATAGTTTGCATACTCTTCTAACCTTTTCTTTTTTCATTTCAACTAATTTATTTCATCTTAGTATTTGTTGTATTCCTACATTTAATATCCCCTTGCACATTTTTTGCAAGCTTTTGTTTGATGCATTTGTACTTTTTATTTTTTGTGGGTAGTAGACTTGGCCATAGTTGCTTTGATGTCCATGCGAGCATGCCAGAGTTATGTTGACAACCAACTTCTACTCCTCTAATCAACATTCTAGCAACGCAGGTCTTGTACTTTAATCAACTTTATCTATGTTCCATCTTTCTATTTTCTAGTTCCTTAGAGTAATATTCTTCATCTAATCTCCTAGTTCCTTAACTCATTTATCACATCTCATTTTTCATTAGTTTTGCTTAAGCAAGGAATCTAGTTTAAGTGGGACACTTGTATTATTCCAAGTAAAGGAACAAATAACTTAAATTTAGCTAGTAAAATAGTTATTTGTGCTTAAGTGAAAATAGTTTATCTTGGTAAATCAAGTAGGTCATCTATTCCTTATCCACAGTACCTTGAAATTAAGCTCAAACACAAAACATGATAAATATTCATCAATAAATAATTAAATAAGTGTTGGTTATAATTTATTCTAATTGATCACATATAAACCATTTCATATTAGTCAGGATGCATATCAAATCAAATTTCTCAATTACCGAATCACGGGATAAAACCATGCATAAATTTATTTATTTTTGCATTTTATGCTAACATAATCAAAATGCATAAATCCAAAAATCCTTTTAAATGTCTAAAATATATTTAAAATATTATAATTAAGCAATAATTAAATAGTTAATTAGGTTGGGAGGGAGCCTTGCCACCCCATGATGGGTGGCAAGGCCAAGACAAACAAGGAGGTAATGATCATTCCGTAGAGGCAGAAAGAAGGCACGAGTGGAAGGGATGTTGCATTTATTAAGGTAAGTGTTAGATTTGGAATGAGTTGGGAGTCCAGTTGGAAGTTGAGAAGCTTCGGCAGGCCCTTTGATAAGCAGTCTGAGGAGGTAGCAATCTCAACCTGTTATCTCCCTCCGCAAGCAGTCAAATGCCTTCGCATTTTGTAGTTATAATCTCTGTAGAAGCCATTCGTTGTGGGGGAATGGACACCCTGGTTAGGCTTACCAGTAAAAAAAGACAGATGGGCTTCCTTGGGGTAGTCACTAATCTTAGGTTGCAGAGAATGCTCCGCCGATCGGATGAACTGATGGTCGGGGCTGTGAAAATGCTCCTAGGGAAAGCCTTCATGAAAAACAGTGAAAGGTATAGGGTGGATACAGATATCTCCTCCCGGGTGCTGGCCATGCTTCTCAAAATTGGGTCGGATAAAGCAGAGGCAGCGATGATTATGAAAGGAATCTTTAACTCTGAACATTTAGGGGATCTGGAATTCTCCCTGCAGGTTGCTAGGCCAGGCATTGGTATCCCTCGGCCAAGAGATTGGCCTCTGCTCGCAAATCCTGGTGAGGTCATCAAATTGTTCCCATTCATCCTAGACACTAGAGGCTTTGAGCTGGTGATGATGAAGGACCAGGCAGAGATAGCAATGGACTACATCAAAAAATCCCTTGGCATGGCGACAGTGGATGGGCTCGACTGGGTTGAAAGCTTCAGTAGGAAGCTGTCTGAATATAGTAATTAGATGTGGATGGTCCCTTCTCTTCCTTTTGTATAGTTGAAGCAAGGTTTTTATAGGTTTTTATAGATATAAGAAGGCTAATATTCCTAGTGAATAGTTATAGGGGTGACCCTGCGTGGTCGTAGATATTGACCCCCAGTCTGTTTTGGGCTTCTGTGTGGTCCTTTTTTGCCAGCCATGGATAGGCTGTAAACTCTGTATTTCTTTGCCAGAAACTTTAATATAAATCTTTATTATGAATAAAAAAATAATAATTAAATAGTTAATTATTCAAGGTACTACATTTTTTCCTCTCTTTCTTAAGCAATTATTAAATAGTTAATTATTGAAGGTACTACATTTGTTCCTCTTCTCCTTCTGATTCTTTGCTCTCTTCTCCTGGTGCAAAGCCTCTATTTATGATCTATTTCTATTGTAACCAATATGGCTTGAAGATCTTGTAGCAAATCTAACACAACTTTAAATATTCCTATTATGTTGGTGAATCCCTCTCAATCTCTTCCAGCTACTCTTTTAGGAGGCACATTAATGCATCAAAGCCACAAATTGGTTTTCAGGCCATCTAGACACACCCTTAACCAAACATTTGTTACTAGAATATGCTCTCTCACACACACACATGCAAGACATAGTTGTTGTGATACCATTTATGCTCACATACACATGCAAGATATAGTTGTTGTGATACCATTTATGCTCTCTCACACACACATGAAAGATATAGTTGTTGTGATACCATTTATGCTCACACACACAAACACATGAAAGATATAGTTGTTGTGGTACCATTTATGCTCTCACACACATGAAATATATAGTTGTTGTGATACCATTTATGCTCACACACACATGAAAGATATAGTTGTTGTGATACCATTTATGCTCTCTCTCTCTCTCTCTCACACACACACACACACACACACACACACACACACACTCACTATTGTTGTTGTGATACCATTTAATGTAGTCAAGGTTAAGGGTCCAAATGAATGGAAGCCTTGTCCTTGCATCCAACACACAAATCAAACAAGAAAAACTATACATGCATAATAAAAGACTAATACATTTAGTTGATCTCTTTGCAAGGATTCAATAACAATGGATCTTGCTCATTTGCAAAGAAAAGGACTTATACATACATTTCATATTTTACAAAAAATTGACAGTTTCCTCTATGAAATGATTCTCTTCCTATGACACAAAATAATTTGACATTTTCTAAAAGAACAAATGACTCCCAATCCCCTATGAAAAAATGAACTCCACAAATTGAATCTCTTTGTTTCCTACAAATAAACTGGAAGTCCTTTCCAAATCTTCTACTCCCCAATTTGTAGATGAAACCCCAAATGGAGCACCCCATTTACATGCATTGAATGGAGGCCAAACACAATGCTCCTCTTCAAGGGATTCTCTTATAATCAACTAAAACTAGCCACTGGTTGAGTGCCTCTCTTCACAAATCATTATGGATAATGGTCACTCATCAGATTCCAAGTGGCAAAGAGGGGAATCTCAAGATTCTCAGCAAGTGGGGCATACCAATTCACATAAATGACCAAAAAATAATAAAATTCAAAATGAAGGCCTCGAGAAGTCCACTCTCCATGGGAAGCTATAGGCCAATAATCACCGAACACACAAAATAAAGAAAAGTTATTTTTTTGATTGATGTTGATTGCTTGAATCCCAAAATTCTCTTACATAACATCCGTTAAAACGTAAGAACACAACTTAAACTTTAAGCCACATTGAACACCATTTCATCTTCCAATTCATTACATTATCTAGATCCAACAACAAATCCAAGGCTAACAACTTCCATCCATTTTCTTTCCCAATGTCCATATATACAACATCCAAATCCTCATGCAAAGATTGGTAATCTCCTCTGTATGATATAGTAAATAAACAAACTTTGAAGATACAGTTACTAACCTCAGCACCTCCATAGTATGCTCCCTCTACCCTTCTTCATCTCCTCCATCTTCCACTCTCTTCTCGGTCTTCTTCCCATTTTCTACTACCTGCACTGAATTGGATGCCATTACACATGCCACTTGTGAACCAGTCCAAGTATATCACGGCCGAAAAACCCAGGTCACAATTTAGATGTCCACAAGCTTCAAAGCTCTTCAAAATTTAACCCACTGCCCACATCAAAGATGATTGAACTCCCCACATGTTTCCCCATATGAAAATCAGAGAAATTTGATCCCACACCAATCTAATTCCATATCATATTCCAAATCTACTGCAACAATTACAGTTACCATTACTTTTACCATTTGACTTCCTCCATACCTGCAGTTAATTCAATTGCATTATCACTCTCTTCAACCTCACTACTAACGATTGGTCATCGCTTTAACCATAAGTTGCTTTAAATTGGAATTTAGCCTAAAGCAAGTTATTTGTCTGAGTGAATTTTCACTCAAGGCCTGTTCAAGATTTTTTAAAAATGATTTTACTGGTTTTCCTACAGATGATTTTTTTTTTTTTTTTAAATTTATTCATATTGATTGATCAAGTTATATTGTGCTTCAAACTTGGATTACCATGAACCTGAACTCCTGACTTGGTGACATCATGACATGTCAGTTATATGGAGATTTGGCCCTGAACCCCTTTTCTGTAATTATATATATGTAGATTATCGAATTGGCGTCATGTGTTGGCCATTACTGGATTCAGCACTGAATGGGGTCTACACAGTTATCTTCCCCCATGCCTGGAGGACCAACCACCCATCCAAAGAATTATGTTAGCTACTCCCTTTTGATACCACAATTTTGTTTTCTTGGAGATACATAATAGGATATTTATCCTTTTGAACTCTTGACTTTAGACTAAAAAATTCAGTAATTCAAGAGATTAAGCCAACCAAACTCCTTCCCCCATTATGAGGGGATTTTATTTATTAGTCCTTGTTTATAAGGTGGGGACTTATGTTTGATTATTATTATTTTTACATTAGTTTTAGTTGAAAACAATGTCCATAAAAATATTTTTACAAATTCTTAATGTTTAAGTTTTAAAAAATATTATTGTTGAATAAATAATTGTATTCTTATTTTTTAATTGGTTCATTCTTTTGTTTTTAATTAATGAACTTTTATTTGAAAAACAATGCCTAAAATAATGAATTTTAATTGGGAAGTGTTTGAGGGGTTTAAATGTCAAGGAGTTGACTCGTTCTCTTGTTGAAGTTGTGCAGTTGGGTTTGGATGAGGGGAGACTCTCTTCCGTTGTTTCATCACTTGTGGTGGGGATTTTGGTGGGTACAATGAGTGGAAACGGAAACTTGAAAGGCATAGCCATTCATGGCTCCCCCTCTCCTGCTTCTGTACCCTTGGTCCTGTTGGTTTAGAGCTATGACGGGGTGCTTAAGATCCTGGATGCCCTTGTGGACAAAGGTGTGTTCAAGCTAAATAATGCTTTCATGGGAAAATTTCTAGGATCTAGGCCCGACGTGGACTCTTTCAGAAATTCGATCAATAGAAAGTGAAGCCTTTAGGGCCCCGTGGAGATCTTGATGCTAGTAAAGGGTTCTTCTTGATTGTTTTCTCCCTCCATGAAGATTGTACTCGTACACTTTTAGGGGGGCCATGATTTTTGGGAAATTTTGGCCTCTACCTAAAGAGGTGGCATATGAGTTTTGATGCTATGCAAGAATCCATAAGGATTGTCCTAGTTTGGGTGAGTCTTCCTGGCTTATTGCTTGAGTACTGGGACAAAGAGATTTGGGTTGGATTAGCTAGCTCCTTTAGCTAGCTAATTGCTATTGATAATGTGACCAAAAATAGAAAATGGTTGTTTTTCACTAGGTTTTGCATCAACGTGGTTGTGGATAAGGTTCTCCCTCACTCAATCACTTTATCTTCAAATCTTGGCAGTCAGGTGCAACAGATCAATTATGAGGACCCCTTGGTTTTTTACAAACATTGCTTCATGGCGGGCCATGCTTCTCATGCATGTGGTTCAATCAAAGGAAAAATCTGGGTGCTCCTTTGAAGACCAATTTGCCCCCCCATGGTGGGGAGGTGGATGTCTCTCTACTAGAGAAGATAAATGCAAAAAATGTTAACCCTATGGAAGGAAGCTTGGTGGTGCTTGGATTAGGGTTGTTGCTAGATGGCCCCATGGGGACTTCTACCCCTTGTAGAGGCCAACATTCTAAGTCCCCCAACAAGGAAAAAAAGAGGGTGTCTGAGTGGCCTAGGGCCTCTCCTCTCATCTCAGATTCATGTTTAAAACCAAAATCTAATCCAAAGGATAGTGTGCATAATGGCATGACTGAAGCGAAAGATATGGTTGCTAGTAGGTTCTAGAGTTCTTTGAAGATGTTCATCTTCAAGCCACCTTAAGCGTTGGGTTTTCTTGGCTCGTTCTTGGTTGCCTCTATTGGTGGTCTTTTGTTGGTTTATAGTTTTTTAACTATTCCTCCTGTTTGTTCCTTGTTGCGGCCTTAGCCTTCTTGGTTTGGTTCTCCCAAGCTGTGTAAAAGGGTGGGGCCATTTGAAAACCCCTTATTTTGGTTCATAGTTATAGTCAAAAGTGTTTACTAATACCAAAAACATTGCCTCCAGTCATAAATCACATTTTTCATAAAAAATAGAACTCTTTACGAATGTTCACTAATTTTCTTTTATTTTGCCGATGTTTGGCAATGGGAGCAAATAACATGTAGGTGGCCCTATGTGACTACCTATCCAAGTGGGTTATGTGTGTTCTTCTACATGGTCTCTCTCAATATTTGCATGTTGTCCTTCCACTTGTATGTCATGTCATCCCCCATTTTTTGCAAGGTGTCCCCTACATGCAAATATCCATTATTTTAAGTATTGATAAGTTGCTCCTTTCTAATCTTGAAATGGTTGAACCGTTGTTATATTTGAGATGATATGTTTCATGGGCTCTGCATTTTCTACATACCTCATAGCACATCAAGACACATCATACCTACTAGTTGCTACACCCATCACATGATCCAGACTTTTAGGAATCTATCCTTTTCTTTTCTATTTTTTCCCTTTCATTGTGGTATTTTCTAGTTGTGCAAAAGGATTTCCTCAAACACAGTGGGCAATGGAATAGAAAAGATAATTTGTTAGTCTATGAAAAGAAAAAAGAGCCTTACACACATAAGCATAGACCCCTCAAGATTATTATACAATAGATGTTGTTCATAAGCAATACAATTATGTGTTTTCTACCTAGTGGACATAAGCAATAGATTGTATTAAATTGATTCTATCTGTTCTCTTCTGCTATAACAGTGCACACTTTCTCAACTCTTTCTTTTTTTCCTTTTCTTTTCTTTAAAATCTATGTTTTGCTTCTAGAAATACAACACAAGATTATTCGTGTAACATTTGATTTACATTTTTCCTTAGGTAGATAGTATGGACAACCTTTTATAGTCCACACTAAAATGCAATTACAATCTACTATCAAATGTAAAACTCTAGGTGATTATTATTGGTACTACTATGCATAACTAATTATCATGTCATATTGTCATTACTATTGCACACCATAATTAGTGACAAGTGTTTCCAAAATCATGCTTCATAATTTGTAACATTATATATTTTTAGCTTCATTTCCTTGGTCTATTTTCCATTCAATAGCACTTTAAGAACCTTAGGTTTCATGAACTTGCATTTTAGACTTAGCTTTCAAGATATTGTTCGATTCAACTAGTGACTATTGTTTTTCAATGAATTTGAAAAGGTTAAATTTCTCTACATCAAGGAGCAAATCCACTAATGCATTCTCTTTTGCAAGTAAAACATGATGCTAAGGTTTGGATGTTTCTGATTGACTTATCAAATGTTTTATTTAGATAACCCAATTGAATTTTTAAAGCTCTTGTTCCCTAAACAAATTATTAGAATTTTCTTTGATTTTAGGCAACTTTTAAGACATAGGCAACTTGTAACATTATATATTTTTAGCTTCATTTCCTTGGTCTATTTTCCATTCAATAGCACTTTAAGAACCTTAGGTTTCTTGAACTTGCATTTTAGACTTAGCTTTCAAGATATTGTTTGATTCAACTAGTGACTATTGTTTTCCAATGAATTTGAAAAGGTTAAATTTCTCTACATCAAGGAGCAAATCCACTAATGCATTCTCTTTTGCAAGTAAAACATGATGCTAAGTTCTAGATGTTTCTGATTGACTTATCAAATGTTTTATTTAGATAACCCAATTGAATTTTTAAAGCTCTTGTTCCCTAAAAAAATTATTAGAATTTTCCTTGATTTTAGGCAACTTTTAAGACATATGGAATATCAGAGAAGCACAATCATAACTAGACAATGTGCAACCCATCAACAATAGAAATAACACAATAGTAAGTAAATGTACATATAGAGGTAGAGTGACATTCAACCAACATCTAGTTGCAATAGTTTTAAAAAGATCTAAAGTGCTCAGCCAAAGCAAAGGATATTCATAGGTAGCCTGGAGTAGTCAACAATGTCATCTCACTTTTGGTAGGATGCATTTTTATTTTTCTTTTGCATTATTTGTCTATGTTGTGCTTTTGTGTTTGGCTATAATTCTCATAAAAGTTTTCCTTGTTGGTCCCATTAAATTCTTAGGAATGTAAAATTTGTTAGCTAATATCGAATGACTATAAGAAATCATTGCATAAGTACTTTTAGTGTCACCACACTTAAATTGTTCAAAAAAAGGTGTCTCAACCTTACATTTCCAATGTTCACATTTATATATTTAATTGTATATATTTATTATTCACTCAAATATTTTGGGTGTTCCCACTTGGAGTGGCATTACTTGTCACTTGTAGTTTGTAATTTGACAATTTGTAATTATCACTTAGTTGTCATGACAACTATGCTAAATGTAACTATGATAACTTGTAAAGTGTGTAAGAGTTGCCAAATTAGAAAGAGTTTTAAAAGGGGGAGTAAAGTGTGGACTTGGATAAGATCAAGGGAGATCTTTAATTTGCAGTGCATATTACCAAAAAGAAAGATAAGATCACAAGTGGAGCAATTTAGTTGAAAGAGGAAGTTTCTAATTTAACTTTTCTTGATTTGGGTGTTGGGATTTGCATGGAGATTTGGGCGTTGGGCTTTGCATGGATATTTGGGGATTGTTTTAAGGTTGTGTTTTTCTCTCATGGTTTTAGAAACCATTGGTAGCTTTTAGTTTTGGGTCTTGCCTATATATATTGTTGCATAGTTTGGAGATGTAGGTTTTGTATGATTTTGCAGGGAGTTATGCTCCCAAAATTTCACTATACTTTTGTTAATTTTCTCTTGTGAAGGCTTGAGCTTGTTGATGTATTATAATTGGATTTGGTACTATGAATACATTGGTTCAAGTTTTGGAGGTTGGGTTCTTTCTCGAAAAGGTTTTCCTAGGGTAAATACTATGTCCTTGTAACTTGAATGCTTTTGCATGAGTATTTTTCATTTCTAAATTTTTTAGATCTTGCATGCATGTCTCTCCTCATTGGTTAGTGTAGGAAGTGTTCCCACTATCATCTTCCTTTCATTTAGTATTAGAGCCTAATCACCTATGTCTCCTAGGTGGAGGGAATTTTTTTTTGGACTAATCATGGTTTGAATGGGAGCTATGTGCAAGAGATCTTTTGTTTTCAAGAAAATGGAAAGTACATCATAGATGGAGATGGATCAGTTTAAAGGTACAAACTTTGAGCTATGGAAGCTCAAAATAAAAGATTTGTTGACAGACAAAGATCTATGGGTAGTAGTCTCTAGAAGTAAACCATCAAGTATGAAGGATGAAGATTGCATTGTGTAATATTGGAAAGACAAAAGCCTCATTCAACTTTATTTGGTAGATTCAGTGCTCCTAAATGTTGTGGAAGAATCCTCTACTAAAGCCCTTTGGGAAAAGTTAGGAAAGTTGTACCAAGCCAAATCATTGGTGAACAAACTTTTTCTATGGAAGAGGTTGTATTCTTTGAGGATGGGTGATGGGGATTTAGTTGTTGAGCACATGAATGCATTTAACACTATTGTATGATAACTAAAATCTGCCAACATAAAGATGGAGGAAGAAGATCGATGCATGGTCATGTTATGTTCTTTGCTAGATTCACGGGACAATCTAGTGATGGTCACTGAAAGCTTGATGGTGGAAAGGTCTACCTTGGTGACAACTCTTTTCTAAGTATCGTTGGGCATGCTCAAGTCAAGATTAGATTATTTGATGGGAGGATCAAATGTATTTTAGGAGTTTCACGCATCCTGGGTTTGGCACAAAACATGTTATCTATTAGTAAGATGAATGATGCGTGTATGCAAGTAGTATTCAATGGTGGTGGGTGTAAAATGGTTTGTGGATCCATGGTATTGGAAAAGAGAGTTTGGGTTGGAACTATTTTTTGCCTTGATGCTAGCACCTACATACAGTGTAATAGTTCAATGGTACCTCCAACATCTACACTTAAAAGATCGGGACTTGTAGCAAGGACACAAGCGACAAAGACACTTGCAACAAAGAGAAATATGATGTGGGTTCGTAAACATGTTCTCACCTCATAAAGCAAGTTACCAGTAGAGAAGACTATGTTGTGGCATGAGCACAAGGGCGACATAGGTGAGAAAATCTTGTAGAGGGGTTAACTGATTGTTCTCTTGATTTTGACTTTTGTGAACAATGTATTTATGGAAAATAAAATCATGTTCAATTTTATTCAAGCTCACATAAATCTTGTGGGATTTTGGATCTTGTTCATAGTAATGTGTTTGGCCCTGTAGATGTGCCTTCATTTGCAAAATACTTTTTTATCAATCAAAAGTGGTATTATACCACTTATATTATATTGATATATAAAAGAGTTTACATATGGAATGACCTGGAGCTCAGACTTAAGACCAAAAAACATAGATACATGGCATTGAATTTACAAAGACGAAGTAGACATAAAGACAATCATGAACCAAAGATGTCATCCATCACAACTACCACCGGAGTTGGCAACCTCCAAAGCATCAAATTGGAGGGGCAAAATGCTATTGTGGAAATCCTCTACAACATGTTTGAGAAAACAATGGAGAGAGTAAAACATATTAGAAGCTTGAATGTAAATTTCCTCACCAATCTCCATTTGATGAAGATCCAAAACTATCAGAGAATCCAAAGGAGAGTTAGATAGGAGTCCCATTATCATGGCCATAAGAAAAGCATGCATTGCAGGAGAATTTTGTAAGGCCTCCCTTAGAAAAACACCACCCAAATTAATCATTCCCTAGTCAACATTAAAATTTGGTAATGCTTTATCTAGAAATAGCAGAGAAAAGATGAAAGGATGTATATATTTTTCTACCAAAAATGCACCAAACCTTTGTCAAGAAGAATATCCATTGAATTAAAGATGAATGAGGAAGCCACTTTAAAAAAAAGGATTTATATTTGTATGTCAACAATTTCTTCCCCACAACCTTTCAAATAGCTTCTTTAACAAGATCACAAGGTAGAATAAAAACTCTTCTAAGTTTTTATTTTTCATAAGGATGGGGGTCTGGACTCTCCGAAAAGATTTGAGGTAGAGCCACCCTCCTACTTAATTCCATTGTTTGAAGGTGCTTTCACGTGAGCCCACAACAATAGCATAGATGAATATAAAATAGATCAAAGAAATATCTTAGAAGCATAGAAAAAATTGCTATAAATCTCACACTCCACATGAACCTTCATTCTTACAATTTGTTGAGCAAAGATATCTGTATTCACACAAATGTTATCATCAATCAACATAGGAAAGAGGTTGTAACACCATTAAGAAGGAATGTCCATCCCTACACTGAAAATGAAACCAAATGTTAGCAGAAAAATGATTTGACCACTTAAGTGCTTCAACAATTATGAAATTGACTAGTCAGAGAAGCCCTCCATCATGGTTGATACTTTCCCCAATTCATTCAAGGAAATAGATGTGAGAGCTACCTCATCCCATTCCATAAAATTGCATCTTTCTAAGTAGTCTATATCTTTTTCAATAGCCAAATTGGCTAACTTGTCTACAAATCCATTGGCCTCACAAAAACAATGTTGACACTCAAAATAATCAAACTGAGTTAATGAGTTTTAGGCTAATTCCATCATATTTGAAAGCTTCCAAGAAACCAAATGTAATTTTTTAATGACATTAATCACAAGCATTAAATCTCCTTATATGTCAACCCTTAAAAAATTCTCCTTGACTACAATTCCAAGACCCAAAGATAAAGCTTGAATTCTACCTCGTTATTCGATGCACTCGCTAGTTTTTTGAGGTTGCAACTAGGACTCTACCAACTTGATCACATAAAACACAACCTACGCCTAATAAATTTGTGTTTCCCCTAGAAGCTCCATCAATGTTAATTTTGATGAGAGAGGGAGGTGGTAACCATTTGACATTCCATCTAGGGTGTTTGATTTTCTTCAATTTGATTCCACCATTAGAAGGACACTTAACAAGTGGCCACTTTTTTAGAATAGTAAAGTTCCCAAGAAGAAAAACTTATGTTATGTTGAGTGTGATGGATAATTAAAGACATTATAGTCTCTGAAATTGCTAGTTCTAATTTATAAATAACTAGAAACATTTCTAAAAATTTTAAAATTCCTCTCCCTCCAGATATGCCATATTAACAATGAAGGAGAAACATTCCATAGGAAACCCAAAGTAGAGTTTTGATAAAGAGCATGCTGACTTGAGAACATTTGAAGCAAAGTCTTTGGGAAGGAACTTCTCCAATGAAGATGATCATAACCAATTCCAACATTTTGAACCAAACTTACAATGAAGAAAGAGATGATCAATTGATTCATTTTCTTCTTTGCATAAAGGGCATTTTAAATTAGTAATAATTCCAAATTTCTACAACTTATCACCTATGAGGACTTTATTCTGAATCTCTAACCAAGAGAAAGATCCAACTTTCAGTAAACAAGGCTTGTCCCAACATAAGTTTAGAAGCCAATTATGTTTAGGAGCTGGTTGTAATTGACAAAAATATTCTTATTTCATGGAATAGGAACTTGTAGCAGACCCCATCCACCTTAATTCAACATCAAAATTAGAAGAATAAATCTTCCTTTTCAAAAGAATATCCCTTAATTTTTTTTGATTTTCTAGGAAGGGACACAAGGAGAAATCTTTCCATTTAATAATAGGAAGGTTATTAAACCAACATAGCTCAAAATAATCCTCTTATCTATTCCCCTACTCTACCAAAAAAAATATTTAGCTACAACAATATCTAATCTATTATCAAGTCCCTCATAACCTTTCCATGAACCATGCCAAAATAGTGCTTTCTTCCCATTATGAATAACCCACGACAAATTAGAAGTGAGAATTTTCCTGCATTTGATGACAAAATTCCACATACAAGACCCTGTTAGAGGATTAGAAATTATAAAAATACGAGAGCAATATGAAGAATCCAAGTATTTATGTTGTAAAATTTGGCACCATTTGGCCCCGGGAGAAGAATAGAGTTTGCATACTTATTTAGCATCCAAAGCAATGTTATAGATAGCAATGTCCCTAATCCCAAATCCACCAAAGGGTTTTGATTTGCAAAATTTTTCCCAAGCCATCAAATCCAATTTAGAATTATCACTCTTACCACTCCAAAGAAAAGATCTCAAAAAAATTGTGATAGAGTATACAACCTTAGAAGGAATAAGTAGATGTGACATATAAATGGGAACAATTGATAACATAGATTTAATAAGAAGAATTCTAGCTGCTAGTGTAAGCCATCTACTTTCCCAAGAGGAAAGATTTGAATGAATAAAAGATATCATATAATCCCAAAAAGAAACCTTACTCATACCTGAGAAAGAGGAATTCCAAGATAATTGCATGGGAGGGACTCCTTTTAAAGCTTAACAAATTAGTAATTTTGCCCATAATAATTGTCAGGGTATTAAAGAAAAATATCTTAGATTTACCCTTATTTACTGCTTGCCGAGACACCTTGAAATAATTTGTTAGGATCCTTTTGATTGAAGAAGCTTCCCCAAAATTAGAAATTCCAAAGAGGAGGGTATCATCAACAAAAAGAGAGTGGGTGATTGGATCCACATTTTTTGCTACATTGATCCTTCTCCAATGCCCCAAATTATGTTCAACCATTATACTTCTACTTAATGCCTTTGCCATAATTATCAAAAGAAAGGGGAAATAGGATCCCCTATCTTAACCCTTGAGAAGAGTGAAAGAAACCCACCAGAGAACCATTCACCAATACTAAAAATCCAGTTGAAGAGATACAAGCCAAAATTAATTTGCACCAATCACAACTGAAACTAAATCTATCTAGTACTTTTAAAAGGAAGGACCATCTGACCTTGTCATAAGCCTTCATCATATCATCTTTAATTGCTATGGCTAAAATTCTATCATTTTGAATGTATGAATAAACTCATGGGCAATTAAGAAACCTTTATAAATTTCTCTACTAGGTACAAAGTTGCCTTGGTCCATGTAAATAATATTTAGAGTGAGTACACTTAATCTGCAAGAAAGGGATTTGGTAATTATCTTATACACAATATTGCACAAGGATATTAGCTTAAAATATATAAAAGTGTTAATATTGTTCATATTCAAAATAGGAGCAATGAAGGTGCTATTCAATTCTTTGAGAATCTTTTTATTTTTTCTAGTTTCTTCCATTGCTAACCACACATCATTCCCCAAAAAATTTTAGCATTTTTGAAAGAATATTGGTGGAAACCCATCTAATTTCACCTTGCATGGAAAACACCACAGATTTAATTTCTTCCTAGGAGAAATGAGCCAATAAGAATTTATTTTGTAAATCAGATATCAAGCATGGAATATGCTTCAGAATTTGGTCTTCTAGATCACTATCAACTACTAAATTCTTATCCTATATTAAATTCTAGAAGAAACACTCAACTTCCATTTGGATATCAACAATATTTGTTAGGGGTTGGTTATCTATTGTCTTGATTTGTGAGACATGATTGAAAGATCTTACCTTAATAGAGGCATGCATTTTTTGTGTGTTTCTATCATCGTCTTTTAGCCATAACTCACGTGACTTTTGTTTCCAAAAGACTTCTTCGCGTGCATGAATCTCTTGAAGTTGATCCATAAGATTTATTTTAGTTAGAAAAATATTGATTCATACCATACTTTATCACCCTCTTATTAAGAGTTTTCAATTCCTCCTCTATTCTACTCTTTTCTTTGAATATATTCTTGAAAGAAGTTCTATTCCAAACCCTAATTTTAGATTGATATATCTCAATTTTGAATACAATTGAAACATTCTTGAACCCTTAATTTGAGGTGATGAACCCCACCAATCCTCCAACAGACTTAAAAAATTAGTGTCTCAGAACCACATTACCTCAAACTTAAAAGGGTATTTTTTGGGGCCTTATCCTCAAAGACTGTAAACATTATGAGGAAATGATTCGATTTAGAATGAGGGAGAATTTTGCAAGAAAAGTTGATATTTCTCTGAAGCTAAGAAGAGGAAAGAAGAATCTTGTTAAGATGTAACTTAGCTATATGAGAAAATTGTGATCTTCTATTTGACCATGTGAACACATTGTTATTGCTTGGGACATCAAACAAATCATTCTTATCAATGAACTCCATAAAATCAATCTGTGATTTAGACAACTAAACCAATCCACCTGATTTCTCTTCTACTTTGTATCTATAGAATTAAAATAACCTCTGAGAATAAAAAGATCATTTTTAGATGATAAAACAAATCTATTAAATGATCCCACAACAACTTCTTTTGAATTGAATTTGAAGGACCATATACATTAAATAACCAAAAATGAAGATCTATATGTTGAACACACCAAGATACTGAGAGGGGGGGTGAATCAATATCTAATTTTTTTTCAATTTTAACAATTTCAACTTATCTGGAGTAGATTAAAACTTAATCATCACAACATGAACATGAAAGATTAACACAATGCATATCAACACATGACACCAGATATACATGGAAAACCCTAGAAGGGAAAAACCACGGTGAGGATTAACTCACAATATATGAAGCTCAAATAACAACTTTATTTTAGGGCTACAACCCAATGAAGCTTCTACTCCCTGAAGAACTTTGATTTAGGGTCACTCCCAAGGAAGCTTCTACTCCCTAAATTTTTTTTTTAGGATCACTCCAAAGGAAGCTACTACTCCCTGAATTGAGAACACGCTTACAAAAGATTATAGTATGACAGTCTTTCTACTGTCTGAAAACTGACATTGAAACTCACTCTTTTGATGATTGCACTTCTGTCACACTTTCTTCTGATGATCTGATCAGTTAGGCACCCTCTACACTTGATCACTATCACATATAAGTCTTCAAGATGAATAAGGACACCATCAACAACTTCTGCTCTTTCTCCTTCAGTCACACATAACAATGCATTCATTTTGCTTTTTATCTGCTTGCGATCTTTTTAATCAAGTTGCAATCAGACCTCTCCTCACTCAATTTGATTCACTATTTATACATGATATTACATTGATTACATTGCTTGTTAGCCAGATACAACATGAAAAATACATTTACAAGTCAGCCAGACAACACATAATATGAAATGTGTGGAAGATAGGTCCTAAGTGAAACCACACGTTACACTAGCAGAAGATCCATGCCTTATGGACCCCAACACTTGCTTAACGAAGTCCAAAACATCCTTCACAGCTTCAAACACCAAGGAATTACATTTGCACACTCCACTCATTTGGAAATAGGACAACTTTAAGGAAAACACATGAAGACTTATATACATAAGCACGCATAAATACATGTTATTGGATTATGATTTTGATATGCTAGCATATATATTTATTTTAGATATTCTCTTTAACACATGTTGTAGGTCATCTAATAAACTTGTCTTGAAGGTTATGTTCCTTTGATACTTGGCTTTGAAGGAAATGTATTTCGTAACATGTGATTTTGTAGGAAATGATTTTCTTGACATATCTATTTTACAAATCACAAGTAGTTTAACTAGCAAATATGCAATATATCCTTTTTATATATCCAAAAATATTTACATTTATGCAAGTTACTTTTAGCATTTTACATTTATGTACTTTAACATAGATTGATCATGTAGTGACATAAGCCCACTAAAATGGGGAGAAAATGTAGTGTTAGAAATTGCATACCCTCTACAATTTTCACATTATAAATTGCACTTACTTTAGTGTCTACTCCCATAACATGTCTTAGGTTATGTTGTTCTCAAAATTAGCTACGCTCGTTTTTGTAGACAACCCCCTACGAAACTTGTTCGTTTCGTAATCTACACTCTAAGTTTGCAAATCGAGACAAGATTCTCGTGGCCTCGTGCGAAGTCATATGGCATCCTAAACTAGTTTACAACACTCCCTCTAATCGACTCCTCAAAGTTTTTGCGAATCGATTAAGTTGTAAATTGACTAAAATATCAATTTTGGTCATTTTTAGGTTGTTAGTAAATTTTGAGTCTTCATATGTAAAGTCAGCCTAATTCACCGCTTTTACATGTCTTTTTGTTCACTTATGCAATGTCGGTAAAAATTGCTGACATTACATATCTTTTTGTTTACTTGTGTTATGGCAACACTTTTTACCGCTTTTACATGGTTTTCCTTTTTCACATGCCCGAGCGGTACCTTTCCCTGCCATTACATATTCTCGTTAAAAAGACACATGTATTGTTGGCGGTTTTTCCCGCTTTTGCATTTTGCAAAGTTTACGTGTTGGGTCTGCTGAAATCGCCGCCTGAGCAAGATCTCCGAGATCTTGAACTCCAAGTGACATTAATGGCCACTCGTGCCAAACATTAAAGGCTTGATTTCAAGCTTTTAAATGTGTTATTTCATTGTTGTGCTCTCGTGGGTTTCTTGGTTTTTCAGTTTATATCAAGAAAGTGCTCTTTTATTTTATAAACATCATTTCTGAAAAAAGAGAAATGGATGATATGGTCCCACCCCTGAATTAGTATTTAGTTTAAAGTATCTTGTGATAAGTGATAGGGAACCTCCCCTTGATGAGAGGAGAGATTTATCTCATTACACTGTGGTCGATATAACCATTTTGCTTTCAGTTAGTTGAAGACAAAATATTCACCCAACAGGTTACATCTAGCCATTTACCCTAGCCTTTTTCCTAATCCAAAGTGCCAAATTGTGTCAATCTTGATGATTCTATCAAATTTTAAGTTATTTCAAATGTCTAACTTCACATTTTCATGATTCAATTACTTGTTATAGCTTAGACTTTGGCACACATATGCTGATGTCTATGCCCTCGTGTTAGCATCCTCCAAAAGATTAAAAAAAATAGGAGACTAGAAAAGATTCATGAGATAAGATTCAATATCTCTCTTGGAATAATTTAATATCACACATTCCTAGTGTGCCTTCCTTTTGGATATTTCCTCAACACCAAAACCTCTACCAATCATATTCTATCATTTTTTAAATTTCTCTCTTCTATGTCTTTAAAAATAACAAAACCAAGTTTTCTTAAGGGTTGGATACTAAGTTTTTGAAGCTCTCTCCACTAAGTTTCTATGCTCTTCCTCTCACATACAAAAAGTTCTCTTCATTGCTCTACATTGCACACAAGTTCCCTCATGCAAAGAAAGTAATCAACTTTCCGTGCCATTATTGAAGATTAAAGCTTTGTTGCAGATTTTCATTACTTTGTTGTAGGTTTCCCTTCTATTTTCACCACATGGTTTTGAGAGATTGATTTGAATAGATCGGCTCTAGCATTTTTCATGTCCATGTTAAAACACTTTGAGTAAAATCTATTTTTAATTTGCTACAAATTTCTATTCATCTCTTAACCCTTTTTAGAATTCTCTATGGCTAAATAATTGTATAGTTGTTCACTTCAAGTACATGTAACTTATCATCATTACATTCTAAAATTTTTATATCTTTTTCTTTTTCCTCAGAAAATCAAATGGTGTTGAAGCTCCTCTCTTGAGCTCCTCCATTTAACCCCTTCTCTCCTTTTCCTAGAGGGTTCTCCCATCTTGAGTCAAAATTTTGATTAGGG
Source organism: Cunninghamia lanceolata (assembly GCA_027924645.1). Taxonomy (NCBI): domain Eukaryota; kingdom Viridiplantae; phylum Streptophyta; class Pinopsida; order Cupressales; family Cupressaceae; genus Cunninghamia; species Cunninghamia lanceolata. The sequence continues at coordinate 381,307 of BSBN01001198.1, read as the reverse complement.
AGGTTCTCTCTTGCGGGTATCTTGTTTTTCTTCTTAAAAACTTATAAATAATATTAAAAGACTTTCCTTTGGAGTCCTCTCTTGACTCAAGGTAATCCTTTCACTTTTGTTTCTTGATCTCATTCCCTCACACATAGCATGAAACTTATTTGATAATTCATAAATCTATTTGCATTTATCTACATTCCTCTCATATTGAACTAGATTTTGTATTTTCCTTTGTCTCCATGTACATTTAGCACAATGCATAGATCATTAGCTAGATTTATTATAAGTTTATACATTATTTTATTTTCTAACTATAGTCACAATCTTGAGTACACACACTCTCTATCTTGACTATTCATTGAGCCAAAAGGATAAATTGGGGGTTTGACCACCTTGACAAGCTCCCAAGCACTCTTAACCATTTTCAAACTTGGGTATCTAAGTGCTGCCCAAACCATCATTTATACTACAAAAAGACTCTCCATTTGAAGACTCAATAGTTTGCATACTCTTCTAACCTTTTCTTTTGTCATTTCAAGTAATTTATTTCATCTTAGTATTTGTTGTATTCCTACATTTGATATCCCCTTGGACATTTTTTGCAAGCTTTTGTTTGATGAATTTGTACTTTTTTTTTGTGGATAGTGGACTTGGCCATAGTCGCTTTGATGTCCATGCGAGCATGCCAGAGTTATGTTGACAAGCAACTTCTACTCCTCTAATCAACATTCCAACAACGCGGGTCTTGTACTTTAATCAACTTTATCTAGGTTCCATCTTTCTATTTTCTAGTTCCTTAGAGTAATATTCTTCATCTAATCTCCTAGTTCCTTAACTCATTTATCACATCTCATTTTTCATTAGTGTTGCTTAAGTAAGGAATCTAGTTTAAGTGGGACACCTTTATTATTCCAAGTAAAGGAACAAATGACTTAAATTTAGCTAGTAAAATAGTTATTTGTGCTTAAGTGAAAAGAGTTTATCTTGGTAAATCAAAGTAGGTCATCTATTCCTTATCCACAGTACCTTGAAATTAAGCTCAAACACAAAACATGATAAACATTCATCAATATATAATTAAATAAATGTTGGTTATAATTTATTCTAATTGATCACATATAAACCATTTCATATTAGTCAGGATGCATATCAAATCAAATTTCTCAATTACCGAATCAAGAGACAAAACATGCATAAATTTATTTATTTTTGAATTTTATGCTAACATAATCAAAATACATAAATCCAAAAATCCTTTTAAATGCCTAAAATATATCCAAAATATTATAATTAAGCAATAATTAAATAGTTAATTATTCAAGGTACTACATTTTTTCCTCTCTTTCTTAAGCAATTATTAAATAGTTAATTATTCAAGGTACTACATTTGTTCCTCTATTTCTTCTCCTTATGATTCTTTGCTCTCTTCTCTTGGTGCAAAGCCTCTATTTATGATCTATTTCTATTGTAACCAATCTGGCTTGAAGATCTTGTAGCAAATCTAACACGACTTTAAATATTCCTATTATGGTGGTGAATCCCTCTCAATCTCTTCCAGCTACTCTTTTTAGGAGGCACATTAATGCATCAAAGCCACAAATTGGTTTTCAGGCCAACTAGACACACCCTTGACCAAACATTTGTTACTAGAATATGCTCTCTATCACACACACATGCAAGACATAGTTGTTGTGATACCATTTATGCTCACATACACATGCAAGATATAGTTGTTGTGATACCATTTATGCTCTCTCACACACAAATGAAAGATATAGTTGTTGTGATACCATTTATGCTCCCCCCCCACACACACATGAAAGATATAGTTGTTGTGGTACCATTTATGCTCACACACACACACACATCAAATATATAGTTGTTGTGATACCATTTATGCTCACACACACATGAAAGATACAATTGTCGTGATACCATTTATGCTCTCTCTCTCTCACACACACACTATAGTTGTGATACCATTTAATGTAGTCAAGGTTAAGGGTCCAAATGAATGGAAGCCTTGTCCTTGCATCCAACACACGAATCAAACATGAAAAATTATTCATGCATAATAAAAGACTAATACATTTAGTTCATCTCTTTGCAAGGATTCAACAACAATAGATCTTGCTCATTCACAAAGAAAAGGACTTATACATACATTTCATATTTTTACAAAAAAATTAGCAGAGTTTCCTCTATGAAATGATTCTCTTCCTATGACAAAATAATTTGGCATTTTCTAAAAGAACAAACGACTCCCAGGTCCCTACAAAATAATGAACTCCACAAATCGAATCTCTTTGTTTCCTACAAATAAACTGGAAGGCCTTTCCAAATCTTCTACGCCCTAATTTGTAGATGAAACTCCAAATGGAGCACCCCATTTACATGCATTGAATGGAGGCCAAACGTAATGCCCCTCTTTAAGAGATTCTCTTACAATCAATTAAAACTAGCCACTAGTTGAGTGCCTCTCTTCATGAATCATTATGGTCAATGGTCATGCATTGCATTCCAAGTGGCAAAGAGGGGAATCTCAAGATTCTCAGCAAGTGGGGCATACCAATTCACATTAATGACCAAAAAATAATAAAATTCAAAATGAAGGCCTAGAGAAGTCTACTCTCCATGGGAAGCCATGGGCCAATAAGCACGGAACACACAAAATAAAAGAAACATATTTTTTTTTATTGATGTTGATTGCTTGAATACCAAAATTCTCTTACATTACATCCCTTAAAACTTAAGAACACAACTTAAACTTTAAGCCACATTGAAAACCATTTCATCTTCCAATACATTATCTAGATCCAACAACAAATGCTTCAAACACCTTTGCTTTGACTAACAACTTCCATCCATTTCCTTTCCCAATGTCCATATATACAACATCCAAATCCTCATACAAAGATTGGTAATCTCCTTTGTATGATATAGTAAATAAACAAACTTTGAAGATACAGTTACTAACCTCAACACCTTCATAGTATGCTCCTTCTACCCTTCTACATCTTCTTCATCTTCCACTCCCTTCTTGGTCTTCTTCCCATTTTGTACTACCTGCACTGAATTGGATGCCATTACACATGCCACTTGTGAACCAGTCCAAGTATATCACAGCCGAAAAAACCCAGGTCACAATTTAGATGTCCACAAGCTTCAAATCTCTTCAAAATTTAACCCAACCCACTGCCCCCATCAAAGATGATTGAACTTCCCACATGTTTCACCATACGAAAATCAGAGAAATTTGATCCCACACCAATCTAATTCCATATCATATTCCAAATCTACTGCAACAATTACAGTTACCATTACTTTTACCATTTGGCTTCCTCCATACCTGCAGTTAATTCAATTGCATTATCACTCTCTTCAACCTCACTACTAACGATTGGTCATTGCTTTAACCATAAGTTGCTTTAAATTGGATTTTAGCCTAAAGCAAGTTATTTGTCTTGAGTGAATTTTCACTCAAGGCCTGTTCAAGATTTTTTTTTAATGATTTACTGGTTTTCCTTCGGATGATTTTTTTTTTTAAAAAAAAATTTATTCATATTGATTGATCAAGTTATATTGTGCTTCAAACTTGGATTACCATGAACCTGAACTCCTGGCTTGGTGACATCATGACATGTCAGTTTATGGAGATTTGGTCCTGAACATCTGTAACCTGTTTGCTGTCATTATATATATGCAGGGCTTGGATTATCGAATTGGCGTCATGTGTTGGCCATTCCGGGATTCAGCACTGAATGGGGTCTACACGGTTATCTTCCCCCATGCCTGGAGGACCAACCACCCACTAAAAAACTTGTGTCAGCTGCTCCCTTTCGATACCACAATTTTGTTTTCTTGGAGATACAGAATAGGATATTTATCCTTTTGAAATCTGACTTTTAGACTCAACAATTCAGTAATTCAAGAGATTAAGCCAACCAGACTCCTTCCCCAACAATTCAGTAATTCAAGAGATTAAGCCAACCAAACTCCTTCCCCTGAGGAGATTTTATTTATTCGTAGCTGTGGGCTTATCTAGTGATTAATTTATCGATTGTAAACTAATAAAACACAGGATTATTTTTCTTGTGGGGCAAATTTGATTTAAATTTGAACTTTTCCTATGTCAAGATGATAAAATTTTAACAAAAACTCATTGAAAAATGATTTATCTCTATTGTGATTGGCTCAAAAAAAGACCTCTTTGGTGGATTTTTGGAGAGTGCAACAAACACCTATAAATGTGGAGAGAAATTCTGTTTGAAGGGAGGAGGTGGCAATGTAAACAAATTATGAACACTAATCTTACCTCCCACGAGTTAAGTCATGCCTAAACGGATGGCAATAATTCTAGAGTGATTATAGGTTTTCTTTACACGTGTCGATACTGATTACCACCCCGTTGCCTTTCACTACAGGCTGTGTATGAGACGGCACTATATTTTTTAAGCTAGTAATTCAGTTTGAAGATGTTTTCGGTATTCTACTTGCTATTCGTTGCTAGAAGCACTGATAAATTTTATTCTCTTTGTTAGGTGTTTTTTTCTTGATGTGCAACGTAAAAAAGGGTTTTTTTGGGTTAGTTTTTTAAAAATAAATGGCTAATTTTTTTCTTTAATAAATTAACTAAAATATTTAGCTAAAAGATTTTTGTTTGGATGGAAATGAGGATTCTTTCCCTGAATGATCGACAAGGATTCAACTGTAACATCCACGTTCTAAAAACATAGTAAAAACCAAAAATTTCACCATAAAGTAACTTTGCAAGGTAAAAATGAGACAGAGAAAATTTTTCTTTTATTCAACATAAAGTCGAGTAACTACAATTACAAGATATCACATTACAAATTCAATAAACCATATTGACTTTCTCAAGTACAATGTTTACAAAAATAAATCAATTATAAATACCTGAAACAGATAATATTTTACTTAGTCTCAAAAAACACAAGTCTCAGAGATATACTGCATCCGAAATTCTGACATCTTTATCGCAAGCCTCGGCATGTCTTCTGCTAAAGAGAGAGAGAGTATCTTTCCAGTGATTTACCTCCAACCACAGACCGTCGGTCTCCCGCACTCCTTCCTAACCGGAAGTGGCCCTTCCCTTCACGAGAAGTATAGACCAAGGAGACCAGTGGAAATTTGCCTTTCCGAGTACATAGTGTTGTATCTTACACAACTCTATCTATCATACAACCCTAGATACCCTCTAGCTAAGTATGATTCCCGATAGGTCGTGCAATCCAGATACAGTGAACCGATAATGCATGCAGAGACATATGCATTACTATGGCCATAGTTTCAATATAAATTGACGTTCACAAAGAACGATGTCGTATTGTTCACCCACTCCAACTCGACTTGGATACTATCATATTCCTACAGTTCGACTTGGTCTACCTACATTCAACTTATGAAGTCATGGCATTTTCATTAATTTAGTCTTCCCGACTCATTCATGATTTCTTTCATTGTCCATAATCCATAGACCTATTCATCTTTCTTTCTTTACAAGGACTCTCATTGCATCATTGCAATCCCTGAGGTCCACAACTTATTGTCTCATAATAGATATAGATAAATTAATTACGACTAAGTTGATAACCTTACCCAGGCCAAGAAATATAGTCTAGGAATCTAATTCCCTTCTTGCAATAAGAATAATTACACATAGTCAGGGCACTTGACCCTTCAATCACGATCAAAATAATGATCTCAATGTCTTAATATAATAATTACCATAACTAGGTTAAGTCAAGGATTAACTAAAGAGTTTTGGCTAACTCAAACCTAGTCTTTCTAACTTAGGTGAATTTACAAGACACTGTCGTTGCTCTTCAAATGTTATGGTAGACTATTCATTCTTAAGTATCTCTCTTTGCATCCACGCAACATAAGAGATTCACCCCTTGTCGACAAGTAATAGTGTGAGAGAAGTTGTGTTATAAAGATATAATGATTTTAATGTTTGACTAGTCCTTTAATGGTACCTCTTGGACGTTCGCAAAATCTGAGGCTTACGACTTGTATTTTAAGTCAACTTGTAACCCAACACATGGTTTTTCCCCTTCCTAGGGTTAAACATTGTCGATTAGATACAAATCTCTTTTCAATAATATAGATATGAACTTTTACTAAATACATAGTTCTTGACCCCTTTAATGTCTACTAAAATAGTTTATAACCATAAAAGTGGTCGTCAATAATCATTAACCCTTCTTGGTTATACTAGGGTTCTATTTTACCCTCGTTGTAATCAAAATAACCCTTTCCCATAACTTCAAGACCGAGGATTATAATCAACCCTTGGTTAAACTCAACCTTGGTTTAAGAATAATATGGTTAGATAATAACTCCTATACAACAAGGAATAATAATACTTTCATTTACCCTCATGTGAAGTCATCGACCACCACTCCTTATAAAATTCAAAACAAGGTCATTTCTAGATAGACATAGTCTATTTCATCATAATGGTTTACTACAACGTTACTTTTTTTAACACATAGTAAGGATGGTCCTGTCACATTCTCAAGGATCTATCACTCGATTTGCATAAAAAGGTGGCTTTCTAAAGCTTAACAAAAATCTAGGAATTTGTTCCCTTATTCCAACATAGTAGAACTACACAATAACATAACCATATGGGTAGATTAAAATAGTATTAGAAGAGAGAGATCAACCTTGAGTATTCATCCAAATATGTGGTCGTGTAAATCTCTCAGACCAAGAGTACAAGCAAAACTATCACCTTTACAATGAATCAAAGATTCAAATGTAAGTATATACTTTTGGCAACTCATAGACTGTTTTGCTATGGAAGCTAAGACCAATTTGAGCATGGGATAAAAGAATTCGGTCTAACAGTGACCAATCTTGAATATATAATCTGTTGAGACTATCATGAGCGAAACTGAGAAGAATGTCACCGCCATTCGTCAACTCTCTCAGGTTTATACTAAGATAACACAACAGTTTTAAAAAGATTCCAAATCCCATTGGACTTAGTCGACTTCCTTTGTTTTTAACAAATACAATGAACTTAGGGAAAAAGCTACACAGGAACAAGTGTTTTACCTTTAACCAGTCAATGCAACATTCTTAATAAACATGTAATTATTCTTTGCCTGTCAATGCATAGAATGTAGGAATAATACCTGTTTGCGGTGGTCCAAACTAAGGGAGATTTGCAGAAGAGGAATCTATTGTGGTCGTCCAAGATCGACTACCTTCTTTCCTTTCTCTAACTCCCTTCCCTTCTGCCCCCATGCGCTCTCTCCTTCAACTCTTCCTTTCTTCCCATGATAATGACTTCAAGATGAGTCAATGTACAGCTGTTTATGCTTCTATCTTTGCATCAAATGCTGTGAATTAAGGCACTATGCATTCAAATGATAATGTCCACCATTCGCATCCTCTTTGGTTACAAACTACAATCCAATACACGTACTTGTCACTATGCATACCTCTTATATTCTCTTAAAAATAAAACCTTTCCTTCTTTTGTCACATTCCTGTGCTGGTAAGACTGGCTGCCATAACTGATTTCGTGTCTGGTCTCCATTTCCATTCTTCCTCCAACGACTTCACCCCATCGTAGCTATCTCTCCCTCCATTCGTATTTTCTCACCCTAAAAGTAATGACTCCCACCACCCCCATGGCAAAGGATAACAATCACCTTTAACTCCTCGGTTTCAAACCTCTCTCAACTGAGAATAACCCATCCCACTCTCTCTGCATGACCAGGAATGATACCTTTTCTCACGGTTTCACTTTCTTAACCACAGAAAAGCTCCCCACAACTCTCGGATCTCAATGTTATTCCCTCTCCTTTGCCAGCTATCCTACCCGATAACTACCATGTTCCCCTTTGCACGGTGGAGCTACGGATCCCTCTATCTCCATGACTTGGTAAGTTGTAACGAGCTTGAAGAGTGGACCGCTTCAACAGGAAGGAGCTGGAGGGCATGCCTGAGATAGAGGCATTTCTGGCGCCACAAAACGTGAGAGAGAATAGCTACTGGTGAGTAGAGGATATCCCATGCCTTAAAACAAAATCCTCAACACAGTGAATGGTGGCGTCAATCTCCCTCTGAACGCCCATCTGAACGTCCTTCTGAACGTCCCCTCACAGCAATCTTTCACAGCAAACTCTGAGGCTGATGGAGAGCTAGGGGTCGACTTGAAGGTGCAGGTCGAACGAGAGCCCCCAAAGGTGGTCGTTGGAGTGAGGATGATGGCCTGCAAAGTCAACTTGACCACGAGTTGAAAAACAACCTCTGATATGAGCGCCAAATAGGAACAAAGAAAGCAGAGGGTGGCTGGTTGATAGGATAACAACCCGTCCACTATACATGAAAATTGGACCACAAAACCATTGGATTCGCCAAAACATACATAAATGGGGCTCAAAAACTTGCGAGGTAGCAGTTTTAAATAATTAAAACATCCCTCCATACTCTTAACCGATCGCGAGTACCAACGATTGCCACCTTAGCAAAATAGTTTGGTCGAAAGCGATAATTTGGTGGTCTAAAACTAGAAAATAAAAAGAGTTATTCGAATGAAAAGACATCATAAAAAGAACTATTATGTGTTCCTTTACAACTTCGGATCGATACCGATGACCAATTAGAATGGAGAAATACCTCACGATCACATAAATATAACTCATGTAATTTTGGCATATTCCCCCATATACTACGATAGAACAAGATATAACACGCCTTGGTTTCTAATTCGACATCCGTCGAACTTCGCAAAGAAAAGAGACTACAACAATGCTCAAAGCGTTTTACGATAATCACGACGGATTGGGCGTAACGCAACACAAGTTTTCTAAATCGTTTGACGCACAAAACGACTTCTCGCATCTTTCGACTACGAGACGTGATCCACAAATCTGCCACAAAATAGGTTCAACTGTTGATGTTAAATGACGACAATATCAGCATCATCCAACTTGATGGGAACGTCTTGACGTCTAAGAGGGGACAATAAAACGTCAAGTGACTCAAGAAGATAAAAATAACCATTCAATGTCAGTGACATTGTTTACTTCGCAAACGACTATGTTGACTCACCATCGACTTGACTAAATGATAATCAGGATATCGACTACCTGTCGATTTAGATTCGAAAGAAAACTGGCAAGATAAGACTTACCTCATACGACTCATTGGTTCACATTATCGTTTAACACTAGACTCATTTGGCAAATTGACCACTCATAATCCAAGGTCTATCTCTCTCTTCTCGAAAGGTACTCTCTCTCTCCTCTCTGAGAGTTGATACCCTGTAATCCTGTTTCACTTGTCATCAAACAATAAGAGATCAGTGCATCTTTATTCGATAAATTCAACTAATAAATCAAATCTTATAATACAGTTATTAAATCGACCATAACATAATCATTTCCATATTTCATAATTGATATTCAATACAATTCCATGTCATATCCTGTCTTAAGTCTATAACATCTCAACAAATTTACTTATGCCCAAGTAAAAAAAGTAAAAATATAGCAAGTCAGAAAATAGGGATGTAACATCAACTGTGCATATTCTCTTTGGGAGATAAGCCAGAAAGCCTAATCCATCACTTTATAATCATTCCGTTTCTAAACTCTTTTTTTTTGTTTTATTTTTGAAGCCGAAAATTCAAAGGTTCATGTAACTTTTAAATGGATCTATCTAAAATCCATGGTTTTTGTTATATGTGCTATGGTTTGGGAATGGTACAACAACAGGAGGGTATTCATCAGAATTAGTATATTATATTTGAGTGTTATGATTAGGATTTTGTGCAGAGTATGAGAGATTAATTTTTTTTGCATTATGTGTTGATCTGGATTGTTAGGGTTGGGGTTTTATACTACATTTACTATTTTTTTGACCTAAAAATATTATAAACGTTTGTTAGATGTTACAGTTTAAAAGTTAGGGAATTGATGTATTTAGCCATTCAATGGTGGATGTTCTTAGCCCACTATTACATTTATTTTTGTTTCTACAAATAATAAATGATTTATTTAATTATTTAAAATACAGAGAAAATGTTGTTGGAAATGGCGTGACCTGATAGTGTAATTTTCTATAATTTGTGACTAAATATGGAAGATAAATCCTTAATTTTGTTTAAATTTTTTTTTAAGGATAAGTTGTCTTGCAAAGGGGCTGGCCATAAATTTTGTTCAAAGACAATTTTACTAAAAAATTTTGTTTGGTAAAATTTGCCAAGTAATGAGCTTGATGGTAAGTGATTGGACTCAGGATATGATTCCTTCAAAGGGGTTATTTAGCAAGTACTGTTTGAGGAGTTTTTGACAATAAGATGGTTTTAAAGATTTATAGTATAACAAACACTGAGTGAGGGTTTTCTTTAATTTCTTGGTGGTAAGGACTTGAGTAAGAATTTCCACAATTAATGGGAAGTTCTTTTTTTTCCATCTTTTTTGCATGTAATTTTGTGGGGAGGATTTGGATTTTTGGATTTGTGGATTTTATTTTTTAGGTTTTTAGCCGCCATTATTCTTTCCAGTGTGTATGCTGTTAAGTTCTTCAATTGACCCTGACGCTTTAAGGTTATAGAATTTGGCTTCTCTGTAAATGAATTGTTTGCGCTTGAAAGATCTTAGAATTTGTAATGTCCCCTTTCTCTTTACAGAGTTAGTCTGTTATCGAGTTCTCGTAGACTAACTAGCTTGGTTAGGGAACCATGGTTGGCAAGTGACTTGGATGAGCTGACCAGTTGAGTGGATCTTGGCTTGGGTTCAGTTTGGTCTCCAGTTGGCACTTTCTAGAGGTGGTTTGTTTGCTTTGGGCTGGACTTGCTATTTTTAGCAAATTAGGGTTTGTGTTGTTTCAAGATTTTTAATGTTGGAGTTGACATGTCTTGGCGAGATCTTTCCAACTATCTCTAGATCACTGGATTCCATGCACATTTGGGCTTCCGTTTTAAAGCCCGAAGATTAATAACATTATTTAATATAGACTTTGGAAATTATAAAAGTTAAGTGACAAAAATGAAGTAATATTAAAAAGTCACTTAAGTGAAGTTGGGCACCCACCTTAGGGGATTATAAAGTGATTTAAAATAAAATATTTCCCTCCCAAAAGGCATCGACCCCTCTTGGGGAAATAAAAGATGAAAAAGAGCCTCATTTTGCCTTATGCTTTGATAACTTGATATTGCTTGTTTTTGCTCTGCAAAAGCTTTGTGAGGGTTTGAACGAGATTTGAACCCAGGGGGTTATTAGAAATGAAAACTTCCTATAGTGATAGCATTCCGCAGGTGTGCAATACCATCCAAGGGTGTTAGTGAGGCAAACACATCCAGTGTTTGCATTTGAGCTTTAATGGGATCCATTTTTATGAGGATTTGAGAGTTATTTGATCACATCTTTCATAGATTCATTGTGAACAACTGATAACATTGATAAAAGAGCATATTTGATACAGATTTTGGCTTTGTGTGGAGTTTGGACTACTACCATGTTGGTCGTACCTTCCTAGGTCAATCGTACTTCCTAGAGGAGCTCATTTTGGTGTCTATACTCTATTTTTTCCATTCCTTATTGGGCGTATTGGAGAGATAAGGGTCTACAGTATATTTCAGATCTTTTTCTAGTGACTATTGGTGATGTTGCAGCCACTTTGGATTGTATTAATGACTCATGCTAGGCCATACAATAGCTAGAGGAGACGTGGGGTTCCTGGGAGTCATTTTTTGTGGTTTTGACGGCAACAATTCATTTCATTTTGGTGTCTAGGGTTTCTAGAACAATTGATATCATTTTGTATGCAAACAAACTATCATTCCTTGGTGATCTGGAGCAGATAGATGCCTTTTGTACTGCTAGTCCAACTATAACAAAAGTACCAAGTTGGATATTATGACATGGGTATGTGACAATAATTCATGTTATGTGATTTTATGATCTGGGTCTCTCATATTTTGCTCATATCTATTGTACTTTTTTTGGGTTTTCATTACATGTTATATATTACATTGTATCTGACAACAACTCACGAAAACAAAAAACCCCTTCTGCATCTTCTGTCTAGTCTGAAAGATCGCACAAAAATTAATAAAATAACACTATTTAGATTAAACAAAGAACCAAAAGGTGTGACACATTACAAAATTTGAAGATTTTTATAAGATTTCAGTTTCAGAGTCATTTAATCAACTCTTTGGACACCAGAAGCCCGTCCATCATCTGCTCGGTGGAGGCAAATGTAAGAAGAAAGCTTTACTGAAGGTTTCTTGTTAATATTTTGAGGAAGGGTGTGCATTTATAGGGGAAGATTTTATTGTATTGCAGTCTACAAACAAAGCCTATTTCTAAATCTAGATTTTTAGAATTTCATAGTTTTCTTGTACATCTTAATAATTCAGACAAGATCATGGGTTTTCAGGCCTTTCACAAGTGAAGTTAAATGAATAAGGGTTGCTTTACAATCATTATGCAAAATAAGGGTTCCCTTACACTTGTTAAAAATCGTTTAGGAGCGGGGACATTAATGGTCCAGGACAGTAAAATTAAAGTTTTCTTTAAGCTATTTTCTCATCATAAAAGACATCTATTTTATTTTTGGCTCCTTTTCTCTTCAAGTTTGGAGAAGTTATTGCTGTTGGATGGATGCAAAATGATGATAATATCTTATAATTAATTCCTTGTAAATTTCTCCACATTGTTAGTTCCACCTCATACACTTAGAGTAGTACAGTAGGAAAACTTAGTTTACATGTACAGTACACTAATTGCTAGACTGAATGAGGTACCCATGCACATGTATAGCTTAGTAAATGCATCTCAATGGTACTGAACAAGGTCTCCTTGCATTTACAATTCACTAACTGTACATAAGTTACACAAATCAAGGTGACTATGCATGCTCAGTTCAAGAGAAGTTTGTATCAACCTGACCTTTTCATTGTGTATCTATTTATTAGACATTGACAAAGAGCATATATCAACAGTTTCAGCAGCTATCACTTATATTCTATGCTTCCTTATGTATGCCCATTTTAGATTCTGCTATCATTCATTTTCTATAGTTTATGAGATTATATCAAGTACAACCACTAATTGATATCTTTCCTCGTTGGCCATAAAGTGTATATTTCTCTACAACTTAATATCATGTTAAGCAAATAGCTCTGATATTAATTTGCTAAAGTTTATAATTACAAGGTAACTCTCCATCATTTGGAGTTCAAAACTTTGTAATGTAAATCGCTAATTGCACATGGGCTAGTTTGGCCACAAATACAAAGACCTACCCATATCATTAATCATAGTATAAATTAGTCAATTTCAAGCTTCAACTAGAAGATGATGAGCTTAATAATTGGTATATTTCACTTATACTAACAAAGTCATATGTGGCAACGGTTTAGGCAAGGAGAGATCCTTCTTCGATGGAATTTTGTTATGTTGAACATTGATGGGGCTTCCAGGGTAATCCAAGTATGCTCAGGCAATGAGAAGGCAATCCAAGTATAGATAGGTCTTTTGAGGTTCTATACGAACCTTCCAAGAGTTCAGTTATAACATTAAGGGATAATTATACTGCTAATTGGAGGATGAAAACTCCAAGAATCTCACTAAAAAATCCCAAGTGATCTAACCAATGCATACCTGATCTCAACACCTTTTGATGGACTACTAGAAGGAAATATCAGACACAGTATTACTATGACAACTTGTTGACTTGCATCAGAGTTTTTTTCTTTTCCAACAAGCTTTGGCACCAAGTCCCAATAGATGTTGGCAGGGGTTTATCCCTGGTTCTGGGAAAATGCATACTACTACACTAGACCAATTTTTTGTTGTATATATAGCATAATCGACCCATTCTAAGGAATGTAATCTATAAGTATGCTTCATGCACTCTCTTCCTCACTTTTGAACTTATTTTAACTAGTAAGTAAAAATAATTCTGCTTTGTTACCCCTTTCCAGTACAATTTTCAAATCAAATCTATGGTCAGTTTGAATATGATATTTATATATATGTTCATCACCACACACCAGTGTCTGGAAAAGGAAGATGGAGAAACAAGGAAAATTTGCATCAAAGAAAGGTACAATGCTTTGCTAGTCACACAAGCAAGTGCCTTGTAGCTGGTGGTTGAATCATTCTGTCTTTTACATGAACATCCCTTTGACATTGCATAGTGGTTATTGCCCATAATATTACACTTCTTATTACCCATGGGATGGGGAATGTAAGTTATGCTACATTTTATTAGTGTGTTGAATGCACATTTATTTACAGTTTTAAGCATGGTAAGTGTTGTTGTCTACATGGTTTGAAGTAATGCATGGATTTTGACATGAACAAAACATATAAAGGCATTTGCATGGAAGATACAAATCACTAAAGGGTATATTATCCAAATTTGAACTCCGTTTAGACTTTGCAAGACTAATAAATCAAGTTGATCGCAAGCAAATCAGAACTAACATCATGATTCAGAAAAATCATGGAAAATTGAAAAATCATTTTATATAGAACATTTTCAAAAATAGAAATGATCTTTTTATTCCATAGGAATTTAACTGTAAGATGTCCAAATATAAGAAAAACCATACTAAGATATGTACTAAGTATTGAAATGTAATTCAACTAAACAAGTTTATGCAAAAAAGAAGCATATTGATTTGTATTAGAAATTACAAAAATAGAGTTAACAATCCAAAATCAATGGATTGTGTTATTTGTGGCATGAATTGCATGGACACAAAATCAACATGCAGGAATGGTCATTGAAGCCAATGCTACTTAGCCGACCCCCTTTAATTATATATATTTTACTTTATTAACAATCAAAATTAAATAATGAAGTATTTTACTCTTGAGGGTAGATACAAAGTGTTTTATCACTATCATTTTGCCTTTTTAAATCATTTTCGCCATAAGGCTCTGGTGAATTTCCCCTCCTTCCTACTTTCCAGCCTTGAAGCCTTTGTCATGCATACCAAAAAAGTCCGTGAAGGAGACCCTGAGGTGATTTTGGTGCCCTTACACCAAGGCCTAATTTTCTGGCTGTATCATTACCACTTGGCTCTGAGTCCTTCTAAACCTCCAACTACCCATCCTGTTGAGGAGAGTTCCAATGATGAGTCCGAGGGCAAAATTCCCCTAAGTGTGAGACTTGCAAAGCCTGCCACTCCGAAGGCCTCCCAACTTGCCTCCCCTTCTAACCAGCCTATGAGCGGTCCCTTGAGTCCTTTGTCTAGCCCACCTATGTGAAAGACCACCTCTTTCACGAAATCCTTCTCTGGTAGCCGATCCCTGGGTCAAACCTTTGTGACCCCTTAGGATAAATCCCATGTTGTTGCTATTGAGGGCCTGTGTAACCTGAAAAGTAGGATCCCTTTACAAGTGAACAAAAAATGTAAAGGTGGGGGTCCTACTTAGAACAAATCTGTTAAAAGGAGATATAGTGAGGGAGGCGATAGGAAAGGTGTCGAAGAAGCTAGTAAAAAGCAGGGGAATCTGGGGAATGTGGAGGTGGTGATTGTTAAAGAAATTGCTTCAGGTAAGGATGACACTGCCAGAAGGCCATCCTTGAGGAGATCTTCTCGATTGGCAAAGGTTCGTCTTAGGGCTTAAAGTTAGTGGATTATTCCACTGCGTCTGATCGGGAGGACACTAGACAAGATGCTGAAATGAAGGGAACCAAAACTACCCCCATGAAAGAACAGGAGGGCACGAGCCACTTTGCTTCTATGAATAACTCTTTCTATGACACTAATGAGGAAGAAACTGAGGTGCAGGAAATGCCTGAGATGGAAGTGATGAGCGCAAGAAGGGACATGGACAACAAGAAGCTGGAAGCTGAGCTTGCTGAAGTGAAGTCTTGCTTGTCTGCGATGGAGAACAAGGTTAAGAATCTGGTTAAGATGGTTCTGAAGACTTCCCTCAAGGCTGCTAAAGTCTTTTATGTCCTACAGGTGGACTGAAAGAAGACCGTGGATTCTCTGCTGGAGGATTAGGAAAATTTAATCAATATGATATCTGATGATTGGAAATCTCTTCTTAGCTAGGGGGTTACTTCTTTATGTTTTTAAAAGACTTGTTTAAGACTCGTTTTATGTTTTGTTTAAGTTTTTGGTTGAACTTTTAGTCGGCTGTTAGTCAGCTGTTGATGGCCCTAGGCCTGCTCTGCTGCCGTTTGGCTTTGTTATCGGGTTCTGCTCCTATGCTAGCAGCTTATCTATATCAAAAACAATCAAAATTAAATAAATGGTTTTAGTTTAATTTTTTAATTCATTAGGTAAACTTCAAATTTACTTTTTGTCAAACCAACAAAATTTTTATTATTTATAGTTATAATATTAATAATAATATTAATTATATTATTAATATTTATTATAACATTTTTTGATATATTATATTATTATAATAATATAATAATAAACATAAAAATAAATATAATATAATATAATAATATATAATATTATTATAATGTAATAATATAAATATAATTTTATTGTATTTAATATTGTAATAATAATATAAATATAATATTATATTATAATTATAATTAAAATATAATATTATAATAATGTAATAATTATAATTAAATAATATTATTTATTGTATTTATTATTATAAACATTTTTTATTATCAATATATAATTAATTATACAATTTCATTAATATTTAAAATATCAAATTTATAAATTATATATATATATTGAATCAAAATTAAATAATCACATTAATATGAATATTATATTACTATAACATAAAGGAGGGGTAAAAATTTATTAAAACGAGAAGAAGTACAAAGCAAGAAAATTACAAAGCCCTATCAAGCTCCACTAAGTGAGCCAAATGTTGAGATAGATCCAGGGGTAAACAACTGCGGTCCATCAAATTCCAATCATGAATATGTTCAGAAGCCCATTTAGCCAAACAATCAACAACACTATTCCATTCTCTAGGAATATGAGTAAAAGTAACATACTCCAACAAAGCACAGAGGTTAAGAATCTGGCCAACAATCAAAGCCAAATGCCAACTGACATCATCTAAATGCCTCCTATTCAACAAGTTCACCACAACCTAGGAATCAGACTCACATATGATCCTTCGCCACCCCAATTGACTTCCACGCTCCACAGCCATTAAAATAGCCTGAGCCTCCATAAGATTATTAGTATGAAGACCCTTATAAATAGAGAAGATAAACTGAACTTCTCCAGAGCTATCCTGACCAACACCACCAATTCCAGCATGACCAGGGTTTCCGCGAGAAGAGCCATCCGTGTTGATTTTTAGTGTACCCTGAGGTGGAGGAGACCATCTCCCCTCCCTATTCACCTTCGGGGTAGGATGTCTACATCTGTTGCGCATGAGATGACATTGCGGAGGTGGAAGATGAAGACAGTGACAATAACCAACATCACAAGGGTCCACTGATGCCGTAAGATCACACTTAGCCGCAACAGTTTCTCCCAAAGAATGCAGAATTTTCTGCCACAAGCGAGGGGCCACCAACATCACCTCCTAAAAAATCTGACGATTCCGCTCCAACCAAAGGTTCCACATAATAAAGGAAGGGCCAATAGCCCAAGCAACCTGAAGAAAGGAAGTAGAAATAGGGGCCTTGCCCCACCGATCCATAAACTCAGCGAGGGAGGAGACATGCCAACAGGGCATATTCCACACCCTCCACCAAAAATGCCAAATCTCCCTAGCATAAGAACATTGGAAGAAGAGATGAGAGACACTCTCCTCATAGTTATGACACAAAACACACATAGAAGGGCCTTGGAAACCACGCTTACACAAATTATCCCAAGTAAGGCACTGGTTTTGAGCAACTAGCCACAAGAAAAAATTGCATTTGGGCCATGACAACTTGTGCCAGATATGCTTCCACCAAGGGACCTCAATAGCCCTAAACAACTGCCTACCAAGCTGCTTATAACTAGCAGACACAGAGTACTTCCTAGATAAATCAGGACCATCCCAAGCCAAGACATCGGGTCCCTTCAAAGAATTACAAGCATGGGAAGCCAAAAGCTGAACAAGCTCACACTTATCCTCGTTAGACCCCCCAGGAGGCCACTCAGAGGGAAGCTTCCAACGAAAGCTTACAGCCAAACCACAATGTTGTACAAATTTATAATGCTCAACGGTATCCTAGCCAGCCGTAGTAAAAACCTCAGAAAGTGACTGGAGGTGAGGAAGAGAAGAAAGAATAGGTGGGTGGCCATCCCAAGAATCTAACAAAAAAAGAGTCTGTGACCCCGAATGACAAATCCAAAAAAGTGCACGCTTAATCAACTGAGCCCCAGCTTTCAAAGTATGCCAAATCATAGAACCACTCCCCTCCAGAGAATAGCGAGGGACTTCACAAGAAGCAACACCCCTAAGATACTTATGGGTGAGAATACGTGCCCATAACTGATGCTGATTGGTACAACAACACCAGTAAAGCTTAGCAGCAAGAACTTGCCCGTTCAAAATAGCAAAGCGTAAACCAAGACTACCCTCCTGCTTTGGTCTACACACAGAATCCCACTTAACAAGGCTCCACTTAGTAGATAGTAAGTTACCACTCCAAAGGAATTGACGAGAGAGGGCATCAAAAGCCCTAAGGAAATACATAGGGGCGACTTGAACAAAGCATCTGTAGATAGGAAGGGCCTAGATAACTGACCTAAGAAGAGTCACTCTAGCAGCTGTAGATAACCACCGATAAGTCTAATGAGTTACCTTCCGCCTCAGCTTGTCAAGCAACATCTGCCAGGAGGACCTAGGCTGACATCCAACAGCCAGAGGAATACCCAAATAGACAAAGGGAAGAGACCCAATTTGAAACCGCAAAATAGCTGCAATCTGCCATTGGATAGCCTGAGGCGTATTAAAAAAGAAAATAGAAGACTTTTGCTCATTGACTTTCTAACCCGAAGCAGCAAGGTAGATATCCAAAGCTTGCCTAAATGATTTAGCTTCTCGAATATGAGCCAACCCCATAAGAGAAGTATCATCCACAAACTAGAGATGGGAAATCGTTGGCAGACCCAAGCCCCACTGCCAGCCATGAATCAAGCCTTGGGAGACCTTACATTTAAGAAATTGACTCAGCCCCTCCGCCATAATGATAAACAAATAAGGAGAGAGCGGGTCCCCCTGACGAAGGCCCCTAGTAGCACCAAAAGGCTCTGAAGGTTCACCATTCACAATAACTGAAAAAGAGGAGGAAGTCACACAACTCAAAGTCCAACTCACCCAATCTGAAGAAAAACCAAAGGCCAACATAATCTTCTGAAGAAAACTCCATTTAACTCTGTCATAAGCTTTGGCCATATCCAACTTGATGAACATAGACCGTTCCGAAGAAGTTGCAATGGAATGAATGACCTCAGAGGCTACAACCACCCCATCCAGAATTTGTCAGCCTGCCACAAAGCCTCCTTGCTCCTCAGAAATGACAACGGGCAGGCACTATTTAAGCCTCTCAGCAATCAATTTCATAATAATCTTGTACACCACATTACAGAGCGCAATAGGTCTAAAGAATTCAAGCCTATTAGCACCTTCCTTTTTAGGAATGAGAACTAGCAAAGTAGCATTCAGGGCCCATAGCATCTGCTTACTATGGAGAGACTCCCGAACAACCTCCAACAAATCCAGTTTCACAATATCCCAAAACTCCTAGAAAAATTCAACTGGAAAACCATCAGGGCCAGGAGCTTTCCCCTTATTCATCCCAAACACAACCTCCTCCACTTCAGACAAGGAAATTGGATGAGTAAGAGAAGCATTCAAATCATTAGAGATCAAAGAAGGAACGCAAGCAAGGATCATATTCTCATCAGCCTCAGCAGGAGGTGAGTCTTCAGTAAATAGGGCAGAATAAAATTGACGAGCCTCTCTAGATAATGCCTATTGCGAGGAAATTGAAAGACCCTTAGAGTTAACAAGAGAAGAAATATAACACTTATTCTGACGAGCTTGCATAGAATGATGGAAGAAAGTAGTATTCCTATCACCCTCTTGAAGCCAATCAATCCTTGCCTTTTGTTTCCAGAAAATCTCCTCACGAAGCTCCCACTCCTCCACCAATTTCAGAGCCTGGGACTCAGCATGTCCCAGATCCTCTGAAAATCCCAAATCTTGAATTTGATGAGTAATAATAGTAAGATGATCCTTCGCCTCCCTTTTCTTGGGCCGAAGATTGCCAAAACACGACCTATTCCATCGCTTAAGATGATACTTGATAAATTGCAGCTTCTTAACAAGACAATACATAGCTATACCATACGCAGGGGCCTCGTCCCGCCACCATTGGGCAACCAGGTCATACAAGGATGCATCACGAAGCCACATAAGCTAAAATTTGGAAGGAGGATTCTTTGGAGAAGGAAAAGAAGAAGTAGAAAACTTAATTGGCCAATGATCAGAGCCACACCAATCAAGAATCTCAGAGCAAGTGACCATGCAACTGCCCATCCAAAAACTAGAAACAAGAAATCTATCCAGCCGCTCAGATATCGCTTCTGGACCACTCCGTCTATTATTCCAAGTGAAAATACCATTAGAGGGTTTAACATCAACAAGAGCAAGAGAATCCACATTTTCCTGAAAACGATTTGAAGCAGGACCAAGCCTAGGTAGCCCCCCTCTTTTCTCCTCCAAACACAACACATAATTGAAATCACCAGCTAAGATCCAAGGAAGAAAAGGTGCACAAGACCTAACAAACCTGATGTGGCCCCAAAGCTGGATTTTACCATGGATGTCAATCAGAGTATAAACATTACTGACCAGAATAGTCTCACCAGACTTCAAAACCGAAGCTACCACAGAAATAGAGCAATGGCTAGAAATCCACCAGCGAGGAACAACCTTACATGGATCCCAGAAAAAAGCTAGACCTCCAGAGTTTCCCTTAGAACCAATACACTGACATTGACCAAAAGCCCAAATACGAGGATCATAGTGAAGCATGGAGTCCACCTGAAGCTTAGTCTCCTGAATGCAAAAGATATCTGGAGAATGAACCACAATCAAATCCTGAATAGCCTTTTGACGGGGTGTGCTATTCAAACCCCTTGCATTCCATGAAAGAATAATCATGTGGAAGGTGGAGAGAAAATGGCATCAATGGTTTTAATTGACCCAGATTCCACCAACAAATCCCCAGTGGATTTAATCTTGTCCACATCATTTTTACGGCTAGCTTTAGAGGAATTCTCAAGATGACCCCTCTTAAGAGGGTGTTGCAATACCCCCAGAACATGAGATGATCCCTGCCCCTTACTAGCAGGCAACACCTCCTTAGCTAAATCAGCTAGTACAATGTCATCCTGCAGATCTGCAGAGGCACCAGGAAGCCCAGAATTCTCCTATTCCAAAGCCGGAGAAAAATCCTTAACAACAATCGCCTGCTCTAGCCCTGTATCCATACCAGTGGCCCCAGAAGGAAACTCAACAGGAATCCCCTCCTCTAAGGCCTGATTATCCAAGACCTCAAAACGATTGGATACCTGATCACTTTGTCTATCTTTGTAGGCCCGCTTCTATCCCCTTCCTTTAGCCCTCAGCTTAACAAGAATGAAGCCATCCTTATCGGTCCCACCCTCAGCCACAGGCGACTTGCCTTTATCCCCCTTCTCCACCGAAGGTTTTGATGAAGGAGGAGAAGGAACCCCTGTAGCTTTGGGTGCCCGAGGGCATTGGCGCTGAAGGTGTCCATACTCATGACAGAAGTGACATCGAAAAGGGAGGGATTCATAATCTAACCATTGAATCCACGAAGCAAAGCCGAGACAAATTTCCAAAGAATCTGGCAATGGATTGTTTAGGTCAATTTCAACACAAATACGAGCAAAGGAAAACACCTTTTTATCCAGAGTATTCTGAGCGATGGCATCCGGCTTCCCCAGCAAAGCTGCAATCTGGAGCAGAATATCCTCCTTCCAAAACTCCAGCGGTAGCCAGGGCAAACGAACCCACACAGGAACCCGTGAAGGCATATCCTCTACCGCGTTAAAACCTCCATGCCAAGGCTTCATGAAAAAACCAACATGTTTGTAAAAATACGACCCTCCCTCAAAAATGCGATTTCGATCCGAAATACAAGAAAAATCAACCATGAAATAACCATTCGCCACCACCAGACTATCAAAATCACCCTCAACCTGCCAGGATCAGCGAATCCAAGCCTCCAAGGCCGAAGAGGGATACGAATACCCAGGAACTTACAAATCAGAACATGTTAGCTCCAGTAAGATATGTCCTCTTGTACCGATTCAGGAGAGATAACTAGCACTGGACGATCAAGACTTCGCGGCAAACAACCATTCACTTTCTTAAGCTTAGAGCTCTCACAATTTTGTTATGATATTTATATAGACTTTAAAAAAAAATATTTGTTTAACATTATTGGAATGCAATTTGTCTATACAACAAAAATTTAATCTAAGAAAAAAATTACAACTAAAACAATAATATTATTATTTTACCATTATGACTATTGAATTATTATGTAATTATCTATTTATTAAAAAATATAATTTGCTTATGCTTAAACTATATAATTAGTTTATTTTAATATAACTTTACTATATATTTTAATTTAAAATTTCCTTTAGTATTATTATTAAATTATTTATTCTTATTTTAATCACTTGCTCATTTATCACTCTATAAAAAAAATTATTTTAATTTCCACTATGGAATAGAATTTAAATTTAAATTTTTTACTATTTATTCTAAATAATTAGTCATATTATTTAACTTTATATTCAATTAAATTAACATTTATATATGTTAGTCTATACATGCTACAACTTGAACATACACTCAATTGTAATGTTTCATGTTTTGCAATAGATGTTATAATTATGAATTATAGAAAGTAGTAAAATGCTATAATAAATGAAAAACAAACTCAAGAATTGGTAATATTATATTAAAATTCATATTTTCTAACCTTGTTCAATGCAAGCAAGGGTAGGTTGAGTGGGTCAATGCCTTTTTAAACATTTTTAGTCCCTGCTCAAAAAATGTATTATCAACTTCTTAATGATGAGATTCAACATCTCAAACTAAAGTCTTATAATTTTTTTTGATAGGTAAGTCTTATAATTGAACTTCTTATTATTGAAGAATTAATCTACAACCACCATCTCTAATAGAATTATTATGTTACTTTATGTGTTGCACTTAAATATTTTAATGTCACTTTTATTTACAAAATAGGTTGCATTTTTCTCCCCATTCAAATTAGGTTGTAGGAACTACTCACTTTGTCATATTACTCCCAACTCTAACCACTTTAGAGTTTATCTAGGATATCCTTAGCTCACACAAATCCAACAAATCCTTTCAAATATCCACCAATGTGTGAATTTTGTATATGATAATGATATGGTAATCATTATTCATCATGACTACCAACCCCTCGGTAACTTTATAATCAATTTATTTGTTCATATGACCACAAGACCACCATACATGTGTCATGAAACTCTCTTCTATCTCTATAAATGTTTCAAAGAACAACAATCCTATATCCATGAGAGCAACCCCTCCCTTACTATCCCTCCTCCATAGCCACTCACTATGAACACTCCATTGTAGTGTATGCTAACCAAACAAATATTAAATCAAACTCAAAATCAATGAATCAATTAATCAAGACTATTTACTAATAAATCATTTCCTTAGCACTATTAAACAAATATTTGATCTAAGAAACAAATTTCAACTACAAAACACATATTATTATTACAACACTACAAGGCAGGTACTTGCCACTACGTGGCACTTGTTAGTCTTTGTTTATAAGGTGGGGACTTATGTTTTTGTATTATTATTTTTATATTAGTTTTAGTTCATAAAAACACTTTTACAAATTCTTAATGTTTAAGTTTTAAAATTTTTTATTGTGGAACAACTAATTGTATTCTTATTTTTTAATTGGTTTGTTCTTTTGTTTTTAAATAATGAATTTTTATTTGAAAAACAATGCCTAAAATAATGAATTTTAATTGGGAAGTGTTTGAGGGGTTTAAATGCCAAGGAGTTGATTGGTCCTCTTGTTGAAGTTGTGCAGTTGGGTTTGGATGAGGGGAGACTCTCTTCCATTGTTTCATCACTTGTGGGGATTCTGGTGGGTACATCAAGCAGCAATGGAAACTTGAAAGGCATAGTCGTTCATGTCTCCCCCTGTCTTGCTTCTATACCCTTGGTCTTGTTGGTTCAGGGCTATGATAGGGTGCTTAAGATCCCGGGCACCCTTGTGGACAAAGCTATGTTCAAGCTAAAGAATGCTTTGGTGGGAAAATTTGTAGGATCTAGGCCCAATGTGGACTCTTTCAGAGACTCGATCAAGAGAAAGTGGATCCTTTAGGGCCATGTGGAGATCTCGATGCTAGCAAAGGGGTTCTTCTTGCTTGTTTTCTCCCTCCATGAAGTTTGTACTCATACACTTTTAGGGGGCCATGATTTTTGGGAAATTCTGGCCTCTACCTAAAGAGGTGGCATATGAGTTTTGATGCTATGCAAGAATCCATAAGGACTGTCCTAGTTTGGGTGAGGCTTCCTGCCTTACTGCTTGAGTATTGGAACAAAGAGATTTGGGCTGGAATAGATAGCTCCTTTGGGCAACTAATTGCTATTGATAATGTGACCAAAAATAGAAAATGGTTGTTGTTTGCTAGGTTCTAGATCAACATGGTTGTGGATAAGGTTTTCCCTCACTTAATCACTTTATCTTCAAAGCTTGGCAATTGGGCACAACATATCAATTATGAGGACTCCTTGTTTTTTTGCAAACATTTCTTCATGGTGGGCCATGCTTCTCATGCATGTGGTTTGATCAAAGGAGAAAATATTCAACCTGAGAAGGAGGACATGGGTACTCTTTTGAAGACTAATTTGGCCCCCCAAGGTGGGGAGGTGGATGTCTCTCTACCAGAGAAGATAAATGCAAAAATTGTTAACCCTGTGGAAGGAAGCTTGGTGGTGCTTAGATTAGGGTTGTCACTAGATGGCCCCATGGGGACTTCTACCCCTTGTAGGGGCCAACATTCTAAGTCCCCCAACAAGGAAAAAAAGAGGGTGTCCAAGTGGCCTAGGGCCCCCCTCTCATCTTAGATTCATGTTTAAAACCAAAATCTAATCTAAAGGATAGTGTGCATCATGGCATGATTGAAGCTAAAGATATGGTTGCTGGTAGGTTCTAGATTTCTTTGAAGATGTTCAACTTCAATCCGCCTTGAGCATTGGGTTTGCCTGGCTCCTTCTTGGTTGCACCTATTAGTGGTCTTTTGCTGGTTTATAGTTTTTTAACAGTTCCTCCTATTTGTTCCTTGTTGTGGCTTTAGCCTTCTTGGTTTGGCTCTCCCAAGTTGTGTAAAAGGATGGGGCCATTTGGAAACCCCTTATTTTGGTTCATAGCTCCTGTCAAAAGCATTTACTAACACAAAAAACAATGCCTCCAGTCATAAATCATATTTTTCATAAAAAATAGAACTCTTTACGAACGTTCACTAATTTTCTTTTATTTTACCGATGTTTGGCAATGGGAGCAAATAACATGTAGGTGGCACTATGTGACTGCCTATCCAAGTGGGTTATTTGTGTTCTTCTACATGGTCTCTCTCAATGTTTGCATGTTGTCCTTCCACTCGTATGTTATGTTATCACCCATTTTTTTGCAAGGTGTCCCCTACATGCAGATATCCATTATTTTAAGTATTGATGATTTGCTCCTTTCTAATCTTGAAATGGTTAAACCATTATTGTATTTGAGATGATTTGTTTTGTGGGTTCTACATTTTCTACAAACCTCATAGCACCTCAAGTTAGATCATACCTACTAGTTTCTACACCCATCACATGATCCAATATTTTAGGACCCTATCCTTTTCTTTTCTAGTTTTTTCCTTTCACTATGGTCTTTTCTAGTTGTGCAAAAGGAGTTCCTTAGACACAGTGGGAAATGGAATAGCAGAGATAATTTGTTAGTCTATGAAAAGAAAAAATAGCCTTACACACATAAGCATCAACCCCTCAAGATTATTGTACAAAAGATGTTGTTCATAACCAATATAATTATGTGTTTTCTATCTAGTGGACACAAGTTAGAATTTTATTGTAGTAAATTGATTCTATCTATTCTCTTCTACTATGGCAGTGGACACTTTCTCAACTATTTATTTTTTTCCTTTTCTTTTCTTTAAAATCTATGTTTTGATTCTAGAAATACAACACAAGATTATTCGTGTAACATTTGATTTACATTTTTCCTTAGGTAGATAGTATGGGCAACCTTTTATAGTCCACACTAAAATGTAATTACAATCTATTGTCAAATGTAAAACTCTAGATTGATTATTATTGGTACTACTATGTATAACTTTAATTATCATGTCATATTGTCATTACTATTGCACACCATAATTAGCGATGAGTGTTTCCACAATCATGCTTCATAATTTGTAACATTCTATATTTTTAGCTTCATGTTCTTGGTCTAATTCCATTCAATAGCACATTAAGAACCTTAGGTTTCGTGAACTTGCATTTTAGACTTATCTTTCAAGATATTGTTCGATTCAACTAGTGACTATTGTTTTCTAATGAATTTGAAAAGGTTAAATTTCCCTACATCAAGGAGAAAATCTACTCATGCATGCTCTTCTGCAAGTAAAACATGATGCTAAGGTTTGGATGTTTCTGATTGACTTATCAAATGTTTTATTTAGATAACTCAATTGAATTTTTAAAGATCTTTTTCCCTAAAAAGATTATTATAATTTTCCTTAATTTTAAGCAACTTTTAAGACATATGGAATATCAGAGAAGCACAATCATAACTAGCCAAAGTGCAACCCATCAACAATAGAAAAAACACAACAATAAGGAAATGTACATCTAGAGGTAGAGTGACATTCAATTAGCATCTAGTTGCAATAGTTTTTATAAAATCTAAAGTGCTCAGCGAAAGCAAAGGATATTCATAGTTAGCATGGAGTAGTCATAAATGTCATCTCACTTCTGTTAGGATGCATTTTTATTTATCTTTTACATTATTTGTCTATGTTGTGCTTTTGTGTTTGGCTATAATTCTTGTAAAAGTTTTCCTTGTTGGCCCCATTAAATTCTTAGGAATGGAAAATTTGTTAGCTAATATCAAATGACTATAAGAAATCAATGCATAAGTGCTTTTAGTGTCACCACACTTAAATTGTTGGAAAAATGGTGTCTCAACCTTGCATTTCCAATGTTCACATTTAATTATTTAATTGTATTTATTTATTATTCACTCACATATTTTGGGTGTTCCCACTTGGAGTGGCATTAGTCGTCACTTGTAGTTTGTAATTTGGCAATTTGTAATTATCACCTAGTTATCATGGTAGCTGCTAAATGCAACTATGATAACCTGTAAAGTGTGTAAGAGTTGCCAAATTAGAAAGAGTGTTAAAAGGGAAACTAAAGTGTGGACTTGGATAAGATCAAGGAAGATCTTTAATTTGCATGTGCATATTACCTAAAAGGAAGATAAGATCACAAGTGGATCAATTTAGTTGAAAGAGGAAGTTTCTAATTTAACTTTTCTTGATTTGGGCATTGGGATTTGCATGGAGATTTGGGTGTTGGGCTTTGCATGGAGATTTGGGGATTATTTTAAGGCCGTGTTTTTCTCTCATGGTTTTAGAAAACATTGGTGGCTTTTAGTTTTGGGTCTTGCCTATTTATATATTGTTGCATAGTTTGGAGATGTAGGTTTTGTATGATTTTGCAAGGAGTTATGCTCCCAAAACTTCTCTAGACTTTTGTTGTTTTTCTCCTGTGAAGGCTTGAGCCTATTGACGTATTATAACTAGATTTGGTACTGTGAATACATTGGTTCAAGTTTTGGAGGTTGGGTTCTTTCTTGAAAAGGTTTTCCTAGGGTAAATACTATGTCATTGTAGTGAATGCTTTTGCATGAGTATTTTTCATTTCTAAATTTTTTAAATCTTGCATGCATGTCTCTCCTAAATTGTTCCCACTATCATCTTCCTTTCATTTAGTATTAGAGAATGATCACCTATGTTTCCTAGATGGTAGGAAAGATTTTTTTTGGACTAATCATGGTTTGAATGGGAGCTATGTGTAGAAGATCTTTTGTTTTCAAGAAAATGGAAAGTACATCATAGATGGAGATGGACCAGTTTAAAGGTTAAAACTTTAAGCTATGGAAGCTCAAAATAGAGGATTTGTTGATAGACAAAGATCTATGGGTAGTAGTCTCTAGAAGTAAACCATCAAGTATGAAGGATGAAGATTGCATCGTGTAAGATTGGAAAGCCAAAAGCCTCATTCAAATTTACTTGGTAGATTCAGTGCTCCTAAATGTTGTGGAAGAATCCTCTACTAAAGCCCTTTGGGAAAAGTTAGGAAAGTTGTACCAAGCCAAATCATTGGTTAAACTTTTTCTATGGAAGAGGTTGTATTCTTTGAGGATGGGTGATGGGGATTCAGTTGTTGAGCACATGAATGCATTTAACACTATTGTATGATAACTATAGTCTGCCAGCATAAAAATGGAGGAAGAAGATCGATGCATGGTCCTGTTATGTTCTTTGCTAGATTCATGGGACAATCTGGTCATGGTCACTGGAAGCAATACTTCAAACTTTGTGCTTGATGAGGTAGTGGATTTTCTTCTCTTAGAGGATATGAGGTGGAAAGATTTTGAATCCACTAAGGAAGCACTAGTTGCTTGTGGATGGTCTAAGGAAAAAGGAAAGAGAAGGACAAGAGTAGGTCTAAGTCTTAGAAGCGATCTAAGTATCCTAAAAAAAATCCAAGGTAATATGTTGGAGATGCGGTAATAAAGGTCACATCAAGAAGGAATACAAGGAGAAGAAGAAAGAAATGAATGATTTAGATGATTATTAAGATTCTAAAGCTTCTCAAGATGAATTAGATACATTTTTTATAGCCCTTGCCACACATACAAGTAAAGATGTATGGATGATTGACTTTGCTACCTCTTTCCACATGACTCCCCATAGGGAGTGATTTTCTAACTATAATAAGTTTGATGGTGGAAAGCTATCCCTT
Organism: Cunninghamia lanceolata; assembly: GCA_027924645.1. NCBI lineage: Eukaryota > Viridiplantae > Streptophyta > Pinopsida > Cupressales > Cupressaceae > Cunninghamia > Cunninghamia lanceolata. Next base: position 352,211 of record BSBN01001198.1, on the reverse strand, counting down.
GGTGACAACTCTTTTCTAAGTATTGTTGGGCATGGTCAAGTCAAGATTAGATTCTTTGATGGGAGTATATGTTGAATGTTAGAGCATAAACATAGAATTACACCATAATTACAGACAAAAATAAAATGATATATTAGTGATTTTTGAATGATTTTACAATTCAGTATATTGGCTTATAAAGCCTTATTTTTCCTGTGAACAAACTACCTACAGGAATAACTTCCCACCCAACTAACTACCTAAACCTAATTTATTTAATGTAAACCTTATTTCCTAACAACCCCCTTTAAGGTTTACATTACAAAAGAGAAGAAAAAAAAAGAAATATTGTATCAGTATCAACCTAAACTCCTATCCAGGTAAATATCTAACTAACCACCTCCGCATTAGCCTAAATTCCTCTGTCTAGGCAAATGTCCAACTCTGCATCAGCCAAACTCCATTGTCTAGGCAAATTTTCAACTCTGCATCAACCCAAACTCCACTGTCTAGGTAGATGTCCAACTGCAACAACATCAACTTAAACTTTTTTGTCTAAGTAAATGTTAAAACCACTCCATCAACATCAACCTAAACTTCTATGTCAAGGTAAATGTCTGATTACTCAATGCCAACTTATCAACATGTGAAGTGAGACACACTCAATTGTCCACAGATACCACACACAAACAACAACATATTTGTGGAAAACCAACAAACCACTGTCTCGTCCCCCTTACTCCTGAAGAGACTGGAGATAAGCATTAATGCTTCTCATGCATTGAATCATCCCTGAGCGATGATTCAGAACCTCCTTCCTTTGGTACCTCCATCCTCCAATAATACCTGCTTAATTCTTAAAGAAGAGATTCATCTTCACTGCAAATGTGAGGAGATTCTTGATCATATATTGCAAGATTACATTTTTCTCCCTTAGTTTCATTAGCAATTAAAGCATTGTCTATTTTTAACTTGCCATTAATAAGATCTCTGGCACATTGAATGCAGTTCACTAGAATGTGTCCTTTTTTATTACAATAGTAGCATTTGAAACTATTCTTTCCTATTAAAACATTAGTTTTCCCTTTGACAAATAAAGTAGTTTCCTCAGTGTTTGAATGAGTTATAGTGACTCTTTTCTCTTCATCAATTAAGTAAGAAATGACATTTTCTAAGCTCAGGCTCGAATTTGGTTTGTTTAAAGTAAACACAATATTGTCATAACTTGATGGCATGCTATTTAATAAGATAGCTTTGGCATCATCTTCATCAACTGTACAGTTTATGCCAACAAGTTGATTAAGGAGGGAATGAAAAGTACTTTTATGTTGAACAATGTTATCTCCCTCTTTCATTTTCAAACCAAAACATTTTTGTTTCATTCCCATTTTAGCACATGAAGCCTGTGAACCAAATAAAGAATTAAGGCTTGTCCATATTTGGTTTGAGGTTTTTGTCAAATCAATATGATGTAAATATGCATCAGATAAACCAAGTCCAATCACTGTTGTAGCTTTACAATCTTTTGCTATCCATTTTAATGCTTCATCTGCATCTTGTGGTTTTTTAATACTTCCATTAACAATATCCCATAGATCTTTTTCTATCAAAACTAATTGCACTTTGATTTGCCATGTATGAAATTCATGACCCTCAAACTTTGAAATAATATATGATTTCTCCATTTAAATAAAATCAACCTAATCACTTATCACTCCATTATTTTATATAACAAAAACTGTTATTAACTTTTTTGTGATAGGGCAATAGAGAGCCACCACATACCTTGTAGTGTATCTTTAACCAGAAAAAAAAATTATGCAATTTCATCCTCAGTGCAGCCTTGTTTATGCTTCTCAAACAGCAGTGGCATAAAAATGACAACACATACCTTATTTAATTGATTTAAAATTTCAACGACCTGAAGACTTCAATAGTCATTAAAACCCCAAACAACACATTAAAAAAAATGGAATTTCTTACTCTAAACCCTTGCTGGAATTTGTAACAACACCTTCATCTAAATGCCTTTCACCTCTTCTACACAGATCTGTACAGAAACAAGGAATGCAGCGTACATCCAATGCAACAGAAAAAAATTGTCTTCCCCTTCTACAAATTCAATAGGTCTGTGGCTTCTCCACCCACACAGCTGGATCGTCAACTTCTTCCATATTGCTCTTCACTCCTCACACCTTGCTCTGCAAATTTTAATTTACAGGCACAGGGTTTCTAACTTGCTCTGATACCATTGTTGAATGTTAGAGCATAAACACAGAATTACACCATAATTAGAGACAAAAATAAAATGATATATTAACAATTTTTGAATGATTTTACAATTCAATATATTGGCTTATAAAGCCTTATTTTTCTTGTGAATAAACTACCTATGGGAATAACTTTCGACCCTTACTAACTACCTAAACCTAATTTATTTAATGTAAACCTTATTTCCTAACAAGTATCAAATGTATTTTAGGAGTTCCACACATTCTAGGTTTGGCACAAAACCTATTATCTATTAGTAAGATGAATGATGTGGGTATGTAAGTAGTCCTAATTGGTGGTGGGTGTAAAATGGTTTATGGATCCATGGTATTGGAAAAGAGAGTTTGGGTTGAAACTCCTTTTTCAATGGTACCTCCACCATCTACATCTACAAGATCGGGACTTGTAGCAAAGACACAAGCTACAAAGACACTTGCAACAAAGAGAAATATGATGTGGATTTCCAAACATGTTCTCACCTCATAAAGCAAGTTACTAGTAGAGAATACTATGTTGTGGCATGAACACAAGGGTGACATTGGTGAGAAAATCTTGTAGAGGAGTTAATTGATTGTTCTCTTGATTTTGATTTTGTGAACAATGTATTTATGGAAAACAAATCATGTTCAATTTTATTCAAGCTCACATAAGTCTTGTGGGATTTTTGATCTTGTTCATAGTAATGTGTTTGGTCTTGTAGATGTGCCTTCACTGGCAAAATACTTTTTTGATCAATCAAAAGTGATATTATACCACTTATATTATATTGATATAAAAGAGTTTACATATAGAATGATCTAGAGCATAGACCTGAGACTAAAAAACATAGATACATGGCATTGAATTTACGAAGACAAAGTAGACATAAAGACACTTAATCCTCAACCAAAGATGTCATCCATCATAGCTACCAATAGAGTTGGAAACCTCCAAGGCATCACATTGGAGGGGTAAAATGCTACCATGGAAATCCTTTGCAATATGTTTGAGCAAAAAATGGAGAGAGTTAAACATATTAGAAGATTAAATGTAAATTTCCTTACCAATCTCCATTTGATGAAGATCTAAAACCATTAGAGAATCCAAAGGAGAGTTAGATAGGAGTCCCATTATCATGGCCATAAGAGAAGCATGCATTGTAGGAGAATTTTGTAAGGCCACCCTAAAAAACACCACCCAAATCAGTCATTCCCTAGTCAACATTAAAATTTGGTAATGCTTTATCTAGAAATAGTAGAGAAAAGATGAAAGGAGGTTTATATTTTTCAACCAAAAATGCACCAAACCTTTGTAAAGAAGAATATACATTGAATTAGAGAAGAATGAGGAAGCCACTTCAAAAAACAACAAGGATTTATATTTGTATGTCAACAATTTCTTCCCCACAACCTTTCAAATAGCTTCTTTAACAAGATCACAAGGTAGAATAAAAAACTCTTCTAAATTTTTATTTTTCAAAAGGATGGGGGTCTGGACTCTCCCAAAAGAATTGAGGTGCAAAGCTGCCCTCATATTTAATTCCATCATTCAAAGGTGCTTTCAAGTGAGCCCACAACAATAGCATAGATGAACATAAAATAGATCAAAGAAATATCTTCGAAGCATAGAAAATCACTATAAATCTCACACTCTACATGAACCTTCATCCTTACAATGTGTTGAGCAAAGATATATGTATTCACACAAATGTTATGATCAATCAACACAGGAGAGAGGCTGTAACATCGTTAAGGACTATCCATCCCTGCACTGAAAATGAAACCAAATGTTAGCATAAAAATGATTTGACCACTTAAGTGCTTCAACAAATGTGAAATTGACTGGTCAGAGAAGCCCTCCATCATGGTTGATACTTTCTCCAACTCATTCAAGGCAATAGATGTGAGAGCCACCTCATCCCATTCCATAAAATTAGATCTTTCTAAGTAGTCTATATCTTTTCACTAGCCAAATTGGCTAACCTGTCTACAAATCCATTGGCCTCACAAAAACAATGTTGACACTAAAAATAATCAAACTGAGTTAACAAGTTTTAGGCTAATTCCATCAAATTTTAAAGCTTCAAAGAAACCAAATGTCATTTTTTAATGGCATTAAACACAAGCATTAAATTTCCTTCTATGTCAACCCTTAAAAAATTCTCCCTGACTACAATTTCAAGACCCAAAGATAAATCTTGAATTCTACCTCATTATTTGATCCACTTGCTAGTTTTTTTGAGGTTGCAAATAGGACTCTTCCACCTTGATCACATAAAACACAACCTACACCTAATAAATCTTTATTTACCCTAAAAGCTCCATCAATGTTAATTTTGATGAGAGAGGGAGGAGGTGGTAACCATTTGACATTCCATATGGGATATTTGACTTTCTTCAATTTGATTGCACCATTGGAAGGATGACATTTAACAAGTGGCCACTTCTTTAGAATAGTAAAGTCCCAAGAAGAAAAACTTATGTCATGTTGAGAGTGATAGATAACTAAAGACATTATAGTCTCTGAAATTGCCAGTTCTAATTTATAAATCATTGTATCCCATGAATTAGAAACATTTCTAAAAATTCTAAAATTCCTCTCCCTCCATATATGCTAAATTAACAATGAAGGAGAAACATTCCATAGGAAACCAAAAGTAGAGTTTTGATAAAGAGAAGGCCGACTTGAGAACATTTGAAGCAAAGTCTTTGGGAAGGAACTTCTCCAATGAAGACAATCCCATAACCAATTCCAACATTTTGAAGTAAACTTACAATGAAGAAAGAGATGATCAATTGATTCATTTTCTTCTTTGCATAAAGGGCATTTTAAATCAGCAATAATTTCAAATTTCTACAACCTATCACATGTGAGTACTTTATTCAGAATCTCTAACCAAGAGAAAGATCCAACTTTTGGTAAACAAGAGTTGTCCCAACATAAGTTTAGAAGCCAATTATGTTTAGGAGCTAGTTGTAATTGACCAAAATATCCTTATTTCATGGAATAGGAACTTGTAGCAGACCCCATCCACCTTAATTCAACATCACAATTAGAAGAATAAATCTTCCTTTTCAAAAGAATATCCCTTAAAATGTTTTTTTTATTTTCTTGGAAGGGACACAAGGAGAAATATTTCCATTTAATAATAGGAAGGTTATTAAACCAATATAGCTCAAAATAATCCTCTTCTCTATTCCCCCACTGTACCAAAAAAATGATTTAGCTTCAACAATATCTAATCTATTATTAAGTACCTCATAGCATTCCATGAACCATGCCAAAATAGTGCTTTCTTCCCATTATGAATAACCCAAGACAAATTAGAAGTGAGAATTTTCCTACACTTGATGATAAAATTCCACTTACAAGAACATTTTAGAGGATTAGAAATTATAAAAATACGAGAGCAATCTGAAGAATCCAAGTATTTATGTTGTAAAATTTGGCACCATTTGGCCCCAGGAGAAGAATAGAGTTTCCATACTTATTTAGCACACAAAGCAATGTTCTAGATAGCAATGTCCCTAATCCCAGATCCACCAAAGGGTTTTGGTTTCCAAACTTTTTACCAAACCATCAAAGCCAATTTAGAGTTATCAATCTTACCACTCCAAAGAAAAGATCTCAAAAATATTGTGATAGAGTATAGAACCTTAGAAGGAATAAGTAGATGTGACATCATATAAATGGGAACAATTGATAACATAGATTAAATAAGAAGAATTCTAGATGCTAATGTAAGCCATCTACTTTTCAGTGAGGAAATATTTGAATGAATAGAAGATATCATATGATCCCAAAAAGTAACCTTACTCATACTCGAGAAAAGAGGAATTCCAAGATAAGTGCATGGGAGGGACTCCTTTTTAAAGCTTAACAAATTAGTAATTCTACCCATAATAATTGTCAAGGTATTAAAGAAAAATATCTTGGATTTAGCCTTATTTACTGCTTGCCCAGACACCTTGCAATAATTTGTTAGAATCCTTTTGATTGAATAAGCTTCCCCAAAATTAGAAATTCAAAAGAGGAGGCTATCATAAGCAAAAAGAGAGTGGGTGATTGGATCCACATTTTTTGCCACTTTGATCCTTCTCCAATGCCCCAAATTATGTTCAACCATTATACTTCTACTTAATGCCTCTGCCATAATTATGAAAAGAAAAGTGAAATAGGATCCCCCTATCTTAACCCTTGAGAAGAGTGAAAGAAACCCATCGAAGAACCATTCACCAATACTAAAAATCTAGTTGAAGAGATACAAGCTAAAATTAATTTGCACCAATCACGACTGAAGCTAAATCTATCTAGTACTTTTAAAAGGAAGGATCATCTATCCTTTTCGTAAGCCTTCATCATATCATGTTTAATTGTCATGGCTAAAATTCTATCCTTTTGAATAGTATGAATAACCTCATGGGCAAATAAGACACCTTCAGAAATTTCTCTACTAGGTACAAAAATGCCTTAGTCTATGGAAATAATATTTAGAATGAGTGTACTTAAGATTCAAGCAAGGGATTTGGTAATTATCTTATACACAATATTGCACAAGGATATTGGCCTGAAATCTGCAAAAATATTAATATTGTTCATCTTTGAAATAGGAGCAATGAAGGTGTTATTCAATTCTTTGAGAATTTTTTTTGTTTTTTCTAGTTTCTTCCATTGCTAGAACCAAACATCATTCACCAAAAAATTCTAGCATTTTTTAAAGAATATTGGTGGAAACCCATCTGATTTCACCTTACATGGAAAACACCATAGATTTGATTTATTCCTAGGAGAAATGAGCCAATAAGGATTTATTTTGTAAATCAGATATCAAGCATGGAATATGATTCAGAATTTGGTCTTCTAGATCACTATCAATTGATAAATCCTTAGCCTTGTTGGTAAATAGATTTGTCACTGCATATTTGAATGTGACTCACCCAATGAGCTGTGACAAATGTCCCAACAGTTGGAGAACCTGTTACTGGATTAACAACTTTCCTCTATGTTTGAGAGGGGCAACTCCCTCGTATGATGGGTGTATTTGTAGTTTTTGTGTACTTTTAACCTGAAAACTTACAAAAAGGAGAAAAAGGAAAACTAAAAGAAAGATGATTAATAGAAACCCTAACAGTAGATGCATGAATACTGGTTCAGATTTCACAAAGTCAAGACAAGTTATGAGGGGATTTCACCATAGAAGCTAGAAACTATGTTCCTGAACGAATATGATGAATTTCACAGCAAATGCTTTAACATGCGACAATGATGAAAGAAGGATAACACATAGATCTCAACACATGAAGAGGTAGGTTATCTAAACACATTCAAATCAAGATACCAAGAAATGATTGTACTTCATTACATCAATTGCACAGTTAAATGTTTCAATGAATGACCTATGACTTACACAGTGACACAGAAGTATTACCAATCTAACATACGAAAAATTAGTAATAATAACTCAGAAGTACCATTGGAACACATGAACCAAATGCACTCTTCATTATTCCTTTGTGAAATTATACAATTTCAAAAGCCTTCATGTATGAAGTATTAGATCAAAGGTTTCTAAAATAAGTTCTCCCATAAAAGTTTCCTGAAAAAGTCCCTTTACATTTGAAATAGCCTTATATTTATAGGCTTCTTCCTAGTATTTACCTTGTAACCACCTGATAACTACTTCATAACTACCCTTTTTGGAAAACAATAATTTAAAAATAAGCTTTATTCTAGTTAGATTTTACCTAACTTTTCTTGAAACAAATCTCATTTTCTAACTTTTGAATTACAATAAGTGACGTAAGTCACTTTTTACAAAAAGGTAACTTGAGTCTTCAAATCTTGAGTTATGGATTTTGCTAAGCTACTTTCCATCTTTTTCAACTCCATTTTGGTAACCAAATCTTTCCAGATCTCGACAACTTCTCTAAATACCTGAATCTTAGACTCCTATGTTCGCGCATACAAAACATGGACGAAGATATAGTATATCTTCTACTAGAAACATCAACATGATAGAGGTAGAGTGAAGCACATTTTCTTGCCACAATTAAAATCATAAAATGCCATTGCCATCATTTCCTAAGCTAATTTCTCCAATTTTTGCATGCACGTCTACCAGGTTCTTTGCAACCTAATATCAGTTAAGAATAGAAACAATCCTTCTTATATTTCGACTATGACTATCAATGTATCCTTGTTGGCTTCGGAAGTAGATTAATAAGGTTTCGATACAATGTGTCCTTGCAAATTTTGCACAATGTTCATCATATCTCGGAATGAAAGGCCACTTTTCTTTGTTATGGAGATAATGTCTATAAGGATCTTCTGGAAAATCATGCAATTCTTCCAAATATTTGCATGTTGAGGTAATCACTTCAAGTTGTTTATCTTCTATATAATGCCCATAAGCACTCTACTTAAATATCATCCACTTCAATGGTCAAACACTCAATAGCAATTTTACACCTCATTCACAACCAAAAGTGGTAAATATATGTCTTATTTTTATTGGTCCAAATTAACTTTTGACTATTGAAGTGGATGATATTTAAGAATAGCCACCCATAAATGTTGTAGTTTGTGGCGAGGGACGACAAACTCAATAAGTTCCATGCTCAGAATGGTTGGAACAACACCCTTTCTCCCCATTTCATGGAATAATATTAGAGCTGCCTCCATGTGATATTTCTTACGGTGACCTTTTATCAGGTCACGACAAGTCAGAGCATCTGGAAAAACACTCCTCAATAAGCTTCATGTAACTCTTAAAAAGATCCATAGTAAAATCCTCAAACATAACCCTTTTGATTGTAGAGTAGAAACCAATGTCTTCATATATGGAATCAATCTCAATATGACAAGAAGTGGTTCTTTCAAGTCCCACCATTACAACATGATGTTAATTGTATGAAATGTTTTGTCTAGAGAAAAAAAAATTCTAAGACCTTTTCAACAAACCCATTTTGTGATCAATATCCTGCAACCATTGCAAACATTGTGTAACATGAGATGACATCTCTTTGAGGCATGCTATCATGCCATTCACACGCTATGTCTATACTTCCACATTTCCATCGATGTCTACCAGAGCATTTCAAACTCTAATGTCTGATAAATTTTTTTGTTTCATTATGCTTTGATGGATGTCCATATCCTGTTTGAAATCTCCTATTTGGGAATGGCCTGCAAGTATGTTGGAAAAGGTTGTGGTGTCTAGTTTTACATTAGAAAATTAAATTTACTAGAAATTTTCTAAAGCCTTTTCAACAAATATCATTATGTGCGCATCCTACAGTTGTTGCATTCTATGAGACCACATTTCATCAAGGCATGTGTATCAGTTATGCTCCCAAATTTTGCATACATTTCTTCTAGGGCAGTTACAAACACGATATCTGACATTTATCCCATATCCTTTAAGCGTTGACAAATGATCATACAATGTTCCAAGGCCACTCTACTTAAATATCATCCATTTCAATGGTCAAACCATCAATAGCAATTTTACACCTCATTCACAATAAAAAGTGTTAAATATTTGGACTATTTTTATTGGCCCAAATTGATCTTTGACTGTTGAAGTGGATGATATTTAAGAACAACCTTCCAAGGCTTTCATTTTGGCATGAGATAGGAGGATTCTGGTAAAGATTTTGTAGTTTATTTTTACACTTGCTGATTGCATTTACGTTGAAAGTCTAGGTAGTTATAATAACTACTTAGACATCAGCGCTTTGAGGGCACTTCACAACTACTTTGGCAGTTTAATAAGTTTTGAAAACCTTGCACGAAGCCAATGAAGCTATAAAACGAAGTTTTTAAAGTATTTGTCCGTAATTTAAATTCCATCTACAACTAAATATGTGTTTCTTCCTTTGCATCGGTACTTTAGACAACTTTCAAAACTAATAAAATTCCCTGATGACCAAAACAACCTTCCTTTGCCCACATACTTTAGAAAGTTGTATCGGATATTTATAATACTTTTGAAAGTGATTATGTGAGCTGAATAATAATTTATTTTTCTCTTTCAAAACTAGTGGGATTGACCGGCATATTTCTATGTCTTCAAGGTTAAGGAGTCTATCGACATTTTAGAATGCTTTCAAAACGTTGTGCATTCTTTGACATAGGAGACCGATCTCATTTATCGACATTTACCATTAGTTTACCAACTTTTTAAATGCCCCAAACACTTTTATCCTTCGATGATGCGAAGTTAAAATAGTATGAAACGAATCTTTGTTTTCATCAGAGTTTAAAAATCCTTTTGGAAGCTTGTCATATTGCTTAAAAAACTTCTTCAAACACCCCAATAAAGCAATCTCCTTCTTCGTCGGCATGTGAAGAACAAAGGTCATTTATATTTTTGCATGGCACAAATATTGTCAGTGTTTTTAGAGACTTGATAACTTCACAGTGCCAATTTAAAACTTTTGAAACTGACTAACGCTGCTGCATAAAACTTCATAAACATCGTCTCATTGATTTGCAAGCATGAAGATGGCGAATGATACATAACTTTTAACCAGGATTCTATTTTCTCATAAAATTTTGCCAGATTGTCTGTAATAGTGCCATGAGATCCTCTACCAAGTGATTTTGGTCAAGTCTTTATAGAAACCATGATTTAATTATTTCCACAAACTACCCATTACAAAATTAAAGTTTTAAAATCTTGCAAACCAAGAGGAGTATGAGCCTTAAAAGTTTCCACATTAGGTGAAATATCCATAAAACATTCCTGTAAAAAAAATTCTTTGCAGCCCTTGTAGATTTTGAAATTTAATTGTTTTTGTGATTTGTCGCGTAGCTGAACCATTTCCAGGACTTCAATTGAAATAGGGGAAAAATTCCTCCTTCAAATTGGCAAATGACTTGAAACTCAAGGAGAATTTGTGACTAGGTATGACTCAACATAGGAATTTTGAAGCAAAATTTTAAAATTTGGCAAGTCAAAAATGAGGCCAACAAGCCTATATTAAATTCTAGAAGAAAAGCATAGCTTCCATTTGGATATCAGAAATATTTCTTAGGGGTTGGTTATCTATTGTCTTGATTTGTGAGATATGATTGAAAGATCTTCTTATCTTAGTAGAGGAAATAATTTTTTTGTGTTTCTATCACCCTCTTTTAGCCATAACTCTCGTGAGTTTTGTTTCCAAAAGACTTCTTCACGTGCATGCATCTCTTGAAGTTGATCCATAAGATTTCTTTTAGTTAGAAAAAAATCTTGATTCATACATACTTTATCACCCTCTCATTAAGAGTTTTCAGTTCCTCCTCTATTCTAAGTTCTTTTCTTTGAATATATTCTTGAAAGAGGTTATATTCCAAACCTTGATTTTAGATTGATATATCTCAATTTTGAACATAATCGAAACATTCTTGAACCCTTAATTTGAGGTGTTGAGCCCCACAAATCCTCCAACAGACTTGAAAACTTAGTGTCTCAGAACCACATTACCTCAAACTTAGAAGGGTGTTGTTTTGGGCCTTATCCTCAAAGACTGTAAACATTATGAGGAAATGATCTGATTCAGAATGAGGGAGAATGTTGCAAGAAAAGCCAATATTTACCTGAAGCCAAGAAGAGGAAAGAAGAATCTTGTTAAGATATTTGGCTATATGAGAAAATTTTGATCTTCTATTTGACCATGTGAACACACCATTATCACTTGGGACATCAAACAACTCATTTTTATCAATGAACTCCATAAAATCAATCTGTGATTTAGACAACTAAACCAATCTACCTAATTTCTCCTCTTCTCTGTACATAGAATTAAAATCACCTCCAAGAATAAAAATCTCATTCTTTAGATGACAAAACAAATCTATTAAATGATCCCACAAAAACTTCTTTTGAACCGAATTTGAAGGACCATATACGTTAAATATCCAAAATTGAAGATCTATATAACTAGGTTGGTTACTTTACTTAATATCCAGTTAGATCCAAAGGAGATTAAATCTAACTTCACCCTTTTTGGTGACCAAGGTGTAAGAAACCATGATCAACTAAGTGAAATGATGATATCAAACATGGAGTGAAAGCAATTAGGAATTGCAATAGATAAACAATGAACACGAGGTGTACATATAGTGTTGAGAGTTTGAGGTACTTCAGGAGTCGACTCAAACACTCAAAGAGTGGTGGCAACTGAGTGTCGACAACTAGCTTGAAGAATTGTATTGGACTCTCCAAGTAGACACCTAACCATATAAGGTGGCTTAAAGCCATGTGGGGAATATACACATAATTACTTAATTAAATAATAAGTAATAGTGATAATATTCCTACACTAACACCCCTCTTAAGCACAACTTAGGTGGACACAAAAGAGATGGGTCCTAGATACAAGTCCTGGTGAGGTACCCATGTACGATAAAGAGAAATGGGTCCCGACTACTAGCCTGGTGAGGTACCCATTTACAAAGCAATCGCTCAAAAAATAGAGTAAGATAGAAAACCCAGTGGAAAAAAACTATCCTCCAAAAAGAGAGAAAATATGCATGAATCTGAAAGCTTCTTGTGTACTGATGTCGATGTTGAATCGTGACTAATGACTCCATAGATGCTAGTATCATGAGTATTCATGAACATTAACCAAATTTGAGATGTGATCTGATGCAAGATTCAGGTTCATTTACCATAGGCTCTCGATTGTGAGAAATGAACCGATGAGAATTTGTTGCAAGATTATGGATCATTTACCATAGGCTCTCAAAAAATGTTTGAAGGATCATTCGATCCACCTATTTCTCAATCCCACCTTCTTATAGTTTGTAATCTCATTGAGTTAAATTAGGTGACATAGTCCTCTATAGTTTTAGAGTCTTTTAGACTTATGCTTATGAGGTCTTTAACTCGTGACTTTTTGTTCGATGACCTTCCCTTGGGTGTTTTCAAGGTCACAATAGAACATAAGTACTTAGAGCTAGATTTTATCACACTTATTATACTATCTAGATGAGATGTTTTTTTACAACTTTAGAAGTACGGAAAGAAAAAACTCAATAATACCCCCCCTTACTTTGTGCTCCCCCTACTTTGTGGCATTTTATATTTTAGTGCTATAGGTCTAAGTAGGTTGATACAATCAAACCCTAATACTTAGCTATTTTACAATAAAAAATGTAAATTAGCACTATGGTTTTATAAAGAACCGTTATTCCCTCAATTTAATTTTGCCCAAATATTAAATCCCCCCTATTTTGTATTATACATTGCTTAGTGCCAAATAAAACCTATATTTAACACCATAAAAGCATAATTTTAAATGCTTTGCAAAGAATAAAAAAACAAAATGGTATCATAATAAATAAAACCCTACTTAGGGCAAAATGGGCGCTTAGTAGAAGGAAAGATTTAGGGCAAAAAAATATCAAAAAGAAAAATTGTAGGGGAGAAAAGGCAGCTAGAGATGAACTATGTCGTCTAGATGAGAGACATGCGCACTGGAGGTGAATACCCTCAGAGGTCGATGCCTGGAGTGAAGTATGGCGTCTTAATTTCACCATATCTGAGGCCGAATTCCACAAAGTATGGCCGCTGCCTACTCTTCAGGCCATTCCACAATGGGTCGAGGTATTCACACAACCTATGAGAGTCTAACCTGGAGACGTGAGACTCTGATGCAGAGGGATAAACAATTTTGACAAAAGATAAAAAAATTTAAAAGACCATTGTTTAACATAAGTCGGTGACAGGACTTTGATTACCAGATGGCCACAATAATCAACAAGCTCATAATCATACCCATGGGTGACGAGATCTTTGACAATAATTCCAACTATAGATAAAGTATTTATTTGCTCAAGGCGACAGGAAGCTACAACTATTATCAATTTTACTAAGGTAGTCTACCTAAATATGGTTTGGTCAAACAAACTGATTCTTTTCCAAACAGAAATAATTTACACATTATTAAATTTGTAAGTAACACGTTCTGCATTCACTGAAATAGACATCCATTGTTAGGCAATAGAGAAAGAGAAAGAATAATTAGCACAATTCAATTCTCATTTAGCCCAACAGACATTGAAAAATGGAATTCATCGAAGCAACAAGACTTCTATTATGCAACACAACAAAGATCTCAATATAATTAATTCTGAAAGGGGTCGATCTCCACTCAGCTTACATCTAGTCTAGCATCCTTCAATTCACATGAGTAGTTTGATCCTCTACTCATACAAACCCATTCATCCTTGCATCAACCTGTTCTTTTTCTAGCAATTGGTTTTCTTTTTCTTTTTCAAGGCATGACTCATCATCTCTCTCCCCCTACAAGCCGATCACTTCTCCCTTTTTACTAACCAATTGATACTTCCTCTATTGCAACCGTTTCTTGGTTGTATTCCTTCCTGAAGGTGGTGATACATCCTCTTAACAACTCACGTTGTAACTGATTTTCTCCTTCCTTCTCATCGATGATAACTATTTTTTTGTGCAATCAGAAGGACGAATTCAAAACCTTGCTGTCCATAAGCATTTGCCACATGTCAAAGTTCCACGAAGCAAAGATCATCCATAGGAAACAAAAACCAAAATTTAAAAGGAAAATAAAAACCAAAACTATGATGCCCCTGCATCAGACTCTGTCGTGCTCTACCAGTGCCTCTCACAGCTAACCACAAATGCTTGTGATAGGCTCTTCCTGTCACACGTTGGGGGCGGGCTAGTTTTCCATGTCTGTCATGTGGCTTTTGGAACACTCCACTTAAATATCATCCATTTTAATGGTCAAACAATCAATAGGGATTTTACACCTCATTCACAACAAAAAGTGGTAAATATTTGTCCTATTTTTATTGGCCAAAATTAACTTTTGACTGTCGAAGTGGATAATATTTAAGAACAGCCCTTTTAGAAACCATTGTAGGTCTATGCAAACCCTTGCGTAGAGGAGATTCCCTACCCAGGAGCACGTGTGAGCCTCTGTCGACTCTGCCCCAAATACAGAGGTTTCTCCTTGTTGTGAGCGCAAGGTGTGCTTTGCAGCCCCTTTTCAGAGTCAAACTGTGCCATCAAACACCGAACATGGGAAACAAAGATTGATCCTAATCTTAGGGTTTGCAAATCATTTGCAGCCACCCATCAGAAACCAATGCCTCCTTCCCCATGCGTTGAATGCCACAGAGGGCGATGGAGTGTATCTTGAGGGTGTTGGCTTGTCTTTAATCTCCACCAAGGGCGTCAAGTCCACGAGCTTGCAGAGCACGCCTTTGCTTGGAGTAGGGACGTCAACCTGTGTTGTTAGAGGTAAGGGCTAGTACGGCCTCTCAATGCTAAACATGAAGGATGGCCTCAGCACCAGTATGCAGCAAACGAAATACAATTTGCCTAGCAAATTAGGCTTTCAAGCAAACAAAATCCAGAACACAAAACCATGAAAGAACCAACAACGAACTTAGCGTGGCTTTGATACCATGTAAGAAACCATGATCAACTAAGTGAAATGATAATATCAAACATGGAGTAAAAGCAATTAGGAATTGCAATAGATAAACAATGAATAAGAGGTGTACATATAGTGTTGAGAGTTTGAGTCACTTCAGGAGTCGACTCAAACACTCAAAGAGTGGTGGCAAATGAGTGTCGATAAATGACTTGGAGAGTTGTATTGGACTTTCCAAGTAGACACCTAACCACCTAAGGTGGCTTAAATCCATGTGGGGAATATACACATAATTACTTAATTAAATAATAAGTAATAGTGTTAATATTCCTACACTAACACAAAGAATAGCTAAACCACCCATTGTTCCATTAGATTCCACAAAATAATTCTACCAAGAATTTCATTGATAAAAAAGACTTTTAGCATTATTAGAATTTAATTTAGTTTCTTGAAGGATTAAAATATCTGTAATACATAAATCTAAATGATGCTTAATTAAGTACCTTTTGTTATAGGCATTTAAGCCCCTAAAATTCCAAGAAAGGACCTTCATTTCTCCTAAGGAGAGTTTCCAACTCTCCTCGATGAAGATCTCAAATTTATGTCAAGGGTAGATTGAATGCCATCTGCCACTTCCTCTTGGGTTTTTGTCTACTTTGATTTCCTTCCCTTAGGCTTACTCTTGAATTGAAAATATTTTTCAAATTTTATCATTGCCTCTATCTATGAAATAGATAATTTCCAAGAGAATCCATCTCAATATCCTCTACCATCACATCATCTACAACTTTTTCTAGAATCTCACCTCCCACATTCTATAAAAAATATTAGCCAGAGTGTTTAGATCTTCTTCAAAAGGTTCCTTATTCAATACTAGATTTAAGAGAGATGTAATAATTCTATTCTTAGTATCATCCATGACCATATTCAGAGATTCCTTGGTGGATTTCAAAGCTAAAATTCTATTTGATTTATTCCCTTGAGCCTCTAAGGTAGACAATCATAGAAGGACTTGGGTTTATTTTCTCAGCATAAATCCAAGGCCTTTAGTTGGTTCAAAGAGGTGAAGGGTCTTGTGGAAAATTAGACAAGTAGAAAGATCAAGGTGTTGAGAATAGACAATAGTTGAGAATATTGTTTGGTGGAGTTTGACAGATTTTGTAAAGAGAATAATATTGCATGTCATAAGAAAACTCCATACACTCCTTAGAAAAATGGATTTGTAGAGTGCATGAACAAGTTGTTGATTGAGAAGATAAGGAGTATGCTCAGTAGGGCTAATTTAAATTAGAAAATTTGCGTAGAGGCAGTTAGCACTACATGCTATCTAATTAACGGGTCCCCTTCATCAAAACTTGTGGATAAATTCCCCTTCAAGGTTTGCATAGGCAGAAAGCCCTCACTTTAGCATCTTCTAGTATTTGGTAATGAGGCATATGATCATGTGCCCAAGGAGAAGAGGTCAAAGTTGGATTATAAGGTAATTAAGTGTATCTTCATCAATTATGGTGATGGTGTTGAAGGATACAAGCTATAGGATCCTATGACTAGAAATGTATTGTACAATCATAATGTGTTATTTAGAGAGATTAGGCCTTCTTTTGTAGTTGATAAACTAGATGAGAGTGCAAAGTCTACAACACATTTATAGCCAAAGACAGAGATGACTGCACCTAACCTGATAAACCAAAGGTTCACGATGGCTCTAATGAGGAAGCTAGTATAAAGAGCTTAGAGAGTTCAAAAGAACCCCCACCTTAAGTCTTGAGAAGATCCACTCCATAAAGGATGAAACTAAAGAGTATAGTTCATTTGATTTTATATGCACTTTTCCTTGATTACTAACACTAATGAGCATTGAACTATGACTGAGGCAACATAGATGGATGATAGAGAGTCCTATAAGTTAGCCATGGATGATGAGATGGCTTCTTTAAAGAAGAATGACACTTGGGGCTTGGTTCAGTTGCCAAAGGGTAGGAAGTCTATTGGTTGTAGATGGGTGTTCAAGAAGAAATTTAATTTAGATGATAGTGTTAAATAATGCAAGGCTAGACTAGTTGTGAAGGGATATTCAAAGGTTGAGGGAATTTATTATGGTGATATTTTTTCTCTAATTTCCAAGCTAGTATACATTCCTTTCTTATTATCACTCACAACATCTTTCAATCTTGAGATTGTGTAGATGGATATGAAGACAACTTTCCTGCATGCTGACTTGGAGGAAGAAATCTACATGACATAGCCTAAGCGATATTTGGTAAAAAGTAGGAGGTTTCTAGATTAAAGAAATCTCTGTATGGTCTCAAATAGTCTCCTAGAATATGGTGTCAAAATTTTGATTCATATGTTTTGAAGTTGGGATTTGCAAGGTCTTGTAATGTCAAAAATTGCATACCTTACAATTTCATGTTGTGTTTTTCACTAATTTTAGTGTTCATTCCCTTAGTTTGTTTGTAGGATCATTTTAGCCTTATCATTATCCTTTTATCCTCCCATGGTGCTTAGGCCTTGTGTCATGTGTTGTCTTTTTGTCAAATCTAATGTCACTCTTATTTTATCCATGTGATCTTCTAGTCTTTCATCATATTTGAGCCCAAACTATCTGGACACTAGCACTTTGCACGGATGTCTACACAATGTGCTAGTGTCCCATGCCAATTTATTGTTTGGTGGTCATCTCTGAGTGTTTTGCCACTTGTCACTTTCATAGGTTAGTGGTAACGGTTAAAAATGATTCCAAATGGCTTGGCATCCTCTTCCTCTACCCTCCTCTCTTTTTGAATCTATCTTTCATTGTTACATTTTCCTCTTGGCTCTATTTTGGACTCTCTCTTACACTCATACAACTATCTACAACATTCTCCTTCAACATTGGGAGGTGCCACTAATGTATTCCTTTATCATTAACCCCTTACACTTAGTTGTATTACTATCAATAAGATCATGTACAAGGTGTCACAGTCACATGCACCAATTAGTGTCATGGCCATTAACATGATGATATTGATAGAAGGCCTTGGGATTGTAGTTCTTTGGGAGGGGAAGGAAGGTGTCCAAAGTTTGAATAAGAAGAAGTTGAATAATATTATGGCAAAGAAGCTAGTGGAGGATGACATGGAGAGGGTTGGCTAATTTAGTCCATTGATGGTTGGCTTAAGGATGAAGGGACATAGCTAGTGTAGAAGGATATGAAGGGGCTACTAAATATACTTGGTTGATAGAACATTTGGGATTAACTTTGGGAGTAAATAAATTATTATTCTTTTTCTTTGCAAGTTACTTGGTTGATTAGGAAGAGTATGGGGATGATGATGTGATGGGGACAACTAGGGACAAAGAAAAATATAGGGCCTTGAAGTGAACCACCATCTATGCATAATCTTGTAAGGTAGTGCAAGGGTGAGGGAAAGAGGGGTATTTCATTAGGAGGAACTTGTCATGAATATCCATAACAAGGTTTCCAATGAAACTTGTTGGATATTAGAATTGAGAAAAGGATAGGATATATGAGAAATAATGGATTGATAATGTGGGATAAATTTAGTCACCTTTTCATTCAAACCTTTCTTACAATTCATAAGGTTTGTGAAGCTAACTTGCAGGTCTATGCTACTTTGGAAGTTCTCCAATAACATTCAAGTGAGCTAATAAGAAGAATGGACATAATCAATAAACAAAGAATATAACCACTATAAGGATTTTTCTTTAAGGGAGTGACAAAAAATCTTGGCCAACATGTGATCATCAAAATAATGATAAATATGTGCAATTGCATGAGTAGATGTGGGTTTAAGGGTTATCTTTCCTATTAAATAGTTCGAAGCGAGGTATGATGAATTGTGGTAGGAAGGGGTGGGATGGGATTGCTAAAGAGAGAGGGTTGCACTAGAGGTTAAGGGTTACCCCCACATGGGTAGAAGAAGATGGAAGTGCAACTAATTGGTGCTACATTGCTCCCATGTTTTTGACTAACTGGTTTAGGATAGGATTGGTGGGAGGGGATAGAAAAGAAATCATACGGGGTGGTGATGTTGTCAAAGTATGATGAAGGGGACGAAAATGGTGAGAGGGAAAGGGTAGGCTAGTAGAAGAAGTAATGGCTATGGTGGAAAAAGGAGTTAATAGGGCAAGAAAAAGAGAGAGGCTATCAGGGAGGGATATAGGAGATATGAGGAGAAAAGATTGGTTGAGGAAAAGGGACTATGATTGAAGGGTGGGATAGATGGATATGTAGTAATGATGGGGGTAGGAATTTGGATAGGATGGGAATGAATGGGCATGGAGATTTGGGTAAAGGTAGGCTAGACAACAAAAGGAGTGGGAGTGGCTACAATGATAGAGGGCAGAGGGCATGGACTACATGTCTAATATGTTGCAAGATGTCAAGCCCCTGTGGATAGCTAATTAAGAAGGTACTTAAGGAGTTTAAAAGAGAGGAAGCGTTAGAATAGGAGGCATTAATAACTAAGTGGTCCTAAAAGATGGAAGGGTGGTAGCTAATGTTCTGCTAGTGTAGCCTCATGATTGAAACACCCATTAGAAGGAGACTAGTAGGGAGGGACATCCTATGTGTTGGATGGTAAGGGAGAGAGGGTATATCAAAAGAGAAAGAAGCTAGCAACATGCTATTGGTGGAAAGACCATGGTCAAGTTGAGGTGAAGGCTATGCAAAATGGGGATGGATGAAGAGGTTAAATAGGTGGTAAAGCTCATAAAAATAGGAAAGGATAGAGATCAAGAAGGAAAATGAAAACAACAGAATACAAGAAACTACCAAAAAGTAGGTTGAATTTTTAGATAAAAATAAGGATTTAGATTAATTTGTGATTGTAATTAAGTTTGTATGATTGCAGAAGCATCATTTTTATACAAAAATACAATCTAGAGAAAAAGACTCAAAAACAACAAGAAAAAATAATCACTAAATCGACAAGGATATAGGAGAAGAAGAGCACAATTTTTTGATTTAGAAATAAAGAAAATTTGTTGGTTTATCAATGAGATATTGGTTTTGAAAGGTTGGGTTCACATCGGATTCACCAAAATGAAATAGGGGGAGAATAAACTACTTTACTTAATAAAAGTAAAATTTTAGTTTATTAACCTTATTTCTAGTATGCTAGAAGAAAATAAACTACAATTGCTTATTGAATGAAAATAAACAAAAGTAACACAAAGAAACCACTATGAAGAAATAATTGAGACTGCATGATTTCTTTGTTCTTTCCAACATAATACTTTTATGTCCTACTTAAGATAGATTTTTTTTAAATCTATAATTAGACTATGATTTAGCTTTTGGAACTAGGTGAGTTGAATTAAATGTTTAAAGGAAATGATTCTATTTTATTTAGGGTGTTAAAAGAAACAAAAAGTTGGATTGTGGTTCGATGTTTGATAGATGGAATTCCATCTAGAACTAGTTGCAGGAGGAAAAATGTAAACTATTACTATGTAAGGATGCTACCATGATCATATAGGAGCCCATCCTTGTGTAGATTTGTCCTTTGTGTAATAAAAATGAAAGTTAATAGTATAAAAACTAGGAAATATATAACATAGCCACAAGTAATTAAGCAAAGCACATAAATATATAATAGAATGACTATTTTATAAGAAAATTTTCAACATATTAAAGAGGGTTAAGAAGATCAAAGTGAACAAATGTTTGTCAAATTCTAGAACTGGATCCATGAGCTATCTTAGACAAGAAAAAATGTTAGGATTGCATAGGAGCTTGTTAGGGTGGTCAAGCCCTATTAAATTCCTTTTGACTTCACTGTACAGTCAATGGAAGTCGTGTTCCTAGACTATGACTAGCGCTGAGAGTAATATAATAATGTGAATTATAATGATGATACAAATTAATTTGTGGAGATTTATCCCTATGCTAGTGTGTGGAAGGGGTAAAGGAGTTGTAGAATCCAAAATAACAAGTGTTTTCCAAAAAGAAAGGAAAAGCCAAGTGAATAATATAATAATGAAAATGATATAGGACCTCCTTGAGTCACTTGAAAGAAGAAGGGAAAGATAAAATCAAGATGAAATATATCTCTTTAAGAAGGGGAAAAATAGATGAGATGAAGAAAATGATGAAGCTCTCTCAAGGAGGAGAGAAGAGAAACCATACAACAAACTCTCTAATATTGAGATGAAATTAAAGTATTATAGAAAGAGGAAAAATAATATTATTATTCCCATAGGAAGAAAAAGGGATAATAATGAAAAGAGGATTTGTAGAGTAATTTGTAGAAATCATCAATAATAATAAGATTAATGTTAGAAACCAAAATTGTAAGTGCTCATGAAAATAAAAAATAATGAAAATTTTACCACCAATTGGTAGGACGGTAGAATCCCCAAGAATAGATTGTGATCTTTCCAACAATTCTCAAAACTTATAGAAGTTGCAAGTAATGGAGCTTTGTAAAATAATAAAATTGTTGCAGTTTGGTAGAGGAGAGATTTGAGCCTTGAGAGTGTAGGAAGATTGAAATAGTATAAGGAATGCCCACAACAAAAAAATAAATAGTCAAGAGAAGAGCTAAAATTGAAAATTTAGTATAAGCAATTGAATGTTGAGAGAAAAAAACTTACTATGGAGGAGGAAGAAAATTTTATTGGCTTTTGAATTGTTGTAACCAAAACAAACCAATGAGAAGTTACTTTGGGAAGTCACAAAATTAACTCATAACAAAATGCCCATTAGAAAACATGATTGTTTTTTATTGGATGGGATAAAAAAATGTTATATGATTTTACTTTTATGGGGGATGGATCCACAATTGTAAAGATGTCACAATAATTGCAACAGAGTCCAACATGGCCTAAAAATAATAAGGATGAAAGAAACATAAAAAATAGCCAAAACATTGGAGGAAGCATAAAATTCAATAAAAAAGATAAAGGACAACACATAATTGGCACTTGGATCAAGAAAAGGCTAAGGCGAAGACTAAAATGAGACCTAAAACATGCAATGGGAGAAAGCATTAAAATGAATGCAATTTATAGAGTAGAAATGCAAGGTATTCACATTAAAAAGTGGAGTGGACATGAAGTGGGAGGGAGGAATAATGTGAGACATGTGATGAGAAAGAGTATAACGCTAGTAGGTATGTGTGTGGATGGATGAGATGTGAGTGGAACATTAATGGAAGTAAAAGTATATGAGCCAATAGAAGTAGGTATGGAATAGGTAGAGGTGACACTAAGAGTGAAAACATGAGTGGTAGTAGCCACATAACTGGTAATTGTGAAAGGAGAAGGTTCAATAGAAGATGAAGGATGGGAGGATACACCATTGGAAGAAGCCAACAAAGTCCCAAAACCATGTAGAATATCTAAATGTGTGTCATGGTCATCTTTGTGTTGTTCTTCATGCTCCTTTAAATTATTCTCAACACAAACATCATAATGGATTTCATTATCATTGGATTGAGTAGCCATATTTAGGTTTAAATGAGTATTCCTTTGCAAAGGGAGATTAGGATCTTGAGTAGT
The DNA here is from genome assembly GCA_027924645.1 of Cunninghamia lanceolata. Taxonomy (NCBI): domain Eukaryota; kingdom Viridiplantae; phylum Streptophyta; class Pinopsida; order Cupressales; family Cupressaceae; genus Cunninghamia; species Cunninghamia lanceolata. The sequence continues at coordinate 329,067 of BSBN01001198.1, read as the reverse complement.
TTGTAGCATGCATAAACAAAATGATATGCTAAGAGAAGTATAAAAATTAAGCAATGCAAATCACTCTCAGATTTGTAAAATTAGAAGAGATCAAATTTGAAAATGAAACCCTAAAGGTGGATCAAGGGTGGGTGGATTGGGCAAAAGTAAAGTCACACAATGAATTATAAACCTTAAAATAAGAGAAGGCCATATAGAACAAATAAGAAAAGGAAATCAAACCCTAAACAAATATGAAAATAAGATATGACACTCAAAAAAATCATATTTGAAAAAACCTAATTTAGAAGGTAAAACCCTGAGGCAAAACTCTAGGGGTGTAGGATGAGTTTAGTTAACCAAAAATGTAAGCAAATAAAATCCCTTATATATATATATATGGTAAACATATAAAAGCAATGAATTAAGCATTAATTACCCTAGATTAATTAGAGTTGAGACAAATTATTGCAATAAATACACAAAATAAATGTGATGAATAAGACTACTTAGCTCTAAAATTGATGATGGAAGAGTGGTGTTGAAGTTGTGCATAATCAATTTGTCATTGTCAAATAATTAGTTGCCACTATATGATCATTGTCTCATGTTCAACTCCATCTCAGAAATCTCTAAAGTTCATTATAAAATGATTCTAAAATCTACTACATAGTTATGGGCACTCACAAACACTACCATGGATTGTGGAAATTTGAAGTCTTTTATCTACAATTCGTTCCTAAGTGCCATGAGTTCAATTTGTCACATGGATTTGATTTGTGCTATGTAAGATCAATCTAATACAATATGTGTCTACAAACATGTTTCCCTTTATATTCTATATAGCTAAACTTGTCGAAGTTGTATCTAAGGACATTGTTTAAGAGTATGCCAACTCGATAACTAAATGGGTTCTTCTAGGTCAAACCTCTTTAGCAAGCCAAATTAATGGTGATGAGTAATATCAAAGATAATATATGTAGACATGCAGATGACATAGATGATGATGTAGATCTAAATCTTTACTTCCCTTAGAAAATAAAGTGTACTTTAATGATTTTCTCATTTTTTTCCACCTTCTTCCTTATGAAATTAAGTGCACATTAAATGTCTTTGAATACCAAGACATAGCAACATATTGCACAAACATGTGTTAAGTTGGCTTTTTGAAATTTAAATTTTGGGGTCATTACTATGTGATGTAGAGGTACTTGTATAGGAGGAAGATAGGACAAGTTGACAAGGTTTTCACTACACCCAAAAACCCAAATTCAAGGATCAATTTGCAAAAGTGGGAACAGCAATTAGAGGCTCTGAAATCTTCATGGAAATTTTGATTTGGAATGTCATGGGACCCATTCCAATCATTGGTAAAGGCAGACCAAACTCAAAACTAGTACTTCCTTCACAAACCCAAGATATTCCTTGTAGCCTTACAAAAGAGGACAGTCATCAATAACTTTTGATGTAAACCTTCAAACCTAGATCTGAGATAATCAAGAAATACCCATTTGGACTCCCTATCACATATCCAACAATGGGTATAGGTTGTTTTGGACGGTATAATCCAACCTATAACTCACCCTAGTGACCTAGAGCCCCAATTAGGCCAAATTTGTGAAGCAACTACCCTTGAATGGAACCACAAAACTCTCTAGACCCCTTGGAAACTTCACATGGATGAAAAAACAATGGATTTTGAGGTTTTTCAGGTCCCACATCCAACTATTCAAGGATTACCTTATGTTGTTGTTCTTTCTACACTCCTAGCACATGGTTTTGCAAGGGTCTTTCACATAAACTGCCACCAATCCCTGCTCTACCCAAAACTCTTGCAAGAAAACATTGAAAAAACATTATAACCATCCATCCCACTAATCTATAAGGTATTACATTAGTGGAATGGAGGAGAATACATGAATTTCAATCAAAACCCTAAGGTAGGGTTTCACAAACCAAGTTTTAGAAAAAACCTTATATCTTCCTACCACAGAAATGTCAAAGCACCAAACTAAATTCAAATGAAATATAACTCCATGCTATAACTTATAAAACCATGAAAAAGTGGAAACAACCTTGTACCTTTGTACAGTACGAACTGTAGCAATGTGGAAATTCAGGGAAACAGGGTTTTAGGATAGGTTTTAGAAAAACATTCACCAAATCCACAAATCTCAACCAAATGTCACAAAATTACTCTTTAATGAAAGGTAAGAGATAGGTCTTTCCAAAAATTCTGGTCTCAACTTCTAATTCATCTGTATGTGAAAGTATGAACGTTATAGCAGCAAAAATGCAAATAATTCTGGAAATCACAGTGTTTGTTTGTATTTCTTGATCACCAACTCCAACTACTACCTTGCCTCAACCCCTGGGAGGCATTTTAAGCATGTCATTACAGTTCCAACTATCCCCAACTACTTTTCAAGAGGGTGACCACTAGTTTTTTATAGTTTTGCCCTTTCTTTACTTTACAATTCGAAAAAGTTGCCAAACAACTTTGCACATTTTGACAATATTGAAGGCTACAAGAGACCAACTACCTTCAAAGGGAAACAAACACCCTAGACACACCTAAGGAGACTCAAACAACCCTATTACATTCATTGGATCGTTCCTTGGTTACACTTTCACCATGTGACAACAATATGACAACATTGACAGAAACATGGCATTTTGGACACATGCCTACAAAATGGATCCAAACTTATTACAAACACTTAGGAATTGGTCCATTGGACCTTATTACATAAAATATGGTCTCATAAGACCTTATTCACTGCAAAAACTCAAAAACCTCAACTTAACACCATTTTCGCCTCATGGTGGCCACCTTATGTTAGGTGCTCCTGCACCATACACCCGGCCTAGAAAAGAACTCATGCCACATGAGTTGATTCTTTGGCTTGTTCCACCTTTATCCTCTATTGCTTCATGTCTTCCCCATGATCTCTAGACTGCAACCTACTTCCATGGAATCAAAAACTCATGCCTAGCATTGTAGGCTCTACTGACACCTTGCCATGAGTGAGTGCTTGCAACTAGACCTATACTTTGCTTGCCATTCTTCCTTACTATCATCTCTGCCTAAACACCTGCATTCAAAACCTTGGTTGATGCTTCTTGTACTGCTGCTATGGTAGAATACGATTGTCTTTCAACTCTTATTGGCTCTAGAGGACAAACAATGGTCCCTACTATGATAGCATCTTCTTTCCAACCACCTTGTGGCTGCTTGTAGACCTGCTCTTTGACCTTCTTCTAATCCATCTCAAACATCACCATCTGATCTCCATCATTCAAAACTAAAACCACCTTCAAACTTTGATCTTTGGCAACCCCACTCCTTGAGGTATCCTCAACTTTCTTTGTCTCTTCTTCATTGATCTTCACAAACTCTTTCTTACCCACCAAGATGACCTTGGCTTCCTTCTTTGCTTCAACATCCTCCTGCAATGGTGTCAATACAAAAGTCCTCCCATCCTCCTTGATGGTGTATGTGTTAGCATATCCATCATATAATGATTGCCTATCAAATTGCCATGTCCTACCTAAAAGTAGGTGACAACAATCCATGGGCAAAATGTCACATAAAACCCTATCCTTATATTCTCCAATCTAAAAATCAACATATGCTTGATTATCTACCAAAAGTGATTGACTATCACTTACCCAAGATGCTTTGTAAGGAGTTTGATGAGGAATCCTTTCTAGCTTCAATTTATCCACCATTTCGCTAGACACCATATTATCTGTTGAACTAGAATCTATTACTACCTTGCATACTTTACCTTTGCTTTTGCAATTGGTCTTGAAAAGTGCTCTCCTTTGTGTCATCTCCTTGTCCTTGGATGTCTTCAAGAGTGTTCTCCTTAGCATCAATGTTTCTCAAACTTCTAGTTCACATTCTTGACTTGGAGAATGGATACTTCCTTCATTCTCTTCTTGCACAAATCGAATCCTTCTTTCATTCTTCCTATCACCCCCTGATGATGAGCCTTGCCTCTCTGGGCATTTGAATGTTGTGTGACCAATTTCATTGCAATTGTAGCACCTTCCTGTGAATGTAGTTGAACCTATTCCTCCTCCAAATCTTCCTCTTGAACCTGATTCTCCACTTTGTTCTTGGGAACTAGATTGCTCTTGACTTCCTTGCGACTAATTTCTGCCTTCAAAACTCCCCCTACCTCTGAAATTTCTGCCACCTCTTCCTCTATTTTGCTTCTCACCTTTCCTCTTCAACTTCTCATTAGCCCTTAATGCCACTTGAAAGCATTTTTCCATGGTTTCCGAGGTTAATAAATTGATTTCATCTTGGATATTAAACCTCAAACCATTTATATACCTTGCCACTTTACCTTTTTCATCCTCCATGTATCCACAACAAAGAAAGAACTTGTGAAACTCCTCAGTGTAGGTCGCCACATCCAAATCTCTTTTCTTGACATTTTGCATCTTCTTGTAAATCTGCACTTCATAGTCTGGTGGAAGGAATTGGGACTTGATCCTCTCCAACATTCTGCTCCATCAAGAGATCATACTCTTCCCATTCTTTACCCTCTCAGCTTGGGTGTAATTCCACCATGTAAGGGCAACACCTTTGAGTTTAGTTTTTGCAAACTTCACCCTCTTGCTTTCAAGAACTTCTTTGTATTCAAAGTAGTTTTTTAGGGCCTCAATCCACTCCATGACTTCATCAGCATTCATCTTGCTGCTAAACATGGGAATCTCCATCCGAGCCTCTAAAGAATCCTTACCAATTGCCTTGATGGCTTCAAGGAAATGATTTTGATCTGTAGGTACCTCTACCTCTTCCTGCTCTTCTTCTTCCTCCTCTTTTTCTTCTTCTTCATCAAAACCTTCATCTATCCTCTTAACTATCCTCAATGCCTTCAACTCTGTTTGAAGTGCTTCCTTGACTCCACTTTTGATCTTTTCTTCCATCTCCTTGAACTTCTTAATCACTTCAGTGGTCATCCCCTTTCGAGGCATATTGCTAGCCTCTCCTTCACTCTCCTCTGCTGACATATACCAAACCTTACACAACCAACAATAAAACCTTTTATGGCTCTGATACCACTATGATGTAGAGGTACTTGGATAGGATGAAGATAGGACAAGTTGACAAGGTTTTCACTACACCCAAAAACCCCAATTCAAGGATCAATTTGCAAAAGTGGAAACACCAATTAGAGGATGTGAAATCTTCATGGAAATGTTGATTTGGCATGTCATGGGACCCATTCCAATCATTGGTAAAGGCAGACCAAACTCAGAACTAGTACTTCCTTCACAAACCCAAGATATTCCTTGTAGCCCTAGAAAATAGGACAATCATCAATAACTTTTAATGTAAACCTTCAAACCTAGATCTAAGACAATAAATAGATACCCATTTGGACTCCCTATCACATATCCAAGAATGGGTATAAGTTGTTTTGGACGGTATAATCCAACCTATAACTCACCCTAGTGACCTAAAGGCCCAATTAGGCCAAATTTGTGAAGCAACTACCCTTGACTGGAACCACCAAACTCTCTAGTCCCATTGTACACTTCACATGGATGGACAAACAATGGATTTTAAGGTTTTTTAGGTCTCACAACCAACTGTTCAAGGATTACCTTATGATGTTCCTTCTACACTCCTAGCACATGGTTTTGCTAGGGTCTTTCACATAAACTGCCACCAATCCCTGTTCTGCCTAAAAATATTGCAATAAAAAATTGAAAAAACATTATAATAGTCCATCCCACTAAACTATGGGGTCTTACATCAGTGCAATGGAGGAGAATGCATGAATTTCAATCAAAACCCTAAGGTAGGGTTTCGCAATCCATGTTTTAGAAACACCTTATATCTTCCTACCACAGAAATGTCCAAGCACCAAAATGAATTCAAATGAAATCTAACTCCATGATCTAATTGATCAAACCATGAAAAAGTGGAAACAACCTTGTACCTTTGTACAATACAGACTGTAGCAGTGTGGAAATTCAGGAAAATAGGGTTTCAGGATAGGTTTTAGAAAAATGTTCACCGAATGCACAAATCTCAACAAAATGAAACAAAATTGGTCTTGAATGAAAGGTAACACACGGGGATTTACAAAACATCCATCCTCACTTTCTAATTCATCAAGATACGAAAGTTATGAATGTTATAGAAGCAAAAATCTAGAAAATTCATGAAATCACAGTGTTTGTTTGTATTTCTTGATCACCAACTCCAACTACTGCCTTGCCTCAACCCCTGGAAGTCATTTTAAGCATTTCATTACAGTACCAACTATCCCCAAATACTTTTCAAGAGGGTGACCACTGGTTTTTTATAGTTTTGCCCTTTGTTTGCTTTACAATTTGTAAAAGTTGCCAAACAACTTTGCAAATTTTGACAATATTGCAGGCTACAAGAGCCCAAATACCTTCAAAGGGAAACAAAAACCCTAGACACACCTAAGGAGACTCAAACAACTCTATTAAATTCATTGGATCCATCATTGGTTACATTTTCACCATGTGACAACAATATGACAACATTGACAAAAACATGGCATTTTGGACAAATGCCTACAAAATGGATCCAAACTTATTACAAACACTTAGGAAGTGGTCCATTGGACCTTATTACATAAAATATGGTCTCATAAGACCTTATTCACTGAAAAAACTCAAAAACCTCAAACTAACACCATTTTCGCCTCATGGTGGCCACCTTATGTTAGGTACTCCTGCACCATACACCCCGCCTAGAAAAGAACTCATGCCACATGAGTTGATTATTTGTCTTGCTCCACCTATATCCTTTGTTGCTTCATGTCTTACCAATGATATCTAGACTGCAACCTACTTCCATGGAATCAAAAACTCATGCCTAGCATTGTAGGCTCTACTCACACCTTGGCATGAGTGAGTGTTTGCAACTACACCTATACTTTGCTTGCCATTCTTCCTTACTGTCATCTCTGCCTAAACACCTGCATTCAAAGCCTTGGTTGATGCTTCTTGTACTACTGCTATGGTACACTATGATTGTCTTTCAACTCTTATTGGCTCTAGAGGATAAACAATGGTCCCTACTATGATAACATCTTCTTTCCAACCACCTTGTGGCTGCTTGTAGACCTGCTCTTTGACCTTCTTCTAATCCATCTAAAACATCACCATCTGATCTCCATCATTCAAAACTGAAACCATCTTCAAACTTTGATCTTTGGCAACCCCACTCCTTGATGTGTCCTCAACTTTCATTGTCTCTTCTTCATTGATCTTCACAAACTCTTTCTTACCCATCAAGATGACCTTGGCTGCCTACTTTGCTTTAGCATCCTCCTGCAATGGTGTCAATACAAAAGTCCTCCCATCTTTCTTGATGGTCTATGTGTTAGCATATCCATCATATAATGATTGCCTATCAAATTTCCAAGGCCTACCTAAAAGTAGGTGACAACAATCCATGGGTAAAATGTCACATAAAACCCTATCCTTATATTCTCCAATCTAAAAATCAACATATGCTTGTTCATCTACCAAAAGTGATGGACTATCACTTACCCAAGATTCTTTGTAAGAAGTTTGATGAGGAATCCTTTCTAACTTCAATTTATCCACCATTTCCCTAGACACCATATTATCTGTTGAACTAGAATCTATTACTACCTTGCATACTTTACCTTTGCTTTTGCAATTGGTCCTGAAAATTGCTCTCCTTTGTGTCATCTCCTTGTCCTTGGATGTCTTCAAGAGTGTTCTCCTTAGCACGAATGCTTCTCCAACTTCTGGTTCACATCCTTGACTTGGAGAATGGACACTTCCTTCATCCTCTTCTTGCACAAAATGAATCCTTCATTCATTCTTCCTATCACCTCCTGATGATGAACCTTGCCTTTCTAGACATTTGAATGTTGTGTGACCAATTTCATTGCAATTGTAGCACCTTCCTGTGAATGTAGTTGAACCCATTCCTCCTCCAAATCTTCCTCTTGAACCTAATTCTCCACTTTGTTCTTGGGAACTAGATTCCTCTTGACTTCTTTGGGACTGATTTCTGCCTTCAAAACTCCCCCTACCTCTGAAACTTCTGCCACCTCTTCCTCTATTTTGCTGCTCACCTTTCCTCTTCAACTTCTCTTCAGCCCTTAATGCCACTTGAAAGCATTTTTCCATGGTTTCTGAGGTTAATAAATTGATTTCATCTTGGATATTAAACCTCAAACCATTTAGATACCTTGCCACTTTACCTTTTTCATCCTCCATGTATCCACAACGAAGAGAGAACTTGTGAAACTCCTTGGTGTAGTTGGCCACATCCAAATCTCTTTGATTGAGATTTTGCATCTTATTGTAAATCTACACTTCATAGTCTGATGGAAGGAATTGGGATTTGATCCTCTCCAACATTTTGCTCCATGAAGAGATCATACTCTTCACATTCCTTACCCTCTCACCTTGGGTGTAATTCCACAATGTAAGGGCAACACCTTTGAGTTTAGTTTTTGTAAACTTCCCCCTCTTGTTTTCAGGAACTTCTTTGTATTAAAAGTAGTTGTTTAGGGCCTCAATCCACTCCATGACTTAATCAGCATTCATCTTGCCACTAAACATTGGAATCTACATCCGAGCCTCTGAAGAATCCTTGCCAATTGCCTTGATGGCTTCAAGGAAATGCTTTTGATCTGCAGGTACCTCTACCTCTTCTTGCTCTTCTTCTTCCTCGTCTTTTTCTTCTTCTTCATAAAAACCTTCATCTATCATCTTCCATATCCTCAATGCCTTCAACTCTGCTTGGAGTGCTTCCTTGACTCCACTTTTGATCTTTTCTTCCATCTCCTTGAACTTCTTAACCACTTCAGTGGTCATCCCCTTGCGAGGCATATTGCTAGCCTCTCCTTCACTCTCCTCTGTTAACACATACCAGGCCTTACACAACCAACAAGAGAACCTTTTATGGCTTTGATACCACTATGATGTAGAGGTACTTGGATATGAGGAAGATAGGACAAGTTGACAAGGTTTTCACTACACCCAAAAACCCAAATTCAAGGATCAATTTGCAAAAGTGAGAACAACAGTTAGAAGCTCTGAAATCTTCATGGAAATTTTGATTTGGCATGTCATGGGACCCATTCCATTCATTGGTAAAGGTAGACCAAACTTAGAACTAGTACTTCCTTCACAAACCCAAGATATTCCTTGTAGTCCTAGAAAAGAGGACTGTCATCAATAAATTTTGATGTAGACCTTCAAACCCAGATCTGAGACAATTAGGAGATACCCATTTCGACTCCCTATCACATATCCAACAATGGGTATAGATTGTTTTGGATGGTATAATCCAACCTATAACTCACCCTATTGACCTAGAGCCACAATTAGGCCAAATTTGTGAAGCAACTACCCTTGAATAGAACCACCAAACAATCTACACTCCTAGCACATGGTTTTTCAGGTCCCACAACCAACTGTTCAAGGATTACCTTATGCTGTTGTTCTTTCTACACTCCTAGCACATGGTTTTGGGTCTTTCACATAAATTGCCACCAATTCTGACTCTGCCCAAAACTCTTGCAAGAAAACATTGAAACAACATTATAACAGTCCATCCCACTGATCTATGAGGTCTTACATCAGTGGAATGGAGGAGAATACATGAATTTTAATCCAAACCCTAAGGTAGGGTTTCACAAACCAAGTTTTAGAAAAAACCTTATATCTTCCTACCATAGAAATTTTAAAGAACGAAAATGAATTCAAATGAAAGGTAACTCCATGCCCTAACTAATTGAATTATGAGAAAGTGGAAACAACATTGTACCTTTGTACAGTACAGACTGTAGCAGTGTGGAAATTTAGCAAAATAGGGTTTCAAGACAAGTTTTAGAAAAATGTTCACTGAATGCACAAATCTCAACCAAATGTCACAAAATTGGTCTTGAATGAATGATAAGACATAGGGATTTCTAAAAAGTCTAGCCTCACCTTCTAATTCATCCGTATGCAAAATTTATGAATGTTATAGCAGCAAAAATGTAGAAAATTTTGGAAATCATAGTATTTGTTTGTATTTCTTGATCACCAACTCCAACTACTGCCTTGCCTCAACCCTTCGGAGGCATTTCAAGCATGTCATTATAGTTCCAACTATCCCCAACTACTTTTCATGAGGGTGACCACTAGTTTTTTATAGTTTTACCCTTTGTTTGCTTTACAATTTATAAAAGTTGCCAAACAACTTTGCACATTTTGACAATATTGAAGGCTACAAGAGCCCAACTACCTTCAAAGGGAAACAAACACCCTAGACACACCTAAGGAGACTCAAACAACCCTATTACATTAATTGGATCCATCCTTGGCTACATTTTCACCATGTGAAAACAATATGACAACATTGACAAAAACATGGCATTTTGGACAAATGCCTACAAAATGGATCCAAACTTATTACAAACACTTAGGATGTGGTCCATTGGACCTTATTACATAAAATATGGTCTCGTAAGACCTTATTCACTGTAAAAACTCAAAAATCTCAACTTAACACCATTTTGGCCTCATGGTGGCCACCTTGTGTTAGGTGCTCCTACACCGTACACCCTGCCTAGAAAAGAGCTCATGCCACATGAGTTGATTCTTTGTCTTGATCCACCTTTATCCTCTAATGATTCATGTCTTCCCCATGATCTTTTGACAGCAACCTGCTTCCATGGAATCAAAAACTCATGCCTAGCATTGTAGGCTCTACTCACACCTTGCCATGAGTGAGTGTTTGCAACTAGACCTATACTTTGCTTGCCATTCTTCCTTACCGTCATCTCTACCTGAACACCTACATTCAAAACCTTGGTTGATGCTCCTTGTACTTCTGCTATGGTAGAATATGATTGTCTTTCAACTCTTATTGGCTCTAGAGGTAAAACAATGGTCCCTACTATGATAGCATCTTCTTCTTTCCAACCACCTTGTGGCTGCTTGTAGACCTGCTCTTTGACCTTCTTCTGATCCATCTCAAACATCACCATCTAATCTCCATCATTCAAAACTGAAACCACCTTCAAACTTTGATCTTTGGCAACCCCACTCCTTGAGGTATCCTCAACTTTCCTTGTCTCTTCTTCATTGATCTTCACAAACTCTTTCTTATCCACCAAGATGACCTTGGCTGCCTTCTTTGCTTCAGCATCCTCCTGCAATGGTGTCAATACAAAAGTCCTCCCATCCTTCTTGATGGTGTATGTGTTAGCATATCCATCATATAATGATTTCTTATCAAATTTCCATGGCCTACCTAAGAGTAGGTGACAACAATCCATGGGCAAAATGTCACATCATCCTTATATTCTCCAATCTGAAAATCAACATATGCTTGTTCATCTACCAAAAGTGATTGACTATCACTTACCCAAGATGATTTGTAAGGAGTTTGATGAGGAATCCTTTCTATCTTCAATTTATCGACCATTTCCCTAGACACCATATTATCTGTTGAACCAGAATCTATTACTACCTTGCATACTTTACCTTTGCTTTTGCAATTGGTCTTGAAAAGTGCTCACCTTTGTGTCATCTCCTTGTCCTTGGATATCTTCAAGAGTGTTCTCCTTAGCATCAATGCTTCTCTAACTTCTGGTTCACATCCTTGACTTGGAGAATGGACACTTCCTTCATCCTCTTCTTGCAAAAATTGAATCCTTCTTTCATTCTTCCTATCACCTCGTGATGGTGAACCTTGCCTTTCTGGACATTTGAATGTTGTGTGACCAATTTCATTGCAATTGTAGCACCTTCCTGTGAATGTAGTTGAACCTATTCCTCCTCCAAATCTTCCTCTTGAACTTAATTCTCCACTTTGTTCTTGGGAACTAGATTCCTCTTGACTTCTTTGGGACTGATTTCTGCCTTCAAAACTCCCCCTACCTCTGAAACTTCTGCCACCTCTTCCTCTATTTTGCTGCTCACCTTTCCTCTTCAACTTCTCTTCAGCCCTTAATGCCACTTGAAAGCATTTTTCCATAGTTTTCGGGGTTAATAAACTAATTTCATCTTGGATATTAAACCTCAAACCATTTAGATACCTTGCCACTTTACCTTTTTCATCCTCCATATATCCACAACAAAGAGAGAACTTGTTAAACTCCTTGGTGTAGGTGGCCTCATCCAAATCTCTTTGCTTGAGATTTTGCATCTTCTTGTAAATATGCACTTTATATTCTGATGGAAGGATTGGGACTTGATCCTCTCCAACATTTTGCTCCATGAAGAGATCATACTCTTCCCATTCTTTACCCTCTAACCTTGGGTGTAATTCCATCATGTAAGGGCAGCACCTTTGAGTTTAGTTTTTGTAAACTTCACCCTCTTATTTTGAAGAACTTCTTTGTATTCAAAGTAGTTGTTTAGGGCCTCAATCCACTCCATGAATTCATCAGTATTCATCTTTCCACTAAACATGGGAATCTCCATCTGAGCCTCTTAAGAATCCTTGCCAATTGCCTTGATGGCTTCAAGGAAATGCTTTTGATCTGTAGGTACCTCTACCTCTTCTTGCTCTTCTTCTTCCTCCTCTTTTTCTTCTTCTTCATTAGAACCTTCATCTATCCTATTCCCTATCCTCAATGCCTTCAACTTTGCTTGGAGTGCTTCCTTGACTCCACTTTTGATCTTTTCTTCCATCTCCTTGAACTTCTTAACCACTTCAGTGGTCATCCCCTTTTGAGGCATATTGCTAGCCTCTCCTTCACTCTCCTCTACTGACATATACTAGGCCTTACATAACCAACAATAGAACCTTTTATGGCTCTGATACCACTATGATGTAGAGATACTTGGGTAGGAGGAAGATAGGACAAGTTGACAAGGTTTTCACTACACCGGAAAACCCAAATTCAAGGATCAATTTGCAAACATGGGAACAACAGTTATAGGCTCTGAAATCTTCAAGGAAATGTTGATTTGGCATGTCATTGGACACATTCAAATCATTAGTAAAGGCAGACCAAATCTAGAACTAGTACTTCCTTCAAAAACCATAGATATTCCTTATAGCCCTAGAAAAGAGGACAATCATCAATTACTTTTGATGCAGGCCTTCAAACCCAGAGTTGACACAATCAAGAGATACCCATTTGGACTCCCTATCACATATGCAACAATGGGTATAGGTTGTTTTGGACAGTATAATCCAACCTATAACTGACGCTAGTGACCTAGAGCCCCAATTAGGCCAAATTTGTGAAGCAACTACCCTTGAATGGAACCACCAAACTCTCTAGACCCCTTGTACACTTCACATGGATGGAAAAATAATGGATTTTAAGGTTTTTCAAGTCCCACAGCAAATTGTTCAAGGATTACCTTATGCTATTGTTCTTTCTACACTCCTAGCACATGGTTTTGCTAGGGTCTTTCACATAAACTGCCACCAATCCCTGCTCTGCCCAAAACTCTTGTAATAAAACATTGAAAAAACATTATAACAGTCCATCCTATTGATCTATGAGGTCTTACATTAGTGGAATGGATGAGAATGCATGAATTTCAATGAAAACCCTGAGGTAGGGTTTCACAAACCAAGTTTTAGAAAAACCTTATATCTTCCTACCACAGAAATGTCAAAGCACCAAACTGAATTCAAATTAAATCTAACTCCATGCTCTAACTGATCAAATCATGAAAAATTTGAAACAACCTTGTACATTTGTACAGTACAGACTGTAGCAGTGTGGAAATTTAGGAAAATAGGGTTTCAGGACAGGTTTTAGAAAAATGTTCACCGAATGCACAAATCTCAACCAAATATCACAAAATTGGTCTTGAATGAAAGGTAAGACACAGTGATTTCCAAAAATTCTATCCTTGCCTTCTAATACATCCATATACAAAAGTTATGAACTTTATAGCAGAAAAAATGTAGAAAATACATTAAATCACAGTGTTCGTTTGTATTTCTTGATCACCAACTCCAAGTACTGCCTTGCCTCAACCCCTGGGAGGCATTTTAATCATTTCATTATAGTTCCAACTATCCCCAACTACTTTTCAAGATGGTGACCACTGGTTTTTTATAGTTTTGCCTTTTGTTTGCTTTACAATTTGTAAAAGGTGCCAAACAACTTTGCACATTTTGACAATATTGCAGGCTACAAGAGCCCATCTGCCTTCAAGGGGAAACAAACACCCTAGACACATCTAATGAGACTCAAAAAACCCTATTACATTCATTGGATCCATCCTTGGTTACATTTTCACCGTGTGACAACAATATGACAACATTAACAAAAACATGGCATTTTGGACAAATGCCTACAAAATGTATCCACAACGAAGAGAGAACTTGTGAAACTCCTCAGTGTAGGTTGCCACATCCAAATCTCTTTGCTTGAGATTTTGCATCTTCTTGTAAATCTACACTTCATAGTTTGATGGAAGGAATTGGGACTTGATCCTCTCCAACATTCTGCTCCATGAAGAGATCATACTCTTCCCATCCTTTACCCTCTCACCTTGGGTGTAATTCCACCATGTAAGGGCAGCACCTTTGAGTTTAGTTTTTGCAAACTTCACCCTCTTGTTTTTAGGAAATTCTTTGTATTCAAAGTTGTTGTTTAGGGCCTCAATCCACTCCATGACTTCATCAGCATTCATCTTGCCACTAAACATGGGAATCTCCATCCGAGCTTCTGAAGAATCATTGTCAATTGCCTTGATGGCTTCAAGGAAATGCTTTTGATCTACGAATACCTCTACCTCTTCTTGCTCTTCTTCTTCCTCCTCTTTTTCTTCTTCTTCATCAAAACCTTCATCTATCCTCTTCCCTATCCTCAATGCCTTCAACTCTGCTTGGAGTGCTTCCTTGACTCCACTTTTGATCTTTTCTTCCATCTCCTTGAACTTCTTAACCACTTCAATGGTCATCCCCTTTCGAGGCATATTGCTAGCCTATCCTTCACTCACCTCTGTTGACATATACCAAGCCTTACACAACCAACAACAAAACCTTTTATGGCTCTGATACCACTATGATGTAGAGGTACTTGGATAGGACGAAGATAGGACAAGTTGACAAGTTTTTCACTACACCCACAAACCCAAATTCAAGGATCAATTTTTATAAGTGGGAACAACATTTAGAGGCTCTGAAATCTTCATCAAAATGTTGATTTTGCATGTCATGGGACCCATTCCAATCATTGGTAAAGGAAGACCAAACTCAAAACTAGTACTTCCTTCACAAACCCAAGATATTCCTTATAGCCCTAGAAAAGAGGACAGTCATCAATAAATTTTGATGAAGACCTTCAAACTCAGATCTGAGACAATAAGGAGATACCCATTTGGACTCCCTATCACATATCCAACAATGGGTATAGGTTGTTTTGGACAGTATAATCCAACCTATAACTCACCCTAGGGACCTAGAGGCCCAATTAGGCCAAATTTGTGAAGCAACCACCCTTGAATGGAACCACAAATCTGTCTAGACCCCTTGAACACTTAACATGGATGGAAAAATAATGTATTTTAAGGTTTTTCAGGTCCCACAGCCAACTGTTCAAGGATTACCTTATGCTGTTGTTCTTTCTACACTCCTAGCACATGGTTTTGCTAGGGTCTTTCACATAAACTGCCACTAATCCCTGCTCTGCCCAAAAGTCTTGAAAGAAAACATTGAAACAACATTATAAAAGTCTATCCCACTTATCTATGAGGTCTTACATCAGTGGAATGGAGGAGAATACATGAATTTCAATCAAAACCCAAAGGTAGGGTTTCACAAACCAAGTTTTAGAAAAAACCTTATATCTTCCTACCATATAAATGTCAAAGAACCAAACTGAATTCAAATAAAAGCTAAATCAATTCTCTAACTAATCAAACCATGAAAAAGTGGAAACAACCTTGTACCTTTGTACAGTACAGATTGTAGCAGTGTGGAAATTTAGGAAACTAGGGTTTCAGGACAAGTTTTCAAAAAATGTTCACCGAATGCACAAATCTCAACCAAATGTCACATAATTGGTCTTTAATGAAAGATAAGACATAGGGATTTCTAAAAAGTCCAGCCTCACCTTCTAATTCATCCGTATGTCTAAGTTATGAACGTTATAGCAGAAAAAATGTAGAAAATTTTGGAAATCACAATGTTTGTTTGTATTTCTTGATCACCAACTCCAACTACTGCCTTGCCACCACCCCTAGGAGGCATTTTAAGCATGTAATTATAGTTCCAACTATCCCCAACTACTTTTCGAGAGGGTGACCACTAGTTTTTTATAGTTTTGCCCTTTGTTTGCTTTACAATTTTTAAAAGTTGCCAAACAACTTTGCATATTTTGACAATATTGAAGGCTACAAGAGCCCAACTACCTTCAAAGGGAAACAAACACCCTAGACACACCTAATGAGACTCAAACAACCCTATTAAATTCATTGGATCCATCATTGGTTACATTTTCACCATGTGACAACAATATGACAACATTGACAAAAACATGGCATTTTGGACAAATGCCTACAAAATGGATCCAAACTTATTAAAAACACTTAGGAAGTGGTCCATTGGACCTTATTACATAAAATATGGTCTCATAAGACCTTATTCACTACAAATACTCAAAAACCTCAACTTAACACCATTTTGGCCTCATGGTGGCCACCTTGTGTTAGGTGCTCTTGCACCGTACACCCCGCCTAGAAAAGAACTCATGCCACATGAGTTGATTCTTTGTCTTGCTCCACCTTTATCCTTTGTTTCTTCATGTCTTCCCCATGATCTCTAGAATGCAACTTGCTTCCATGGAATCAAAAACACATGCCTATCATTGTAGGCTCTACTCACACCTTGCCATGAGTGAGTGCTTGCAACTAGACCTATACTTTTCTTGCCATTCTTCCTTATTGTCATCTATGCCTGAACACCTGCATTCAAAACCTTGGTTGATGCTTCTTGTACTGCTTCTATGGTAGAATATGATTGTCTTTCAACTCTTATTGGCTCTAGAGGACAAACAATGGTCCCTACTATGATAGCATCTTCTTCTTTCCAACCACCTTGTGGCTACTTGTAGACCTGCTCTTTCACCTTCTTCTGATCCATCTCAAACATCACCATATGATCTCCATCATTCAAAACTAAAACCACCTTCAAACTTTGATATTTGGCAACCCCACTCCTTGAGGTATCCTCAACTTTCCTTGTCTCTTCTTCATTGATCTTCACAAACTCTTTCTTACCCACCAAGATGACCTTGGCTGCCTTCTTTGCTTCAGCATCCTCCGGCAATGGTGTCAATACAAAAGTCCTCCCATCCTTCTTGATGGTCTATGTGTTAGCATATCCATCATATAATGATTGCCTATTAAATTTCCATGGCCTGCCTAAAAGTAGGTGACAACAATCCATGGGCAAAATGTCACATAAAACCCTATCCTTATATTCTCCAATCTGAAAATCAACATATGCTTGTTCATCTACCAAAAGTGATTGACTATCACTTACCCAAGATTATTTGTAAGGAGTTTGATGAGGAATCCTTTATAGCTTCAATTTATCCACCATTTCCCTAGGCACCATATTATTTGTTGAACCAAAATCTATTACTACCTTGCATACTTTACCTTTGCTTTTGCAATTAGTCCTGAAAAGTGCTGTCCTTTGTGTCATCCCCTTGTCCTTGGATGTCTTCAAGAGTGTTCTCCTTAGCATGAATGCTTCTCCAACTTCTGGTTCACATCCTTGACTTGGAGAATGGACACTTCCTTCATCCTCTTCTTGCACAAAATGAATCCTTCTTTCATTCTTCATATCACCTCCTAATGATGAACCTTGCCTTTCTGTATATTTGAATGTTGTGTGACCAATTTCATTGCAATTGTAGCACCTTCCTGTGAATGTAGTTGAACCTATTCCTCCTCCAAATCTTCCTCTTGAACCTGATTCTCCACTTTGTTCTTGGGAACTAGATTCCTCTTGACTTCTTTGGGACTGATTTCTACCTTCAAAACTCCCCCTACCTCTGAAATTTCTGCCACCTCTTCCTCTATTTTGCTGCTCACCTTTCCTCTTCAATTTCTCTTCAGCCCTTAATGCCACTTGAAAGCATTTTTCCATAGTTTCCAGGGTTAATAAACTAATTTCATCTTGGATATTAAACCTCAAACCATTTGCATTCCTTGCCACTTTCCCTTTTTCATCCTTCATGTATCCACAACAAAGAGAGAACTTGTTAAACTCCTTGGTGTAGGTGGCCTCATCCAAATCTCTTTGCTTGAGATTTTCTATCTTCTTGTAAATCTGCACTTCATATTCTGATGGAAGGAATTGGGACTTGATCCTCTCCAATATTATGCTCCATGAAGAGATCATACTCTTCCCATTCTTTACCCTCTCACCTTGGGTGTAATTCCACCATGTAAGGGCAGCACCTTTGAGTTTTGTTTGTGCAAACTTTACCCTCTTGTTTTCAGGAACTTCTTTGTATTCAAAGTAGTTGGTTAGGGCCTCAATCCACTCCATGACTTCATCAGCATTCATCTTTTCACTAAACATGGGAATCTCCATCCGAGCCTCTGAAGAATCCTTGCCAATTGCCTTGATGGCTTCAAGGAAATGCTTTTGATATTCAGGTACCTCTACCTCTTCTTGCTCTTCTTCTTCCTCCTCTTTTTCTTCTTCTTCATTAGAACATTCATCTATCCTCTTCCCTATCCTTAATGCCTTCAACTTTGCTTGGAGTGCTTCCTTGACTCCACTTTTGATCTTTTCATCCATCTCCTTGAACTTCTTAACCACTTCAGTGGTCATCCCCTTTCGAGGCATATTTATAGCCTGTCCTTCACTCTCCTCTGCTGACATATACCAGGCCTTACACAACCAACAACAAAACCTTTTATGGTTCTGATACCACTATGATGTAGAGGTACTTGGATAGGATGAAGATAGGACAAGTTGACAACGTTTTCACTACACCCAAAAACCCCAATTCAAGGATCAATTTGCAAAAGTGGGAACAACAGTTAGCGGCTCTAAAATCTTCATCAAAATGTTGATTTGGCATGTCATGGGACCCATTCCAATCATGGGTAAAGGCAGACCAAACACAGAACTAGTACTTTCTTCACAAACCCAAGATATTCCTTGTAGCCCTAAAAAAGAGGATAGTCATCAATAAATTTTGATGCGGACCTTCAAACCTAGATCTCAGATAATCAGGAGATACCCATTTGGACTCCCTATCACATATCCAACAATGGGTATAGGTTGTTTTGGATGATATAATCCAACCTATAACTCACCCTAGTGACCTAGAACTCCAATTAGGCCAAATTTGTGAAGCACTACCCTTGAATGGAACCACAAAACTCTCTATACATCTTGTACACTTCACATGGATGGAAAAACAATGGATTTTAAGGTTTTTCAGGTCCCACAGCCAACCGTTCAAGGATTAGCTTATGTTGTTGTTCTTTCTACACTCCTAGCACATGGCTTTGCTAGGGTCTTTCACATAAACTACCACTAATCCTTGTTCTACCCAAAAATCTTGCAAGAAAACATTGAAAATACATTATAACAGTCCATCCCACTGATCTATGAGGTCTTACATCAGTGGAATGGAGGAGAATGCATTAATTTCAATCAAAACCCTAAGGTAGGGTTTCACAACCAAGTTTTAGAAAAAAGCTTATATCTTCCTACCACATAAATGTCAAAGCACCAAATTGAATTCAAATTAAAGCTAACTCCATGCTCTAACTGATCAAACCATGAAAAAGTGGAAACAACCTTGTACCTTTGTACAGTACAGACTGTAGCAATGTGGAAATTCAGGAAAAAAGGGTTTCAAGACAGGTTCTAGAAAAATGTTCACCGAATGCACAAATCTCAACCAAATGTAACAAAATTGGTCTTGAATGAAAGGTAAGACATAGATCTTTCCAAAAAGTCTATCCTTAAATTCTAATTCATCCATATACGAAAGTTATGAATGTTATAGAAGAAAAAATGTAGAAAATTCTGGAAATCACAGTGTTTGTTTGTATTTCTTGATCACCAACTCCAACTACTGCCTTTCCTTAACCCCTGGGAGGCATTTTAAGCATTTAATTATAGTTCCAACTATCCCAAACTACTTTTCAAGAGGGTGACCATTGGTTTTTTATAGTTTTGCTCTTTGTTTGGTTTACAATTTGTAAAAGTTGCCAAACAACTTTGCACATTTTGACAATATTGAAGGCTACAAGAGCCCAACTACCTTCAAAGGGAAACAAATGCCCTAGAAACACCTAAGTAGACTCAAACAACCCTATTACATTCATTGGATCCATCCTTGGTTACATTTTCACCATGTGACAACAATATGACAACATTGACAAAAACATGGTATTTTGGACAAATGCCTACAAAATGGATCCACACTTATTACAAACACTTAGGAAGTGGTCCATTGGACCTTATTACATAAAATGTGGTCTCATAAGACCTTATTCACTGCAAAATCTCAAAAACCTCAACTTAACACCATTTTGGGCTCATGGTGGCCACCTTGTGTTAGGTGCTCCTACACCACTATGTGCCTCAAGAATGAATTAGGTCAATCCGAAGTCACATGGAAATGAACCCTAGGATAAAATGATAATTTTGAGATAGGAAGTTAGCTATAGAAATAAGTACAAATGAAGGTGCAATAATAACAAGAGCTCTGAAAGAGCTGGAGTCCCTGCCAAAGGGAAGGGAAATGTTTTTGTATAGTTGCAATTGATATAGTTTTATATTGAGAGGTAGAAAGTTATTTAGATCTTGTTGGTTTGTATTTTCTATGGGGTCAAATGCATGTGGAGTTAAAATTAGTGTATATAATTGAAATTCATCATTTGTTTATGCTTCATGTAATAAGTATATCGGCGATATTCTAGGTCATCACAATTTTCCTTGTATGTTGTTATATTTTGTGAAATCAATAATTGTAGTATATTTTTAGTGCAATATGCATTTTAAATGTTTTAAAGTACATAAGGATAATCAAAATGTTACTTTGATTGTTAACCAAGGTAGTTGGGACTCACTTTCAAAGATAGCAAAGGGAGGTGTTCGCATGAAGAAGACTTTGAAACATGATTTAAAGGGATGTATCTGCATTCACTGTGAAGATTTTTCTATGAGACAGTCGAGTATTGAAGGCAAATGAGAAGTATACATTTTTTGCATATATAGAGCACATTTGAACTATTATAGAATTGATTCTTTGTACAGTTCGAATTGATACGAATCAGTTTTGCATCAATGAATATGTCCTATAACTATAAGTGCAAGATGGAAAAGGCTGGTTAAATAAATATTTAATTAAGTTATGGATTTTAGGTGGAAGGGATTGTCCTAGATAGGATGCAAGAAAGTGGTGTTGTGTGAAAAAAGAATTAAAAGTAGGATAGAATGTAATAAAGCTTATGTAGCAAGTTGCTCCAATTGCTTAGTGATTGTGATGTAATTGACTCCTCGATAAGAGAATTGGTGAGTGAAATGGAACCTAATTGGTATGTTGAAAAGATAGGGGGTGATAAGATATGTATCGTAAAGGATAAAATATGACATGAGAGAAACTAAGTTTAGATGATATGAATGTCGTGAATGAACTACTAAATGATTTAGCAACGACCAATCGTGTTGATTCATGTTGCTAGGATGATTAGATATGATTTGCATGAATGTACATGTAGAATTATTAGATCTCTGAAAGATGATGATGCAAGAAAATGACAAATGATGATGGAGAAATGGTGGGATAGAAAATGGAATGGATAAAAAAGTCATATTGTCATAGTTAGTTCATATGCAATTATGCATCTTGATAATTTTAATGCTAAGATTTAAAAATCCTAAATTATAGTAAACAAAGGACAGATAAATAGATTTGGCTTGAACTCCAAATACTAGAAGCAATGTAAAGTTTGGTGAAGATGCAACTCCCAAAATAAACTTGTATATAACTAGTCAATCAACGCTAGAGATAAACTATGTATTTGATACTTGCAATTTGCATCGTTACATAAAGTATTGTAACTTGAGGTGTTTTAGATGGTTGAGGTATGAGTATTGGCTAGTTTGCAATCATGTGTGAAGTATGGTTTTTGACTGAACTACATCATTATGGCTAATAGATAGTATTGTCCTAGTTTTAAGAGCTTTCCAGTCTTGCATATGGTAATCCAACATGTATTTTCTTGAGATAAGTTATGTTTATTCATTTCTCCTTAATTGCACTATATCAAAACCTTAGGAAATATTCCTCTTGGCCTTGCAAATCCAAAAGTAGGAGAAGCTACTCTTTGTCATGAATTGGTCAAAAGTTGTCCTTGGTTTGTCATAAGTTGCAAGTATGATTGCTTAAGCCAAATTTCGCAGTGGCTCAAGGTATGGCTTATGTTTAGAGTTTGAGGAGTTAGTAGTTGTGAGAGACAAAAAATGACATTATTGTTGGGGATTCTTTGAGGGTTGTCATCATCTGAGTGTGCTAGTTTAAGGTTCATAGTCTAGAATTTGAGTTTTAGGGTTTATAATTCATAGTTTTAGGGTTTATATTTAAAATTTGTGTTCAAGGGTTTATATTTCATATTTTTAAGGTTTATTGTTTGTAGTTGTAGGGTTTATAGTTAAATTTAGTGTTTTAGGGTTTACAGTTCATAGTTTTAGGGTTTATTGTTCATAGTTTTGGGGTTTATAGTTAAGTTTAGCATCTTACAGTTTACATTGTATGCTTTTGATAAAACAAGAACAAAGATCCATACATGAGAACAAAATTACCTTTTATGTACAAAGAGAAATAGAGTTATTTTAGATTTTTATGACTAGATTATAATTTCATAATAACTTTGTCTAGAGTATATTAATGATATCTATGTATTGAATGTTCAAATTCATGTTGTGCTTATTTTGCAAATGTCTTGGTCACCTTTTTTGTAACATATGTTTGTATTATAGACAATGTATTGTAATTCTACATGAATATAATATAAAATTAATGTAGCATTGTTTTGAAATTGCTAATGTTATATAAAGATATGTTAATAGGAAATTAAGAAAATTAAATTTATTGTGGTTTATACTTTCTATATCCATTCTTCATATTGTGGGAAATAATTTGGTATTGATAAATTATGATACATTGAAGTCACGTCTTTTTAATATATTTATCAAAATCTCTTAATCACTAAACTCATGGGAATGTTATAAAATAGTAGAAGCACTTAAAGGTGTTATTGCTAAGATTGGATTAGAGAATTTTATCACATGGCTTACACAGGAATTTTATATTCTGTTCAAAATCTTTATTAGATGCTTGATGTACATGTTAAAGATTTAAATTTATAGAATCAAATAATATTGTTATAATCAAAGCACGTGTTCAACTACAAGAAAATAGTTAAGCAATCACTCCAAATTGTGTCAACCACTCCCAGAATACTGAATTCATAAATAAGTTAACAAGATTGTTATAATCAAAGTGTATGTGTTCAAGTAGAAGAGAATGGTCAAACGATAGTTACATATTGTGTCAAGCACTCCAAAATACATAATCCATAAAAAAATTTACTTTTTGATTGTCATTGAACGAATCAAGTTAATGTCAGTTAAGACTAGTTTCATAGATTATAGACAAAATTGAATTTCAAAAGAAAAACTAACAATGGTTGTATATTTTGTTATAGACATGATTTCATCAAAAGAAGTGAGAATCCCTGTTTAGTTTCATCTATCACATCGTAATAAGCATTCCCTTGTCTTTAATCTTGAACATTTACATATTTTAGCATCCTAGATACATCATCTACAACAAGATTTTACTGCATTTTCAACAAACAAGTGTTCTATTTCCATCATGTTCAGGTCATACATTTTTAGATTCCTATGTAGAGCTTTAATCTAGTATATCATCCTTGAAGCTTCTGTAGAAGTGCCAATCAAGAGACAAGCTACACGCACAAGTGTAATGCTATCACTTCTAAATTAAGCAATATTGATAATCCGAGTGTAAAATTGTAAATAGAGTCACTATTATACTTGCAATGCTTCTATGAACAACAATACAACCAATTATAGGTACAAAAATTTAAGTGAATAATGCACAATTATTCACCATCAATTAGAAAGCTCTTAATCAATTAGGTCAAAAGGTTGACACAATCCATTTGAATGCCTCACCAAACAACTTCTTGGAAGGAGTGGCCATCTGTGAACTTTGAACTGAGACAGCAACTGGGATGAGCCTCAGGAAAGCAGAGATAAAGCATTGAGATGGTGTTTAATGCTCCATCATTATCTTGGCAATCCTCATCAATGCTAAGAGATTCATAGTTAGTAAAAGCAGCACTACAGGAAGTTGCATACAAAAAGTGGAGAAGAAATATGTTGTTGTGCAATAAAGGAGGCTCCAAATAGGAAGGTTGACGCCATTGACACATCTGCAGTGTCTGGATGGAAAAGTTAGCATGAAACCATTATAGGGACATAGAAAAATATAGAATGATAATGTAAAAGATATAGGAACTTACAAATGGCTGGTTTTTTTACTTCCAACAAATAAAACTATTCTATTTTTCATATTTTTGTTGTTTCTTATCATTGAGTGTCTTTGTTACATGATGTCTATAAAGAAATATATCAAACAACATTCAAAATGAATGAGATATTTCCAATAGAAACAAACCATTACGAATTGATGAGATGATTGTATACTGAGACAATTTGCAATTATGTAGACCTAATTCTCATTTTCATTTTATAGATGAAAGTACAACTAGCAGTCATATGTGTAGAGAAAATAACAGTTGCATTCTTAACCATGGCTAATAAAGAAGTTGATAGTAATGAATTATGGTGTTCACTATTTAACTAAACAAAAAAGGGCAACCCATAAAAGCACTGAAAGATAGGGAAAAGTAGACATCGACCTATAAAATGGATAAACAATGCGGAAAAGGCTGTGTAAAAGATGTAGAAACTTACATAAGCTTCTTTTTTTGCTTCCAATATGTTAGATATAAACCCTTTGAACATAGACAAATTACATCGCCATCTAACTATGCCAGCAAATGCATGAGCAACACAAATAATCTTTTGGTTGACAGGGTTAAAGACACAAATTTTACTGCCATCAAACAATCTGACGAAATGAGTAAACAACACAAACATAAATGCTTTCAATGGACATGGATGCCACCCTCATGAAGCAATCCATCAAAATGAATAAAGAATAGGAAAATGACAGTGCAAAAGATACAAGAACTTACAAATGGCTTCTTTTCCACTTCCAACATGGTAGATATAAACCTTTTCAAGAGACATAGATTTCCCCTGTGTGAAACATACTATATCAAAGAACATGAGAAAGGCATGAAATATTTGAAATAGCAATAAAATATTGTGAATTGGTGAAATTATTTTATACTCAGACATTTGGCATTTATTTAGACCTAATATTCATTTTCATTGTATAGATTGAAGCATAGATGGCATTTAGAGGACAACAAACAATAGACATTAATTGATAAAATGCAGAGATGTAGAGAACTATAAAATGACGATGTAAAAGATATAGGAACTTACAAATGCCTCATCTTTTTTTCTTCCAATATGATAGACATAAATCCTTGCAACAGACACCGTTGTCTCCACCATCAAAGAATCTAAGCCAGTGAATGATCAATGAAAAAATGACAATGCGAAATATATAGGACATTATAGATGCCTCCTTTTTCACTTCCAATACAATAGATATAAACCCTCTCAACAGACACATATTTTATCCTCATCAAACAATCTGAGGAGGTGAAAAACAATGCAAAGAATCCTATGCTTGGCATACTTAGAATGTTAGACCACAAGCCATAAATGATGTGAGCACTTCAGGCTATCCATAATAAATGAAAGTTAGGGACTAATCAATGCTCAATGCCATTGTTAAAATGCCACGTGTCCAGATAAATAGTGGGTGCGAAGGGATGACTATACCAAAGAACATAATAGAGAAAATCCATTAGAAGAGTCTAGTTGTAGTTGCAATGAGCAGCTAGTGTATTGTATACATAGAAACTATTTTCAAAAAAGCTATAAATGGCTATTGCCAAAACACTTGAAAACATAATTGCTTCAACATTTCTAGCCAAAAAGTTGCATAATATGAAGAGAGTTTCAAAACTTGTAGTCCTATACAAAAAACATTGACATTGAGAGATATTTTTGTTTCTAGCTCAATGAATTGACCTATTTCTTTTTTGCTTGCACCTCCAAATACTCCTCTGATTCTTCTTCTTTGGTGGGTAGTTTTTGGGAAACAACAGTGGTAGGATGTACACGGTTATATTCATCAAGTATTGCCTTAGACATCATTGGAGCATTTCAGCCACAACCAAAAGGAAAGTCCCTTATAGCCAAAGGCTTGGATCTAACATCAGTAATTTGTTGTGTGTCCTTTCTAGATAATTCAACATTTGCAGATGATTCAACAACAGGTTGTAGTTGATTTCTTGCAAACAATTTAGTGACAAGTTGCAATTGATTGCAATTTTTCTGTTGTAAATTCAATTGTTTCATGATTGATGCAAGGGTTTCTGATCCATCTATTAGGATCGGCAAGTTCTATTGCATTTTGACCAGTTTTATTTTGAGAGCTTTGTTTTGGACTAGCCCTTAGCCTACATTTCATGCCACATCCCATTGCTGCAAAAAGATACAAGTCATTGTCTAAAACAAACAAACAGTTATCATTACAAGCAATATTACACTTGTGCGTACAATCCATAAAATGCTTAAACAATGTAAAAATGACTATTAAAAGGATGTAGGAACTTACAAATGCTTCCTTTTTTGCTTCCAATTTGATAGATAGAAACCCTTTGAATAGACACAGATTTCACTCTCTTAAAAGTGGTCGAGAAAGTGAATAAATAGTGCAAAGAAATATTTTGCTCAAGAGACTTAAAACTTTGCACCATAAGCCATTAATGTTGCCTGCATTTCAGACCGCTCACAACAATTGGAAATTAGGGACTGATAAATGCACGATGTCATCTTAAAATGCAATGTGGTAACAAAATCCATAAAAGAAGTCAAAGATAGGGAACACTAGACATCAAGCCATAAAACACAAAGAAGAACAAACAATAGACATTATCCGATAAAATGCAGAGATGTAGACAATCATAAATTGATAATGTAAAAGATGCAAGAACTTACAAACAACTCATTTCTTCCTTCCAATATGATAGACATAATCTCTCCCAACAAGCAAAGCTGTCACCACCAACAAGGAATCTGAGCAAATGAATAATCAATGTAAAAATGAGAGTTCAAAAGATATAGGAACATAGAAACGCTTCCTTTCTGGGTTCGAATACGATAGATATAACCTCTCTCAACAGAGAGTTTTTTATTCTCATTAAACAAATCCAAGAAATTAAAAAATAATGCAAGGAATCTTATGCTTGGTGTACTTAACATTTTATAGCATAAGCTGTTAATGACACTTGCACTAGAGGCTATTTACAATAAATGAAATTTACGAACTGATCAATGCAAAATGTTGTTGTCAAAATGACACACGTGAACAGAAACACTATGTGCAAAGACATGACTATATCAAAGAACACAATATAGAAAATCCATTACAAAAGCCTGATTGTTGTTGCAATGAGCAACTTAGAGCTTATTCTATGCTTGACAAATACAAACACCATCCTCTCATAGCCTACACAAATTGAAGGACACTGTCATTTTGCAAGCCTAACTCCATGCGACTGTTGAAAGGTGACAAAGACACCTATTTCAGAAACACCCATAAAGCTCAAGCTCACAACAACAATAGAATGAAACATAAGTTTGGAATTCAAAGAATGCCTAGCCATAGTCAAAAGGAAACAAAATATGTATTATAGAAGCAAGTAGACATAGCAAGTTAAATCTCCATAATCTAGAACAATAGCCACGACATTGCCAAAACACAAACCACAATGAAAGTACAAAAAAAATTTGTTCAAACATAATTGGACCCTGTAAAGCTTCTACACGCCACTTATCCAGCTGCACAAAAAACATGAGCAGAGAGACATGTCCCAGAGCCTAGCCTTACTCACCTGTATCGCTAGCCAGCACCGAAGGCAATGACAATAGCCAACACCCGCCTTTCTGAGGAGTCAACTGTAGTAACATGCATCTGACAAGTTACAAAGAGTAAACCAAACTATCAAATCCAATATGGTATGTTGATGATAATGGCACAAACAATGCAACATGGAGAATGCCACAATGCATCAAACAGAATTGAGAAAGCAAACTATGTTCAGATATTTTTTTTAATGCAATTAGAGAATGTTTTCACTCTGTGATATGGAGATGCTTGCCATATGTGGATTGTTGTAGAAAACATGTTGCACAGCCTAAGTGCATAAAATTTAGGGTGTTAAATGCTAGTTTGTACATATGACATTCCAATCATAGAAACCAATCATAGTAATTGTGATAGGCAATTGCTGCTTCACATGATTGAATGGTCAATGGCACAAAGAAAGTCAATGCATATGTCTCTTCAAGTGTCAATGGCCTATTCGATTACTGGGTCATAAATAATCACAACAAATCTAGACGAAATTGTCCAGAAAGACAAAAAGTGATAACAACAAACATGTTCTTTGAATCAATGACGACCGTAGTTGAGTCTATTGACAATAAATGAAAATTAGGGACTTGCAAATGCTAAATGTCATCGGTGAAACGACATGCGTGAATAGAAATAGTTGGTTTGAAGACACAACTATATCAAAAAACATGACAAATGCATGAAATATACCAGTCAATGAAATGATTTTATAGTGGGGCATTTGGCGCTTATGTAGACCTAACTTTCATTTTAATTTAATAGATTGGGCCGCAGTTGGAATGCATGAGTGCAAAAAAAACATTAGTTGCATTCTTAATCGCAGCTAGCAGAGAAGTCAATATTAATGAACTATGGTGTTAAGTGTTTAACCCAGCAACAGAGTTCAACTCATAAAAGCACTCAAAAATAGTGAATAGTAGACACTAACCCATAAAATGCAGAGAACAATAAACAATAAAAATCAACCCAAAAAATAGGTCAAATTTCATTTTAATAGTTTCAAATACATATCTTGAACATAAATCTTATTTGTTCAAGATATGAATGATGATGATGGATGAAAAGATACATGGAAGATCAAGAATATCTTGAATAGATAGACATGTTTCAATGGCTATCACTATTTCATGGATACACAATTAATTTACATTGGGAAAATACAAATGCAGGAAGGAAATACCAAGAGCCAATGAAAAAAGTTGCAAGAAAATGGTGTAAACTCCTTTTTAATAAAATAATGCCACAAAACAGAGGATAAAAATTACTAGCATGATTTGTGAGGGATGCATTGAAATGTAATAGAGCAGAGAAAAAATTAGTCTTCACATCAATAATTATTAGAAACACCATGAGGAAATTATGGAAAAAGGGTTAGGAAATTGAAAACATGGTTAGAACAACACAAGTGTTATAAAATGTAGAGATATTTGTTACAGTAAGCACACCAATATGATAGTTATAAATCCTCTCAACAGACACAAATATTGCATCAAGAATTTTTGCAAAGGTCTAGTAATAACATGCATGAAAACATACCTATTTCAGAATAGATGTATAGTCATTTGTAATAGCACAATCGTGTGACTTTTTTACAAGACCATGATTGGTATTCATCATTAGGAACAATAGCAAAGATGAGATCTGCATAGGTAGAAGAGTGGAAAAGCAAGTATTTTGGTTAGAGGCATGATCACCATGAAGGACAGTTAATCCAACAATTCGTGTATACTTATAGAAATTGCACATTGGTTTCATGCAAGTGCGAGGAGCAATGCTAATAGCACATTGCAAAAAGAATATTGAAACTAAATAGATGCACTTGGAAGAATGTATACTTCGTTGTACAAAAGATTGTGTAATAGCACTTAACGTGATGTAAATACATGGCAACATGTGCAAACAGATCAGAAATGCATTCACTATGACTAGAGCTGAAGGCATATTGCAAAGTGGTCAGACCAATATGTATCTAGTATTGTGAAGTTGACAGTAGCAACTTTGATGTTATGTATCCAGAAGTGGTCCAACATACTGCCTGCATGTGTTGTTGGTTTGTCAACAATAAGTCATAGTTTGTGTTCTTAAATAAATTTGAGAAGAGACACTTTTGTTCTTGTGGATTGTAGCATGTCGATGTTGAAGTCTCCAACAATAATCAATTTACAACTAGGTGGCAATGAGGTAACAACAGTTTGTATAAAATTAAAGAGATCATGAATGGATGTGTTTGGTTTTAAGTACAAATTTATGATGCGTAGAGTAATGTGCACATTCAACAAGTCAATGGTTATTGTTTCTAGATACTTTATCGAGAAACTGTGAACATTCTATACAGGAATTGATTTCTTGCAGCTTATTAATAGGCCATGAATACCTGCTGCAGTATAGCAATTGGATGCTTTGTCAAGGAAGCCAATGTCATCGAGCACATTGTGATTGGTTTCTTGGAAGCAAAGGACTATTGCTTCAAGCATAACATGGTCATGGGCTATCTCTTGTGCATGCAATGCAAAGCTACGTGTATTCAAAGAGCATATGGTAAAATGACTTCGAGAAACAGACAAAAGGCTATGTTGTACTTTCCACTTCGCTGAGTCCATAAGGCGTTTCATTTCACCGTTTACTTTTTATGAGACTTTGAAGTTTTGTTCTTGTAGCCTATGCATGAGATACAGTGACTCGATGTTTCTTACACATGACAGGACAGTGTAGACAAGACCATGTTGATAGACCTTACATGGGTCAAAAGCAACTATGTTCATAGTGAGACCTTGTGCTCTATGAATAGTTCGTGCGCATGCAAGTTGCAAAGGAATTTATGCCCGAGTAACTATTTTTGTACCTATTTTGAATTTTCTAATGATTCTCGTTATAGTTGTCTAAGAAGACAAAATAGAATTTGTGTCTAGACTTTGCATTCTTTGTCGACGCAGTTTTCCAACTATGGGATCATTGAATTGTATCCAGGCAATGTCATCTTCTTCGGTTGTATGCAATTTGAAGATGCCATATGTACCATTCACTAGTCCATCTTGTGTATCAATGTTCCCAGCAATCAATTCAACCAAAATGTCTTGTTTGAGCATAATCATGCTAAGCAATGATGATTTTTCAAGTTGGAATTGCATTCTATCAATTGATGTGTCATGTTTATCAATTGCTTCCAAAACATAAAGATTTGTTTGTAAGAAGTCTAGCATTTTTTGTTATGCATGTCAACTGCTATATTTCTGTGAAACAAGTAGAGAAATTGTGGATCATTTGGAGGTGTCTTATAGCACATTGCATTCAAGTAGAAAATATCTTGGTTGGTTTGTTGACCAATCCTTGCATGATTAAGTACGGTAATGAACTGTTGATTTGTTTGTCTAATGACAGCATGCAATTCGAAGCACTTGACATTGTTAGTCCAAAACGTATATGGCATTTTCTCCTTATCTATTATTGGTTCTTTGAATATCCAAGTATCGCACATAGGCTGTGCTTGGTAGAAGTCACTACAAAATATGATATCTATATTTCCAAAAGGTGTTGTTGGTGTGTGCTTAATTTGATGAAGCCTTCTGTCCATGTTGTAAATCATTTTTGAACCAATCAAAGACACTTCATCAACAAGAATTTGTAATTGGTCAAATTTTTTGCCCAATGCATTGGTTGTCTTTGATTCTAGAGGTAAGATTTTTTAAGAATTCATTGGTAATTGGAAGATTGAATGTGTAGTAATGCCACTTGTGTTGAATGCATATTTTCCTATTGAGGCAACAATAATGCCTTTAGGCTTTAGTGGGTCACTGTCTAGTTATCTATCATAGAATCGAATCATTGCTTCAAAAATTGCTTTAGCTATGAAGGTTTTGTCTGTGCCAACTCCACCTGTTAAGAATAAGTACAACAATTGTGTATACATGTGTATATAGACACATATATGTATAAATACTATTGCAACCCTTGCACTAGCAAGCAAATTCTGCATTTCCAATCTCTACATGGCAAAGGCTTTGCCGAACAAAAGCACAATGCGCAACATCCATGAATAGATTGGTATTATGCTATATCTATGTGTTGTGGCAAGTGAAAGCACGAAGCATAGTATGCAAGGAAATTCTATTTTCTTAATTGCTAAGGAACACCAATTTTGCAATGTCCAACACAACTGCACTCTCTCAACATGTAACTAGGAATAATGTTCCAAGGTCCATGGAAACTATGTTTTGTCAAATTCTTGCAAGAAAATTGTATTTGCAAAATTGAAATTTTCCTTGTTACAATTAAAAATAGAGACAAAGCTTTGTAATACAGATTTTGGTGACAATTTAGTAGTAACTAGAACAGAGTAGCTGTGACCAACATCAATGGCTAGATAATTATAGAGGTTCCAAATTTTGTTAGCCTAACCAATGTCAGCAGGCTGTGTTTTGTGACTGTGAAATCCATACCATCTATGCTTTTCCTCTATCACACTTGATGCTTGTAGCAAAATAGAGTCCATTAGAAGTAATAGAAAGTAAATGGTCAAGTCTCTTTATGTATAACTACAAATATAACTGAAAGAAATACACTTATCAGGGTTCTAAAACTTTAATGCCTATTGTACTACGATTTAGATCTATGAATGATCTTGTTTAAGACTCAAATTTACTAATAGTAACTAGAGATTACCTTGTTCCAGTGCAACTGAACGAGCACTTGGGCTTTTCTTATCAATGACAACACCGTCACGATTACATATAGATCCATTGTTGTCAATTGTCTTTGAAAGTAGCCACACACAACTAGGGAAAAGCAAAAGTAGCAAAAAGCTAGACTTACAAGTGTTATCAGGAAAATTGGATGAAATAAATAAACATATCAAACCCAATAACACAATGAAATATGTGAATAACAAGATTGAATAAATAAAGCACAAACCTCACAAACCTTGTTATCCTGCGGCTTCCATTATTTGCCTATCTGTTCTTGATCTTGATTGTAATGAAGCCCTCAAAAGCGTATACTTCTTTGCTTGTTGAAGATGACAAGAATAGAATGGCTGTGATATTTTATTGCTATGAAGATGAGCTTCAAAGCAATGGGGTGATCTCAAGCAAATGGATAGTGATGGGGTGCCAAAGGCGCACTAGTAATTCGACAGAGTAATTGTACTGAAAGCTTGGATGATAGAAATGGAAGAATAAGGTTTCATCTATAGACTTAGAAGAGAAGAGATCAATGTTTGAAAGAAATAAGAAGATCAATGGTTGAGAATGGTTGAGGAATGTGCGCAAATAGAAAGAGGACAAGTGTCCAACCTCCATCATGGAATAGGGGAGTTAACAGAATAGATTGAAGAGTTAACAAAATAGACCAATCAATTACGTGAATTGATTGGGGAGTTGACTGAATTGATTGATCAGTTAACTAGGTTGATTGAGGAGTCAACATAATAGATTGACTAGTTAACTCAATTGACTAATTAGTTAATTGATTTGATTGATGAGTTAACTAATTTTGACTAGAGGATAAATAGGACATGTGGGTGAGGGAATATTAGCTAATTAAATATTTAAAATATTTAATTACATGTGCAACATGGTGAGGTGGAAAAGGTGAGGTGGAAAGATGAGGTGGATTGGTGAGGTGGATTTATGGAATTAGGACTTAGGATAGAGGAATTTAGGATTAATTAAATAATGTAGGATTATTTAATTATGTGAGACATTAGAAGAATTAGGGAATTTAATTAAATAAATTGATTTTATTTAATTATGGGATAATGAACCAATCAAATAAACTTAGAATATTTTATTTAATTGATAAAAGAAAATAAGAATTAAGATAAATATTAAAATATTTACTTAATTTGACATGAGCCAATTTTAGGTGTATACATTTTGCCCCTCTTTGAAGTGATGTGTTTTATCACATTGTTTCAAAGAAAAAGATTGTCTGACAATGATACATGCCCCAGTTTGCCCCTCATACAAGTTTAATGACAAGATGCCCCCTCAGGAGATTGGATGGGGAAGCTAAGGTGAAAGGTGTGAGATGGACAATCTCACGATGAAGAAGGTGAAAAATAGGTTAGAATGAAGAAATTGGTTGAAGAAGAGCCGAATGATATGTTGCACAAGATAAAATGATAACACACACAAGCAAGTTAGCAAGTATGCACAAATGATACAAGAACAAACAACGTATTGCCCCTGTCAGGTAGTAAACCAATGATTAATCAATATTGATATATGACAGTGTTGTCATGGCAGGGAATGATAGATCCCTATAGCAACATGAAGGACAGTGTCTAGTTTCAGGAAATGAAACATGTCATGTAAGACGCATGTATTGGTCTGATTTTGACAATGTTACATCCTGTATAAGACAAATGTTTGATTATAATTGATCGAGGTGGTTTATGACCAAACAAGGATCAAGACCACTGATTATGATTGGATCATTTGACAAGATTGACTTTGATTTGATTGGTATGGATTAAGGATGGACCTTGCATCTAGATCACTGCTCAAACTGATAGTTAGAACTATTGACAAGAGATATGATGAGAGATAGAAAGTTGATTGATAGAAGAATGACTCACAATCTTTGTTTGTAAACATTGATACTCTGCATAGAATCGTTATTGCATGGGATATAGATATGGATATGAAATACAATTGGATACGGTATGGGTATGGATATGGAATGTAATTGGATATGTTATGGATATGGAATGCAAATAGATTTTTCCATCTTGATATTACAAGTATTTTGAAGTGCTTATTTCATCATTGGGCGCTTTTTGGTATTTTCACTTTTTTGAAATGTTGTAAGGGAATACAAGCATCTAGGTATAATTAGACTAAGATGACCTGAGTATTCCTTACATGGATTTTTATATAGCAAGGTGATACAAGCATCTAGTCAAAATTGAATCTAGATGACCTGAGTATTTCTTGTGTTTCAACAGACAAGGATTGCCCCTTTTCATGTTCAGGCCTCTGAAGTCCTCGATGATCTTTTGTTGATCATGTTGTTAAATAGAAAGTCATCACATTACTAAAGTTTAATCCACAAGCAGCAAACAAAGAAAAAGATTATGCCCCCCATCATAGCATCTCTAGCTTTTGGCATCCTTGAGTAGCATAAGAAGACAGAATAACAAAAATCCAAGACTTTGTAAGTTACCTGTTCACAAAACATTCTTGCATTAGATGTGTCTTTTTGCCATAATTGATATACAATTGGTTG
Organism: Cunninghamia lanceolata; assembly: GCA_027924645.1. NCBI lineage: Eukaryota > Viridiplantae > Streptophyta > Pinopsida > Cupressales > Cupressaceae > Cunninghamia > Cunninghamia lanceolata. The sequence continues at coordinate 293,716 of BSBN01001198.1, read as the reverse complement.
GAGTGTTTCGGTATAGTGTTCTTCTATGTTTTGGACAGGTTGATGTTTTGCATCAAGATTTTGTTAAGAAGTGTGCTTTGCTGCGCGTGCTTGTCTAGTGAAAGTATCACAATCCTTTATTGGTATCATCTTAGAATGTGTGGCATTCAAGAATCTAAATCTGCAACCAAGTCGAGGAGTTGCCCCTAGTTTAGACAAAGGATCCACTTATTATGGGTGATAGGACAAACAGACATGAAGAGACGGACCCTAGGGGACTGACCTAGTGCCTCGGGGGCTCATTGCTAAATGGCCTTGCCTATGTGATGACGCAGAGGCAACATAGTTCAGGGTGAACCTAATGGACCTAAGACCTAGGTGATGGTAAAGATGCAGAAATGGTATGGACTCAGATAGATAGAAGGACTAGACATGGGACAGATGGGACAGTGGAGCCTCAGGGGCGCATTGAGAATGGCCTTGCCTACGTGATAACTCAGAGGTGACGTAGTTCGACAATGGTTTAAAAGATCGGTTCAAGATGAACGACATGACAGACACAAGAGATATGAGATCACAACAGATGAAGGAAGTGGTTTGCTGCAGATAGCTCCTGTTTACCAGGTTTTCACCACTTGCTTTTATTGCATGAAAAGCCAAGAGTACACATGACACTTGTTTGCCAGGTTTTCACCATAGGATGATTTTTTTGCTATTTTTCCTTTTTATTTTTATTTTTTTGTTTTGTTTTTTTATCATGTTTTGATTTTTTTGAATTTTTTCAAGACACCCTTGCATTGGGGTTTAGGTGTAGAACTTTCGGAGATGCATACTATTGATAAGATCATCAAACATCTCACCATCAGATGTAGCCAATTGATATGCTCCTGAGACATAAGTTGCAATGACGACATAGGGACCTAACCAATTGGGTTCAAACTTTCCAAGTGTATACAAAAAGGAATAGCAGAAGAAAATAGTATTGATGCATGACCATAATTGCAATCTAATACATTTATGATATTTAAGCTTGATATTTTTCTTGCATAAAAATTAGACTACAATTGTATAAAATAAGAATAAGAGGTAGAGCCATCTTGTAAACTTAGACTACAGCACTTCATAAACTTCATCTCCTATGAATTCATGTACGCAACAGGCACCTTGAGTAACAACTACCATATGAGAAGAACAAGGCACCTATCAATCTTAATAATAAATAGAAAATATGTATAACCATGCATTCCAATTTAGAACACTTGGCATTAGCACCATTTTTAGACAAGGTATGTGAAATACTATTGACAACACCACCTATGTATAGAAACATTAGCAACAAATAAGCCTATCTCAACTTGGTATGCAGCAATGACATACTCACAATCACAAAATTTGAATAATTTCAGGGTAAGGCAAAAATGTAATTGTTTCCTAATGTTTTGTCAGTTTTGGAAATATTTCATGACTTTCTAATGTTCTTTGATATAGTCGTGTCTTGGTGCCTAGTCTTGCTGCCGAAGCATGGCATCTCAAGAGGACATTGTGCATTTAATAGTCCCTTATTTTCATTTATTGTGAATAGACTAAACTATAGGTGGCATTAATGGTTTATGTTGTGTTCTTACTCATGCTTTTGTATTCTCCTAGTTGCAAGTTACTGTTCTGAGCAAGGAAGGAAAAAATTACATCAATTCCTAATGTTTTGTTGCTATTGCAAATATTTCATAACTTTGTGATGTTCTTTGTTTTAGTTGTGTCTTCGCACCCAGTGTTTCTGTCAATGCAGCATCTGAACAAGGATATTTTGCATTTATCAGTCCCTAATTTTCATTTATTGTGAATAGACTAAAGTGTAGGCATCATTAATGGCTTATGTTGTGCAGATTTAACTCTGTCAAGCAAAAGATTATTTGCATTGTTTATTCTTTTGGAGAGATTGTTTCATGAGAGTGAAATCTATGTCTCTTGAGAGGGTTTATATCCATCGTATTGGAAGCAGAAAAGGAGGCGTCTGTAACTTACTACATCTTTTGCACTATGATTTAATGGGTTAACGTCTAATTTTTGTTCTATTCTGCATTTTGTGCATTACTGTGTACTCTTTCTTATCTTTGAGTGCTTCTATGCATTAGTCTTTGCTACTGAGTCAAAGACTTCAGCCCACAATTCATTAATGTCATTTATTGTGAATAGACTGAAGTGTAGTCATGATTAATGGATTGTGGTGTCAAGTTTTACGACTATCGAGCAAAAGATTATTTGCATCATTTATTCATTTGCTTAGATTCTTTGATGACAGTGAAATCTGTCAAAAAACAAAGCATTTGTAATTTCCTATATCTTTTACACTGTCATTTTTGCCTTGTTTATTAATTTGCTCACATTGTTTGATGAGGCTGAAATCTGTGTCTATTGAGAGGGTTTTAAGTCTTTAAATCAACAACAGAGATTAATCCATAAAAGCACTCAATGATAGGGAACATTAGATAATGCATTAATGATGGATGTACTTGAATGTATTCACAATAAATAAAAATTAGATCTAATGTTCCTATATCTATCATGTTGGAAGTGAAGAACGACACGTTTGATATTTCCTATATCTTTTACACTATCATTTCATTTTTTTGGAGTCCCTCTAATGGCTTAATCTCTATTGTTTGTTTTACATCATAATTCTTTCTCCAGATTTTTTATCTCTCCAATGGCCTAATTTCTCTTGTTTCCCATCGTCGAGTGTTTGTATGAGTGCATAGATTTTTTTACAAACATTAAACAATAAAAACACTCAATGATAGGGAAGAATAGAAATATTAAAAATACCAAGTATACCTTTTACTATTTTACATTCGCATGGTTTATATTGTTCTTCATTACAACTATTACATTCATAGGTTGGCCTTTCTCTCTCCCTAGGGTTTATATTGCAAATATAAACCCTAGGGAAAGACAAATGTCAACCTATGTAGCAGCTTCCATATTGCAAATTTTGAAGTCATAGTTTCGGATTTCTATTTCCCTATGGTTTACATTGCAAATATTACGGTCATAGTTTAGCATTTGTATTTCATACGTTCTGCTTTTATGGCTTAAGCTATATTGATCATTTAAAGGCTTAAGCCCACAATCCATTAATGTCAACTAACAATATCTACTATTGGTATATATACTATAACAAACCTATCTACATCATTTTAAAGCACTTGTGTTGTTTTGATCATGTTTTTGGTCTCAAAATGATTTTCATAATTTACTCATGGTGTTTGTAACAATTACCGGTGCAAAGACTAATGTTTTCTTTGCATTATTACCTTTTCATGCATTTGCCCGAAACTGTGCTCCTAATGATTATCCTATGGTTTGTGGCATTATTTTATTAAAAGGGAGTTTAGGCTTATTTTTGTAATTCTCTTGTTGACTCTTGGTATTTCTCTCTTGATTTGTATTTTCCCAATCCATATTAATTGTGTGTCCATGAAATAGTGATAGTCATTCAAACATGTCTATTTGTTCAAGATATATCTGATGTTCCATGTATCTTGATCCATGCACATGATACATACCTTGAACAAATTAAACTTCTATTCAAGATGTCTATTTCAATCTATTGAAATAAAATTTGGCCTTTGTTTTGGGTCAATGTCTATTGTTTGTTGTTCTATGCATTTCTTTGGTAGGTAGGTCACATTGTTGATACTACTTGACATGTCTTATCAGAAATTGGAATGCATCTTCACATAGATTTTATTTAGTATTAAGATTGATAGGTGCCTTAAGAATAGAAGCATTTTTGTTAACTGTTTGAGGTGGAGTTTGCCAATGTTTGAGGAAGCAACACTAATAGCTTGATTCATGACTGCAGCAAAAATATGTCTCATAGTATATAGCACTGTCACAACTATGAGTCCAAAAGCAACAACAAAGTTAGTGAATGAGGTAACACGTTGTGTCTTGCATCCATGATTAGTCGCCAATAGCCAGCTAACACTGGTAGAATAAAAATTGAAACAATGTCTACTGCACTCCACACAAATAGCACCAATTTCATTTCATAATAGCTAACAAGCATAAATCCATAACAAATAATAAGTATGAATTGTATTCTAATCACAAGATATGATCCAAAATAAATATGAATTGAAATCCAATACTAAATCTATGCATTCAAAAAATCTACAAAGCTTCATTAGATAAATTGCAGGTTTGTGATACTACATTCACAATCTTGTAAAAAGCATAAGAAGAGTGAACGAGCAAAAAAATGGAAAAAAGATACTGCATTGTTCTTTTTAGCTTCAATCTTAATGTTCATACTGCATATGATTCAAGAAACATTTAAAAATTAATATGCAAGACAAAATAATAAAAATGTTACTCACATACTAGTCAAACTTTTCAATGCTTATCCTTACTTCTTTACTAGTGGACACTGTCACAGATGCAAATCCTTGTGCAATTCCAATTTCTCTATCTGTGACCAGCCACAAAACTAGCTCCAACATGCCTTCATTTTGCTGTGGCACTTACTATTATTCACCATGATATAAGAGACCATGATGACTATGAGTGCTGCAAACATAGTCTGACACACAAATAAAATAGTGACCCAATAGACACATTGTCTTTAGCATAGAAGCATATGAAAAATGACGGCAATTGTGGTAGCTTGATTTGTGCAACACTAAGACTACAAGAAAAATAAAACATAATCCAAAGATAAATTAAATTACAAGATGTAAAACTGATGCATCATGTATTGGAAAAACAAATGCATGGCACAATTTGACAAGCCTACAAAGTGAATGACCTCATAACAAAAGCTAAGCTTCAATCACAAATAATTGATTTTAAACTTTTGAAATGAAGTATCATGTATACTTACTGTTGATGTAATTGTTAAAGCTATTAGAACAATCATTGTGCAGGAAAAATTATGTTCTCTTTCACATACCATGTCAAAGGACCCACAATTGCATAAACTGGTTCAGAACATACCTTTTCACATTGTTCTAGCAACAAATGCATAATCACCTACAAAATCAAGGACCAATGCAAAACACTCTATGTCATGTCTCTAAACAAATGTGCCCTGAACATTGCGTTTGTATGTGACATGTGGCTATAGACAATATAAATTGTGCACTAGTTTTATGTAACATCTTCTGAAACAACTTTCCATACAGTTTCTTTGTTTCAACGGCTAATACAATTCAATATTTGTTTCACATAGCTATGCATTAATATCAGGTTCATGCCTTCACCCACATACACATGCACACACGCACACGCGCGCGCGCACGCACACACACACACACAGATTTTTATGCACCTATATATAAACATAGATACATACGCATATGCATCCATATATACATAGTATATTAGGCAGTGCAGAGATGAACTTGTGATTTTGTTTTAATACATTCAACTGTAGTTGGCATCCATGCATGGCATACAAAACATTAATTGCATTGTTAATGCCAGCTAAAGGAGAACTTGACATTAATGAATTATGGTGTTAAGTCTTTAACAACAATCTAAGCAAATGAATAAACAACACAAACAATCCTTTTCTCCACAGACTAAAAACCTCACACCATAAGCCATTAATGCCACCTGTGCTTCAGTCTATTCATAATAAATGAGAATAAAGAATTGATAAATGCATAATGTCCTCTTACAAGGCCACACATCGACACAAACACTGGGTGTGAAGACATGACTATATCAAAGAACATTAGAAAGTCATGAAATATTTCCCATACTGTCAAAACATTAGGAAATGATTAAATTTTTGCCTTACTTGCCCTGAAATTATTTTGCAATTTATTTGCAAGCAGGAGAAAAAAACCCTGAGGAAAATACCGATAGCCAATGACAAAATTGTAAAAAAAAAAAAAATTCCACACAATGATTCAATGCCCTGAGCAAATAAATAAGCAACGCAAATAATCATTTGCTTGACAGACTCAAAACTGAATACCATAATCCATTAATGGTGACTACACTCGAATCTATTTACAATAAATGAAAATCAGATCTAAGTAAATGCAAAATGTGCTCATTCACACAAGAACCTTTTGTTTTATAGCCATAAAACTTAACACCATAATCCATTATTGGTGACTGCACTTGAATCTATTTACAACAAGTGAAAATTAGATCCAAATAAAGACAAAATACTGCCATACACAAAAGACATGTGCACCACTATTGACAATGCCATGTGCCCTCAGAAACAATCGCACCAAGGACACATGTATAACATCAAAACACCAGAGTTGGATAAATTGTTTTGCTTCTTTGCTCTAAACAATGATTTGCAATTGGGGAAATACAAAACCAGGAAATAAGTATCAACAACACATCAAAAAATTGCAAAAAAATAGCACAAACTCCATTGCAACAACTCAAAATACACATCTTGAAGAGAAGTCTTATATGTTCAGGATATACATGATGTACATGCATCAAAACATCCATGCCACATCAAATATATCTTGAACAAATAGACATCTCTCAATGCATATCACTGTTTCATGAATGCACAATTAATTTGAATTGAAAAAATGCAAAACCACGATCAAAATATTGAAACCCAATCAGGAAATTGCAAGAGTATAGATCAAATTCTACCCTAATAAGAAACATGCCACAACAAGATATCATTTGCATATGGGTGAATTCAAAACCACAAGCAAAATATCAAATGCCAATGAGACAATCGCTTGAAAAGAAGTTTTAATTGCAAAATAATTTCGTGGCAAGAAAGGGATGCCTTCTACACTTTAGTCTGTTGATAATAAATGAATATCAGGGACTAACAAATGCTAAATGCCCTTGTTAAAATGCTACGCGTTGATAGAAATACTCACTACAAAGACTTGACTATATCAAAGAATATTACAAAGGCATCAAATATTTCCAATAGAAAGAAAACATCACCAATTGATGAAATGATTTTTTGCCGAGATATTTTGCACTTATCTAGACCTAATCTTCATTTTCATTTAATAGATTGAAGTGCAATTGGCATGCATGCATGCAGAGAAAAGATTACTTCCATTCTTAATCATAGACACTAGAGAAGTTGACACTAATGAATTATGGTGTTAAGTTTTAAGTCAACAATAGAGACTGACCCATAAAACTGCTCAAACATAGAAAAGAGTAGACATTAACCCATAAAATGTAGAGAACAACAAATAATAGACATTAACCCACAAAATGCAGAGATGCAAAAAATATAAAACGACATTGTAAAACATATAGGATCTTACAGACGCCTCATTTTTTGCTTCAAATACGATAGATAAAAACTCTCGCAATAGACACAGATCTCATCCCCATCAAACAATCTGAGCAAATGAATAAACAACCCAAAAATAATTGTGTAAAAGATATAGGAACTTACAAATGCCTCCTTTTTCGCTTCCAATACAATAGATATAAACCCTCTCAATAGACACAGATTTCACCCCCATCAAACAATCTGAGCAAATGAATAAACAACACAAATAATCATTTGCTCGATAGACTAAAAACCTCACACCATAAGCCATTATTGTCACTTACACTTCAGTTTATTCACAATAAACGAAAATAAGAGATTGATAAATGCACAATGTCCTCTTAAAATGTCACGTGTCCACAGAAACACTGGGCGGGAAGACACGACCATATCAAAGGACATTACAAAGCCATGAAATATTTCCAATAGCGACAAAACATTAGGAATCGATTAAATTTTTCCCTTTCTTGACCCGAAATTATTTTTCCACTATCTTACAATTAGAAAAAAACATAAAACCCCGAGGAAAATACTGACAGCCAATGACAAAATTGCCAAAAAAAAGAAAAAATTCCCTTTTAATAAAATATAATAATCCCACAAAGTATAGCATAAACATTCTAGCAGCATGATTTCTGGCCAATGCATTAATAGACATGACTGCATCAAAAATATTGGTCACTTATTTAGACCTAATTTTCATTTTCATTTAATACATCCAAGTGCACTTTGCATTCATGCATGCAGAGAAAAGATAGTTCCATTCTTAATCATGGCCAACACAGAAGTCGACATTAATGAATTATGGTGTTAAGTTTTTAACTTAACAACAGAGACTAACCCATAGAAGCACTCAAAGATAGGGAAGACCACACGTCAACACATAAAATGAAGAGAACAACAAACAATAGACATTAACCCATAAAATGCAGAGATGAAAAAAACTATAAAACGACACTGTAAAAAATATAGGAACTTTCAAAGGCTTCTTTTTTTGCTTGCAATACCATAGACATAAACCCTCTCAACAGACACTCTGAAGAAATGAATAAACAATGCAAAAATGACACTGCACTAAAATATACAAACTTACAAACACCTCCTTTTTTCGCTTCCAATACGATGGATATAAACCCCCTTAACAGATACAGATTACACCCTCATCAAATAGACTATATCAAAGAACATTACAAAGCCATGAAATATTTCCAATAGCAACAAAACATTACCAACCCATCAAATGATTTTACACCAAGACATTTTGAACTTATTCCGACCTAATTTTCATGTTCATTTTATAGATTGGAGTGCAATTGGCATGCATTCATGCAGACAAAAGATTAGTTCCATTCTTAATCATGGCTAGCAAAAAAGTTAACTCAACAACAGAGACTAATCCATAAAAGCACTGAAAGATAGGGAAGAATAGACATTAAGCCATAAAATGCAGACAACAAACAATAGACATTAACCCATAAAATGCAGACAACAACAAATAATAGACATTAACCCATAAAATGTAGAAATGCAAAAACCTATAAAATGACACTGTAAAAGATATAGGAGCTTACAAATGTCTCATTTCTCGCTTCCAATACGATACACATACACCCTCTCAACAGATATAGATTTGATCCTCATCAAACAATCTGACCGAATGAATAAACAATGCAAAAATGACTGTGTAAAAGATGTAGGAACTTACAAACGCCTCCCATTTTGCTTCCAATATGATGGATGGAAACCCTCTCAATAGACACATACTTCACCCTCATCAAACAATCTGAACAAATGAATAAACAATGCAAATAATCTTTTGCTCAATAGACTAAAAACCTCACCCCATAAGCCAATAATGCCGCCTATAGTTCAGTCTATTCACAATAAATGAAAATAAGGGACTGTTTAATGCACAATGCCCTCTAAAAATGCCACGCGTCGACAGAAACACTGGGCGCCAAGACACGACTATATCAAAGAACATTAGAAACTCATGAAATATTTCCAATACCTACAAAACATTAGGAAACGATTAGATTTTTGCCTTACTTGTCCTGAAATTATTTTGCAATTTTTTGCAATTAGAAAAACAAAAAACCCCAAGGAAATTACTGACAGCCAATGACAAAATTGCAAAAAAAAATGAAAATTCCCTTTTAATAAATCAACGCCACAAACTATAGCGTTAACATTAGTGGCACAATTTCCAAATTAAAAAATAAAATGGCAAATATATTGAATGATGAAATAGATGTAAAAAAAACTAAACCATAACCTAAAATTAACATAAAATTATACCATTTATTAATTACACTGATAAGCATTCCCTTGCAGAGCAAGGTGAGCTACTGTAGAGTGTCAATCTGGAATTGACAATCTCCTTCGTAGCATAAGTACACGATGACCATCAGAGCAATCTTAGCTGCTTGTGTCAATACTAGGAAGTGTTAACATCAAATCATAGCAGTAGTAAGTCGATTGCCTGTGTAGCAAGTTTGTGTTTGCTCAATAGTAAAGCGAGCTAGTTATGATCTCATTTTCACTAGTTTTGGTGTTTCCTTTACTGGTGAGTAGTTTTTAGCTCTTGAAGGAGGATGACGGCCATGGCCAAGACATTGAATTTATGGCCAGAATTGAGTAGGGGATTGCCTAAAAATAAAAATTTGTTGGCTAGAGTTCATTTTTCTAGAGGGAGGTGTGAAAGTATGTAGAGTGGGCTTTTGCTCTTCAATGAAAATCTACATATGGAAGGCAACTTTGATTCACCTATTTTGGGCTACAAAGGTGTCTTCTTCTTCATCTCCTACTGCCTTATTGCAAGATCAACACCATATTGATCAATTGAGTGTCATAACTAGGAGATGCCTTAGCCTGAAGACTGTAAACTATTAAAAGTAAATTAGTTGATTTTCTTTCATTAAAACATGAGAGAAGAGAAAAGGATTTACCAGATGTCTTTTGTTGCTATTGTTGAATTGATATATTTTCCTTTTGTCTTATGGCAACAGATCAGCCATAAGGTTACCATGGTTGAAGTGAAATGGTACAAAGACAAGAAGTTTATTACCAAATGTTGGAAGTAAGCTTGTTTTCATGGCAACCCTTCACCTAAACCCTATCACATCATGTATAAAACCCTTAATGTGAAAATTCCACCTATAAATTTTTGTAATAAAATTTTATATCAATATTAATGAGAAATCAAATATGTAGATTTTTTTAAAGAATGGTACGATATAAGTAATGTATTAAAATAATTGTAAAACAATATGAAAGCATAATTATATACATATGAATAGATGTAGCAGTAGAAAGAAAAGAAAAAAAAAAATGAAAAGATTGCATCAACATTGTGAAAAAAAAAATTAATAGAATCAGCAACATCATTTTTATATATGTATTATGTGTATATCTAGTAGCTTATACATTTCTTTTATGAGCCCTTTTTATTAAAAAACAACAATTCTTACGATGCAAAACAAAGCAGGTTAGTATAAAACAGGGCGTTTAAAACATGGGACATAAAAGTGGCGATCTTGATAAAGGGAAGCCTTGAAGAAGGTAGGGTTGAAGAAGGCAACATGTTTCAATGTTATTTTAACATTTTATGATACTCAAATAAAGGCCAGCTCAAATGTTTAACTTAGTTTAAAAACACTGACGGAGCTTTTCTAAAAAACTTTGTGGTTAGTCATATGTTCTTGTAAAATGTCTAGTCAGATGATCATGTTTCTCTAAGAAATACAAGGAAACATTAAATTCATGTAACATTCCTGATATATTGAAAATAAAGGACTAGATTTTCTTTTATGGGCTGGTTTTAAAAATTTAATGCACATTCTGAAATAATGTGCATATATAGTCAAATGTAAATTCTTGGATAGATCAGTCATATCTAGGATTTATGTAGTGTCAAATGATATCATAAACATAGAGATCCAATTGTGTAGCCAGTGATACAACATTGAAGTCTAGAATGTAGAAAAGAATCTTCCTGCTTACCCGAAGTGGTACTGACTTCATTTCATTTTGAGACTAGACACAAAATTTTCCTTCAAAAATGGCAAATAATGTGCTATCCGCCAGTCACTAGGCAAGTAGAATCCTAGAATCCTTAGCAGCAACATTGTTTTTGATCTTGTATCGTAGAGACTTTAAGGAAAAACTAATTCATGGAATTCTGTTGCACCATCCTTTTAAATTAGTAAAAATAGTAGCAATGCCAGCAATAGTTGTGGCGCCATTGCATGGTGACAACAAAATAGTGACCTATAAATTATGAGAATGTTCCCTCAACTTTACTTATTTGCCACCCTTAGATATTTTCAAGATTCATTAGTCAATTATCAAATTGCATCCCAAATCATTCATGGTGGCCTGCACTAGTAGAAGTGGATCAAATGCAACTATGTAGGTATTTTTGCCTTAGGTGGAACTATGATATCCAATAAGTAGCTTGAGTTGGTGGTTGATCCGTCAATCCCATGACAAATCTTTCCAATTCATTTATTGATTTTAATCCATTTTCTTTTGTGATTGTGCATGCTAGTGTGTGGATGCACTTGATGAACACGGTGAAGGATGAAAGTTAAAGACTAATCAAGTATGGCTCTTTTATTTTTCATACAACAGGTGAGCAATAATGTTTATTTTGAATTACTTGAGCTATATGAGAACTCACTAAAGCAAAAGTAGACAACTTTGAGTAGTTTGAGCTATCAATTTTGGATAATGAAGAGAGTGGCCTTGTAAAAGCTTTGAGAGATGTTGAATGTCTTAATTTAATAGATAAATATCTTGTGTCAATAGGGGTAGTGTCCAAGGTTATATGTAATAGGGGTAGACTCGAAACTTTTTCAAAGTAAAACTACATGCATTTAATTTTTTTAAAGTAAAATTGCACACACTTAACTAAACACTTAAATTCAAAGAAATGATTAAAACTAGTCTATTATTGAATTCAAAGAATTGACTACAACTAAGCTACGGAAAGGAATGCTTATGCTTGAAAGAAAGAATTATTTTGAAAGAAACTATCTTAACAAATTCAAATCTTATGTTGAATGAAAACTAAAACAATTGAAATGGAGATTTTGTAATTTTTGTGTTTTTTTGGAACTTTAATAATAACACAGAAAATATTTTTTTCTATAAAAGACAACTTAACAATGCTAGATGACTTGTAGATTAACAAAAGATAGATAACAATTCAGCACTCATGCATGTATTTATAAACAATGAAATAAATTATCTACTAAATCAATTTGTTCTTCTTCCCCTATATGAGTGGTTGACTCCTTTGGAGAGTGGGAATGTTCTTAACAATCACATTCAAATTATCATAGACTCACATAAAAATATATGAAGAATTATAATCATGCTCAATAAGTTTTGAATAAGATCACATAAAAGTTGCAACTCAAAAGTCTTTTTTGTGAAAGGAAACTAGAAAATTACTTAACATTCTCTACTACTTTGTTTCTATCTCTTGATCTCTATATCTATGCCCTTCTTTAATTCCCTACAAACATTCATATAGATCAACATCGTGCTAAAACATGCACGTTGTTTTGATAGTTCAACTAGAGCTCTAAACTATAATTACAACTAAAAAATAAATATATAAGTTGTTGATCAATTAATACAAACAAGTTTGCGACATGAAAAGTGGAAGATGGTTTTCACTCTAACTTTTTCTATTAGGAGTTTCCCAATGCTATGTTGGGAGTTTTTTTTGGTAATTAATACACTAGGAGAATGGTTTCAATTGCTACATTTTTGTAGGAGAACAGGGACACTTCTTTTGGAGTTCTGACGCTGGACTTGCTCTCTCTTTGGAATTGAAGTGTTCATAGGCTGTCAACTTATCTTCTTTGGAGTTGATGCTTTCAAAGTTAACAAAGCTATCTCCAGAGCTAGGGGTTCTAGAGATACCCAAGACGCCTACAGAACTAGAGGTCCTGGAGCTTTAGAGGGTACTCTCCAGAATTCATCAAAATTGCTCTGCTTCATCAAAAACATAACTTTTGCGCAAACATTTTATCAGCAATTCAATTTCATTAGACAACTAATACCAGACCAAAATATACATTTTATTTCTACTTCAAATAAATAATAACTTCTATAAAATTATTGATTTCCACATAAAAGTATTAAATAGGGAAACAATGATTACTTTTCTATGAATTATATAAGGCATCGATCCACCTCATCAAGCTTTGTAAACTAAACACTCCTAAGTAAAATAAAATAATTCTTAAATAAAGAGTTGATAGGTACAAATATTTATAGCTTTGTCAACTAAACTGTATACATTTATATTGTAAAATTTATTTAATATAATATTTGACAAGCAAAATTAATTATATTTGTATGTATCAACCATTTAATAACACCATATTTAATTTTAATTATTTATTGCAAAACTATATTACTCTATTTAAATTTTGTTATATTTCAACATGTACATATTGTAACAACCACTTTAGTGGCCCATTGTAACATCAGAATACAATTATAATAGTTTATAAGAAAACTCCTGAGGCTCAAGTCAAGTGTGAAATGAAACATGAGATTGTGCCATAATAAATTTGAATGGTTGAAAAGAGAAAAAATAGTTCAAAGGGGAGAAACTTAAAATCTGTCTATGTTTGTTCAAGGGAAACTACTCATTAGCCTTGACGACCTCATGGTCATGCATATTAGGAAGATCTTGTGCCCAACCTTAAGGAAGCAAGGGCTTTTGTTAGGGTTCTAGTTGAAAGAACCTAGAAAATCTTGTATCTTGTTTATTCTTTTTTAGGAATTTTGCCTTGATGTATGAGCAATGAATTCTTCATCAGTTTCATAATTAAGAAAAGAAAAAAAATGTTTTGGTGGTATTTTGATAGAGAATTATTTTGTCTTTTTTTTTAATATTTTATGTTGTGTAACAATTTTCTTATTTTCAAATGGTTAATAGTTGAATTCCACACTACATTTATTTGAGTATTGAAAAGGAGTAAATCTCAATTGTAATTTGATGTGAGGAATGGAGGAAAAAGGGGTTGGTTTAATGGCCACACAGAGGCCTCATTTCTCTACTATGAAAACAACACCAAAACAAGGCATTTCAAATTCATTTGAAAGCTTCAAATTGGTGTTAGGTCTACTAAAAAACTACCCACCAGGCTAACTTAAGCTCTATCATCTTAGTTTGTTTAGTTGAGTTGAATTGTTTCGGGTGGAATTGAGTAGAGATGGTTGGATCCTCTCTTTTATTTGTATTTGTTTTGTATTTTTTGGAGATGAATATAGAGGAAGGGAAAGAAAAAGGAGGAGATGATGAGTTTCTTATGAGAAGACAATTAGAAAACACTTCTAGGTTGTAGTGTTGTAGTTCTAAGGATGTGGGTCTTTAAGTAGTAAATATGGGTGGTGATGGAAGGGATCTTTTAGCTAGTAGTCAAAGTTTCAGGCTTGATGAGAAGCTGCTCATTGATACACATTTGCTATTAATCAGGTTTTGTTGGGTCCTAAAACAGCTAATCTCAATCCCTAGAACACTTATTCAATCTTTGAGGCCAAGGATGTCATCAAAGAGGTGAAAAGGGGGTTCATCAACAGGATGAAGGTGATTAAGGGCCAACTGGTAGGAGTGGGTAATCTCCTCTTCACTTTTGGCTCAACTAAACCAAGGAAGTATTCCTAGAGGTATCCCTTAGCAAGGATTAACTATCGTGCAAGATGTATGATGAACAAAAATAAGGGCAGTGATATCCAAAATGCAATTCTAGACCTTATAACTATCACTGGTTTAGATGGAAGATCACTGTGTCAAATAACCTCTTCTTAAGTTGAAAATGACATCATTGCAATAGTGCAAGATGTAGGTATACATGCATGTTCTAAAAACGATAAAACACAACTACCTTCCTAAAGGAAATACCCTGACTTCAACACAGAACAAGGATGCATACAAATTTGTAACTACACATTACACTTGATATATTGTTTTGATTTTTTGAATGGGTGTGGGTGATCAAAGGCCTCTCAGACCAGTGCCTATACATTGGGTTGCAGAGTCTCACGTTCATCAAAGGAGAACAAGTACAAAGGGGTTTATGATTGCTTATTTGATGGATTCAATTGCATAAAAATCAATATCAAACCATGAAAATACTTATTTATTGAATACCATACTGCATTCATCCATATGCAACACTGAAATGACCATTTACAAAGCTTGAAATGAATTAAGAATTGTCACATTCATTCAAATCAGAGGTTGTAATCATACCAAAGAATATGGCAAGAGAAAACCCTAACTGCACTTAGAAATTTTCTTGAAAGAACACTTACAGTAGTAGAGAAAAATAATGATTAATACCAAAATCACAAAATATTCCACATACACTTTTGACAACTGCTTCCTAAAGAACTAAAAATGATCGTTGGTCAAAGTCCTAACTACCTTGGATGCCTGGCACTTGAAGAGAGAAATTTTCCCAAAAATGACCAACCCTTTGAATGAGTTTCAATCATGTATTTATAGCATTTGCAACTCAAATTTGATGATGAAATGGGCAGGAAACCCTAAAAAGATCACCAACTACACTAAATACCTCAGTTTCAACCACCCATTTCACATTAATGGCTACCTGCATGGGTTTAGCATCCATATGGAAGTCGTATGAAGTTATTGCTCTTCATTTTTACGCCCCTTTTGAAAGTTATGGATATCCGAGCTGATACTAGATGCGGGAGTTTTGTGGCACCCTGGACATATCCACATCTCCACTAAAACTTCACCAAGATAGATACAAAGATAGGGGAAGAACAATTGGGGGGATCAGAACATGGTGGGTGATGGGCTAAAATATTAACCTCTTTTTATGTTGTTTTTATATGCTTTTGGAACTTTTCCATATGGTCCTCCAGACACTTTACCAACATCACCATCATTATATGTTGTCTTTTCATATACTTTGCAAGACTTTGAACCTATGTTATTAATATGGAATATGGTGATGATATTATCAATTGAATGATTTAAATATGAGTATGCATGCCATATAGATGGAATCCTATGGTTTAGTCATGAAGGTTATTTGTGTGCATATCTTTTGTGAATTAACCGATGTGTAACAAGAACGTGTCATCAAGGAAATGAGAATTTGTAGCAAAGTTGCAGACATGAGAATTAAAGGAAGTGAAGATAGGACACCAGAAGTGCGGTCAGCTGGAGGATGAATGTGAACCATCATGGACAGAAATAAATGTAGAAAAAGAAGACTTGTTTCAAACACAACTTATGTGTGTTCTTCATGAGACCCGTTGCATAAGAATTCTTGTTGGGATAGGACTCTGCTTCCTCTGTTTAGTTAGATTAATAAATTGATCTCAAACATGTATCCTAGTATCTAGGGATGGATTGATGGTTGAAGTTAGTTAGCAGTTGCATAAAACTCTCCCGTTTTTGTATAAGTTAGGAGGGATGAGTTAGATATAAAGTTAGTTACTTATTTTTTGGTTACTCAGTTGTTACTCTATTTTCAATATTGGAAGATGTAGACATGTTTTATTAAGGAATGTCATTATTGAATACATTCTGAAAGAGATTTTGTTTATGATATGAAGTGAATGAAACTATGTGTTATGGAGATGTGTAAGAATTTGAACTAGATTTGATTTCCAGTTATAGGAGTCAGTCTCTTGAGCCGGCCACTCAAGGTACTAATCTTCACTTCATTAATTTTGTTCCTTTATGCATTTATTGTTAAATCTGCTTTTCATTTGCATATAGATATATCACAAGTCACTTATATTTCTTTGATTGTCAAATTATAGTAGTATGGTTCATGAACAAATGCATGTTTGTCTACTTTAAGTTCTCTAGAGGTTAGCATTAGTTTTTTTATCGTTTTGGATGTTTTGAGTTAATTTTGTAATTCCCTGTTGATAATAGTCATCTACATCTTATGCTGCAAGTACCCGTAGCTACTAGATTCTGTAGTTGTTTTTACTATTCTTGCATTTCTATGATTTCCAGCAAAGTAGAATACCCTGAGTAGGTTTGGATAAGATAGTTTAGGAAGAGTATGAGCCCTGAAGGCACATACAGTGCAATGCCATCATAAGCTTACACTCCTTGGTTGATAATTTAATGTAGGAATGCAATGATAGAGTGGATTGTTCAAATAGGTTTACCCCTAAATTATGTTAAGTCTACAACACATTAGTTTTCCTCTACATTTTTGGCACCATTGTCGGGGATGGTGCTACCTTCATAGGCTCATTTTTACATGCTTTCATAGTTTAAATTTTGATTCCAACATTAGGATTAATAAATTTACTTTTCAGGAAACACCCAAAATTATTACTAACATTGTGGAGGACTGCTGGAATATAAAGTCAAATTCACTGTATGCGGAGGCAGAGAGATAACTGAGGCAGATTCCTCCCTTCAAATTTTCAGGATAGAGAAGACACAACTAACTTTATCAATTATACAGTAGAAAGTGTTGAGTAGAAAGTGTTGAAGAAGAATTTCCTCTTACGTCTTCATTAACACCTTCTACATCTTCATTAACACCTTCTACATCTTCATTAGCTTCTTCCAAAACTATAGAAGGGACCTTCAGAACCATGGTAGATGTCACATTGAAGGATCCACCAGAGCAAGTGATGTTCGAGTTTCCTATCACTGATCAGGAGAGGGCTACAGTGCTGAAAAATATTCCACCATTAGTATTACCAGTCTTCTATGGCCTGGTGACAGAGGACCCAAATACATTCTTGTTTGATTTTGATATCTTTTGTAGGAGCTATGACTACATCTCAGACGCTCACATACTGAAACTCTTTCCTGCTACCCTCAAGGATGCAACTTTGAGATGGTTTATGGGGCTGGGAAAAGATGTCATTCCAGACTAAGACATTATGAAGGAGAAATTCTTGGAGAAATACCAAGATTACTGCTGAGGACATGATAGGAGGAGAGATGACATCTTTAGGATGTCACAAAAGGAGGAGGAACCACTTGAAGATTATGTTGAAAGATTCCAGTTTGCTCTAAAGAAGAACCCCCAAAACAGATTTGTCAAAGAATCATTAAATTTGGTTTTCTTGAGAGGGGTTAAGGATGATTGCATGGATGCTTTGAATCTCATTGGGCAAGGTGATATTTCTCAGCTACCTTTTGAGTCAATTTGTAAAGTTTGTCTAAATTATTCAAGGACTTTCACTAGACAACCAAGGGGAGAAAGGATATCAATTACAAATAAGGCAACCAATGGAGTTTCAAGAGTGGGAATCAGTAATTTCCTATCCAACATGAAGGAGGACATAATCAACCAAATGGATAGATAGCTTGACACTCTTCACATCAAGAAGAAACAAGAAGAAACTGATGCAATGCTTACTAAGTACTATCCCAGTTGTAGGCAGAGGAAGGTGAGTTGTATATGCAAAAGGGTGGCAAGCATCCAGCAAGAGAAGGTTGAAAGGCCAGAATTTTAGTCATTTGAAGGAGAGGATGGACAATTGTTCTTCATAGCTCAAAGGAGACCTTGGTAGCAAAGACAAGGTATGCCCTCTAATCCACTAAATTTTAGTTCACCCTTTCCTACTGCAAACCAAAATTTCTCTGCTTGGAACACTCAGCCATGGCCTAGTAATGAAAATCTCTGGCAAAACCCACCATGGCCTACTCCACAACTTGGTTGGAACCAACAGTAGCCAAACCCATGGTACCAACAAGGTTTTCAAGGTTCCAACTATAATCCCCAGTGGCCTACATAGCAACGTCAATGGCAGCCTCAATGGAACAAGAACCAACAATGGCAACAAAATGCAAATTACCAACAACCTATGATTCCATCTCAACCACAGTAGTCAACCATAATACCTCCATCAATACCTCAAAATCCACCTCCTAGACCTACCCAAATCACTGCCCAACCTGCACCCAATCCTAACAACAATCATGTTCAACAAGCTTATACTAACGAGGTGATGCAATACCCCACCTATGGGGTAGAAGTGAGTAATGTTCATCTCAGATCAAGGAAGCAACTTGTAGGCACTTCATCTCCCCAAATTATAGAACTTGAAGATGAAGAACCCACAGAGGAAGCCTTAGATAAACCACCTTTGGAATCTAAACCAACTTAAGAACCTCAGACCATTTCACATCCTAAGCCTCCTTTCTCTAAACACTTGGCTATCCAGAAACAACCAACAAGTCTGAAAATGACCTCATAGGCTAGTTGCAACATATAAGCATAAAGATTCCCTTAATCCAAGCCATCAAAGATATTCCCATCTACACTAAGACTATCCGAGATCTCTGCATAAAGAAGCTAGGAAGAAAGAAGATAGACCCAAAGATAGTTCATGTTTTGGGTAACCTACCTAACATAATGTTGGGGAATATAACTATTCCCAAATATACAGATCCAGGTAGTCCAGTGGTGGATGTCAAAATCAATGGGACTCTGATTAAGAATACTCTGATAGATTTATGTGCTTCAATTAATGTAATGACTAAGGAGACAATGCAGACACTCTAGTTGAGCAACCTTAGGCCTACTTAAATAATCTTGCAATTAGTTGATAGGTCTACAATCCAACCTAAAGGAGTCATTGAGGATTTGGTCATTGCATTAGATTCCTAGGAATACCCTACTAATTTCATAGTCCTACAGCCAAAGGTTAATCTTGCTAGTTATCCTCTTATACTAGGCAGACCATGGCTTGCCACAATAGATGCATTTATAGGTTGCAGGTCTTGTAACATGATCATATCTAATGGGATTGTCACCAAGAAATTGGTTCTATACCCACCAGCCCAACCATATCATGAGCTTGAGCAGACTATTTGGCCTACCCTAGAAGATGAGGACAACTATTCCCTGTAAACCTTGATGACTATTGAATGTAGACCGTTATTGAATATTCAAGATGAAGATGCGTTAATTGCTCACATTGTACAAAATGAATGTGGATGGCATCTGTAGCAGCAAGATTGTTTATCTTGCTTACAAGATCCCTTAGGAAGCATAATACCTACCAATTCCTCAGAGGAGGTATCTCAAATATTTCATACTTTGTTACCCCAACAATGCTTACCAGTAATACCTAGCCTTGATTTGTCCTCTGTACAAGAAATGTCTAAGCCATTAGAAATCAAGCCAGGAAAAGTGTTGATTGTTAATAATGCATTAACTGATGAGCAGTAGCAATCCCTACATGTAGTATTAAAAACCCACTTAGTAGCATTTGCATGGGATTACAGTGACATGAAGGGCATAAATCCTGCCTTGTGTATGCATAGAATTTATATTGATGATGGCCACATACCTATAAGATAGCAGCAAAGATGCACGAATCTTGCTCTCAGAGAGATAGTGAAAGTTGAACTTCAAAAGCTTTTAGATGCAAGGTTTATATACCCTATTTCAAACAGTGAATGGGTTTCACCATTGGTCATAGTTCCCAAGAAAGGTGGAAAATGGAGAGTTTGTGTTGATTACAGAGAACTAAATGCTGCCACCAGGAAAGATCACTTTCCATTGCCCTTCATTGATCAAGTTCTTGACTCTTTAGTAGGTAAGAGATATTTCTCATTTCTTGATGGTTTATTGGCTATAACCAAATCACGATTACACCAGAGGATAAGGATAAGACAACATATACATGCCCTTGGGGGACCTATGCATATTATGTCTTGCCTTTTCATCTATGCAATGCTCCAATTACTTTTCAAAGAGCAGTCCTCAATATTTTTTTTGATTTTGCCCATGACAACATGGAAATTTATATGGATGACTTCACCACATATGGTGAAACCTATGATGAAGCTTTACAAAACTTGGAGAAAGTTTTGAAGAGATGCACAGAGCACAATCTATCTTTGAGCAATGAAAAGTGTTTTATGTTGATGACACAAGGGATAGTTTTGGGACATTTTATCTCAAGTGTAGGCATACAAGTTGACCCAAAGAAGATTGAAATTATCTCTACCCTGCCTATTCCACAAAGACAAAAGAAGGTAAGGAGCTTCCTGGGACATGTAAGTTATTACAGGAGGTTTATTCAGGATTTTAGCAAAATTGTTGCACCTCTATTTACTCTATTGACAAAGGCCAATGAATTTGAATGGACACCAGATTGTCAGAATTCCTTTTTAAAGATAAAAGCATCTTTGACACAGGCTCCAATTCTCAAAGGTCCAAATTGGACACTGCCTTTTCACATCCACACATATGCATCAGACTTTGCCATTGGAGCAGTCCTAGGCCAGCAAGAAGGAACTAAGGAGTATGCAATATACTATGTAAGTAAAAACCTACAGGGAGCTGAGTTGAACTACATTGTGACAGAAAAAGAAATGTTGGCAGTTGTTTATGCCATTAACAAATTTAGACACTACATTACTGGTTATAAAGTGTTCATACATACAGATCATACAACAATTAGATATTTGATGAATAAGCCAATAGTGGGTGGTAGACTTGTCAGATGGTTGTTGTTTCTGCAAGAATTTGACATAACAATTGTTGACAAACCAAGGAAAGCTAATGTAGTTGCTGATTTTCTGTCTCGACTGCCCACACAATCATCAAAAGGAGTGGTTGATGGCTCTCTTCCTGATGAGCATCTATTTTCTCTAACTATACACACTCCATGGTATGCAGACATAGCTAATTATTTAGTTTTAAGGTAGATTCCAGGTTATTTTTCTCCAAGGGAGAAGAGACAGGTAGTTCACAAATGTTTTCTTTATTCTTGGATTTATGGATTCCTGTTTTACACTGGCCCATATAACATTATGAGAAGATGTATCAAAGAGGATGAGGCATTTGATATATTGAAGGCCTATCATGATGAACCCTATGGTGGACGTTTTGCAGCCAAAAGGACAATGTTCAAAATATTGACAACAGGATATTACCAGCCAACACTTCATAAAGATGTTGTCAAGTATACTAGAAGCTATGATAGGTGTCAAAGGATGGGGAGACCTACAAGAAATGATGAAATGCCTTCGTAGACACAAATCTCATTAGCTCCTTTTGATAAGTGGGGACTGGATTTTGTTGGTCCAATCTCTCCTACTTCAAACAATAAGGAATATATATTGGTATGTACTGATTACTTAACCAAATGGGTGGAAGTCAAAGCCTTATAGTTTGCTAGAGATGGCAATGTGGCAAAATTTTTGTATGAGGAAATCTTCACTAGATATGGTGTACCAAGGGAGATAGTGATTGATCAAGGCCCATAATTCACATCAGATTTAATCACCAAACTAGTGGAGGAATATCAGATTAGACACAAGAAGTCCACTCCCTCCTATCCTCAGGCTAATGGTCATGTTGAAGTCACAAACAAAGAAATTGAGAACATATTGACAAAGACAGTACAACTTCACAGAAGAGATTGGGTTTCTAGGTTACCAGAAGTTGTTTGGGCATATAGAACTACCTGGAAGACAACTACAAGGTTTACTCCTTATGAATTGGTCTATGGCAAGATAGCAGTCCTGCCTATAGAATTTGAATACAAAACCTAAAGGACAATAGTAGAATTAGGAATGGATTTAATAGAAGCTCAAAAGGATAGACTACAACATTTGAGTGCTCTTGATGAAATCAGACTAGAAGCCATTCACCACACAAAGGTTATACAGAAACAAAGAATTAAATGGCATGACAAGTATATCAAGACTAAAGAATTCACTGCTGGTGATTGGGCCCTTCTCTATGATTCAAGATACAAAGACTTCAAGGGCAAACTACAATCTTAGTGGTTGGGACCATATGAGATTAAACAAGTATTCCCTAATCATGCAGTCCAATTATAGACCATTGATGAGGTCTAGTTTTCATTGCTAGTAAATAGACACAAGCTGAAACTATATAAGAAATCACTTCAGAGAGATGATTTTCTTGTTTCTCTAGCCATTCAGTATGGTACTCCTAGCACTCTTGATGAAGGTTCTGTGACACCAGCTGATACACCATCAGAAGATGATCCACCAATCATGTCCAGTGATGCAGAGGTTGAGTTGCAATATTCAACCCCTGTTGCTGAGACTTAATTTTTCATTCTTTATAATTCACATGCACACACAGAACACTATCCAAGATGGCCACAATCAACTCTAGAGGGACCTATTTTCACTTTCAATTGGGACCTATTGTAGTTGGGGGTTGACATATTGCCTAGGTAACTATTCAGTCGGGACCTGTGCTGGAGGCACCCATAACAACTCCCGTATGTAGATATCTTCACTACTTTGGCAAATAGTCCACCATTTCTCCTGCTCATCTCAAATCATCTACACATTGCTTCATTCATTATGCCATAACTCTAGCGTCGCTACAAAGGTGTCAACTCAAGCTTGTGAGCTATTCAGTCCTGCATTACAAGCTGTCACATTAAATCAACTCCACAATACCCGCCACCTTACCATTCATTCACATCCATGTCATCCTTCTTGTATCAAATAAAATGCCTAGTACGTGTTCTCAAATTATGAGGTGTGTTGATCATTTATTCCATAATGTGTGTACATAAGGTAACTTTCAATGATTATACTTAGCTTTCTTTTTATATTCATTATTACTTTTTATTTATTTCATGCATGCAAAAATGTTTATCACCATTCCAATTTATAATTCCTCTTCCTTGCATATCACTTGCCACGTGAAGTGAGGTCAGTTCAAAGTTTAGTTGGGGGGAGGCGTTTAATTTTTCAATTTTTGCCATTTTTACAATGCCATTTTTCTAAAACAGTAAACCTTCCCTATTTCACCAAAATATGAATTTGTTACCCTAAAAAAGTTGCAGTGGGAAGAATAGAAAAGGGCAGTAAATTGTAGGTTGGTTCTCTTCAAGATGGTAGAAATGGAGTGTAGAAAAATTTGAGAAATTGAGACTTTAAGAGATTGTAGAATATAGAGACAAATTGCAGAATACAGATATAATGGGGGGGTGATGCAGTACAGTGAGAGCCATCTGCACATAAAGAAATATTAGAGGATGTGTTAGTGCTACCACTCTTTACCAGAGTAGGATAGTTGGACTACTTTTTGAAGTTGACAGAGTATGATAAAGAAATAGCAAAGGAATTTGTAGCCATGCTACAATATGATGAGGCAATGGTCAGAGGATTAGTAGTAGATGCTTCAAAGATGGCAATTGCCCAAGTCACAGGATTGTCGCGCATAGGGTTTGAGTATCTAGCTCGTACTGATGTAGCCGCAGTGAGGGAAGAATTCTACGAGAGAGGAGAGCACCTGGACTCGACAACACAAGGTACAAAAAGATTATCCCTTCCATTTTTGGGGGAAAATGTGCTTCATACATCATTAAATACATTACCTACGATGGCTGGCATAATTTGTTGTATACTATACATTTTAAGTTGCTTAATCATCTACGCCATGATAAGCTGGTCAAAGTTCCCAATTTCCTATATAATATGTTGAAAAGGATGGCGTTTAAATACCAAAAGAAACAAGAAGACACCACATTGTCCCACCATTGTTTAATAGCCTTATTGATACATAGGATCCTAAGAAAAGAATTTAACACCCTTAGGTTGATTGGGAAGCTTTTAAACAATGTGCAGATATCACAACACTGTTAGAAGAACCTGAAGCAGAGAATGAACCCTCATATGAGTCTAAACCTCAAATTGAGCATGAGAAAGAGAGGCCGCAAGAGGACAACACTCCAGAGGATAGGCCAGTAACAACAAAGGAACCCTCATCTTCTAAACCTAAACCTATGAGAGGCACTAGTTCAACACCTGTTAAGAAAAAGAGAAATAAGAAAAGTATTGAGAAGCCTAAAAGTACAAAGAAGGGAGAAGATGTAGGGGAAAAGAAGAGGAAGAGGAGTAAAAAGAAAAGGAAAGATGAAGCCAAACAGGAGAATTCTACTCCCAGGCGCTCAAGAAGAAGGAAAGAACTGTTAAAGAATAGGGGTAGGAAAAAGGTGAAGGGCAGCAGCATCATGATCCAACACTAGTGAATTTAGATTCAAATAAAGGAGGAATTTCCCCTGAAGATGCCCCTTTTGATGTTCCTAAGAATGTCTCTGTTGATGCTTCTGAAAATGTTAATGTATCTGCTAAAAAGAGAAGGTATGTTTCTTTGACTTCTGATTCTGATTTAGAGGATTTATTTATTGCAAAGAAAATGGGAAAGTCAGTTCCTAGCAATTCTGCTAAGGAAGTTTTTGATATAATTGGGAATGATGATGATGAAGGCCTGAATTTTGGGAAAGAAAAATAATTGTTGGAGGATAGAAACATAAGAAAAGAACTGCAAGAAGCGCTTGATAGAATAAAACACTTGGAAGAGAAGGTGAAAGGATATGAAAAGAAGGACAAAGAAAAGGAGAAAAGAATACAAGAGTTGGAGGAGAGGATTCAGACCTATGGCAATAGAACTAATTTAGATTTGTTAGCATAGATGGCTGCAAGTAAAACAAATGCTGAAGAAAATGAGGTACTCACTCCACAACCTCTCACTACTTTGTCTTTAGGTTTTGAGTTAATGAAACTCACTCATGAATTCAAACAAGAAAAGGAAAAGTGGGAGAAGGAAAAACAAAATCTCAATGCATCAATAGAAGATAAGAATTTGGTGATAAAAAGGTTGGAGGATAAGCTGACAGAAGTAATTGACAGGGCCATACAGATCATTGGATGTAGACCTCCACCAAGGGTATATGCATTGTTTTTGAAAGAAAAGTTTTTTAGTTTTTAGTTTAATAGGTTCATTAATAATCAACCTACTTTACATTCAAGGCATATTTTCTACATCCATTTTTAAGAAGTCAGTTTAGAGGAGCAAGACCAATTGTGTAAATATTGTTTGCATAATTACTTAATGGAAGAGGATACAGAATGGAACCCTTCAATGTATGTTGGGGATTTGCAGGTTAGGGCACTATTATCATATCTCAAGAATGAAAAGCTCATAGGGGAATTGATGGATAACTATGAGGAACAAGAAAAAATAGTGGCACTACAAGTCAGAAGGGAAGCACTAAATCTTGATGTAATCCTCACTCAATGGTTAACACTCCTCTCACACAAACGTCTAGGAAAAATAATTATGGATTTAAGACTGTGAGATCACAAGAGGATACAATAGTTAGCATGGCCTATGCTTCAAAATTGTCTAAGGTATGTGCAAGATAGATGGAATAGTCTGACATCAGCACTGCAGAGGAAAGAGCCTCATTCTTTCCATAATTTTATGAATATGTTTGAGAGATTGCACAAGTATATCCAGATTTCAGAGCAAATAGGAGTAGGATGGCTGCCACTTACTTTTCATCCTCCTATTCTCCTTTATCTAGTACCACATTGGATAGGGGAAAAGGGTGATGAATGTAGGAATGTAGAATCAATCAGATTGGATAGGCTTGCTTGTTACAATGGTTTTTATCTTAAGCAGGCTTCAGAAGTCAAAGGGATAATGGACCTAACATAGATTACTTTACAATACAATATTCTCCCCTAGGTGTTCAATTCAATGATTTTGCTTGAGGACAAGCAAAAGGCTAAGTTGGGGGGAATGATGGGCTGAAATATTGACCTCTTTTTATGTTGTTTTTATATTATTTTAGAACTCCTCCATATGATCCTCCAAACACTTTACCAACATCACCATCATTATATGTTGTCCTTTTATATACTTTGCAAGACTTGAAGCTATGTTATTAATATGGAATATGGTGATGTTATTATCAATTGAATGATTTAAATATGAGTATGCATGCAATATAGATGGAATCCTATGGTTTAGTCATGAAGGTTATTTGTGTGCATATGTTTTGTGAATTAACCCATGTGCAGCAAGAATGTGCCATCAAGGAAATGAGCATTTGCAGCAAAATTGCATATAGGAGAATTAAAGGAAGTGAAGATAGGACACCAGAAGTGTAGTCAGCTGGAGGATGAATGTGAACTATCATGGATAGAAATAAATGCAGAAGAAGAAGAAGACTTGTTTCAAACGCAACTTATGTGTGTTCTTCATGAGATCCATTGCATAAGAATTCTTGTTGGGATAAGACTCTGCTTCCTCTGTTTAGTTAGATTAATAAATTGATCTCAAACTTGTATCCTAGTATCTAGGGATGGATTGATGGTTAAAGTTAGTTAGCAGTTGCATAAAACTCTCTCATTATTGTATAAGTTAGGAGGGATGAGTTAGGTATAAAGTTAGTTACTTGTTTTATGGTTACTCGGTTGTTACTCTATTTTCTATATTGGAAGATGTAGACATGTTTTATTAAGGAATGTCATTATTGAATACAGTTTGAAAGAGATTTTGTTTATGATATGAAGTGAATGAAACTATGTGTTATGGAGATGCGTAAGAATCTGAACTAGATTTGATTTCCAGTT
Source organism: Cunninghamia lanceolata (assembly GCA_027924645.1). NCBI lineage: Eukaryota > Viridiplantae > Streptophyta > Pinopsida > Cupressales > Cupressaceae > Cunninghamia > Cunninghamia lanceolata. Next base: position 266,030 of record BSBN01001198.1, on the reverse strand, counting down.
AAGTGAGTCAGTCCCCTAAGCTAGCCACTCAAGGTACTGATCTTCACTTCATTTATTTCATTGTTCCTTTATGCATTCATTGTTAAATCTACTTTTCATTTGCATATAGATATATCACGAGTCACTTAGATTTCTTTGATTGTCAAATTACAGTAGTATGGTTCATGAACAAATGCATGCTTTGTCTACTTTAAGTCCTCCGAAGGTTAGAATTAGTTCTTTTATCATTTTGGATGTTTTGAGTTAATTTTGTAATTTCTTGTTGATAACAGTCATCTACATCTTATGTTGTAGGTACCCGTAGCCACTAGATTCTGTAGTTGTTTTTACTATTCTTGTGATTCTATGAATTCTAGCAAAGTAGAATAGCCTGAGTAGGTTTGGATAAGATAGTTTAGGAAGAATATGAGCCTTAAAGGCACATATAGTATAATGCCATCATAAACTTACGCTCCTTGGTTGATAATTTAATGTAGGAATGCAATGATAGAGTGGATTGTTCAGATAGGTTTACCCCTTAATTATGTTAAGTCTACAACACATTAGTTTTCCTCTACATTTTTGGCGCCATTATCGGGGATGGTGCTACCTTCATAGGCTCATTTTTATATGCTTTCATAGTTTAAATTTTGATTCCAGCATTAGGATTAATAAATTCACTTTTCAGGAAATGTCTGAAATTATTACTAACATTGTGCAGGACCACTAGAATATAAACCCAAATTCACTATATGTGGAGGTAGAGAGATAACCGAGGTATTCCTCCCTTCAATTTTTTAGGATAGAGAAGAAACAACTAACTTTATCAATTATATAGTAGAAAGTGTTTAAGAAGAATCTCCTCTTACATCTTCATCAACACCTTCTACATCTTCATCAACTTTTTCCACAACTACATAAGGGACCTTCAAAACCATGGTAGATGTTGCAGTGTAGGATCCACCAGAGCAAGTGACATTCGAGTTTCCTATCATTGATCAAGAGAGGGCTATAGTGCTGAAAAATATTCCACCATCAGCATTACCAGTTTTATATAGCCTAGTGGCAGAGGACCCAGATACGTTCATGTTTGAGTTTGATATCTTGTGTAGGAGCTATGACTACACCTTAGACGCTCACAGGCTGAAACTCTTTCTTGCTACCCTCAAGGATGCAACTTTGAGATGGTTTATGGGGATAGAAAAAGATGTCATTCTAGACTGGGACACTATGAAGGAGAAATTCTTGGAGAAATACCAAGATTACTGCCGAGGACATGATAGGAGGAGAGATGACATCTTCAGGATGTCACAAAAGGAGGAGGAACCACTTGAAGATTATGTTGAAAGATTCTAGTTTTCTCTAAAGAACAACCCCCAAAACAGATTATCTGAAGAATCATTAAAACTAGTTTTCTTGAGAGGGGTTAAGGATGATTGCATGGATGCTTTGAATCTCATTGTGCAAGGCGATATTTCTTAGCTACCTTTTGAGTCAATTTGTAAAGTTTGTCAAAATTATTCAAGAACTTTCACTAGAGGACCAAGGGGAGGAAGGACATCAATTACAAACAAGGCAACCAATGGAGTTTCAAGAGTGGAAATCAGTAATTTGATGTCCAACATGAAGGAGGGCATAATCAGCCATATGGCTACACAGCTGGACACTCTTCACATCAAGAAGAAACAAGAAGAAGTTGATGCAATGCTTACTGAGTACTATCCCAGTTGTAGGAAGAGCTTCTCGGGGGCTCAGGATGTATCCTAATCCTCAAGGAATCAACACAAAAGAGGAGGATAGGGAGTTGGCAAAAGAAAGAAGGGGTACTAGAAAAATGGGTGTAGAGGGGTACTCAAGACATGCCCTGATATGCATTAAAACTCCACCAAGAAGAGTATGAAAAAGGGGGGTAGAGAAAATAGGGGGGAAAGGAAAAGTGAAAGTTCTAGGGGGATGTGGAAAAATCCACATCCAAGTCCCAAGTCCACCAAAGAAAGCCAAGAGAGAAAGTGAGAGCACAAGGGAGATAAGGAAATATCATAACATTCCAAAAAACTCTGCCAATGGGAACACAAGTTATGAAAGAGGGAGGGATAAGGAGATGTGGACATATCCAGATCCATATGAAAGTTTCACCAAGTATAGAAGGGACAAAACCTTTGCCCTAGATCACAACACTTAAAGACTTAGGAAATTTTCAAAAAAATTCTAGGGTTTTCCCATGGCTTTCGGTAGGGTTTTAACACCTTTCAAGGCACACAAAATGAGGCAAACACACGGGGACCTCTTAGGAAAATTTTAATGAATTTCACATGATTTTGCAATTACGAGGCTTGAAAAATAGAAGTCCCAACAGGTTTAAACTTAGAGAAGGGACCTATGGAAAAGTCTATGAGGGGAGGTGTGTACTAATAATAATGCTTGCCATACAATTCAATTTAAGTTTACAATGTCTTTATTTATTTTGTGTAAAGATTGTTTGGGTTGTTGTAACCTGTGTCTTTTCTTTTTTCTAATGGTTTCTTGATTAGTATAACAATTTTTACTTTACCATAATTGCAACAATTTGCTTTCTTGAGAATGAGATTTTTATGTGGAAGTGGAGCACCTGTTGCAAAATGAATGAAGCCCATTCAAGATTGCACTTTTCTTTCTCAAGAATAGGTTTTTCATATGTATAGATTTTCTTGTTTAGTATAACTACAACATTTTCCTCTCAAACAACCATGACATTTTACCAATGTAATTTGTTGTTGTTAGTTTCTTTCTTGAAATATCTTAATCTATGTGATGAGGAAAGCTTACCTCAAAACCCATCAATTTTTCCAATAAATCTAGTATTTTTACTCTGTATGTCTTAATTGTGTTTGGAGAATTTGGTTGTAGTGTCAAAGAAATTTATTGTAAAATCTTTATTTTTTTAGAATAATTTCTAATTTTCTCCCACAATGGCTTCATTTGTGTGTTGGATACATGGTTGTCTTATGAGAGATCCCTTGCCTTAAATCTAATAAACATGTTTGACAAATTAATTAGCCTTTACAAGATTTTTTTCATTGATCCATTGATATTAAGTCTCTTATTGTGTATTGGTGTGTCAGTTCTTCAATTTTAAGCTTATAAATGCCAACACATGGATAATAGGACAGTTGAGTTCAATGCTTGGATTTTGGACAACCTCTCTAGAAGGGGTTGTAGAAGGAATCATTGCAACCCCTAAATGTACAAAGTCCAATAGTGTCACCATAGTGTACCTAGAAAGAGGCTTTGCACTTTTCCTTACTTGATTGGCTATTGGCTTGACTTAGCATGCATCTCTTGTCTAAAAGTTTAATTTTTTATAACACTTAAGTCATATTAAATACATAAAATTTCTTCAACAACATCCATTGATTCATGTTGTGTGTCCTTATGTAAATGGTAAATCCAACCTGTCTATAAAATAGAAAATATGTTTTAATTGCAAGTAGCTCCTAAATCTCATTTACATATTTATATAAAAACTTAGTTGTATTTTGAGTCTACTCTAGATTTGTTTCATGTTGCATGGCTTGGAAATTCATGGTGAAAAATCTCAAAGATTTGAGAAGTAGTATCACCATTTATGCGTGAGAAGGAGAGCATTAGAATGTGGGCATGGAGTCAAGTCTCTAATGGAATGGATGATTAATTTAGTAAAACAAATTGCATATGCCTATTGGTTTTTATGTGTCTTTTTAAGATATTTATTTGTAGGGTTGTGTCCCTCTTGATTTGGTGGCTTCAAGATGATGTCTTGGTTGAGTTATGTCCTCATCGATCTTACTTTTAATAGTTGTAAACGTAAGATTGGTTGTGGGTGCTAGCAATAGGATTCTATTATATCCTATAGTCTACATAGAGCTCAAAGTGTTGGTGCAATGTGGAACTCATTTTCTGTAGTGACACAGAGGGGACTCATATGTAAGAGTGAACTAGTAACCATGGAGTTTAATAAAAGGATTATTATACCAATGAAAAATGAAATAGGATCAATACGAATCTTTTCCCTTAGTAAAAATTGTCCATGGGTAGAAAGAATTCTCAACAAAAATTCAGGTTATAACTTGTTTTCCATATAAAGGAAAATTGTAGTGATAAACCTAGATTAACTCTAGGTCAATGTTGATGAGGGGCCCTAGTACCAGGACCCATGGTAGAAAGAAGAAGACTTTCCAGGATGAGAAAAATTAATTGTTGGGATTTGTGAAGCTACATGAAGATTTCTACAAATAAGAGTTGGAGGTTGTGGATAATTTGAAGAATTTGAACTAGTTGTTTGTTTCTTTGCTTTGTTGTTGTCATTTTGTTTTGTGTTAGTTGTTGTTAGGCTGCTGGTTGGTTGTGGTTTATCTTTTGGAAGCATTTTTTTGTAGGGTTTCTGGTCCCTTCAAAACTTGTTTTACCATGTAATCAAAAACTCTAGGTCTAGTGATTAGGAAGTTGCATTTGTGATTTGGATTTCATGGTTTTAGTGGCTATGGAGTGACTTTATTTGTTGTGCCTATGTATTCAAATCTATCCTTGCAATTGTTGAAACCCTTAAAGTTTTTCTTGTCAATGGGGTAGACATAGTGTTTGCAAGTGTAGGCAGTCCACATTATAGTTGAGTTGGATGGGGTCATCCACATGGAACACTATAGGGTTTTGGCAATGATTTATTCAATTTTAATTAGCAATTTCTTATATGTTTGAAGGAAAGAGGATGCCTTTGATGAAGCAAACATCCCATAAGTCCACTTGACATAAAGATCCTAGGAAGTAGCTCCCCATTAAGGTTACTTACTAAGCTACATTTGTGTAATTGTGCTTACATTTTTAAATGTTCAAGTTTTGAATTTAACATTTTTCCCTTCTATACATGCCACTTGCAAATCCACCACCACAATAGGGGCAATCAAAAAACCACACAGATATAATCATGGAACTGTTACTCTGTAGTATGATGTTTTTATTTGTCTCTTACTCGAATTTTGGAGGTTTGTTAGGGTTTCAATGAAGTAGATTTGGTTGGTGACCAAATATGCTTTGGGCACCAACTTACAATCACAGACTTGGGAGTATAAATACCATGATTTGTGTAGTCTCACAACATGCCCCATTTTGCTCCTAGAAAAATGAGGACTCCAACTTCTTTTTTCTTTTTTCTTGTGTTTCCTCCTTTGTGTTGCTTTGGCGATAAAGGCAAAATGTGAAGTTACCATGAAACAACAATTCTAAACCTTAATAAGCCCAAGGAAGGTCTTGGATTGATAGAACATCAAATTTTAGCTACGGTCACCTTTGGAATTTCTTGAAAATTTGTTGAAATGAGCAAGTTATCCCTCAACAAAGGTTTTGATTCCAACCGGACATGACATTGGTAAGCTTAAAGATCCACATCTGGATGAAGATCCCCATAAATGTCATGTTGAAAAGATCTTGTTGGACTTGCAGTCTTTAAGTATTTGAAATAATAGGAAGAAGTTACCCTAGAATTGACACAAGTTTAAAATATAGTTTAACCTTTGGAGACATTTCAACTGAACCTAATATTTCAACCGAACTTGATATTTGTAAATTTAACAATCCAATTCAGTTGGAAATCCATGCAAACATCTAGTTGGCCAACAAAGTCTTATAACTAGACATTTTCCACAGTATAGTAGGTTATACACTCTGAACCAAACCTAATCTTACAAAACATAAAATCCTGTTCACTTCCTTTTCCCATAACTTCACATCTGATAGTATTAGGATAAGCCATCATGACATCATCTAGCCTCTTAATTCCTATCTGATGGTATGATGATAACACGATGTTACACGCCCGATGTAGACTTTCAACCGAACATGAAATTTACAACTAGACATTCCAACCGAACCCAACATTACGATTTTGAATGTTCCACATCCACTTGAAGCAATTCATTGTCAACTATAAAGGTAACCAAATTATCCATTTGGATTTAAATTTCAAAAAGAGAAAAGCATATTGAAGCTGACAGACTCTCCCTCGCTTCACCATTAATGCTCACCTATACTTAGTGAATTTTGCTTGTTAAAAGTGGATTTTTGTTTCATTATTCATTATCAAAGAAATTGAGAAAATAGAAGGTGAGTTTGTAGAGTGAATTACAAAGTAGACAAATTGCAAGGTGAAGTTGTGATCTAAAGCTGATATTTAAGATAAGGAGACAATGAAAGGCAAACTGGATATCTTGACAGTATATTATACTTGTATAAAGGTGAAAGATATGTGATAATTAGGTGTGCATGAAATTCAATAACCCTAATCTCAAATTACAGTAAGTTGTTTAAACTAAATTAGTTAAATTGACCACAAGGGTAAACTAAATTTGCATTTCTTACCATAGTGAATTTGCATTTCTTATTGTAACAAAATTGTTATCTTTCATAAGAGACAAATTCAAACCTAGAGCTAATCAGAAAAAGAGATTAATTGTAAACCCTAGGTAATTACAATTAGGGTAATTTGCATTTTCCCGTGGATGACCATAGGTAAAATGGATAAATATTTGAAAGAAATGAAGGAGGAATCAAAGCGATGGGTCACACATCAAAGATCTAGCTGAAATTTGGGATCATTACTGATACAAATCTAGGGCAACTTGACCTAGGTGAATATGAATAAAGAATTATAGTTGCTAATGCAATCCCATTGGCTAGGAACATTGTAAACCGTAGATTATTCAAGGTAGCAAGATTTCCTATGTCAATGGAAGCTAAGAGCTAGTAATTCAGTGCATCTAGAAGTATGATGTGACAATCGTAGGGTGATCAATGAAGACAGGGTATATGCAGAACTTTCCCCTGAGGACATCGCTCACACATTTAACCTCCTAGTTCAGGCAAAAATGCATAAGTTTGAGAAAGACAAGATGGTTGTTGAATATAAAGATAATGAAGATTCATGCAGAAAAGTCATTTTCGCGTCTTGGCTAGCAGAGGGCAAGAAACTGAAAGATGTATCAAAAATGGCACAAACCTTATACAGGAGAAACTTCAATGATGAAATTAGGTATATTATCACACTATTGAGCATGCTTGTGGGGTTGCCAGAATTAGGCACATTTGAGTTGTGGATGTATGGACTAATCAGAATTATCAAGGAAGATACGGGCATGATCCATTAGGTCCAAGTCATTAGTGACACAATCCATTACCAAATTCTTAGATTCAAGAAGACAATAATTGTTCACATGAATTCTTATTCGGTGTACGCATGTGCAGTCGAGCACAACTTAATGGACTAGAGAAGGTAGGCTCATTGGGCAATAAACCAAGGCAGAACCCTATATATAAATACTACCCACAATTGGAGAGAAAGCAGTCTATAGTAGACTACAGGAGGGTAAATGATGTGTTCCACATGTGGCTTGTTTAGATAATGGAAGGGGATAAAGCCAAACAGATATCCACAGATGCCCAGAGTACCATTGATCCACATGGTAGTTGGTTCATCCAGTTCCCTACATTTACATACATCCAAATGGAAGGATTCACTGGAACTCCCTATATGTTGCAAAGATATCTAACTGACAAAGTTATCTTGTTAGAGATCTCAAGAAAAATCATTGAATCATATGAGTTTTTTCTAGCCAAAAAGGGGTGTGGAAACATCTAGTTCCCTATTGACATAGGCTGGTATAGATGCAATAATTTCACAAATGCAAAGATATCTAATAAGGAGCTACAAGCTCTCAACTTTCAACCCTTCAACCTGAAAATGATCTATGATCCTTATAGTAGGATTGACAAACACATAAACAAGAAGGTGCAACATGAACCTCATCTTGAGGACTACTAGGCAAAGTGCATGGATGACCATGAGGTCAAGAAGAGGTAGTACCAGAGGTTGACCATCAACCAGATGAAGACGTTAGGTACACATGAAGTACCTACACAAATCAAAGAGGATGATAAAAAGGTATTACATTGTAGTTATGAGTTGAATGAGGTATTCAATTAGACTTTGGATGATCCTGATTAGACAAAGCCTGAAGAGACATCTTTAGATGCAATATCAAAGTTTATACTAGATGGAAGTAAGGCTTGGCTGGATAAATACATTCAAGTGCTGAAGACCAAAGGAGTGGTTATCACTTATCCAAGTAAGAAAAGTAAGAGGAAGGATAGAGAAGATATAGAGTATGATGACTTCTTGGTGAAGAAGAGAATAATCCTAGAAGCTAAGTTGGAGGAGGCTATAACATGCCTTCTCATATTACTCAGTTTTACACACCAAAATTACTGGAAAAGTAATTGAACATGATAAACACAAGCAATTGTTTATTAACATATAAATTTGCATAATCAGGTAAATAATAGCATATATTTTCTAAAAATTTTCAAAACTAGAAAATTTCAACATATTCAAAGTTAGCATTTCAGTGAAACCTTTCACTTTACGTTTACAATATTTTTCTCTTGGCGATAAGAATAATTTTACATAAATCTGACTATCAAAAGTCATAACATGAAATGTACTGCATTTGGATTCTTGATATCTATTTTCATAAGTCTCGTCTTGTCTTCTACTTGGGAGGGAGAGCATCACACAATCACTTTACCTCCAACAACAGACCAACGGTCTCCCGCATCTTCCTTCCTGGAAGTGACCCTACCCTTCATGAAGGGTATAGATATAAGGAACCAATAGGTTTTGCCATATGAATTTCTAATGTTGTGTCTTACATAACCAACATGGTCATACAACTATAGGGTCCTAACTCAGTATGACACTACTGGATGGTCATGCAAATCTAGATCACAGTGAACTGACTAATGCGTGCAGAGATGGATGCATTATTTTGGCCAAACACTAGTATAGAAATAGCAATATATTACTAAAAAAACTACTAAAAACTACTTATAAATGACCAAACATGGTCATGTGACCATTAGTAGTTTATTGCCAGTCATTTATAACGCAACTAAATTGATGACTAAACCATTCTTAGTCATTTATTGGTTGTTTTGATTGATCGATTTGGTATTATATTTATGTGTTGATTTAGTCATTGATTGCTATAATCTGGTCACTTATTTAGTCATTTTTTATTCACTGATATATTTAGTCATTGATTGTTGTTAACTGGTCACTTATTTAGTAATTTTTATTCATTTATTTTTGTCCATTGGTAGTGTATTTAGTCATTAATTTTAATCATCATTTTGATCAATTTGGTAGTATATTTAGTCATTTTCTTATTCATTGATTTAACACTGGTCATATATTTAGTCATATTTATTCACTATTCATTGATTTCTATCAATTGGTAGTATATGTAGTCAATTTAATTATTAATTGGCGTCAATTAGTAGTATATTTAGTCATTTTGAAGCTTGCATTTAGTCATTAGTATATTTTGAAGCTTGCACAATGAAACATCTTTGAGAAGGTAAAAATAGCTTGTTTTATTAATAAAAAAATTCTTACAAACAACATACATATCTAAAAATAAGTTACAATGCTTTCTCTTTGCTAAAAAAAACTTCATGGTTACAATACATAGCTCAAAGAATGAGCAAGAAACTGATTTTCTGAGTATCACTGAGCATAGAAGCATAAAGACATTTATAGATGTCTTCTTCACAAATCCATGACTGTCCCATGAAGCTTGTTGTCCTAGTTCAAGATCACACTATCATCTCTATAGAGATCTTGTCTCATACGCCCAACTTGCTCTAGTTCATAATCTACCACTGTGAATTGTTACCTGTAGTAATAAATTGTCCTTATCTCTAATGATTATGCCTCTGATGATTGTCATCTTTGGTAGGATGCCTCAATTGTCATGGACTATTATTCAACATTGCCTTATGACTAGGCTATGCATTGTTCTAATCAAACTTGTAGCTTATTGAAATGCATTGTTCAATCACTTGTCAACCTACTGTCATGCATTTTCCCTTTATAAAATAACAATGCCTCATAACTGCCACTACCTCAAAGAGAGAGACCTCAAAGAGAAGGTACATACCCTAAGAAGAATATGGTACAGTATAGAGATCTATAATAAGGTCTAACACTCCAAAACCTTACAAGAAGCCTACAGTAAAAAGATATACCGAGGCAGACAGAGTATGCACAAAAGAAGACAAGGATTCATTAAGAGGTCTACAAAGACCTTAGGGACATTGTAATAAATGCAAGACACATGCACAAGGAAGTATAAGTCAAGTGAGCAGAGACAATACCATGACAGTGTATGAGACAAGCACACAATGGACATAGATCTATAAGGGATATTGAATATAGTGTATGGAACAGTGGATAGTGTTTAGGTCATTTTAGAGTTGGTAGAGCTTGTCAAAGGTAAAATAAACTATATGATCAATTTAAAAGGCCTATCAAGGGTTTATTCTTAGTCATAAAGACTGACATGTTAGGGGTCTGTGAAACCCTAAAATTATTGTCTAAAACATTCTCAAGACCATCAATGTCCCTGCAAGCCTGAATAGAGGTACAATAACAATAAAGATGCAAAGGATAGAGACCTATACAATGACATGTGCATGATGAAGAAATAATGGTCTATCAGACACCTAGTGGCTTGTCAAAGGTTCTACAATATCTATGACAACATTTTTGAAGCTTTGAGCATATTTAAGGTACAAGACTATTATTATTTTACACTAAGAAAGGGACTTTTGCCATGAAACCCTATAGGAGGCTTTGTCAGTCAACAAGAGAAAAACAATAGAGGAAAGTTGTAGGTTTAGAAAGGTGTTGACAGAGCTAGAGGAAGGTATTGGAATCCTTCAAGGGGTTATGGTGTGAAGTCCTTTGAGGCCATGATGCTACTAATAAGAATATTAAGGGCAACAAACACAAATTATGTCATAAATTTGCTCTGAGTTGAAATGCATAGTGTGTATTTCAATCCAGTTGAAACACACACTATGGAAATTGATAAGGAGAAGGAGATTTTGTCACTATTCCAGAGGTATAAATAACTACTTTAAAGATATTTTCAAGATTGAAAGACATGTCAAGACACTTTCAAGGGTTTTTAATGTAGAATGAAGTTGATTGGAAAGAACAACTGATCAGTTTGAAGGTAGATGGAAGTCCGGTCTACAATGCATAAACTACCCCCATGACTGTCCATGCAAACTTTGATTAATAATACTTTTCACACCATGCACTTTGATGGTTATTTCACTTGACACTATCATAGTAGCTTCACCCTTTTCCTTTGATCCTTTGTCTTTTCAAAAACCACTATGGACTATCATCAAAGCTCTTACTCTCTACCTTGCTGGACTACTCAACACAAGTCTGGTCTATACTCTCACCTTGAAACACTTATCCTTTTATGCCAATCAAGATCTCAAAAACACTTATCCTTTTATGCTCCAGAAGTCACTGTGACAATCTAGGATCAAGGTGTTGCAATTCAAAAAGATAGTGTTGTCTTACCCACTGAGATTGTGCATGATGAGATTCCATAGTTGTCTTACTCATTGTCCATGCTCTCTTTTACTCAATGTGAACTGTGCTTACTCTATCATGCACTGTAGGTTCTATTTTTCTGAGTCTGGCTCCTTGAGAAGAACATTGTGCTTGGCCAATACAAGTGAATGTAACACTCTATTTACATCATCATCTTACAAAATCAATTGAGATTTGATGACATCAAAACTAACTTTTTCAGATTCATTGAACAACATTAATAAAGTAGCCTGCAGTTGATTCCATAACAGATTCAGAGTCAATTAATATTGCATACAAAGCATAATCATATTTTTCAGAAGTGCATCTCAATTTCAAATAAATGTTTGGGAATCCAACTTTGTTTACTTCTGATAGAAACTCTAAGTAGGCTTGCAAATAATAAACTTTTCACAAATGGCAATTGATATTCAAAAACTAGTCACCTAGTAAGTCGATAATACCATCTCTATTGTGTTGCCATCAAAATTTCCTTTCATGGTGTAGATCCCAAGAGAATATATCCATGTAAGTTTGTGCTACTTATTTTTCTTAGAATAGAATTGTTTATATATATCTATACTTTTAGCCTGCATCAAAAAGGTAAGAATAAACAACTAAGGCTAGATGTTTTTTTTATTAAAGAAATTACAAACAAGTAACAAATAAGTTTTACTAGCTCAATAGGAAGATTGATATAAGGGGACTTATAGGCTAGCCAATATCTAGTAGTAAGGACTTTAACACTCAAATCTATTCCAACATGAATGTCTTCTCTGTCAAGATGTGCCTTAAATTTATCTTGGTTGATCCTCACTAGAGAAAAGTCATTAACCTGGGATGGACCACACGACTTCAGTGAAATAGAATAAGGTTTTTCCAATGACTTCAGTGAAATAGAACAGGGATTTCAATGATGAAGCAATATGATGCATATTCATAATACGTAAGAATAAACCAATGATAAAAAACGGCTCTACTTAAACATCATCCACTTCAATGGTCAAATAGTCAATAGCAATTTTACACCTCATCTAACTCTTGCAAGGGATTAAAGAGTCAGGTTTTCTACATATGACTTCTTCACCTACCAAATAAACATCTTTGATACTTTGGGATATTGTGGAAACAAGCTCCCTAAATCTCAATGTGTCTGTAAAGCAATTATCGATGTTCTGTGGGTTTTTTTTACTCAACTTCGAGGTAGGTCTCTAGTTAAGTTTTGGATTAGGGATTCTTTTGGTTTCTAGGTTTCTTCCTTTAGGGTTAGTAGTTTGTTGTGGGTTTCCATGGTGGAAGGCAGCTACATTAAGGTTCTAAGCCCTGAAACTTTACTGAAACTTCATGAAGACTAAGTGGAGAGCATGAAAGTTCATGGGCAGGAGACCATGCAAAGCTTTGAACATTGAAGGAGTTTCTTATCTGCTGACTGATCCTCAAATACATGACAGAGAACTACCCATAAAGAGAGGTGCAAGTATCTTTTGTTATTTTGATATTTTATGTGTAGTGATAAGTCATTTGAGGTTATGGTAAATGAAAAAACATCTTCTCCCAATGCCTCTGAGAATGTATCCACAAATGCAACATTTTGTGATAGTATCTATCAAACAAAAGGATAAACATTAGAAGGGTTCTTTATTGGTCTCATTTGTCTTCCAATATTGGATACTCACCACACAAGGGTACCTCTATGATAAAATGAGAAGGTTGTGTTAGTGTTTAGCAGAGATATAACACAAAGCAAAGACTGAACAAATAAGACTGTCAAAGATTATTAGTGTTATGATGGAGATTAAATCCAGACATGAGGATCCTGCAAAGCATATAGAATTAGCAAACAAATCCAAATATTAAGCATGCCAGACATCATATCTCTGCACTATGAGTAGACACCTACACCACCTCCCATTAGTTGTTGAATCCATTAGTTTTTTTGTTTTGTATGGTAATGGGTTAATGCATGATCTGCCATAAGATGTACTACAAGTCTAGGATTTGGCAGAGAAAAAATTCTCACTGAGGTTTCTCTAGCATTGCAAAGCCATCCTCATGTACTTGTCTCTCTAGATGAGTGTTTGTAGAAGGTAGTTTTTCAAAGAATAAATCACTACGAGGGAAGAGATAAAGACAATACAAAGAACTGAAATAACATGTAGATAGTAAAGAATATAGTCACCTAAAGTCTCTAATCTCCACAAAGGCCTACATATAGTGAAACAAAGTGGAGTCATTATAAAGGATTCATAATGAGTAAGGGTCATTGAGGTAAAGTGGGACAGTTTTGAGGGAAATGTAAAGGCATTGCAATGGCAAAAAGGAAGCTGATAGAGACCAAAGATAACAACCATGGACTTGGACTTTGAAGGGACAATCATAAACTAAGGAATAATCAATCATAGTGATTAGGCATGCATGACAGTCATATAATGATTGTGTTAGATAGTGGTAGTGTTGTGAAGGTTGGATTACAGTATTATTGATCCTTCTCTCACCCAAATGATGAAAGTGTAGTTCTATCTCAATGTTTTTATCATGTTGAGAGGTAGGTTGACTGTACAAAGATAATGTATAGCTGAGTTTTCATTGTAAAACAAAGAACCATGAACATGTGAAGGGTTTAGAATGACATTCAAGGTCCTCTAAAACTTACAAGTGGAGAGAACCCTAAAACACAATAAAGTAAGTGATATAGGAGTTTCAAGAGGTAACACAAGGGCATGCAGGCTTACACAAAGGATGAGATGCAAGTTTTCAAAACATGCCATGAGAGAAGCAAGGTTTTTTAAACCATGAAGGAGAAGCTAATGAATATGTCAGGGTTTCCTACATTTCTATTTTTGCAGACAGTGATCACTTGAGAGGTCAAGAGACTCAGGAAAACTGAAGCAAGAAGTCATAAGGAAGAGAGGAGCTTACTTTTCTTAGAGTTGTCAAAGGAAGCCTCTCACATCTTCCAGAAAAATATTCAAGGATTATATCTGCGTTGTCAAAAGGTCAGTGGACAAAGATCATAAAAGACAATCCTAAAAAAGGGAGATAGTCTTGATGAAAAGGGACAATGGATACTGATGGAAGGATAGTGTTTAGCAGCAGAAGGTAGATAGATAATGTCAAAAAAGAACAGTAGATGGTTGATGTTGCAGTGATGAGATGATCAGAGGTAAGGCACACCATGATCCTTGACAGAGACTAAAGAGGTCTAAGAACAGTCAAGGGTCATAATGAACAATCAGCAGCCAAGAAACAAATCTATCAGCACTGTCTTTGTAGGGGACTATTGTTAGCAATTCAACAGAGGATTTTTTTGTTTCAAAATATTGAGTTTAAATGGCCCTGATGGCTAAAGATAAATTTTTGAGAAACAAACTTTAATCTATTGAGGATTTGACATGTCATGTTTCTTGCAATGGAAGGTACTTTGGCATCCTAATTTCCTCCAAAAGAGAAATGTCAAGCTTTCATTGTAATTTGCCTCCACTTATCTGTAACATATGGAGGTCTATATGGAAAGCAACAGTATGTGGTGATCAAATGTGGTATTTGTTTGGAGTTTGCTACACAGATTGGAGGTGGTCACCTCTATTCACATATGCTAGTAGTTTCAAGCATGTGTTGGACTACCAGGTGGTATTTCAGATGAATAGAAAGAAAGAGAAGAAAAGGCTTTTGATTTGCTCTATACTTTCATTATATATCCTAGAAAGTTGGTATATTACTAAATATTTGAGATTTGTTTTTGGATAAATACCTCTCAAACCATCTATTCAAACCAAGTTATGTTCTATCATGTGTGACACATCTTGAATAAATGGCATGCAGATAGAGAGAAGATAATCTGATGTGCAAAGGGCAACCTTCATATCTCCACAAGTTTACATTGAGATGAACATAATGTACCCACATAAAAAATTGAATCTAAACACAAAGAAATTGGACATAAACATTGTTCAAATTAACAGTACCAGCAATGAAATACACCTCGACAATGACATTGTAAAAACATCACTACACACTATCTCAACAGATGACCATGTCATTGGGATTTCCAAGATTTTTAAAACAATAAGAATATCAAGGATAGACCTTTTATAGCATAGTGTATTGGTATTGGGGTGCACTATTGCAGTAGTCAATAGTACCAAAATCCATAGGATTAGGTGTGCTCACAAGCTTTGTATCCCTGTTTTACAGGCTTATACCCTAGGTTTGGGGGGATTAGAGCCCCCTTTCATTGACTCCCTCAAAAGTGTTCAAAAGGAACAAAGGAAAGGCTTATAAAATAAACATTAAAAAGAAATAACAAAGACAAGAAGCCACCCAGTAGATCTATTAAAGAAGCATTTAAGTCCCCACATGGCTAGGTGAACTCATAGGCTTTGTGCTCCTGTTTCACATGCTTGGACTTCATGTTTGATGGGATTGGACATTGATTTCATTGAATCTCTCAAAACTACCAACCAACCTAAAAACAAAAGGACAAGAAGACATCCAGTAGATCTATTAAAGTGGCATTCAAGTTCCCCTAAGCCAAGTGAACTCAAGCTTCATGCCCTCATTTCCCAGGCTTGGACTCCATGTTAAATGGGATTGAAGCCCTAGTTACATTGACTCTCTCCTAATTACTAATAACAATTTAAGAAAAAAATAAATAAATAAAGGACAAGAAACCACATGGTAAATCTATTAAAGCAAGCCAATAATAGATAGTAATCTTTATAATGTTGCAAAATAGGACCAGAGATAAATGCACATACCATCTTTGAGAGGAGGAAGGCACTGGTATGAGATCTCAAACTGGAAGGGATTGAGAAATGTTGCAAGATTGTCCAGCACCGTCACATTCGTTACATTCACTACACTCATATTCAATCCATTCAGATACCCTAAATCAACCTCAACCACAAACTTACTCCACCGCCAATTTGGTAGACTCTAATCCCATTTGCTTCTAATTGAATCACAGCTACCCACCACTAGTATGCATGTCACAAACCTTAAAACCTCAAAAAATTCTTGGTTGTCTGAAATGGCTCCTAGATATGAAGTAAAACATGCACAAAGAAACTATCTTCAGCAAATGAATCTGCTAAATATGTGATATTATTAGCTTGGTAGTGAACAAAAAACAATCAAATAAATGTCTAGGTTGAAAATATCTACAATTGAAACCATTTCCCACTTTGGCACCTAAGCTTTGAACATGTTCTATTTTCCAATATCTTTTTATTTTCCCTTTCAAACAAAAAAGTGCTTGCTTTTAGCACTTAAAATTTTAACAATATGATTTTCAAAAGTGCTTCTTTGAAGACATAATAATAGTGTCAACAAGTGATTAATTATTTAGTCATTTTTATTTGTGTGACTAATTATTTAGTTGTGTTTTTTACCTGACAATCAAATTAGTCACTTATGATGATCAAATTAGTCATTTATTTAGTCATTGATAGTTGTGTTTCAAAAAATGACTAGAATTTAGTCATTTTTAGTTGTTGTGACTGAAAGTTTTAGTCACATAATCATTTATTTGTCAAATTCTACTAGTGAAAGATTCAATATAAATAGACATTTCCCAATGAACGTAGTCATGAATTCACACACTTCTAACTCGACTTAGAAACTATCTCATCCTACAGTGATTTTAGTTTGACCACTACTAGTCATAGAGTAACTTGACTAAGTTTTACTCACAGTCTTCCTGACTTAGATTCTTATTCCAGAGTTCTGGGATACAACATTAAGGTTCGCATTAAGGATGTATTCTTTCAAAAACTTCTTGTTGTGACCTGTAACATTAAATCCATGACTCCCTATCAATCCACACCTTGTTTTGAAGGTTATATTTTTGGTTTTAATGTCTATTATCGACAGAGAGAATAGTTTTGTCTATAACTTCATAATTTCATCCAAGGTACTTATCTTGGTTCAAGTTCTCATCTATTCCTTATCGACAATAAAAATATTTGTTTTAAGTTGACAACATACTTATAAGAAAAATTATATGTTAACTATGCATATCTGGGATACTCTTAGAGAACTATCTTCTCTAATCCCTTCATAAAAAATGACATTTAAAATTCTTGTCACATGTAAAAGAATATCTTGACATTCATCATAAAACAAATTCTAATACTCAACTTTCATTTAGTATACTTGTAAAATCATGGAGCTAAATAGATGTCATCATGTGACATGGTTTTATCAACCACAAGTCCTTTCTAGTCTATCATAAAGTTGGTCATATTGGTACTATAATGCAGCACAAGGTTCCATTAAATATAGTAATACATTTCATAATATACATTATTCTCCTTTCAAACTGATATCTTCTATCATAAAGCTTGAGAGTCTCAATCTCAGCTGACTATACTGCATATATCATTTTTGTTTTCTAATATACGATAGTCGTATCATTAAGAAATATGATACAAGTCTGTATCTACTATCAACCTTGCCTCATGTATTAAAAGTAGGTGTTATCACTTAAAAATTACTAGTCTAAACTAGCCTATTTGTTGCCTCGACTTATAGAATGGTTTGCTTATCAACCAACTATATCAATCAAACTTCATTACTGTCGACTATCTGTTGAGTTAGACAGGAGTTTTATTTACCTTTGACACTAAATAAATGTATAAGATTCTAAGACGAAAAGTCTCTTTATAAATTCACTGGTAACCATTTATTTCTGACATAGTGAGAGCCTTTGAGTATCAGTTTATCAACCTGAGTAAATGTTTTCAAAAACTATATCATGGAGATAGTATAATGTCATTGCCAAAGTCTTATAAACATGAGTGAAGCTACAATAAGTTTGAAGTTGTATGCTAAACAGCCATCAACTTGTTATAGGCATTCAATAACAACATTGTGTATGCCAAAATCAAACGAAAGATAGATGGAAGCATGTATTAAATAATGCATATCTTCGGTTGTAACACACAAAGCATAAGATACCTATATGATGTTTTCTTAGCAACACTATCAAAGAACTTGCACTCCTTCGTAGCTCCAAAAACTTCTTGTTCTTAGTCTCAGTATCCTTCCTTTTATTTTTGTTCATCGATGTTATCACTATTGCTATTACCATACTCTCTAATGTTTTTGTTTTCCTTCATAGTTCACCTTAGCCTCCCGTATCTGCGGGAGTAACTACTCCAACTTCCTATATACTCTCCCAATAGGAGCATGCAACAATAGAGATGATCCCACTCAGCAAGAATCTCTCCAAACCAAAAGTAACCTCTCCACTTTCCACATTATCATGGAGTATGGGTTGAGCACCATTATACCATGAAGTGGTTGTAACCGGTTGTGAGCTTATCATCATTTGATAGCACTCAAGATTTAATCAAACAAAAACTCTTTATCAATATATATATATATATATATATATATATATATATATATATATATATATATATATATGTATGTATGTATATATATATATATAACGAAATAAATAAATATAACATTTTTCAACATAGTGATAACAATATCACAAATATGGATGTTGGTTTTAGTCATTCAACAAGGTGCAAGTATGGGGTTGAGGTTTTTCTCCACCTTCACAATCTTGCATTGACGACAAATAATTAAATAGATAATCACTGGAAGAATATATCAAGAAGTTTTGACAAAGGAAAGTGGTTAAACTCTAAACATCAATAACATTTCCTGAACATCTCTCAACCATATCAAATGAAGTTTGATGTCTAAAAACCTTTCCTAATGACAAATAGACAAAGGTCGATTTGATATTGACTTAAACAAGAAGAGTTGATTACAACTTACCCATCTCAAGAGGGTTCACTAAATATATAGCATGGGACTCGAATGGAAAAACTTTTTCCTTTCCAAACATCTATTCCCTTCTCTCCGATGATGCCCTCCCTTTTTTCTCGGCGGCAGAAATTTATTTCCTGGTTGCAACTCACAGTCACACAAACTAGGATTAGTGCACCATTAGTAAATCCTTATAAATCATAATTTAATAATCTTAGTAACATTTAGTCACATGTCAAATTCTATGTATTTAATCATAACTCATGAAATCATTGATTTATCCTGACATTTCCCTAAACTTCAAATCATTAATCCATGAAAATTTAACCACTAATTATATGCAAGTAAAAGTAAAGCATAGTCAAAGTTTAAGGATGTGACATATCTCCCCCCATAAGATTCATCGTCCCCAATGATCCAATGTATCCAAAATTTATAACATGAAAAGGTTTTTGTTTATCTTTGAAAAAGCTTAAAATAAATGGGGAAATCTTTGGTAAATATTATGCTAATTTTCCCAGGTGGCATTATCTTCTACATACTAGTCTCACTGGACCTTGCATTGAGTAACTTCTTTACTAAGCGAGCATAGCTTACATATTTCAAGCACTTTGATAGGCTTGATCATTACCACTCCTAGATCATTCACCTATAAGGCATTCCAATCAAGAATAAGAATATGATTATCTTCTACAACATACTTTTTCAAATAATAAACATGGAAGACATTATGCATCATAGAAAGAGCTAGTGATAGAGCAATCCTATATGCAACTAGGTTGACTTCCTTGAGAAATTCAAAGGGACCCACATATCTAGGAGCTAGTTTGGATGACTTGCCAAACTTAATGGAACTCTTTTGAGGCTTTACTCTTAAAATAACTTATTCTCCTACTGATAAATGTCTTGGAATGCTCTTAGCATTTGCAATATAGATTTTCTATCTATCGTTCCCTTCTGCTAGCCTTTTCTTGATCAACTTGATCTATTCTTCCATTTCCAATAGCATTTCTAGACCAAGACTAATCCTATCTTCTAGCTTATCCTAGCTTATAGGAGTTTGGAACTTTCTTCCATATAATGCTTCAAATGGGGCCATCTTGATAGCAGAATGATAGGAATTATTGTAAGAAATTTCTACAAGAGGAAGATAATCCTCCCACTTGTATTGATGATCCATGAAATACATTCTCAATAGATCTTCCAGCACTTGGTTCACTCTTTTCGTATGGCCATATGCCTCAGGATGATAAGCTGAGCTTATGTTTAATTGAGTTCCAAGTGAGGAAAATAAAGTTTGCCAAAACCTTGATGTCATGCAGGCGTCCCTATCTGAGATGATCTTCTCAGGAATGCCATGCGACCTAAATACTTCTTGCACAAATTTATGGGCTATGACTGGTGCTCCATCTGTCAAATTCTTGGGTATGAAATGTGCTACCTTAGTGAGTCTATCTACCACTACCAAAATAGAATTATGCCTATTTCTAGACATAGGAAGACTTTGTACAAAGTCCATACTAATGATCTACCATTTCCATTCTGGAATCTCATGAGGATATGGGAGTCCTGCTAGGTGATGACATTTTTCTTTCACCCTCTGGCATTCTAGACATCCTGCTACAAACTTTGCATCATCCCTCTTCATTCCTTTCCAGAAATATAATGGTTTTACATCAGCTAGTAGTTTCATCACTCCAAGATGCCCTAAATAGGTTACAAAATGAACTTCTTTCCACATGATATTCCTTAACTCCTTGAAGTTTAGAACGTACATTCTTCCTCTGAATCTTAATAGTCTATCTGGTTCAAAGTGCAATCTATCATATCTAGAATCATGAGGATTGTTTGAGAGAGCTTGCTTAACCTACTCATAGTATTCATCTCCCTCGGACTTTTGCAACACCTGATTGTTAAAATCAAAATGAATAGAGATAATAGAGGAGATATGTCTCCTCCGACTTAAGGCATCTGCCACTCAATTTTCCTTGCCCTAAATGTAGTTGATCCCAAAATCATAATCAGATATTAACTATAACCATCTTCTTTGATGAGCATTAATATGTGGTTGGGTAAACAAATATTTAAGTCATTGATGGTATGTCCTTAACTTGAAGGGTTTCCCAAGTAAATAATGCCTCCACATTTGTAGTGCATGAACCACTGTTGCTAACTCGAGATCATGTGGAACATAATTATGCTCATAATCTTTAGTTTCCTAGACCCATAAGTGATAACTCGTCCTCCTTGCATAAGTACACCACCTAATCTTTCTTCTGAGGCATCGGTGATGACTAAAAAATGACTCTCTGGATCAGGTACCTTTAGAATTGGTGTCGTAGTTAGTTTCTCCTTTAGTTGATCAAATGTCTCCTAGCACTTTTCTTACTAGATAAATCTTTTTTCCTTTCCTTTGTAGAGAAGTAATGGGGTAGGCAATTTTTGAAAAGTTAGCCACAAATTTTCTGTAATATTTTACTAGACCCATAAAACTATGGACTTTGTGCACACTTTTCAATGTAGGCCACTCTAGGATGGCTTTAATCATTATTGGATTCCCTCTGCTAAAATTATATGACCCAGGTACTATACTTCTTTTTGAAAGAAAGTAGACTTTGAGAGCTTACAAGATAGTTTAGAACAATCCACAAATGTTGTAGATGTTCTTCCTCACTTTTAGAATAAATCAAAATATCATCTAGGAAAACAAGGATAAACTTAGCCAGACAATATTTTAATATGTTGTTCATTAAGTTTATGAATGTTGCAGGTGCATTCGTCAATCCAAAGGGTAGGACTGTGAATTCATAATGTCCATATCTCATTCTAAAGGCTATTTTATGGATATCTTCATATTTTAGCCTTAACTGGTGGTATCCCGATCGTAAATCGATCTTTGATTTGATCCAAGAGATCACCAATACATGGTACCAGATACTTATTCTTTATCATTGTTTTGTTTAGCATACAATAGTCTATACATAGGCGTAGTGTACCATCTTTCCTTTTTAACAAAAATCACTAGTGCTTCCCAGGGTGAAACACTGGGTCTTATCAATCCTTTTGCTAGTAACTCATGTAGCTAAGTCTTTAGCTTCATCAACTCTATTGTAGTCATTTGATAAGGAGCTTTGGATATAGGTTTTGATCTCATAATTATATCTATGGAAAAGACTAAAGATCTCTTAGGAGGTAATCCAGGTAATTCATCTTGAAATACATCCTCAAAATCTCAAAGAAAGGGGTACTTCTCCATATTTAATCTCTCTTGATCTCTAGATTCTCCTCTATCCACTCCTTGGAGTTTTTGAGACTCATAATATGTTAAATCATATTGAAAGATAGATTCTTTGTGATCATCTATTTTCTCCATTTTGATTGCAAAAATTTGACACCCTTTTCTCTTGGCTCTCTTCAATTGTAAGCCAGATATTTGCCTCAACTTTACCTCTCTAGAAGTACGTTGTAGCAAAACTCTATTTCCAAGGTCATCTAGGAATTCTATTGTTTTAGAAAAATTGTCTACCTTATCCTTATGCCTCCATAACCAGTTTATTCCAAGGATAACATCATATGATCCTAAGGGGGCTACATATAGGTTTATTTCGAGTAATCCCACAATAATGAATCCCACATTTTAGCCAAGATAGACATTGATATCAACATTTTTAACTAAATCTTCACTTTTTGAGACCTATAGCAGCTAAACCATTAAGAATTTGGGGATGATGAAAACTAGTGATTTGTGTGTAGATTCTAAATATATATATTTTATTTTTTTTGAAATAAATCATGAATCTTTCAACGCCTCTTTTAATAACTAGTTTTTAATAGTAAACATTTTCAAAAAGTAATGTTTATGTCATCCAGTATAACTTTTTTTATAGAAAGGATAAAATTCTAATTTTTTAAAATATAGATGTTTAACATCAATATCTAGTGTATGGATATTTTTTCATAATTTTTTGTTAATTTTTTTTATTTAATTAATTTTTGAATTCAGGGTAACTATAATTTGGACATAGGTGTATGTTGTCAAGCATAACTTGTTGTGTATTTATCAAAGTTCAATTTTTTTTTGGTGAAACAAGGACATTAATACCTAGTGCACAAATATTTTTCAGAATATTTCTCTTTATTTTTTTATTTTTCCACGTGTGTGGAATAGAGACATTGATGTTTGATGAAAAACCTATGTTCACTAGAAAATAGAAATTAAATATAAAATTAAATGAAACATATTCAAAATCATACTTTTTGGAAAGCTTATACTAAAGGCTACATATTTATAAAATAAAATTTCTAAATGACTTCATTTGATCACCCAAAAGGTGAAGCAAAATTTGTTTTTGTTAGCATTTTGATAGGTGCAGAGGAGACTCCATCGAGGGCTTGATTTAAGACTAGGGGGTTCTTTCCAACGAGATTTGATCTAATGGGGTTTTATCAAACCCTTCAATTAAACCCCTTTAGATGGAACCCTTCAAGGCTTAAATCATTAATTTTTCTAAGACAAAAATTAGGATGTCACATAAGTGGGACACACTATTGTGATAGTACCCTTTAGTCAAAAAGCTCAGGAGTTCAACCTTAGCTTCGAACAAACACTGCTTTATCTGAGCCCTTGTCTAGTTAGCATACTCTACTGACCATGATTTTTCCATATAACGAGCTCTTCTAGATATCTTATCTAAAGCCTTTGGAGAAATAAAGCATTCAGTGGCACCAATATCTATTTAAACTAAAATTGGAACTCCAAACAAAGTACCTGTGGTTTCAATTGGAGTAATCTAGTACTCTGACTGTCCGTTATCCAGTGCTACATGAATTTTCTATTGGAAAGCCACCTATTGTGATGGTAAGGGATTTCTTCATGGTTGAGTCCCTTGTGTCTTGTTGGGACATTGATTAGCATAGTGGTCACCTCCACATGAAAAACATCCTCTTAGGGGTCCTCGCCTTTCAAAAGGCTTTCCTGAGTTATTTCCAATCTTCTTGTAGTTATTTTTGCCATTTTTCTTATCACCTCTGGACTCATTTTGATTGTTTCATAATCCTTTATCACTCTTCCTTTTAAAGTTCTACTTGTTACCCTTTTTCTTGAATGATTGGGAGGATTGTGACCAATTGAACTTCTTGCGGTTCTTTTCCTAATAAACAGATATGGACTTTAGCTTCTGCTCTTCTTTAATGGCTTTCTCATAAACTTGGTCCATGGTAGTGGGACCATGCACATCTACCTCACCTCCTATTTGGGCATTTAATCCCATGATGAACTTTCGTATACAAAACATTTCATCCTATTGGTATTGAGGGACATCCTTAAGGAGACAAGTAAACTTCTCCCAATACTCATTTATGGATGAGTCACCTTGTCTCAAGTTCTAGATATCCATGAGCTTCTGATCAAAATACAATTGTGTCAACCATCTTTGCCTAAAGAGTTCTACAAACTTGTCCCAAGTTAGACTCAGAGAGCTCAATCCCAGCTCCATCTTCTTATTCATCCACCAATTGGATGTTTCACCAGCTAATTGAAATGCTCCCCATACTGCCTTGGTTATTTCTGAATAGTTCTTAATTTCAAAATCGTTTTCCATTTATGTGAGCCATGCCTCTATGGCATCTCTGCTCACCATTCCATATGATTTAGGGGGTGTAACCTTCTTCATGTCCCTGGACAATTCGAGAGCCAAATGGATCCTCTTTTCCTCATCTTGTTTCAGCTCTGAGTTATTTTCTCCATGCCCACTTTGGGTGGGGTGTTATGACAACCCTCAACTTCACCTTTGTGAAAAGATTCATGCTCAGGTCTACTCTAACCTCTAACCTCTTGCTCTAAATTTCCAATGCTTGCCCTTGTTTCATGGAGCATTGCAAGAATTTGGTCTAGTTTATGAAAGGGAAAAGAGAACCTAGCATGCACCTTACAACATCTTATATTTTACTTAAACATATATTCAATAACTTGATGCAAGCACATACTACTATGCCCTTAAAGCGGAAACAAACATAGTTGATTTCCCATCACATTAACCCTTAGTGGAAAGATAATGTAGCTTACAGATCTAAATAAATTTCAGCAGCATAACGGCATATAAATTAACACTTTAAGAACATGAAACAAGAAGAATAGAAGAAATATAGAAAGAAGAGAATAGACACCAATATATGTGGGGAAAACCCTTTCAGGTAAAAAACCCCACACTCCAAAGCATTGAACTAATGTATTAATCTACAACAACAAACATGTTACAATACACTTGCAAGCTCAAAGCCTTAACATGGAGATTTACATCTTGCTCTTCTGGAGGCAAAACTGACAGCATAACCCTACATAAAACTCTTCTCTTACAAACTTCTCCTTAAACCTCCAATTTATAGACTTCTCACAACCAATAAACCATTATGTGGTTTTACAAAATCATGTGATTAACTTCTCAGCCAAGATTCTAGTCTAAAAATAAGCTCTCACGTCCAAAATGTTCTCCCCTATTTTTGACCCTTATAGTTGTCATAGAATCTGTCATAATATAGCTAAAAATAGTCCTTCCATGATATACTACCATGTGGGCATCTTTTGACAATTAGTATTTCAATTTTCAAGGAACTGACATGTGGCAAAAGTGCCAATTAAGAATTCAAACGCCCCTTCATTATTTTAGAGCTAAATAAAAATAATAAATGACCATGGGAAATATTAAATACAAATAAATGCTACGGGAAATATGCAAGGTTGAGACAACTCATTTCCCAACATTCACACACTTGTCGAATACCTTGCAAGAGCCAGGGGAATCACAACCAATCTGTGAACAACCAAGGTTACCATACTACCTCAACTAAACTCCACCATACTCATGAGCTTTACAGAAGCACCTGTAACATCTTCCAAGTGATCACCAACATGACAAAAAAATTAGAATTCCAAAAACATGATGAAACACTCAATGTCACATAGACACACCAATGTATCCAGCTTCAAACCCGTTACCAGAACACAACTTTGAAGTTGAAACACCTCCAAAACAAGATCAAGCATGACTGCTCTAGAATAGTTAGAACAACAACCACAGCTAGTTGTTTACATCCAACCAAAAAAACCCACCATTGATAGAACTTTTGCACATGACATATCTAGCCCATACTGCAGCTTTCATCCCTGTATAATCTACTGTCCTACTTAAAGTTACCATCTTCTATGATAACAAACACACCAAAACTATTGATGTGCAAAAAATCTGAAGACCTTTGATACTATAGTCTAATGAAAACAATCTGCCAAAGACATACATACATCCTAGGAATCAAACTGTGTGAGCAATGTCAACCAAAGCAACACAAAGTCTACCAATCAGCACTTACATAAAAGTGTAGCTTATAATTAAATCATGTAATACAAAGAACAATCACAATGATCTACAAATTGCAACCAACTTCTACAAAATAGAGCATACTTCCACAAACAGTTTTCTGCTCACTCTCTTACCTTTGATCTCCTCCACTTCTCCCACGTCCTCCACATCTCAAATGATATATAATTAAAAGAACACATACTGTTGCTAAAAAATAATAAAGTACAACAACAGTAGATGACCACAAACCCAGTGATCATACTAGATGAATAAGAACCTCTAGAAAGAAATATGAGACCATAAAGAGAAACTGCAAACCATATCATGTCTCTATGCCAACACCACCAAGTGCTAAGTTGTGCCAAGTAAGATCTCCTTCACAAAACCCCAACTAAAAAGCCTTACCAACACCCAAACATTTAATCTCAAAAGATCAAACAAAACATATTAATCTCATATAACAAAAAATGGATGTAAGCTTCTCTAACCAAAGAAGATCAAACTCAAAGAAAAAACCCATTCCAAAAACAGGAATACAACCCACTAACATCTCCAAAACTTCTCATAAATCAAACTATATACCTAAGGAGATAACCATGCCAAGTACTCCTCAAATGAACCCTCCAGAACTAGAAACTATAGATCAAGATTCATATCCATGAGAAATCAAAGCATAAAACAAAATGAATTTAAAATAACATGGGCAATACCTATTAGATCATTTTCTGCCGAGTGAACTGAGAGTGGGGAATGAGAATAATCCACTGAGATACACTGAGTCTCATAGACTCTCTCCAAGAACAATCTCCTCTCAAGTTCAAAGAACAATCTCCTCTCAAGTTCAAACATGAACTCATGTCCATAACAAGTGAAGGCTCCTTGGTCTTTATGCTGAAAGTTCACCATTCCAACACATGATCCCCACAACAAGAGATCTCTAGCCTCACCTCAATTCTCTCTAGTATCCATGAGCATCCATCATCCAAATCATGCCAACTTCAAATGCATCCTTCAAAATCATGAAGCTTCAAGCAAATGATTAATACTCAAAACCAAAGAGAACTTCACCAGACCACTGTCAAAGCTCCCACTGCACATCTGCAAAATCCAGGAACACACATGATATCATGATCTAACATCTTCTCCTAGGAGATCACTACCTTCTCTAATGAACATATCTTGCCAAAGGGGCGCCATCATGCCAAAACTCCAATATTAGAAATAAGAATCCATCATGACACAATACCATATCCAATCACATGAAGATAATCATCCCATAACAATGGAACTCAAGATGTCAAAATAATTTCATAGCATATAAGAATCATAATCCAAATGCCTTACCATGACACCTACAACCACTGTAGAAGATCATCCATCACCAAGTGATAGATCCACATCATTGCCAAAGCTCCCACTGAAATTATGATACTAAGCTTATCAAGGCATTATGATAACCATCCTCTCAATGAAGATAATCCATGGCTCTAACACAATCTAATAATTAACCTATGCAATACCAGCAACACAAAAGAATAAAGTAGAACCAAGATCTCCAAGTCAAGAAAATAAAACCATCACTATCAAAAGATCACACTAAACTGTGTTACCAAGCTATCCATGACAGTGATAAACATATTGCAAGTCCCAATAACCAACTATCCAGGTACTCTAATCATCCATCCTCTCATCCCAATACAATATACCAATGCACAAATGACCACAGACAAGGCCAACTAATAAAGTCTGCATAAACATTGAATCAATCTCGTGGATAAAAATAGTCCACATTCGAGCCATCCCACTATAGCTAATGGGTAGCTAATCCACAAACTACCTAACTCAAAGATCCAAAACAAATGTAACATGCCAACTCATCATTACATTAGTAACCTGCAAACTGAGATATCAAAGAAAACAACCTATAGACTTCAAGACTCAAACACCAAATCATCACTAGATTCAATTTGCCAAACAAACTGTCCACATATGAATAACCATAGTCAAGGAACCCATCAAGCTATATTGTAGAAATGATGAGTGTCTAATCACATACCAACATCTCCACACCGAGAAAGCTACAAACCTCCTCAGACCATGCACGAAGCATACATGCAAACCTACAACTATCTTACATCTAGAAACACCCCTGGAAGGAATCATAATCTAAAAAATAGTTTGTCTACAGATCTACAAAACCACAAGTTTTGATTAACCATGTAAAGCCTGTAAAACCACCATGTCACTGACATACATGTAAATCCATATCCACTTATCATCTGGAAGACCCACAAGTCTGAAAACCACCAAAATAGTTAAACCAGAATAATGGAATAACACAGATATGCATAACCATAGATTTTGAACAAAAAATATACAAAACCTTGAGATCAAAACAATATGAAATTGAGACATGCAAGTACAACCAACCAAAAGGAAGAAGAGGTCCAGGAACTCCAGGCCCACTTGTAGGCCAACTCCATAACCACCACCATGTACAAGCATATGGCGGAGCTAGGTTTTTCCAAAAGCTTTTAGATCATCCAATGATCAACTCTATAGCCTACATGCATTTGAGGTTAACAAAACAATGCCTTCCAATGCCAGGGACTAAAACCAAGCACCCAACATAAGCACACCAAACCATAGTCATGACAACCCAAGTTTCTCCATGTGATCAGGGACCCAAGAACAAGCACCCAACATGAATACTTTGCCACAAACAACCATAGAATGAAAGAACATAACCATCATGCATGAGGGTTATTACATACTATCAAATAGGATCTCCAGATAAATATCATATTAAATGTAACCACATGATCAACTCCATTATACTCCATCATTTCCATCCTTCAAATGCCTACTGTAACCTGAAAACAAGATCAACTGCAAGACTTCCACTCAAACAAGGATTAATAATCAACCAATTCCTTCCTACAGATTCCCTCAATCTTTCCAAGCTAAGAAATCACAATAGAAGAAATACCCATAACCTTAAACACCATGGAACCAACACATGCAATCTCATGCAACCATGGAACCACCATAGCTCTAATACCAATTGAAAGGGAAAAGAGAACCCAGCATGCACCTTACAACATCCTATATTTTACTTAAACATATATTCAATAACTTGATGCAAGCACATACTACTATGCCCTTAAAGCAGAAACAGACATAGTTGATTTCCCATCACATTAACCCTTAGAGGAAAGATAATGTATCTTACAAATCTAAATAAATTTCAGTAGCATAATGACATATAAATTAACACTTTAAGAACATGAAACAAGAAGAATAGAAGAAAGATAGACAGAAGAGAACAGACACCAATATATGTGGGGAAAACCCTTTCGGGTAAAAAACCCCACACTCCAAAGCATCGAACCAATGTATTAATCTGCAACAACAAACATGTTACAATACACTTGCAGGCTCAAAGCCTTAACATGGAGATTTACATCTTGCTCTTCTGGAGGAAAAAATGATAGCATAACCCTGCATAAAACTCTTCTCTTACAAACTTCTCCTTAAGCCTCCAATTTATAGACTTCTCACAACCAAGAAACCATTATGTGGTTTTACAAAACTATGTACTCAACTTCTCAACCAAGATTCTAGTCTAAAAATAAGCTCTCACATCCAAAATGTTCTCCCTTATTTTTGACCCTTACAATTGTCATAGAATCTGTCATAATATCACTAAAAATAGTCTTTCCAGATATACTAGCATGTGGGTATCTTTTGACAACTAATATTTCAATTTTCAAGGCACTGACATGTGGCAAAAGTGCCAATTAAGAATTCAAACACCCCTTCATTATTTAGGAGCTAAATAAAAATAATAACTGACCGTGGGAAAATGTTAAATACAAATAAATGCTATGGGAAATATGCAAGGTTGAGACACCTCATTTCCCAACAGTTTCGGATCGGAGTTGCTAGAAGGTTGCCCTTCCTCTTGGCTACCCCCAAGACTAGTTCTAGTTTGAATCATGCTAAAATTCTACTTCTCCTGAAGTTTGCATGCTAAGCATTCAATTAGTTTTTCATACAATTTAATTCATTCATAAACATATATCCATTCTCATTTATACAGTCTTAAACAAGAAAGGGAAATTTTTGCCAAAATTCCAAAATTGTGTTATAGTATCTATGGATCACATAATATCCTCATTTGTTACAAACTTGAACATCTTGTGACTACAGATCGCTATCAAGAAGGGAAAATTCTTTGGGTTCTTCCTCACCCTTGAGGTTTACCAAAGTAGACTTGGAAGGTGGATGTACTCGCAAGTACTCATCCATAACTTTCTACTAATAATAGGGGCATTAGGACCACATCCAAATGGTAAGTCTCTATGCACAGAAGGTTTAACTAGTTCACTCTCGGTGATAGGAACAATAGCCTTAGCTGCTTTGTCCTTCTTTTCCTTCTCCTTAATACATTTAAGAGTGTCAGTGAAGGTCTCAGATTCAACTAACCATGCACCTTCAATGTAACTAGTTTTGTCTAGGCTTTTCATTTTTCATGTTCACTCCCTCATAGCCTTTAGGTAACGTCCATTTCCTATTACCTTCTTCCTTGAGGTTAGTTTTGTTCTTACCATTCTAGCAAAAGAACATTCAAACATTAGCAAATGTTAATGTCTGAGGAAGATTTTATGTAGTGAGCTCATAGGTCCATGTATTGAACCTGGTAGCTCTGATACCATATGTAACATGCCTTCTCATATTACTCAGTTTTACACACTGAAATTACTAGAAAAGTAATTGAACATGATAAACACAATAAATTGGTTATTAACATATAACATTTTCATAATTAAGTAAATAATAACATATCTTTTCTAAACATTTTCAAAACTAGAAAAATTCAACATATTCAAAGATAGCATTTTAGTGAAACCTTTCACTTTACATTTACAATATTTTTCTCTTGGAAATAAGAATAATTTTACATAAATATGACTATTGAAAGTCATAATATGAAATGTACCTCATCTGGAGTCTTGATATCTATTTTATAAGTCTCAACTTGTCTTCTACTTGGGAGGGAGAGCATCACCTGAGCACTTTACCTCCAACCACAGACCAGTGGTCTCCTACACATCTTCCTTCTTGGATACTCTTCACGAAGGGTATAGATATAAGGAACCAATAGGTTTTTCCATCTAAGTTTCTAGTGTTGTGTCCTACATAACCAACACAATCATACAACTGTAGACTCCTTCTAACTAAGTATGACACTATGGGATGGTTATGCAAATCTGGAGCACAATGAACCGACTAATGCATGCAGAGACAGATGCATTACTTTGGCCAAAGATTCAATATAAATAGATGTTTCTCAATGAACATAGTGGTGAGTTCACACACTTGTAACTCAACTTAGAACCTATCTCATCCTATAGTGATTTTAGCTTGACCACTACTAGTCATAGAGTAACTTGACTAAGTTTTACTCACAGTCTTCCTGAATTAGATTTGTATTACCGAGTTCTGGGATACAACATTAAGGTTCACATTCAGGACTTATTCTTTTGAAAACCTCTTGTTACGACTTGCAACATTAAATCCATGACTCCATGTCACTCCACACCTTGTTTCAAAGGTTATATCTTTGGTTTTAATGTCTATTATTGACATAGAGAATAGTTTTATCTAGAACTTCATAATTTCATCCAAGATACTTATCTTGGTTTAAGGATTCTCATCTAATCCTTATTGACAATAAAAATATATTTTTTAAGTCAACAACATACTTATAAGAAGAATTATATGTTAACTATGCATATCGGGGATACTCTTAGAGAACTATCTTCTCTAATCCCTTCATACAAAATGACATTTAAAACTCTTGTCATATGTAAAAGAATATCTTGACATTCATCATAAAAAAAATTTAATACTCAACTTTCATTTAGTATACTTGCCAAATCATGGCTAAATAGATGCCATCGTGTGACATGGTTTTATCAACCACAAGTCCTTTCTACACTATCATAAAGTTGGTCGTATTGGTACTATAATGTAGTACAAGGTTCCATTAAATATAGTAATACATTTCATAATATACATTATTCTCCTTTCAAACTGATATCTTCTATCATAGAGTTTGAGAGTCTCAGTCTCAGCTGACTATACTGCATATATCATTTTTGTTTTCTAATATAGGATAGTCTTATCATTAAGAAATATGATACGGGTCTGTATCTACTATCGACCTTGTCTCATGTATTAAAAGTAGGTGTTATCACTTGAAAATTACTAGTCTAAGCTAGACTGATTGTTGCCTCGACTTACAGAATGGTTTGCTTATCAACCAACTATATCAATCAAACTTCATTATTGTCAACTATCTGTTGAGTTAGACAGGAGTTTTGTTTACCTTTGACACTAAATAAATGTATAAGATTCTGAGACGAAGAGTCTCTTCATAAATTCACTAGTAACCATTTATTTCTGACATAGTGAGAACCTCTGAGTGTCAGTTTATCAACCTGAGTAAATGTTTTCAAAAACTGTATTGTGGAGATAGTATAATGTCATTTCCAATCTTATAAACATGAGTGAAGCTACAATAAGTTTTAAGTTGTATGCTAAACGGCCATTGACCTATTATAGGCATTCAATAACAACACTGTGCATGCCAAAATTGAAAGAAAGATAGATGGAAGCATGTATTCAGTCATGCATAGCTTCGGTTGTAACACACGAAGCATAAGATACCTATATGATGTTTGCTTAGCAACACTATCACAGCGCTTGCACTCCTTCGCAGCTCCAAAAACATCTTGTTATCAGTCTCACTATCCTCAAGATACTTCTTGTATCTTTCTTTTTGTTTTTTCTCCTCACTGTTATCACTATTGCTATTACCATACTCTCTAATATTAATGTTTTTACTTTCCTTCATAGTTCACCCAAGCCTCCCGTATTCATAGGAGTAACTGCTCCAACTTCCTATATACTCTCCCAGTAGGAGCATGCAACAATAGAGACTCAGCAAGAATCGCTTTGAACCAAAAGTAACCTCTCCACTTTCCACATTATCGTGGAGTATGGATTGAGCACCATTATACAATGAAGTGGTTGTAACCGGTTGTGAGCTTCTCATCATATGATAGCACTCAAGATTTAATTGAACAAAAACTTTTTAACAATATATATATATATATATATATATATAACTAAATAAATAAATATAAAATTTTTCAACATAATGATAACAATATCACAAATATGGATGTCAGTTTTAGTTATTCGACAAGGTATGAGTATGGGGTTGAGGTTTTTCTCCCCCTTCACAATCTTACGTTGATGACAAATAATTAAATAGATAATCATTGGAAGAATATATCGAGAAGTTTCAACAAAGGAAGGTGGTTAAACTCTAAACATCAGTAACATTTCCCGAACATCTCTCAACCATATCAAATGAAGTTTGACGTCTGAAAATCTTTTCTAATGACAAATCGACAAAGGTCAAGTTGAGATTGGCTTAAACAAGAAGAGTCAATTACAACTTACCCGTCTTAAGAGGGTTCACTAAATATACAACACGGGACTCGAACGGCAAAATCTGTTCCTTTCCAAACATCTATTCCCTTATCTCCGATGATGCCCTCCCTCTTATCTCAGAGGCAGAAATTTATTTCCTGGTTGTAACTCACAGTCACACAAACTCGAAATAGTGCATCATTCATAAATCCTTATAAATCATAATTTAATAATTTCAATAACATTTCGTCACATGTCAAATTCTATGTATTTAATTATAACTCATAAAATCATTGATTTATCCTAACATTTCCCTAAATGTCAAATCATTAATCCATGAAAATTTAACCACTAATTATATGCAAGTAAAAGTAAAGCATAGTCAAAGTTTGGGGATGTGACAAAGTCTGGGACATTTGGACCACTGGGGAAGGTATTAATTGTTGAAGGTGTGAGTGTTGTAGATCCTCTAAACACAAATCAACCATTGATAGCCATGCCTATGACCATGACCGCTACAACTAAGGATAAACCATTGGAGGTTATACCAATAAATCTTATTGGTTTGTGAGGCTGATTATTTTCACTTCCCTATTTTGATTGTTTACATTTTAGTTGATGACATTATCAAACTTTAAGGGACTATTATTTCCATTATGTAGATTAGATTATAGCTCCTGACATTTGGTTGGACATTGATTAGACATATGGTGATTTGATTTGATCATATTTTGATGTTATGAGGATGTTAGATATATGAGATATAGTTGATGATGATTATTGAGGTGATTTCAAGTTCATTATGTGGATCTATTATTTGATAATGATTATGAGACATTAGATAGAAAATGAAGTTTTAAGATTAAATTATGTTGAAAATGATTAATGTTGTATGAAATGACATGAATTTAATTTCAGTTGCTTCGGCTATGACTATCCATGATGTGATTGACACTTGATCTAGTTGTGCAGGATTATATTCCCAGGCCATGGGAAATCGGAAGTAGTGTTCACACATATGTTATTCCCTATGAAACCAATCCATTCCTAAGAGGGATGAGGATCACATGTGTTCGGATGTTGCTTGCGTGCATGCTTAATTTATTTATTTTGGCCTAGTGACCCCTTTCTTAGTTGATTTATATCATGTGTTGTATATTTGTAATTGTTTTACACCACTTGGTATTATTTTCATTTATGGGCCATTTAAAAGTGAATTTATGCCTCCTTAGGTGTACCTTAGTGTCCCAAAACGTATCCTAGGTGGTTACCCTTGGGTCTAGGGTCAATTTTGACTAACTAAACCTTAGGGTAACTCACTTTTGTTCACTCTAAACTGAGGTTTAGTCAAAGTGACGAATTTTGAAATGGATAAGGGTGGGAGATGAGTCATGCTTTGGGAAAGACCCATCTCCCTTCCCAAAGTTTGGGGATCCCTTCACCAAGAAGACTTGGGAGGTCTCCAAGACTCCCAAGTGTGTGGGATCTCCCTCCATGACTCTCACACACGTGTGAGAGCATCTTGGAGGGAGATGGCTCTCTTGGAGAATAAGAGGATGCCATATGGCATCCCTTATCCTCATGGAGGCTTGAAGGGAATTGTCACCTCACCACTTGGTCTCTCACACATGTGTGAGAGCATAAGTGGATAAGGTGAGGATTGGAATGGAATTGGAGTGTGACACTTGTCACCCTCACACTTCCTCTCCCTTGCAAGTGGCATGGGATGAGGAAGGAGAAGGTGACAAGTGTCACCTTCTCATTCCTCAAGGCCAAATTGGAAGGCCTATATTATCTCCTCTTGAAGATGAGTGTGGGGTTCTTGCATTTTGCATTTTTACTTCTATACTTGGAGTTCTTTTGGGGAGTTAGAGAAATTTGGAGATTGGGAGACTTGGAGAAGCGTGGAACCCTTCACCAAACGTGCTTCCATTTTTAGGGCTTTTGAAGGTAAGCCCCATGGCTATGGCCATTTCCCTTTGTATACTTCATTTTATGTTGGTGTTGTAACTTTATGTTGATTATTGTTTTCTTTTGTGTGGGTTGGGAGTTTGGTGAGAGCACCTCCATTTAGAGGTAAGGCTTAACTTGTATGGGGTGGGGGAGAGTGAACCTCCTCGAGGTCACCTCCTTATTGTTGTCCTACTCATAGCCTTGAGGGCTTTTCTATGGTGTTGAGAGCATTTTGATGGCAAGAGTACCATGATAGTTTGTTTTGAGATATTTGGAGACATGTATTATGTGGTTTTGGCTGGAGGCCATGAGACTTGGTGATTTTGAGATCTTGGAGTGACCTCTTGAGTTGAGGGGTCCACTCCCCTACCCCCTTCAAACTCATTTTCGTGAGTTTAGTATTGTGCAATCCATGGGAGTTGAATCCTTTTGTGTGTTTGAAAATTTTCATTTATTGTGGTGTGTGTGCAAACGTGTGAATCCTACCTCCCTAGTTTGGGGGTGACCCACTAGTGGGTCTATGGTAGGGAGGAGGGCATTCCTTCGTGGCTTGGTTCCCCCATTGTTGTGTTGTTTATTGTAGGTTTTTAGTTGGAGAAAATGGAGCTTAGGGAAGTCCATTTTTGGTGTTTTGGCACTACTTTTAGTTGGCTGCTTTTGAGCCATGGCCTTAGAGGCCGCATCGTAAATTTTGTCAAATTATTACTATCCTATGTGTTGGTTGTTGTAAGGGAAAATTATTGTGAGTACTCTTAAAGTTTATTCCAAATTTGTTTACTACATTATGTTGTTGTGTTTATGTGCTAAGGAGAAATGCCAAGGAAAATACATTTTGTTGTCATATTATTAAATATATGTGTGTGTGTGTGTGTGTTGTTGAAATCATTTAGTTGTGGGAATCTTGTCAAAGAAAATGTTCCTTATTGCACTATGAGTTTGTTAATCTTGTTTTTATATCAGTGTTGCTAAAATGAGTTCCAGAAATAGATAGATGAGAAGTATATGTATCTTTATGCCTCTGGTTTCAAAAAGAAAATATAATGAAAGATGCTTCAATCTAGTTGTTGTTAAAGAGATTGTATTAATCTACCTTACTGATTTTTTTGTTTTTTGTCACAAAGAAAAAAAAAATGAAAAAGATTTTTGTATAATTATTTCAAAAGGAAATATATTTCTGGCTTGTAATAGACTTGTATATAAGTCCTCTCGAGGGATTGTATATACTTATATAATATAGTGTGTGTGTGTGTGTGTGTATTCATGTTACTGTTTGAATCATTTTTTTTTCTTACTACTACTAGAACTATGCTAACTCAGGGTGTGTATATATATATATATGTTTTAATACATATCAAACTGTTTTAAATAATATAGGTTTTAACTACATTTAGGGCATACTGTATATTAAAAAAAATGTTGAAATGAAGACTTGCTGTAATTGAAACAGAAGAAAAGTGTTTGATGGATGGCGGCCTCTGGCCGCCGCCCACCTATTATGCTCGCCATTTCATAGAGGGTGTGGGGAGGGGGTGAAACCCCCACCCCCACCCACACCAAAGACTCTGCAGTAACACTTGTTAACCGCGCGCTGCACACGGGATACCCCCTCCCCCTTCTCTAAAAGTTACAGGTCGCGAAATGTTGGGGGCAGCTTCGTTGCCCCCAAACCTTCTCTCAATCTCTGAAACCAGTGGTGGCGGTAGTAAAATGGCTGACAGCCCTCCCACTATCAAATTTGGTTCTGCCCTTGGCCGCCAGTCAGTTGTCTTCTTAGTTGTTCAGTATTTTATTTTACCTGCAACAAAAGTATATATATACTTACAGTGGTCTTTCAATTACAAAAAAAAGGGAAAATGCATTTATATATTCAATAGATATATACCTCTGTATGAGGCACCTCCACCATGGCAACCATTAGAGAAGAAAACCCTAACCTACAAGGAAAGAATAGGAGAAAACAAAAACAAAACAAGAGAGAAAACAATGAGTTGAGAAAATAAGAGAGGAATTAGGGTTTTCATAAGGATATAATAAAATAACATTAGGGCAAACTCTTGTAGAAAACAATATAATAATGAAGTAGGGTTGAGAGGAATTTTATTATGTTTATTTAAATCATTCTTTTCTCCCATGTGCACGGGATTTAAAAACTTCCCCCTCTTTTACATTTTGTCCCCTTTGAAATTATTTGACTTCCCTTGTGTTTTAGACTTATGTTGATTTAAACATTTACTTGGGGTTGGATTAATTCTTTTTAAGTGGGATTTATTCTAGTAGGAATGGGATTTTGATTTTAGTTGAGATTCTTTATCCCTTTGTCTTTTAATTGTTTTGGTCTTCCTTATTATTTACCTAGTGGTTTTTTTAAATTAATTTTTTTGGGGAAACCTTGTGATTTAATTTATTCTTAGTTTAATCGATTCTATTCCGTAGGGATGTTTTAAATTTTCCTCTTCTAATATTTTGACTTGAGTGATTTAATAAATATAATTGTCGCAATTATATTTATTAAATGACTTAATTATTAAATTTTATTTTTTGGTCGTTTATTTATATTTATTTTATATTTTGATGAATAGTAATTCTTAATGTTGACCTTGGAATTAATTTATTTATGTTATCCTTTATTTATCTAATTTTTGCCTTAATTATTATCATGGGAATTCCTTTTAAAATACTTATTTCAATTATTGAAAATGCGTTATGTTGTCAAAATTTTCCTAGAATTTAGGGTTTTATTTTTTTTACGGCATCTTGTGACTTTCATTTAATCACTCCATCTTATCATGCGACCATCATGCCATTGATTTTATATTTTATTTATTCGATTTCATTTATGCATTAGAGTTAGGGCTTGGTTTCAAATCAATCAAAATCATCTCTTTCACCTAGGAAACTTAGGGTTCGGATTAAATATGTTCTAACCCTAAAAGCGGTGCACAGCGTGTCGCATATTCCCTAGATGGATTTAATCATGCAGGGGATTGTGTAGGTAGATGCACTTCCCTAAATATGAATGACATGTTTACGCCTCATGTGTATTGTCACTGAGCATGTAGATGCGTGCAAGGGGGTTCCTAGGGACATGCAGAAAAGTTTTTGGCAATTCATGTCATGACCACATGACGAATGTGGACATGACACGTGTTGTGTGTCATGACCGCATGGGGAAATGTGGGCATGACATGGTTCAATAATGGCTACAGATGTAAGAGTAGATCAATCGGACATGCCAGTGAAAGGAGCATCGCTTAAAGGGAAGAATAAAATAATAGCTCCAACAAGTCCAGTTGTAACAGCATCTTAATCACAAGGAGGTGTACAATAGATGGAAGCTGAGGACATTATGTTAGCCCAACAAAGTCATGTTGATCCTCAATAGGTAGAAAATGTCCAAGCCTTTATTAAGATAAAATAGGAGATGGTTGAGGAAGTAAAAGCCCAGACTACCACTTGAACCACATAGTTTCCATTGACGGAAGTGGTGGACCTTTTTGATGATGAGGTTACAAAGGGGATGGACATGGGTACAATTTTATAAAAGACAACTTCCACTCCTATAACATTTCTAGCAATAGCTAAAACTGATCCTATTTTTGATGAAATTCTTTCAATTAGTCAAGAAGCTCCCATTGTTCACATTGAACAAGTAGAGGAGGTAGCAAGAGATGCTACTCTTTATGAGGCACTATCCCAAGGGGATAATAAGGAAGTTGTTGATGATGCAGAGCAAATGTAACAAGATGTTCCACATCCAGATACTTCACAGCAAGAGGATTCACAAATAGAAATTCCTCGACAGGATATTTCCTAATAGGATATCTCTCATCTGGGTGACTCTCAACTAGATGTGCCACATGAAAAAGAATTGAATGTGTCACATGAGGAAAAACATGATGTTTCCAAACTGGATACAACTTCTCAACAGGATGTTCCACATCTGGATGCTTCACAACATCAGGTTGCATAGGAAGAGCATTCGGAATAGGATCAATCTGAAGATCTGGCCTAGGGAAAAGACTAGCATGAAGAAGAACATGATCAACAAGAAGTCCCACATCTGTATGTTCCATAAGGAGAAGGACATCAAGTTGAACAAGAAGGGATAGCCAAAGAACATGACACATAAGAAGTTGCACATCCAGACGGAGGTAAGTGCATGAGAAGCATCAGGAACAAGATGTGCACATAAGAGAATAGGATCAATAGAAAGAGCAACCAAATAAGAGCATTCCTAGTTAGTTGACATCTGAAGTACAACCCATCCAATAGGTACAGTTAGTTCCACTTGACTTTAGGAATTTATTCCAAGGAGAAGTTCCTAAGCCTAAAAGGAAGGCTAGAATAATATCTTCCATAAGGAGGGATGCATCTAGATCTACGATAGCCAAATTGGATAAACCTACTACTAATAAAGATAAGGGAGAAATAAGTATGGATGAGTATAGTATCTCCACCATTGATTTAGGACATACCACCCGAGAGCAAGAGATTGATGAGCTTGGGAGAATATCAAGGTGACTACAACTCAACTTCAAAGAGACAAGAAGATGAAGAGGGAGTTAACAAGACAAATTATCCAACTATAGAACTTTATCAAGGGATTAGTAGTTCCTAGACAGGTGATTACTGACATGCTGACCAACCTTGCTTTAGCTTCTCAAGAATAGGTTATTGAACTGGATGTCAAGAAGCATGAGGCCAACATCATGGAGAGTTGGACCAAGAATTTCCTATCTTTAGGAGAAGAAATGATAAATATGGCTAGATCCAAATGTGATTCCATTTCTCCATTGAAAGATAATATTACATCATTGAGAGAAGAATGCACGGAGCAACTAGAACAAAATGACATTGAACTAGTCAAGTTTAAATCCATTCAGAATATAGACAGTATGATCTTGATTAACAAGGGGATATTGATAGAAAAGAACCTACCATTACTTCCTTTGTGGGTTAAAGAGATTGAGTTTGAAAGGGATATCCTTAGAGAGTGTCAAGATAAGATTGATGGCCTAAACTTAAGGCCCGTGACTTGTTGACAGAGGAAGTTGAAATTTTGGAAGATCTGGTAGGACATCTGGTTGGTGTAGAAGTCGGACATGATGTACATATAGCTATTGAAGAGTTTAAGAGCAATTTTCAAAAGATCCTTGATGATCCTTTACAACACTTCATATAAGCTACTATAAATGAGATGATAAATAAAAACGTGAAGATAATTTATACAAAGAACATATAAGGTCTAGATAAAACAGGGAGTTGAGAATTGAAAATAATTTTGAGATACAAGAGTTCATCAAGAATAAAGCTCAAACATATGATAAAAAATAAATCACCAATATTTTGATATCATATGGTGACTATAGAACCTGAGAGGTAGGGACATGTATAATTGAGGAGGGTACAAGTACTGATACTGAATAGCCTTACTCTTTTGCATGCTTCACATTGTTTTGCCAATCGAATAAGGTAAAAGTCATTCCAGATATAGTTAAGGATATTATTTTGTTCAACCAGAACCCAGTGCCACATCACGTCAGAATATTCCAAGGGTAGATGACAAATGACGAAATCTTCTAGATTCCATAAGCATATATCAAAGTACCAACTGTCATTCATATGCTATGAATATGTGGCATCGATCCTTTTGGATGAAATCTTGACCATTGATTTTGTAATTGACTTAGGGTATCCTTCTTCTATAGAAGGACCCAAGCCATTCATTATTAAGGGGGATTAAATTGTTGATACTTGTTAAGCTTGAGGTGTAGAACTTGTAACTTCATGCTTGCTTCATGGTTTCTTCTTCCACTCATTGAAAATATTTGTATATTTTGCTCAGAATTGTGAATTTGAGGCTGACTACTGGTCATGTGCATAATAAATCTCAAGTGATTGTTTATTGATTAATAGTAATGGAATATCAAATTGTTACGTTTAATTTGGAGTGCATTTGACTATCTTCATATTGTTGTCAATTTCCTTTGAAGATTCACATCACTTATACATAGTTGTGAAGAATTATGGTGAAGTATAAGTTGATTTGTCTCAATCCATGATTTTGGTAAAATATGTGTGTGTGATTGCTGAAAATTTAACTTTCATAGGACCTTTTCTCTCTCTTCCCTTATCTTTTTCATTTCTTTATCAAAATTGTTGGAAATAAGTACAAATCAAGATAAATCCATAAGCAATTTACTATAATACTTGTGAATTTCTAAATTTTATGAAGATCTTTAATTAACTTTAGAAGAACTGATCAAAATTCCACTAATCAGAGTAATTTCAGAAGAATTGACCAAAGTTAATAAGGAGATGTGACAAGTAGGATATGGTCCACTATCAAGGGTCAGAAATCTAGGTATGAATAACCACATGAAATAGATAAATGGAGCTTTGGATAACCATACTCCTCTACTAAATCGGGTACCAACACCTATACAAAATGCTATTTATCAACAACTAGGAAATAATCAATCTCCTGTATTACATCTCAAACCTTCTATTACTGAAGTTCGTCCAAATGGAAATCCTTTTTTCCATCTTCCACAAGACAATTTAGTTGCCAAAGTACAAGAAGAGAAGGAAGATTTGCAAGAAATCATGGCTCAACTTAAAAGATTGACAACTAAGGTCACTCAATTGAAGAATCAAAGTTTCTATGCTCAAAATACTAGCCAAAATCAACAAAATAAAATCTATAACACTCCTAGGCCACCAAGGCCATGGAATACCATACCAAACAACATAAGCATTTCATCACCTTTGGACAATCCTGGCCCTTCAGAACCTAAGCAAATGGTTAGAGTGAATTTATCCAAAGCTACTATGAACAATTGGTGTAGGATACATAACACCAGTGCACATGCAGAGATGGACTATCCTTAATTTAGGATTGTTGCAGGCATCTTCCAAGCAGTACAAAACACCAAACGTGAATCAAATGTTCCTGAAGGTAATGAAATTGTTCCCTTAGGATATGAATCAACCATGCTACTAGAAAGTTTCACCTTCTCTAATAGGGAAGAACCCAGTGTAATATATGAAATCTATATGCTTTCATGCAAAGAATCAACATTGGTATTGCAAATTTATGTCTTTTCTTTTGAGGATGAAAATGAACCTGATCAAGAAGTTGATAAAGTTCAAGCCTTTCAGCAATTTCAGAAAGATCACAATTATAACCTGAGGAGTAACAACAACAATAACAGGCCCAAAGAACCATTGACAACATCCATTCCACCTAACAACTTCAATACTCCTCTTGACGTGTAGTCAAGCAATAATCCACAACCTCCAAAGGTAATTCCACAACCTACCAATTCTTTTCAACCAACAACACTAGTAGGTAAGCCTGAGCTAGCTGATTCAGATAAATTAGTGAATTATTTGGCTAAAGAAATAAAAAAGATTAAAATTAGTCTACCTTTATTTGAGCTATTAAAAACCCCTATAATTAAGAAGGATTTCCTTAAATCTTTAGAAGAATCCTCTCCTAGAAAAAATCCTCCAGTTAGAGAAGTCCAGGCTAAAGATATTTATCCTAAGCTTGGGGATAAAATCCAAGTGAACACTGCAAATGCTCAAGTAGCACTGTATAAAGAGAAAATAGATTCTCCCCCTTTCCTATTAACCCCTAGGATTTTCATGAAGAATTTGCATAACTGCTTAGTTGATTCTGGTGCTTCCACAAACATGGTGTCGTTAGAAATTTGTCAAACTTTAGGGTTATCCCCAACTAAGTCTTCTAAGAAGGTTACACAACTAGATAAGACTAAGGTAGATGTTGTAGGAGAGCTTATGTATATCCACATGCAATTGGCCTCAAATCCTAGGGTGCAACACTATATAGACATCCAGGTAGTGGCTATTCCTGATACCTATGGGATGTTACTAAGTAGAGACTAGTCCAAGACCCTAAATGGATACATGGCCACTGACTTCTCTCATATGTGGTTACCTTGGAGAGGTATTCTGAACCAAATCTAGATAGAGGCTAAGCCTTGAATGAAAAACCTAATCATAGAGTAT
This sequence comes from Cunninghamia lanceolata, assembly GCA_027924645.1. Taxonomy (NCBI): domain Eukaryota; kingdom Viridiplantae; phylum Streptophyta; class Pinopsida; order Cupressales; family Cupressaceae; genus Cunninghamia; species Cunninghamia lanceolata. The sequence goes on along the minus strand of BSBN01001198.1, from coordinate 221,960 downwards.
AATCAGAACAATGAGGTGATGTATACTAAAGTGGAACTAGGGTTGTATGGCCTTAGAGCTTAGGATGTTCATATAGAAGAAATCCTTATGTGTCAATTGCTAGACAACAAGGATAGTCAAGTTACTCTAGGTACAGATATTTTGATAGAGTCATTGTGAATCATCCAAGGAAGATGAAAATAATGTATACAGTTTTGGAAAACATATTTCTAAAGAAATATATAAGTGTAAAGAACAGGGGACATCTCTAAAGAATGTACTTCTCGAAGGATGGTGTCGAATTCACAATGTTGCACATTTAGATATTACGTGTAAAATGTGCCTCATGGTTATCGAGAACAAAGAAAGTAGGTTATCTCAAAAACATCAGTTTATGACTGAAGGTGAACGGGTGATGGATACAACTATAAAGATTGAAGTACCAAACAAAGTTGAGCTTCCTATCCAACTAGAAGTTGAGATTCCTATCCAATCAGAATTTGAGACCAATAAAGAGATGAGAAGCATTTAATTGGAACAAAAGAAAGTTTATCAGGTCACTCTAGACCTGTTAACAATATTGAGAAAGGTCACTTAGGACCTTTTGAAAAGAAGAGATCTCAAAGAGATCTAAAGGTCTTGAAGCATAAAGAGACAAAGGATCAAATGTGGACTTTGAAATTCAATGGATCTAAATCTAAACAAGGAGATAAAGTGGGAGTTGAGTTAATCAATCCTCAAGGTAAGTCATCTCTAGATGCTTATCAATTGTAGTTCCATTGCACTAACAATGTTCCAGAGTATGAAGCGTTAATTCATGGATTACTAATGGTACTGAAGAAGAAAGTTAGCATACTAAAAGTCTTTGGAGACTCTAAACTTGTTGTTAAACAAGTCAGGAAGCAATACACATGCAACTATAAAAGATTATCTAATTACAGACATAGAGTATGGGACTTGATTGAAAGTTTTGATGCATTCAGTATCATGCATGTCCCGAGAAAATTTAATCACCGAGTTGATGCACTAGCTACTGTTGCTAGTACATTAGAGCCCCTAATGCTATCGAGATTGAATAAATTTTTAGTGGAGTTAGTATATGTTCTATCAGTACCAGACAATGTCACCAATTTCCAAGTGTTCGATGATGATAAACACATTTTGGATTTTATTACTAATTTTGATGTCTTCAAAGCCCAAGTAATTGATGGACATGATAGGTAAGAGCCCGAATGGGATGAAGAAGACATAATTGATCTCAAAGACAACAAGATCCCCAAAGGGATGATAGAGATAGAAAGATTATTTGATATGGATAAAATGATCAAACAAAAAGATCTTCCAAAAATTGATGGAGGTGCATATGAATCTTTCAATTTGGGCGAAGATAAAGATCCACAAAATGTGTTCATTGCAAAAGTATGCACACTAGAGGAAAGGAGAGACAAAGCTCAAGCATTGAAATATTATCAACACGTTATAGTATGGAGCTACAAAGACTTGAAGACATATGATACATCTATAATCACTCATACTATCCCTTTGAAACAAGGAGTAAAGTCATTCAGACATAAACAAAGACCTATCAACACTTTTTTAGAACCACTAATCTTTGAAGAAGTCAAGAAACTGTTATCCACTAGAATCATATTTTTGATGAGACATTTGACCTGAGTGGCCAATCTTGTGCCAGTAAGAAATAAGAATGGATACATTTGACTTTGTGTCGATTTTCAAAATCTAAATAAGGTGTTAGAGAAAGATAATTATCCTTTTCCTTCACTGGATGAGGTAATGCAAGTTGTCAATCAAGCACATATTATGTCCTTCCTAGATGGATTTTCTAGTTACAATCAAGTTATGGTTGACAAGGAAGACAAACTCAAAACAACATTCACCACCAAGTGGGGAATCTTCACATATAGAAGGATGCCATTTAGTCCGATTAATGTTGGTGTAACTTTTCAGCGCGCCATGGACATCGCCTTTAGGGGAGTGGTTGGTATTTTATCATCATATGCATGGATGATCTTACCATATTCTCAAAAAATAGAGATCATATAACTGACTTGAGAAGGGCACTCCAAAGGTGTGAACAATATGGTATCTCCTTGAACCCCAAGAAGTGCATATTTAGGGTAACATAGGGGGTATTACTATGTCACATTATCTATAAAAATGGAATAACCATCAACCCAAATAGAGTGAATGCAATCATGAAACCCCAACTTCTACGGAGTAAGAAAGAATTAAAGTCATATTTTGGGAAGATTAACTTTGTCAGGAAATTTATTACTGGTTTTACAGAAATTCTGTAGCCTCTAAATGCAATGTTGAAGAAGGACGTGAAAATAGAATGGACTCCTAAATCAAAGGCTACATTCGAAGACATAAAGAAGGTGATTGCATATGCATCAGTCCTAACTAGTCTAGATTATACTAGGTCATTCTATATTTATTCGTTCGCTTCTAGACATACATGTGCAATGGTGCTAATGTAGAAAAAGACAAAAAGGAAGAAAATTCAATTGCTTTTATGAGCACTCCATTCAAAGATGTTGAATTGAGGTATCTTGATGTCGAGAGACAAGCCTTGGCATTGGTTAAGGTTGTAAGAAAATTTTGACATTATATATTAAGAAGCCATGTGATTGCATTGTACTTGATTCAATAATAAAGATGCTACTAATGCACAATGAACCAAGAGACTGCAGGGGAAAGTGGATAACCATCTTGTAAGAGTTTGATATAGATATTACTCTAATGAAGTTAATTCGAGGGTAGGCCCTGATGCAAACTATAGCTGAAATAGACCCTCAACTAACCAACCACCAATATATGATTGATACTATCGTGAAAGATGATTGGTATGCAGATCTAGTTCATTATCTGGTAACTAGAAAATGTCCACCAGAATTGAAAGTGTCTCAAAGAAGAGCATTGAAAATAAAATTGCAAAGTTATATGATAAAAGGAGGAGTTATTTTCAAGAAAAATCATGAAGGGATCTATTTGAGATGCCTCAATCGATCAGAAGAAGATAAAGTATTGCATGAGCTTCATGAAAAGTTTGGAACCACTCATGGATCACATTTAGCAATGATGCATTAGATCATGCGAGCTGGTTATTACTGGCCTACCATATTTAAAGATATAACGAATCATTTTAGGCATTGCCATACATGCCAAACTACAACAAACAGATAAAGATATGCAACCCAACCAATGCAACCAATCACAGATATGCATCTATTTGCACAATAGGGACTAGATTTCAGCGAAATGATCAATCCACCCTCATCTTCTGGGCATAGGTATGTCCTAATCGTGATTGATTATTGTACTAGATGGACAAAAGTGACCTGTACAACAAGTTATGCATAACAGATATTGTGATAAAGTTTCTGAAAGAGAATATCATCATAGGGTTTGGAATATCGTATTCTTTGGTATGTGACAATGGCCCTATGTTTTCTTCTTCAAAGTTTTCAAATTAGGCTTTTGAATATGGCATAGTGCTTAAATTTTCATCTAATTATTACCCCCAGAGAAATGAGGCTTAGTTGAATCAAACAATAAGAACTTATTAGACATCGTTAAGAAGTTGATAGAAAAGAACCTGAGGGAATGAAACACCTTACTGAAGTATGCTTTATGGGTAGATAGGACCATGGTGAAGTCAACCTTAGGAAACTCACCTTACCAACTAGTATATGGGGTTGGCCCTATCCTACTTGTAAATCTAAAGATTACAACTTGGCAGTTCACTCATGAATACCTAGGTTTAGAAGATAAAATGGAAGCCAGATTATTATAGCTTCTATACCTAGAAGAAAAATGAAATAAATCTATTGACCACTTTTCAAAACACCAAGCCATTGTTAAATGTTGGTTTGATAAGAGGGCCAAAGTAAAAACTTTTGGAATATTGGACTTTGTCATGTGTTGGGATAAAATACATGAGAAGAAAGGGGACCATGGTAATTTTGATAAATTATGGATTGGACCCTTCCAAATTTTTGAGATATTAGGAGATAGTACATATAGATTAAAGACCCTGATAGGTGAATATATTCCTTTACCAGTCAATGGTTAGTACATCAAACACTACTTTCAGTATTAAAGACCCTTTGGAAATCTTGTAAATACTTGTACAGTTGTATATAGTCTTGTGTGTTTTGGTTTTCCTTTCTTGTTTTGTTGGTTTTGTTTGTTTTTTTTTTGTTTGCTTTTGCCTTGTGTTGTTTTGTGTGTTGGGGAATCCTTACTTTTCTGGGAAGTAGAAAGGGACATGTTACAACCTTATCAAACAATAAATTTCTTGAATTTAGGAAATGAAAGAAAAATTATGTATAGGTTGGTAATTTTCTGTGGATGTAGTTTGTTTGATATGCCTCCCAAAAATAATATTCACCAACAATAACATGAAACAATCAGGGAATTGTATATATACATACATTTAAAATTATTTGAATTAGTTAGGGGGGTAGTAGACATTTGCATTAAGTGAAAACTCTAAAGGTTTTCCTTTGCTACCACTATAATTCCCAACTTGACATCAAGTTTCATTACCTGCAAGAAATGAGTTGGAAAGACATATCTTACACACAAAAAAGAAAAGAAAAAAGAGACATTGAAAATCAAAATAAAAAGATTCAATTATCTAGGTTATCTAAAAAACTCTATCAAGGCCATGGACACCTAACTGGCAGTAGAGCTATGTTCGTGGGAATTATAGAGATAACCTTGTCAGGGCTATGGATGCTTGACTGCCACTAAGGATCTATCCAAGGTTGGCTTAAAGGGTTAAACCAAACTATGTAGCTTAATGCAAATGACTGCTATTTTCTTGTTTTTCCAAGGAAATGAATGAATCATTTGCACACACTTAAATTCATTTGGAAAATTTTGTTATTTTGTTGAAAAAGTTATTATGTGGCTTGAAGGTAATTCTACATTTCATGAAAATTGGAAATTCTATAATTAAATTTTCTTTTATTTCCTAAATTATTTTCAAATTTGGTTGTTTTATTTGGTTTCAAGTTGTTGTGTAGTCTCACAACATGCCCCATTTTACTCCTAGAAAAATGAGGACCTTGACTTCTTTTTGCTTTTTGCTTGTGTTTCCCCCTTTATGTTGTTTTGGTGGTAAAGAAAAAATGTGAAGTTACCATGAAACAACAATTCTAAACCTTAATAATCCCAAGTAAGGTCTTGGATTGATAGATCATCAAATTCTACCTAGGGTCACCTTTGGAAATTCTTGAAAATTCATTGAAATGATCAAGTTATCCCTTAGCAAAGGCTTTGATTCCACCAAACATGACATTGATAAGCTTAAAGATCCACATCTAGATGAAGATCCCTGTAAATGTCATGTTGAAAAGATTATATTGGAAGCAGTCCTTAAGTATTTGAAATAAATATAAGAAGTTACCCCAGACCTAATGCAAGTTTAAAATACAATTTAACCTTTGGAGATATTTCAACTAAACCTAATATTTGTAAATTTAACGATCTGATTTAGTTGGAAATCCCCACAAACATCTGATTGGCCAACAAAGTCTTGTAACCAAACATTTTCCACAATATAGTAGGTTATACACTCTGAACTGAACCCAATCTTACAAAACATTAAATCTAGTTCGCTTCCTTTTTCCCATAACTTCATATCAGGTAGTATTTCAATAAGTCATCATGACATCATCTAACCTCCTGATTCCTACCTGATGGTATGACGATAACATGATGTTACGCACCCGATGTAGACTTTCAACCAAACATGACATTTACAACCGGACATTCCAACCGAACCTGAAATTATGATTTTGAATGTTTCACATCTAGTTGATTTCTACATCCAGTTGAAGCAATTCATTATCAACTATAAAGATAATCGGATTACTCATTTGGATTTAAATTTCAAAAGAGAAAAGCATATTGAAGCTAACAGACTCTCTCGCTCTTCACCATTAATGCTCACCGACTACAGGGTGTGTTAAATGCAACTTATACTTAGCAAATTTTGCTTGTTAAAAGTATATTTTTGTTTCATTATTCATTATCAAAGCAATCGAGCAAACAAAAGGCAAATTTGCAAAGAAAATTATAGAGAAGACAAATTGCAAGGTGAAGTTGTGATCTCAAAGTGATATTTAAGCTAAGGCGATAGCAACAGGTGGAATAGATATCCTGACAATGTATTCTACTCGTATAAAGGTGAAAGATACGCAGTAATCGAGTATGTATGAAATTTAATAACCCTAATCTTGAATTATAGTAAGTTCTTTAAATTGAATTAGTTAAAATTCACCAAAAGGGTAAACTAAATTTGCATTTCTTACCATAGTGAATTTGTATTTCTTATTGTAACAAAATTGTTATCTTTCATAAGAGACAAACTCAAACCTAGAGCTAATTAGGAAAAAAATTTAACTGTAAACCCTAGGTAATTACAATTGGGGTAATTTGTGTTTTCTCATGGATGACCACATGTAAAATGGATAAATGTTTAAAAGAAATGAAGGAGGAGTTCAAAGTAGTGGGTCACACCTTAGAGATCTAGCTGAAATTTGGGATCATTATTGATACAAATCTAGGGAAAGTTGACCTAGGTGAATATGAACAGAGAATTACAGTTGCTGACATGAGCCCATTGGCCAAGAGCATTGTAAACAGTGGATTATTCAAGGTAACAAGATTTTCTGTGTCGATGGAAGCTCAAGAGTTAGTAATTCAATGCATCCAAAAGTATGATGTGAATAGTCCTAGGGTGATCAGTGAAGGCAAATTATATGCAGAACTTTCCCCTAATGGCATCACTCACATATTTAACCTCCCAGTGCAAGCCAAAATGCATAAGTTCAAGAAAGATAGGATGGCTACTGAATATAAAGACAATGAGGATTCATGCAAAAAAGTCATTTTTGTGTCCTAGCTGGCAGAGGGCAGGAAACCTAAAGTCGTATCCAAAATGGCATAGACCTTATACGAGAGTGACTTCAATGATGAAATTAGGTATATTATCACATTATTGAGCAAGCTTCTGGAGTTTCCAGAATAGACACATTTGAGCCATGGATGTATGGACCAATCAGAATTGTCAAGGAAGATACGGACATGATCCATTGGGCCCAAGCCATTAGTAACGCCATTCATTACCAAATTCTCAATTTCAAGAAGATGATAATTGTTCACATGAATTCTTATTTGGTGTATGCATGTGTAGTTTGAGCATAGTTTAATGGATTGTAGAAGGTAGGCTCATTGGGCAATAAACCAGGGCAAAACCCTATATACAAATACTACCCACAATAGGAGAGAAAGCAGTCTATAGTAGACTACAGGAGGGTAAATGATGTGTTCCACATGTGGCTTATCCAGATAATGGAAGGGAACAAAGCCAAATAGATATCCATAGATGCCCAGAGTACCATTGATCTACATGGTAGTTGGTTCATCTAGTTCCCTACATTTACATACATCCGGATGAAAGGACTCACTGGAACTCCCTATATGTTGCTGAGATATCCAACTGACAAAGTCATCATGTTAGAGCTCTCAAGGCAAATCATTGAATCATATGAGGCTTGTCTAGCAAAAAAGGGACATGGAAACATCCATTTCCCTATTGACATAGCCTGGTACAGATGCGATAACTTCATAAATGCAAAGGCATCTGATAAGGAGCTACATGCACTCAACTTTCAACCCTTCAACCTAAAGAGGATATACGATCCTTATATTAGGATTGAGAAACACATAAACAAGAAGGTGCAACATGAACCTCATCTGGACGACTACTGGACAGACTGCATGGATGACCATGAGGTTAGGAAGAGGCGGTACTAGAGGCTGACCATCAACCAAATGAAGATGTTAGGTACACATGAAGTACCTCCACAAATCAAAGAGGATGATAAAAAGGTATTACTTCTTAGTTATGATCTAAATGAGGTATTCAAGGAGACTTTAGATGATCCTAATTGCACAAAGCCTGAAGAGACATCCTTAGATGCAATATCAAAGGTTGTACTAGATGGAAGTAAGGTTTGGCTGGATAATTATAGTCAAGCGTTGAAGGCCAAAGGAGTGGTTATCACTTATCCAAGTAATAAAGGTAAGAGGAAGGATATAGAGGATATAGAGTATGATGACTTCTTAATGAAGAAGAGAAGAATCCTAGAAGCTAAGTTGGTGGAGGCTGGGACATCCGGACCACCAAGGGAGGTATTAACTATTGAAGGTGTGAGTGTTGTAGCTCCTCTAGACACAAATCAACCATTGACAACCATGCCTATGACCATGACTGCTACAACTATAGACAAACCATTGGAGGCTATACCAATAAATCTTATTGGTTTAACAATGGCTACATTTATAATGGTAGATCAGCCAGACATGCCAGTGAAAGGAGCTTTGCTTAAAGGGAAGGAGGAAATAACAACTCCAGTTGTAACAACATCTCAATCATAAGGAGATGTACATGAAGAACTAATAATTATATTGAGAGGGGGGGTGAAATTTTTTTTTTTTTTTTAATGCGCTAGGTAAACTTTTTAACGTGACTGACGACGCTGGTGCGACACGCCCTCCGGCTCCACGCGAATGCTTTTGCCCGGAGCAATAAACCGGTGAGGCCACAACTGGGGGACCTCATCCCCTAGGAAGAACACTTCAAACCCGCGAGCTCATTGGCCCAGCGAAGGCGTAAAGCCTTGCGAGCTCGTTGGCCCAATGGGGGTTTGAACTCTGGTGGTCGCCACTACATCCTGAGCGACTTAACCACCGAACTATGCCATCATCGGCAGAGAGGGGGGTGAATTACTATAATACAAACTTTTACTTTTTTCACAACTTAACAATCATAACAATATCAATCATACAATATCTATTAATGATGCACCACATGAAGAACACAAGATTTACGTGGAAACCCTTACAAGAGAAAACCGTGACAAATATTGCTTATATATTGATCTCTTATATAATTTTTGTATGCTTCAACCTATAGGAGACACCAATCCCCTCTTATATGATTTGTGAGCACCAACCCACTGGAGACAACAATCCCCGCTTGTAGATTTTGTGAGCATCAATCTATAACTAAGTACCAACCTTGTAAGAGGCACCAATCTCTCGTTAAGGCACTAACCTTCTATGGATCTTGATCACTTTCTTCTACAAATCTTATTGTAACTCACACAACGTTCTTCCTTTCAAATCTGAACCAAAAGATACACAATCTCTTCTCACAAAACTGATCCAAAATATGATTACTCTCTTCCTTCAAATCTGATCTAAAACATGCACCACTTCTTCACATAAAACTGGTCATAATCATAGCATCAATTCTTCATAACTTTCTTCCTTGAGATCTGCTCAAACTTGTCCTCTATCTCTGCATAGACTTCTCCTCTTATTTCTACCCTAATTATTCCTTTATCTATGTAAGATCTTCTTTTATATCAACATATTCTTCTCACAAACCTGCCATAAACTCTTCTCTTAAATCTACATTTATACCTCTTACAAAGATCTTCTTATATTCTCATATGCAGATTTGATATATTTCTTTTATTTCTTACACCACACTCTCTCCAAATATCCATCACAAAAACATATATATATCTTCATATGTTGATGAAGAGATAAACCTCTTTCAAAGGATGATGATTTCTCATGAATCACAACCATTTACTTTAATCGCATCCTTTCATTAATCACAAATAACTTTCACTTCTTATTTAAAACGTTGCCCCTTCTTTCTATAAATCACACCTTGTTTTTTCCTTTTTAAGCAACGCTTCACTTATTAATAAAATTGATCTGCCTTTTATGTTTAAGCCCTCTTCTTCTAAGAGGTTGGCTATATTTAGGAGTCAGCCCTTTTGTAATATTTAAATTTATTTCTTTTGGCACCAAGACATCTGAAGTCAGCCACGTTAGAAAGTCATCCTTCTTTACTAATAATAATCATTGCTCTTAGTGTATCATACATTAGTGTTAAGCTATTTGTCTTTTCTAGAAGGAGGTCGGCCTCTTGGAGGTATATACCAAAACCAAATTTAAATCTTATTCTTCTTAGCAAACACTATTTCTCCAACATTTTCCTTATGTTTAAATCTTTAATTTAAACATGCATATACTATTATAATCTTTCCAACGGTGATGGATGACTCCAATATAAATGTAGCTTTCTTCTTTGTCTTGACAGTAATGACACTATATTTCAATAATCTCTTTTAATGATATTGCCTGCTTTCAATCATATTGCTATGTTGACATCAATGAAAACCATTTCTTATGCTCTTGGTTGTTCATTAATTATAACAATCATGACTACGTTCTTGACATCAATGACATGTCCAACAGTACAATAGATGGCAATTGAGGACATTCTATTACCCAACAAAATCATGTTGATCCTCATCAAGTAGTAAAAGTTTAAGGCTTTATTAAGATAAAACTAGAGATGGATGAGGAAGTAAAAGCCCAGACCACCACTGGAACCACACAGTTTCCATTGATGGAAGTGGTGGACCTTTCTAATCTAATGAGGTTATAGAGGGAATGGACATGGGTACACTTTTGCAAACAACAACTTCCACTCCTGCAGCATTTTCGACAATAACTAAAACTAATCCTATTTGTGATAAAATTCTTTCAATCAGTCAAGAAGCTCCCACTGTTCATATTGAATAGATAGAGGAGGTAGCAAAAGACACTATTCTTTCTAAGGCACAGTCCCAAGGGGATAATAAGGAAGTTGTTGAAGATGTAGAACAAAGGCAACATGATGTTCCACATCCAAATACTTCACCACAAGAGGATTCACAACTAGAAATTCCTCAACATGATATTTCCCAATAGGATATCTCTCATCCAGATGATTTTCAACTAGATGTACTGAATGCAAAAGAACCAGATGTGTCACATGAGGAACAGCATGATGTTTCTAAACTGGATACATCTTCTCAATAGGATGTTCCACATCTAGATGCTTCACATGATCAGGTTGCACAAGAAGAGAATCCAAAATAGGATTAATCTAAAGATTCAAGCCAGGGAAAAGACTGACATGAAGAAGAACAAGATCAATAGGAAATCCCACATCTGGATGTTCCATAAGGAGAAGGACATCAAGTTGAACAAGAAGGGCCAGCCAAGGAACATGACACACAATAAGTTGCACATCTAGATGGAGATAAGCACACAGAGAAGCATCAAGAATAGGATGTGCACATAGGAGAACATGATCAATAGAAAGAGTAACCAAATAAGGACATTCCTTGCTGGTTGACATTTGAAGTACAACCCATCCATCAAGTACAGTTAGTTCCACTTGACTTTAAGAGTTTATTCCAAGGGGAAGAAGTTCCTAAGCCTAAAAGGAAGGCTATAATAATGTCATCCATAAGGAGGGATACATTTGGATCCAGGATAGCCATTAAGTCAAGTAAAAATGCTATGAAAACCCTTCAAACAATATTTTCAAACCCTAACTACCCAATGGAGCCCTAAAAACCTAGAATCAAGCAAGGAAAGCAAGTAAACATGAAACCCTAGGCTAATAGTGCAAATCCTCCAATGTTCCTATGATGCTATGTCTAACTAATGCACTTATATTTTGCAAGTATGCAAATCCTATGGAGGGATCAAGTGTAGACAATGGAAAAGTTGACTTATACAAGTGATGAGATGTGAAAATGAGAGCGTGAGGGTGGTTTTATAGAAGAGGAAATTTGATGAAGGGGGTAAATCATAAAACACACAATAATAGAAATTGAACACATAGAATAGAACTTTCTTTTATTGATCTGGGCAACTCATTACATTACAGAAGCTTAATTACAATCAGAGGAATCAGTCCTCCACAGGCTACAACACACTACAACTACCATCACTAGGCTTTGGAATCTTTCACCTTTTGTAACCCCCAAATCAGCTAGGGTTTCTATTTTCCTGCCTATTCTTGACTCTACACTTGCCCCCTTAACTCTACTACTGCCCAGGGTCCCCAAAATAGCCATAAATAACACTTTTTGGTGGCCTCCAGCTAAATTTCAAAATTTACAACTCCCTATAAAAGTAGGTAAACTTCTGGGAAGCATAACTTTTGATCTAGGTGTCCGATTGACGAACCGTTTTAGGCGTCAGAAAGCTCGCGATGTGAACTATCATGCCAGAACTCTGTAAATAGATTTATGTCAACTTTTTGAGACATTTAGGGAAGTTTTAGTGCCTCATATCTCATTTCAAAAATTTTTACGGGCTTTTCAGAAAACAAAAACTTTAATATCTTTCAGCTCACAAATGATCTTTGCCTGATTCCTTCACCAAAGGTCTTATATTTCCATTTAGTAACTTTCTGCAAGTTTTTGCTTCAATCCATACCCAACTGCAAACTTTCCAAAAATAGCAGGTAGACTTTCCAAAACAAGCAGGGTGCTATTTTTAGTAGTTTTGGAAAAACTGAAAGTCCTACATCATTATTCTGGACATTCTGGAACCAGAAACACTAATTATGGAAAGAAATGAAAACAACTACAATGATTTTGAATTAACTTCTTTTTGGGTGGTGCAAGATTGCCCTTACACCACTAGATGCTCCTGCATCAAAATTGGAATGGAGGGTTGTGATTAGAAGTTGACTTGGAGCCAAGATCAAGGGCTGAGAATGATTAGGGTTTCCAACCACCAGAGGATAAGAGACAATTTTTTATTAGAAGAAACGGTGAGGTGGGAAGTGATTTTTTTAAAATTAAATAAATTTTATGCATTTTTTTTTTTTAGAGGAAAGGGTAATGTAGAGGGGTTTTAATTAAATAAGTGTATACTTATTTAATCAAGGTAAGGTTCATAATTTAAATAAATAAGTATTCATTTAAATTAGAAGGGAAATATGGACGTTAGACTAGTGAATAATTAAATAATAATTTAATTATTTAATTATAGAGGAAACTAGAAGGAAATTGCTTAAATAATTAAATAAATAAAATTTATTTAATTAAAAGCATAAGGGGGAATGAATTAATTAAATAATTTAAAAATTATTTAATTAATAGCAGAATATGAAATTGAGATGAATTATGTGTGAAAATGTTGTTTGCAGGTGCAGGATATTTTTAAGTGTCTACATTTTGCCCCTCTTTGATACAATGTCAAATCTGGCATTATATCAAAGATAAATTTGAGAGATGTGCTCTAAACATGCCCTAGTGTATTCCAAGTGAAGCGTGATGGCCTTATGCCCCCTCCAGAAATTTTTCAAATTTTCTTAAAAATTTTCAAAAAATTTAGAAAATTTGCCGAAAAGTTGTGTGGGAAATGGCCAAAAAAGGCATTCAGCATGTGAAAGAAAGTGGCCAGTTGGTCAATTTTGTGAAAAAGGGGCCCACCTAGGTCAAAAAGTCCTATAAATAACCCTTGGGTGGTCCATAATCCTCATTTGTACACTTTGAGTTTGAGAATTTCAGAGAGAGCTAGAGCAGTGATTTGTAGATTTCTTGCAGAGCTCCTATCGATATGTCACCCGTATTTTTTCATTAGCACCGTGGGTTGAGGATCCGGACCTATGGTCAGCTCCCTGGGACAGGCACATCAATATGTATCTAATCCTAGCTTGTCATTTTTTTGCATTTTGAGCAAGATTTTAGGGCCCAAAAATAGGGCACGCATGCGGTGCACTTTTGTGCGTCGCATGTGCCATCGTGTTCTCTACATGTGCGTGGGCATGTGATGCCTACATGTTGGTGTGACACATGTGATTTCTGGAACCGTATGCGCCAACAGGTGTGACGCCTGCACTTAGGGAACATGCATCTACTGGGTACGACAGATAGGGTGAGTAGTGTGACGCATGCGCCAAAGTGTGCTGCATAAGTTGAACAATATGATGCATAAGCCAGAGCATGACGCATGCATAGGTTAGTATGACACATGTGCTTAGTCACCACCCATGAGAACAACAATGTGACGTATGTGTTGATTTAGCCACTAAAATGCATTTTTCCCTAACATTTGCCCCTGTTTGACTACAAATGTTGTATTTGTGGTTTTGTAAATTGACGTGGTGTGTTGTCTATGTGAATACAGGAGAAGTTACCACCTATTTACACATGGGAGAGCCGTCCTACTAGATATCAGTTATGAGACTCTCTGTCGATGGCTAAGCGAGACACTCTCGATGCCCTAGGACTGTACGATGTTGCATTTATACCTGAGATTTGGGTTAACCAGGGTCTATTGACTGCAGTGGTTGAGAGATAGCATTCTGAGACAAATTCATTTCATTTTCCAATAGGGGAGGCTACTGTGACGTTGCTTGATGTCTAGCAGATTCTTTGGCTACCTATTCATGGTGATCGGGTGATATATAGTCTGGAGACCGGGTTGGCTACACTTCAGTGATTATTTGAGACTAATGACGATGTAACCTTGGGAGTTGAGGAGCATGAGATTTCCTGGGATGCTTTGAGAGATCGATATGATCAGTTGATTGTGGTCTTATACACCTATATTGGAGGCCTCGTATGTCCATATTGGTGTGGTCATGGATTTCTTGTTGGATGGGGGGAGATGTTAGAGGGCATGATGGTAGATGCCACAGTGTATGCATGGGGAACCTGCCTCCTGGCGTAGTTATATCACCAGTTGCATGGCGTTGTGTATCATAGTGAGCAGTCTATTAGCTACGGCATTACTTTACTGATGATATGGGCATGGGAGCATATTCTTGTATGCAGGCCATCAGTAGAGAGAGATTTTGGATGAGTTACCGTATGTTTTTTGTTACACTGGGGTAGATCCACAGGTACGGATGGATGATGTTGGATACTAAAGGCATGTTATTGATCACATGGACACATTTATTTGGATGCCATATAGGAGGTGTCCTAGGTGGATAGATGATGTAGAGCATTTACCTTACTGCAGACACACCAGGTATCTGATTAGTCAGACCATGTAGGCACAACATGTTATAGAGTGCCTCCTACTAGGGAGGGTTCTTAGACAGTTTGGGGAGCAGTAGGATGAGCCAGCTGGCATTGCAGAGTTTGCTTGGGTCACGTGAGAGGTGCTAGTGTGGGGGCCAATGATTGCAGTGCAGACAACCATTGATGAGATCACTGGGCTACAACCAATGCAATGGGGCGAGGATGATGTTGTTGATGCAAGTACCACTCCTATATATGATGCTTGGTGGGCCTCCCATAGGCCAGTTCCTTATCTACATCCTGATGCATCAGCACCAGTCGAGAGGTTGGGATGAGGGCCGAGAGGTCAGCTTAGAGGGCGGGGCCGAGGCTGAGGCTGAGGGGATGGTGGTAAGGGAGGTGGTGACGATGGAGGTGATGATGGAGGAGTCAGGGGTGGTTGGGGAGACAGAGGTTGAGGAGGCCAGGGTAGAGGTGACAAGGGAGTGGGAGAGATGGACATGGCAGGGGTGCGCCACTTGCCCCGATTCAGGAGGAGGGAGAGTGGGCCATAGGATAGGTGGCAGAGGCCATGGGGGAGATGTAGGTGGGGGGTGGAGAGGAGGATGTAGCAATGGAGGATGTCAGTAGGGGAGAGGAGATGGAGGAGAGTGAGGAGGAGGGGGATGAGGAGGCTAACGAGGAGGAGGAGTGGATCAGGGAGCAGACATTACAGGATGTGCCGATTGTGGAGATTGGAGGTGACGAGGTAGAGGTGGAGGAGGAGGATGCCAGAGATCAAAGGGATTTGGATGCCCAGGTAGCTGCCATGTAGGCCTAGATGGAGACCATGCGACAGCGGATCCAGGAGGTGGAGGGTTAGCTTGCCCAGAGGATGGCTAAGAGGGATATGGCTGTGATTAGAGCCCAGAGGGCAGAGCAGCGGAGTATTGATCTTGCAATGATGATGGGCAGGCCAGCAGCAGATTTTGCACATGCTTTGGTCAAGTCAAGGCAGGAGGCACAATATTATAGGAGCCTTTATGAGGACTCGGTGCCAGTAGACTAGAGGGCACCCATTTCTCAAAGCAGGAGTGCTAGTTAATCACATTCACGTAGGTCACACAATAGCATGGGGCATTCCTAGAGGCAGGCCTACCCATATGATATGCCATCTAGATTGAGGGTCAAATCAGAGCATCAGGGTCCTCCCATAGGGCTAGCAGGATTAAGAGGTCATGACAGTGCTAGCTAGGCCATTTTGATAGTCATGATGTATATACATTTGATCGAGCCTGCGTGCTCTTGTTTTTTGATTGAGCCTGCAAGCTCCATTTTTGACACACATATATACATTAAGATTGTACTGTGAGACATTTTTTTATTTTATATATATATATGTTCTGATTGATCATGTTATCCCTATATGCACATGATGTGATGGATGTTTATGATTATGATGCTATGTATTAAGATTTATGATTCATGATGATGCAGTACTAGATATTATGATGTTTATATGATGTTTATGATGCGATGTATGATGTTACTCCTAGATGCGTATGTTGATGTGATAGATGCTATGCAATGGTGCTTTATTTCTATGTGATGCTCATGTATGGATGCAAATGTATATGTGATAAATGCTTATATGCTAGATGTAGGGTTTTATGCAAATGATGATTTTATGTGATTTAATGCAATGCTTATGATTATGATAGTGATGATTTATTATGAGGATGATGATTATGACAATGATGTTATTGATGGACTAATGTGTGTGCGTGCAAGTGATGTGATCTAATGCATATTTTTGGTGTGTCATAGTAGGATGAAAGAGCATCAAAAGAAAGGGAGATGAAGAATGAAGATCGGCTTAGAAGAATAGGTTTAGACTTTGTCGTGATAGATTTTGAGCTTTCTTCATGCAGTTATTGCTTATCATCATAGTGCTTATTGTATCAAAGGATGACAAATGCCATCGTATGTCAAAGGCCAAGGCACAAAGTGTGGTCCCTTGTGAGACAGACACAAAATAGACAAGGATTGTCAGGCTCAAACTAAGTCACTAAGGTACCTTGTCAGATCATGTGATGGGAAAAACCCAAGGTGTACAAGTCCTGATACATGGAAGTATCTAGTCGTTCCAATGCATAGGAGGTTTTGATTCACTCCCAGTAGTATCCCAGTCACACACAAGGAACCTAGTTGCCCCAGTCATCTTGCCAAGACAAAACACAAATAGCAATCAAAAAAAAGATCTTGCTCTATCCTCGCTTCTCTTTGTCTCTTAGGGACTGCCTTGAGAAGCATAAGAACAAGAGTGAAGAAAAATAATCCAAATAAAAGATAAGATAGAGCCAACATCCATTAGATCACTTACTGAGTATATATGTGTTTGTCTGATTGATGATGATTGATTGGATAATGCTTGGTTTCAAGATAGGAAACATGTCGTATAAGATGTTTAGTCTGGTTTCGATAATGCAACCACTTGTATAAGGCAAATGATAAGATTAGGACATCTCATATAAGACGTGTGGTCTAGTTTTGAGAATGTCGCAAGTTGGGAAATGGTTGGTTTATGATGATTGGTAATGTCCAAAAGATGAGACGTATCGTCTAAGGTGTAAAGCCTGGTTGCGACTACGTCCCATGCTTGTTGTCAAACATGTGATTGGGACTATTGATTGGTCATAGTGATGTTCGATCATCACCATGGGAATGATGAGTGACCATGCTTTTCGTGATGTTAAACTATCTTGTTTGATTGTTTGGATATTGTTGTCTTGTGAAAGATTGATTGTTTTGTCTGCTCAAAGTGTCCGTCTCGTTAAAGGACAACTTATTATGATGGTTTGACTCGACAAACCTGAAGGGACTAACCTAGTGTCTCGGGGGCTCATCAATGATGGCCTTACCTATGTGAAAGCTCAGAGGCAAAGTAGTTCGACAAGGGTGGGCTTGGTTTGACCTAGGACCTAAGGGGAATGCCTCAGGGGCACATCAAAGATGGCCTTGCCTACGTGAAAGCTCAGAGGCATCGTAGTTCAACCATGTGGGTGGGTGACGTGACCTAAAACCTAGGGGGAGTGCCTCGAGGGTGCATCAAAGATGGCCTTGCCTACATGAAAGCTCAGAGGTGTTGTAGTTCGGTTTTCTAGTTTGACATTATTTATTGCTTGGGATTTTTTTGGTTGACTATTTGATTTTTTTGTGGTTTTTTTGATGTTTTACAATGTTTTTGGGATTTTTGGGAATATTTGGATGTTTTTAGTTTTTTTAGAATATTTGAATGTTTTTTGGATTTTTGAGAATGTTTGAAAGGTTTTGGATTTTTTGGATATAGGTGTCCTCCGATATTGATTTCAGGATCAGGAATTGCCCCCAGTCAGGTGCATGATAACGTTATGATGAAGGTGAGGCAAGGGGAAATGTGAAGACACTAAATGTTAATTTATTTCTAGGCCATGGGAGGAACAGTGTGAGTCATCGTAGATTTGGGATGTGGAGTATGATACGGAGTAGGCAGAGTTTATTGCGGAAGATGGAAGGTGGAATCGAGTGATGGTAGACAATGGAGCAAAGATCAACTACACATGGCACCTGTTTGCCAGGTTTTCACCATTCTACTTATATAAAATGCCACCGAAGTGGTTTTCACTTTTGGACGGATTAATTCTCTTTACTATTTTTTGTTGTCCAATAGCACCACCAAAGTGGTTTTCACTATTGGACGAATTTTTTTGCTTTTTTGCTTATTTTTTATTTTTTTGTACTTTTTAAAGTATAATACCGCCAAAGGTGCATGCTGTTGATGGGTTTTGGTAATGGTTCACCTTCAGGAGTGGCTAGCTAATATGCACCAGATCCATAGGTTGCAGTGATGACATAAGGACCTAACGAATTTGGCTCAAATTTTCCTGGCTTCTCCCGTTCCATCTAATTTTTAGGGTTATCTTTGATGACGAGATCTCCAATGTTAAAGTGTCGAACTCTAACCCTTTTGTTGCAGTTGTGGCAGAGACGATTCCGATATGCTTGTAAATGGTTTTAAGGCATTTTGTCTCCTTTCATCTAGCAACTCTAGTTCATGTAGACAGGATGCTCTATATTCTTCATCATCAACCAACTGCTGCATTGACACTCTTAGGGAGGGCAACTCAACCTCAATGGGTAGGATAGCTTCAGAGATGTAAACAAGGGAGTATGGGGTGGTGTCGGTGGGCATGCGGATGCTAGTACGGTAAGCCCATAGGGCAAGGTTAAGTTGGTTATGCTAGTCGCGGCTAGCATCATTGACAATCTTTTTGAATATTTTTATGATGGTTTTATTCGATGCCTCAACTTGACCATTGCCTTGTGGGTAGTATGGAGTGGTGAAGTGATGCTGAATGTGGAATTTTTCACAAAGTTCTTGGACATCCTAGTTTTTGAATGGGTGGCCACTGTCTATTATAATGGATTGCAGGACACCATACCAACATATGATATAGTTGAGGATAAACTTGGTGATTTGTTTTCCAATAATGTATGTCATGGGGATGGCTTCAATCTACTTTGTGAAATATTCAGTGGCAGTGATAATGAATTTATGGTTGTTAGTGGAAGTAGGATGGATT
The DNA here is from genome assembly GCA_027924645.1 of Cunninghamia lanceolata. Classification (NCBI taxonomy): domain Eukaryota; kingdom Viridiplantae; phylum Streptophyta; class Pinopsida; order Cupressales; family Cupressaceae; genus Cunninghamia; species Cunninghamia lanceolata. Next base: position 202,441 of record BSBN01001198.1, on the reverse strand, counting down.
TTGCCCATGACATCAAGTCCCCATTGAGATAAAGGCCATGGAGATGTGAGTGGTTGTAGGTCCTGAGATGGCGCATGTACAAGATCTCCATGTATCTGACATTGTCTTCATTTCTTTGCGAAATGGTAGGCATCTGTTTCCATGGTAGGCCAGTAATAACTATCTCTAATGATCTTCTTGGTAAGGGTAGGACCACTCGAGTGAGCTCCGCATATACCCTCATGTACTTTGCGTAGGGTTGTTTGTGCTTCCTTAGTGTCAAGACATCTTAGGAGGGAATTATCAAAGCCGTAGCAATAGAGGGTGTCACTAATGATGACATATTTGGTAGCTTGGCAGATGAAGGATTTTCATTGGTTGGATGAGAGGTCAAGGGTAAGGTCTAGTCATGCAAATAGGTGTAAATGTCATTGTACCAAGGTGACATGGGACCAACAATTTCACAAACTAAATCAGATTCTGGGATATTGAAGGCCGGGACTAAGAGTTGTTCTACCAAAAACTTGAACTAAGTTACATTACTTGGAATGTCCAAGAGAGATCCAATTGTTGCCATTGTGTCGGTTGCTTGGTTTTGAACCCTAGGAATCAGATCAAAGAGAACTATGTCGAAATAGAACCTGAAACTATCCACCATTCTTTTGTATGGCATAAGTTTTTCATCCTTGGTGTCATATTGGTTGTTGACATGTTTGATGACCAATTGTGAATCATCAAAGACTTGTATTTTCTTTATTTTCCAATTGACGGCCATACGTAATCCTGTAAATAGAGCCTCATATTCAGCAATATTATTTATGTATGGGAAGGCTATGCAGAATGCCTTAGGGATAGCGTCACCTTGAGGTGTAATGAACAAGATACCTGCTCCTAAGCCATGATTGGTACAAGAACTGTAGAAGAATAATGTCCATGTATTAGGCACCTTGAGGGCAAAAATGGACTCATTAGGAAAATTTGCAATTAGAGGGTGGTCAGCTGTTGTAGGTGCTTATGTTAACTGATCTGTGATAACCTATCCCTTGATTATTTTTCAGTCCACATACTCTATATCAAATTCTCTCAGTATCATGACCCATTTAGCTAAGCGTCCTATGAGGGCTATCTTGTTGAGCAAGTACTTCAAAGGGTTAATGCTCATGACTAGCTTCATTTTATGATTGAGCATGTAGTGATGCAATTTCTAAGTAGCGAATACCACTGCAAGACATGAGAATTCAATAGAGGTGTACTTAAGTTCATAGCCCACTAGTGTTCTGCTGATATAGTAAATGACTCTTTCCTTTCCTTGGTCCTCATTCTGTGCCAATAATACCCCCAGATCTGAAGATGTGGTTGATATGTACAATAGCAAAGGTTGTCTCAAAATTAGGGGCATGAGAACTGGTGGTGACGTTAGATAATCCTTGATCTTTTGAAAAGTGTCTTGATAGATTTTAGTCCATACAAAAGGGACTCCTTTGCGGAGCAAGTGTTGGAATGGCTGACATTTATCAGTGAGTTGGGTGATGAATCTCCTTATCGACTATAATTTCCCCTATAGGATGCACAATTGCTTTAGAGTTGCTAGCGGAGGCATGTCCATAATGGCTTTGACTTTAGCAGGGTTGACCTCAATGCCATGTTGAGAGATGATGTATCCAAGAAGTTTTCCTAAAGTGACTCCAAATACACACTTCTTGGGGTTCAGTCTGACTTTGTATTCCTCAAGTCATGTGAAGACTTTATCTAGAACTTCTAAGTGAATTCTTCTTGTCATTGATTTAGCCAACATGTCATCTACATAATCTTCCATGCAGGTGTGCATATAATCATGAATGATGGTGGTCATAGCCCTTTGATATGTTGCTCCTACATTTTTAAGTCTGAAAAGCATGATGTTCCAACAATATGTTCCCCAGGGGTAGGTGAAATCCGTCTTGTGCTAATCTTCAGGGGCTATTCTTATCTGATTATACCCTAAGAAACCATCCATTAATGAACTCATTTCAAAACCAACAGTGAGGTCCACTATGATATCAATTTTGGCAATGGGAAATCATCCTTTGGACATGCCTTATTTAAGTCTCTGAAGTCTTCACATATTCAGATTTGCCCATTGGGTTTCATAACTAACACAAGGTTGGATATCCACTCTAGGTAATCAATGGGATGAATGAATCCAATGTCAAGTAACTTCTTCAATTATGCTTTAACCAAAAGGGCTATTTGCGGATGCATTTTTCTCAACTTTTGCTTAACTGGTTTTGTGTTGGGCAACAATGGTAAGTGATGTAGAACAAGTTGTGGATCAAGGCTGGGCATGTCAGTGTATGACCAGGCAAAGTTAATCTGACATGTAGCGAAGAAGTCTGTAAACTCTGGCTTTTCCTATTCAATGAGTGATGTGGCAAAGTGAACAATCCTAGGAGTCAGCTTATGTACCCACGTTGTCTTCAACAGTTTGTTCGACAAGCAATGGTGATCTCTCATGTGCAATGGGAAGCACATCCATCCCTCCATCCTTGGGCACCTTAGAGAGGTTTTCACCCTCAGATACGTCCTTTATTTTTACTTTTGTATGATCTAAGGGTGCCTTTCGATTTTCACCCAGAGACCTATTTTCTTTTTCTGTGACTAGAGAGTGGAGTAGACTCTCCAAAGTATGCGGAGTTATCAAAGTCCATGATGTAGCCAACCTTATGGTCTCCTAGTGGTATGCCTTCATGAAGTCCCATGAACTCGGTGATAGCTTTGTCATTCTTGAATAAATCTAAGTTAGGTGTTGTTTGCTGGTCCCAGTCTATAACTTCAAGGTGAATGAGAGGTTTAGGAGGATCCCTCGATGTCTCAACATCCTTGGAGGTACTCGCATCCCTTCCTAGAAGTAACTTAGTACGTGGAGCATTGTCTCTTTGTGAGGCATATCCTAATCTTTTATTGTGTGGTTGCATAGTTAGTTGAAGAGGTTCCGTTCGTCCATTTCCATTGCATCCAAGCCCACCATGTCTATCATATCCTTGCTTTTTGACAAACTCATGCCCTTTACCATATTGCTCTACAGGCAATTTGATATGTTCAACCTCTTCTTCTTCTTTATAGAGCCATGTAGAGATGTCTTCACTAACATCCTCTTTACTTAACTCATCCCATTTTGTGAATGTGGTGGGAGCAACAGAAATAGTTTGCTTCGACGGAATGGGGTTGGGCTTTCCTCGAGACTTGGGCAATGTAGGCAACTTTCTGATGCATTACGAACTTGCCATCTTGTATTTACCACATCCTTTGTCTTGGATTTGGACTTTAGGGTTGATTGGTGGAGTGTAAGTGGTGGTAGATTTGGATAAGGTGGACGGATCAACATAGTTGGATGAAGTGGATGCTAGGATTCCCCTATTTATAGGTACCTGATGTTGGGGCACCTCACTTAGGTGGTTGTAGTACTGAAAGGCATCAGGATCACCTGGAATAGTGACTTTTGTGCCATTATAAGGGAATTTGATACATTGATGGTACATGGAGGGGACAACCTTCATGGCGTGGATCCATGGTCGGCCAAGGATAAGGTTATATGGAAGCTCGATATCCAAGACATGGAATACGGTATCTTATATGGCTGGTCTGACCCTTATGAGTAAAGTGATTACTCCTTTAGAAGAGCGTTCAACATCATCGTATGCCTTGATGACAATTCACTTGGTTGGATCAACGCAAGCCTCAAAATAGCCTAGTATTGTTACTAACTTTAACAGACAGATGTTTAATCCTACTCCACCATCTACCAGGACTCGTCAGATTTTATGCTTATTGATGAAAACTTCCAAGTGTAGGGGATCAGTATGGTTAGATCGGTGTGGCAAGTCATGTTCTGTGAATGTCACATTGTTAATGGTGTCTAGGTGTCCCACCATGGCCTGAAATTGGTTTACATTTAGGTCTGTTGGGACGAAGGATTCTAGCAATGCTTTGTCTAAAATAGCCTTGTGTTCTAATGAAAGGCAAAGTAACTCGAAGATGGATATTTGGGCCAGAGTCTTTTTTAAATGATCTAAAAGGTTATATTAGCCTTTTGCTTGTAGAATTGGTGTATTGGAAGGATTAGAGGGAGCGCTTTGCAACATTATCTTGGCTTTGCAGGTGGTGATGACACATTATGGACAATCCTTGATGGTAATCATGGAAATATTATTATCATATGCACGAATGCTATTGATAGTGTAGTCATAGGCAACATTATTGTAGTTAACGCTCTCATGTGGTTTGGTTCCTAATGAGGAGGCTTTTCCTAATACGTGATTTTGCAATGGGTCTGTGAAGATGGTATAATTGGTGTTGGAGAAATCGGATGGTTGATCTACAACTATATCACCCCTGTCAATGAAGTCTTGAATGATATTTTTCAATTTGTAATAGTTTGATGTTTTGTGACCTTTGATTCAATGGTAATCGCAAAAGTCATTGTCATTCCACGAGGGAGGTTTAAAGGTCAGATCGTATTCTTTAATTTTTGGCAGTTGAATGAGGTTGTTCTGCAATAATTTCTTCAAGATTGATTCAATTGGCTTTGTCAAAGGTGTATAATTGTGTCGAGGGGTATTATTCCTTAGAGGTCTCCTTTGATTATTTTGAATCGCGTTGGCTGCTTGTTGTTGTGGTTGTTGTTGTCGTGGTTGTTGTTGTTGTTGTACATATGGTTGATTGTTCATTGTGGGAGGTCCTTAGAGTGTGATAATAGGGCCTTCTCTAAAGGCTTTAGCATCCACCACCCCATCGTTGGTAACATTTTTGTTTCGAGCCCAAGTTTTGTTCTTGTCATAGGGTGTGTTTTGGGTATTTTGATTTTTGTTGAAAATTTTGATCGTACCCTTGGCAATAAGAGATTTTTCAATGGCAGCCCCCTTCTCGACGACTTCCCCGAATGAGGTACAACAATGGATTTGTAATTGATGCATGAGCTTTTTATTAGGATTTTCTACAAAGATGGGAACTAGCTAATTCTCAAGATTGTGACAAAGACATTTACTCGCTAGGCCCCTCCACCTTTGGAAGAAAGAAACAAAGGTTTCTCCATCCTCTTGTTTCATTTAGCACGAGGTGGCAATGTCTACATATGTCTCTATGTTGTAGGAAAAGTGTGATATGAACTTATCCGCAAGCTAGGTCCATGTTCGTATTCCTGTGGGAAGATGTACAAAACATTCAAGAGCTTGGCTAGCAAGGCTCCTTGGGAATAGTCTCATTAAGTATATGTGGTCATAAGAAAGCTCGAGGCAAGTAGTATGGAACTCGCATACGTGTTCAATGGGACTCCCCCTTCCCCTATACTTGTTATAATTTGGCATTGTGAAGTTTGGGGGGAAAGGAGGCATGTGAATGCTCTTGTCGAAAGGATATGGGCATAAGTTCTCCATAGAGTATGGTTTCTTTGTCCTTGAAACTTGTAAGCTCAAGAATTGTTTCTTTAGTTTGTCCAACTTATGAGTGAGGGCTTTAACGGGTGTGTTGACGGTGTTTGCGATCGTGTGTTGATGTGAGTTACCTATGCTTAGTGCTGATGTGTTTTACAGTCCCAAATTGGTGAAATTTGGGTTGGTGTTTGCATTGAAAGGGACATGGGATGAAGACAAGTTTAGGTTTTGGTTGATAAGTACATATGTGGTATTGGGATTGATGTATTGATGATGGGATGAAGCGTTAGTGGTATGTTGGTTTTGGATGTTATGAGGATTTGTTTGAAATATGTGGTTAGTGTTTTGGACATGGTGGGTGTTAAGATGCGAGGCACTAGCATTTTGGTTAACATTTTGATGGTTTTGGGGATTGGTGTAAGTGGTACCAATGTTCATATGAGTGTTGGCCATAATATTGTTGTTTTGATCATTTGGGTCTATGTATTGTCAATTCATGGTATGGTTATGAGTGGCATTGACATTTGTGTGGGCATGGGATACGATAATATTGTTTTGATTTTGTGGATCTATGTATTGATGGTTCAAGGTGTTGCCATGTGTAGACCCAAAGTTCATGTTTTGGCCACTAGGATCAACATATTGTTGATTCAAGGCATTGTTATGGGTGGGATTGGTATTTGTGAAAATGTTGTTGTTTTGATTTTGTGGGTCTATGTATTGATGGTTCAAGATATTACCGTGTGTAGACCTAAATGTTGCATTCGAATTTGACATGGTGTTGGTGTTTTGACCATTAGGATTGACATATTGTTGATTCAAGGCATTTGTGTTGTTTTGACCAAGGGATCTATACTTGGATTGCCTATATTCAAGTTTTGATGTGGTGTTTTGTCCCCTAGAAGTCAATATGTGCATCTTTCATGTTCTTTTGTTATGGTTCATATTCATCGAGGCAAAAGGATTTGGGAGGGTCAATGGTTGGGACACAACATTCATATTGTTTGTATCGAATGTCACATGGGAGATCGTGGAATCTTGTGATGCTTGTCCTGAGGGGATAGTGACTTCTTGTGTGGAATTGGTGTGGCTAGCAGATGGTGTCATTTGTCCTTGGCTGTGATGACATTATGAGATGGTGACCCTACAATCATGTTGATATCTACCCCAGGGGAAGCCTAGTACCATTTTGCAAGAGTTTCATGAGGTAACTTTGGGCATTTGCGTGAATCATCTCATCTAAGATTCACAACATCCTAGGGTCTTGGGAAGCTTCTTCAATTTCTTGTTGCATTATTTCTTGGTCTTGTTCTTGTAAAAGTATGTGCTCAAAGGGATTACCCATATTAGATGAAAATCTAATGGTGTTTGTGGGGTGTTCTAAGGATTCTCCCTTCCTTTTCTTTTGCAACCTTGTCTCAACCATATAAGACCTACTAGTTTATGAAGGACGGGAAAATGATCTTATCCTAAGGATGAGAATGCAAGGTTTATATACTTTGTTTTTGGTTTCTTTTGGTTATTTTTGGGACGATATGGTGATGCAAGCACTATGCAATTTTTTTGGTCTTTTTGAGATATAAGTATGCCTAGTGATGCTAAGGATGAAAATGAAAGAATATTTTTGATATACACTTATGTAAATGGGGTATGCCACTAATGATGGGTAATGGTCTATGCAACTAAGGGAATACGCCCAAGACTATAGTAGAGGCTAATGATTTTAATCTTCGCAAAGTTTAGCTCCAATAGGATACTATTGTCTACTAATGACTTTCAAAGTACTAATTGGGTTTATCAAGACCTTGGAATATTGCGGTGAGAGAAAGTGTTGATTAAAGTGAGCTCATGAGTATGGGAGTTCACTTTGGATGGTGGACCTAAACTAGTCAAGTATTAGGCCCACGTTATGATTGATTGGGTGGAAATGATGCCAAGGTCTTTTGGTCCAATTTTGTACTTATGAAGTAGTCACACTTTGACGGTTTCTCCTTATGTTTCAACTTTAGGAAGATTAATTTTGGAATCCCCTATTGATGTCTAAGGCTAAAATCCTAAGGTTCTAAGGTTGCCTAAATGATGTGGTTAATATGGGAATGAAATCTAAGTCTACGTGTATGCAACCTAATCCTAAGAGGGTGAAATGATAAATGGATCCTAAAGGGATGGAAAACTAGTGGGTCTGAAATGTGTTTGAGATGGTTGTAATTGAATTTGATTGGGAGAATAATGTTTCAAAGGTTCCACTAAGCTTTTCAATTTTTTATTTGTAGGCGTATGCATTGCACAGGCCCGCAGAGGTGTTGAATAAATCTATAGAGTAGTTTCACTATTGCTTATACATTGCATGAAGGCTCTTATGCCTTTCACTGAGTTGCAGATGTGTTGCACTATTTATGTGGAGCCTAAAGTCAATTTTCTAAGTTTGTTTGGTAGTTTGCCATGTAAATCAGAAAATGCACCAATCATGAAAACACTCAGCATTCAGTTTTGGTTGTGACTCTTTGTTGTTTTGTAGTTTTGATGAGTTTTGAAAACCACTTTGAAGACATGCACAACCTTAGGCTAGTCAAAGACAATATTTGTTGGATTCCCACTACGGATAAATCTGAGCCGCACTTATTCAGAGTAGATAGATTAGAAGTTTGGTGGCACTCACTCCCCCTTACATAGCACACACTTCTCGGGTATACCAAACTTTGAATTCCCAAAGGCCAGAAGATCTCAAGGAATTTTCTATCTCAACTTTGAACTGCGAGACTGTGGGATGGCTTCAGAGGTCCACCCCCTGCACCAGCAAATAGAAGGATTTTGGCCACTAGCACAAATGGTTCTTAGTGAATATCTGAGGGACTAGCACGTTATGAGCATTCAACAAGCTACTTAAATCTTTAACTAACCCTACTAGGAGTCTCATATACACGAAGATACACCTCCTTTCAAGTTATCATTGTATAGTAAGTGCTGATACCGGTTTGGACTTGGCTTTTGCCTTATCCTATTTTGTATAGTGGGCCAGATGAAAGTACCGCTTGGGGTCACTAATGAGTTCTCCTTGCAAATGTGTCTCAAGAGCAGACCCACTCTAAAGAGTTATACAAAAGCAAGACAAGTACATGTTTTTGATCTCTAGGCTCATACTAAGACACAAGGAGAGAGCATATACATGCAACTTGCTCACACTCGCATGGGTTCCTTTTTTAGTCTTTTTAAGTGTGGTGTGATTTATGCAAGTGGGGTGGAGAGATTTTGATTCCCAAGGTTACCAAATGGTGTGAGGGAAGAGCATATGCTTCTCCACTTCACAAACAAAAATTACAAAACATGGCAAATAAAATGCAATTTCTTTTTATCTTTTTAGATGAGTAAAATATGCAAGTTCTTTTTAAACCAAATGAGTGTGATATGCAAATTTGTTGTTCTTTTTAACCAAATGCGTGAAATATGCAAGATTGTTGTTCTTTTTAGCCCATGAAATGTGAATATGCAAGCTTGTGGTTCTTTTTAGCCCAAATGCGTGTGGTTTATTTTAATCCAAATGTGTGAAATATGCAGGTTGCAAACATATTGTAGTTGTATTTTAAACCCAAATCAAAATGTTCCTAAAGTAACCATACACACTGCTAAAACCCTACAAACACTTAGTGATTCAAATCAAAGCTTTCCTCCAAATGCCATAGGTTGCAAACCAGTAATCAATAACAGAGGAAAAAACCCTAAATCTGTTGTGAAAAATATGAAAAATCTGAATGGAAAATACTTAAAAACACCCTGTTTTTCTTTACCAGATGCATGCGATGTAGTAAGAATTCGAGGTGTCGCATAGAGTTGCACAAATGTCACACAATCACCAGAAAAACCCTAATGGTGTAGGCGGCATAGAAAATAGCACAAGCATCGCACGAAGCCACATAGACGTCACATAGGCACAGGTGGCGCAGAAAGTTACATAGGAGTCATACAGAAGCACACAGGTGTCACACAACTCCTGCAGGTGTTAGCAAAAAACCCTAATAGCACAGGTAGCACAAAAAACTACACAGGCATTGTATGGAGGAGCTTAAGTGTCACACAATCTCTGCAAGTACAAATTAGCATAAAAAACCCTAACAGTGAATGAAAAACATACTTCGGTGATAAATGCTAAACCCTAGGGTTGTAAGGTCATCTCTTGGATGCTAGAATGATTATGAACTTTCATACATTCATAAGATATACCCAAATATTCAAACAAGCTTGCAAGAAACCCTATATATAGACACTTGAAATATCAAACCCTAATTCTCTTAAAAAACCCTGATAAGATAACCCACATAAACCAAAGAGTTGATAAAACATAAAGAGCATCAGAAACAAGTTAGAATCCTGCAAAAACCAAGTGGGTTAGGCTTATAATAACAAAATAACAAAGTGTTTCCCTAAACATAGTCGCAGGCATCGTAGAATCCTTCTGGTGCGTTGTAGACTCCTCAAAAGCGTCATGTCATACGACTTAAGCATCACACGAAGTAGCTTAAGTGTCACATGAACCAGCTTATGCATCACACTATTCCTGCAAATTAAAAACACCAAATTTGTGGAATGTACGGTCGTTCACGTCAGGGTCACCAGGTGAAGTCAAGTAAAAACACTGCTAAAACCCTGCAAACAGTATTTTCAAACCCTAACTACCCAATGGAGCCCTAAAAACCTAGAATCAAGCAAGGAAAGCAAGCAAACATGAAACCCTAGGCTAATAGTGCAAATCCTCCATTGTTCCTATGATGCTATGCCTAACTAATGCACTTAGATTTTGCAGGTCTGCAAATCCTATGGAGAGCTCAAGTGTAGACAATGGGAAAGTTGACATATGCAAGTGGTGAGATGTGAAAATGAGAGGGTGAGGGTGGTTTTATAGAAGAGGAAATTGGAATGGAGGGTTATGATTAGAAGTTGACCTGGAGCCAAGATCAAGGGATGAGAATGATTAGGGTTTCCAGCCACTGGAGGACAAAAGACAATTTTTTTATTAGAAGAAATGGTGAGGTGGGAAGTGATTTTTTTAAAATTAAATAAATTATATGCATTTATTTAATTTTTTTAGAGGAAAGGGTAATGTAGAGGGGTTTTAATTAAATAAGTGTAGACTTATTTAATCAAGGTAAGGTTCATAATTTAAATAAATAAGTATTTATTTAAATTAGAAGGGAAATATGGACGTTAGACTAGTGAATAATTAAATTATTTAATTATAGAGGAAACTAGAAGGAAATTGCTTAAATAATTAAATAAATAAAATTTATTTAATTAAAAGCGTAAGGGGGAATGAATTAATTAAATAATTTAAAAATTATTTAATTAATAGCAGATAACGAAATTGAGATGAATTATGTGTGAAAATGTCGTTTGCAGGTGTAGGACATTTTTAAGTATCTACAAGACAAATTGGTTAAACTTGCTACTAATAAAGATAAGGTAGAAATAAGTATGGATGAGTATAGTATCTACACTATTGATTTAAGACATACTACCCGAGAGCAAGAGATTGACTAGCTTCGGGAGGATGTCAAGGTGACTGCAACCTGACTTCAAAGAGGCCAAAAGAGGAAGAGGGAGTCAAAAGGACAAATTATCCAACTACATAACTTTATCAAGGGATTAGTAGTGCTTGGATAGGTGATTACCAACATGTCGGCCAACCTTACTTTAGTTTCTCAAGAACATGTCATTCAACTGGATGTCAAGAAGCATGAGGCCTACATCATGGAGAGTTGGACCAAGAATTTCCTATCTTCAAGAGAATAAATGATAAAGATGGCTATCTCCAATTGGGATGCCATTGCTCCATTGAAGAAAAGATTACATCATTGAAAGAAGAATGCACGGAGCAACTAGAGAAGAATGGCATTGAACTAGCTAGGTTAAAATCCATTCAAGATACAGATATTAAGATCCTAATTAACAAGGTGATATTGATAGACAAGACCCTACCATTGCTTCTTTGCAGGTTAAAGAGCTCAAGTTCAAAAGGGATCTCCTTAGAGAGTGTCAAGATAAGATGGATGACCTAAACTTGAAGGCCCATGAATTGTTGACAAAGGAAATTGAAATTTTGAAAGATTTGGTAGGATATTTGGTTGGTGTAGAAGTCATATATGATGAACATCTAGCTCTTGAAGAATTCAAGAGCAATTTTCAAAAGATCCTTGATGATCCTGTACAACACTTCACAGAAATTGCTATAAATGAGATGATGGACAAGAATGTGAAGATAAGATTATACAAAGTGTAAGTTAGGGAAAATCAGGGAAAGATCACAAACAACAATCATGAAACCCTAACTAAACAATGGAGTACAAGATAACATATAAATCCAAAGCATGAAAGCAAACTAAATATAATTCCTATGCTAAGCTTGGCTCTCCTCCATTGCCCTTCTCCATCTTGCATAGGATGCAAAATATCGAAGATTGTTGTTGATGGATGAATGTTGATTGCTTGTTTCAGTAGCATAACATTAGCATGAGGATGAATGAGAATGGAGATATATAGTCATTTCAACAGCATGATGTTACTTGAAAATGGGTCCCCCAAATGGCTTGGGTGAGGCTTGATTTATAGGAAAGGAGTGATTTTAATTGATGGCTAAGATTGAAAGTTGATTTGAACGATGTGGACAGTTGAGATTGAATAGGGCTTCCCACTCCACAAGGAGTTGTAGTCATGTGACAAGTGTGTGGATAAGAATAGGGCTGACCTAATTTAAATAATAAAATTATTTAAATTAGTTGGTCAAGTGAAGAGCTTTAAATGAAAGTTGTAGTATGGGACATGTGTTGGAATGAAGTGAAAGGTGATGACTAATTTAAATATTTTATTTAAATTAGTTGGAAAATGAGAGGGTTAATTTAAGTAAATATTTTATTTATTTAAATTTAAGGAAAGGTGGGAAATTAATTTAAATATTTATTTAAGTAATTGGCTAGTGGGATAAATTGGATTAGGATGAGATTTTTAATTAAATAAATAATATTTATTTAATTAATTGGCTAATGAAGGGATCTAGGACAAAATTTCATATGATGTCTTAAGTAATGTATCGACAAGATGATGTTGTAAGACAGACAATTTTAAGTGTCTACATTTTGCCACTCTTTAAGATGATGTTGCAACTAGGAAAAGTAACATCATTTCAAATAAGATAAGGTGTGGATAGAAGAACATGATGATGATGTAAAAATAAGATGATGATGCCCCCTTGAGAGGATAGGCGGGTTGGATGAACATAGGCATGCTCTTGAAATGAATGAAATGAGAAAATATGGATAAGGAGATGGAAGATGAAAGATAAGGGATGGATGAAATGAATGATACATTATGCTGCAATGAAGGTGAGCAACCATGAAGTTTGATATAGCACTAGACGTTATGCACCCAGGTATAAGGACCATGGTGACGATGTGTCTTATGCATCTAGTGTAATACAACCTTGTCTAACATATGAGGAAGAAAACTTAGAGCATTGAACTCCTAGTGCACAAAAGGTATGATGTGACCTCAGATGCAAAGGATAATGCAAAAAGTCATTCCAACATACACAAGATATAAATACTAGTAAAAGCACCAAAGGTGCAATCAAATGGCTGATAGGCACAAATACTTATAGGCCTATCACCAAATAGTATATATTTATATTTTGATATGCAATATGCTTTTTATGTTTTGGCCATTTTGATATGCACAATCTAACTATTCTTTGTAATGTATCATCATGATTTGATTATTTGATTCTTTTAACTATAAAGCATAATTTTAAAAGGATGGAAAAAATACTTGCAATTCAACTCTCTTATTGAAATAATATTTTTTGAAGCATGCCTTAAAAATATATGTTTGATGAATGTTTGAACTCTACAATGTAGATTTATAATACCATTCTTGCATCCTACAAAATTTGAGATACTCTTATTCTAACCCTAACCATAATTCTAACCCAACATAGTTATAACCCTAACCTTAACCCTAAGCCTAATTTTAACTAACCTAACCCTAACCCTAACCCTAACCCTAATTCTAACACTAACCCTAACTATAAATCTAACACTGACCATGATCATAATGCTAACCCTAACCCTAACAATAATCTTAATGAATGTGTGAATGAATGTTGGCATTCACTCTAGATGTGCATGCATGTCTGTGCGTGTGAAAAGTTAATTTTTGCATACTTTGTCTAATGTGGATGTGTGTGTATGTGGAAAGTTAATTTTGGCATTCACTTTGTTTGAAGTGCATGTGTGTGTGTGTGTGTTTGAACTAATTTTGATGATCACTCTGTGTGTGTGGCTTTGGAAGTTAACTTTAGCATTCACTATGTGTGTGAATCAATGTTGGCATTCACTCTATGTGCATGCACATGTGTGTGTGTGTGTGAAAAGTTAAATTTGGCATTCAATTTTTCTAAAGTGGATGTGTGTGTGTGTGTGGAAAGTTGATTTTGGCATTCACTTTGTTTAAAGTGCATGTGTGTGTGTTTAAACCCTAACTCTAATAAAAAATATTTTGACATTCACTTTATGTAAAGGATATGTACAAAAATAATTTCAAACTTCAATGATGTTCACTTTGTGTGTTTTAACTAACTTTGACTTTCATTGTGTGTGTGTGGGTTTGAAATTTAACTTTGGCATTCATTGTGTGTGTAAATGAATGCTGCCAAACACTCTATGTGCACGCACATGTGTGTGTGTGTGTGTGAAAATTAATTTTGGCATTCACTTTGTCTAAAGTGGATGTGTGTGTGAGAAAAGTTAAATTTGGCATTCTGTAGTGCCCCTCACCTTGTCGTCTGTTCGATTGATAGTTGCTTATTAGGATTTGACATTATGACAATATCTTAGATTATCTGATGATGGATCCCTTGTTGTTTTGTTAATTCATTATGGAACTAATTGTTATGATAGCAGTTGTTGATGTTGGATTCTGTTATTTTATGCTTTACAATTGATAAATAAACTAGATGTTTTGATGTTAATTGCTATATTTGATGGTGAGATAATTGTTTGTTTTATGTTGTTGATAAGTAACCAGAAATCTTGTTCAATGTAGTGATTTGTTTATACAGGAACGTGGATGGAACAGTGTCGTACTACTTGCTCTCGAGTACCCTACCCCACTGCGACTTCCATTCACTATATGACTGCATGTGGATATATATCTTGTTATGTTTAATTGTGCGGTTGCTGCAGGATGCAGGTACTAGGCACCGACTCCACCTGATTTACCAGGTCTGAGCGTGCCTTCGCCAATGGAATGGTTGTATGGAGTTAACGTGGGGTCCCCTGTCATTGTTGTCTAATCATCAGTTTACTTTTGTGGTCATTGTCTGTCATTTGATCGTGACTTGCGAGCAGGTAATGTTACACCCTGATGTCTAACTAGATCATAAGGTGTTTTTGTGTGTAAGGAAGAATTATGTATTAAATAGAATTATTATTATGCGGAGAATATAAGGTTGATAATTAGATATATTGATTAATGTTGATAATTGTTAATAATTGCGGTAAATAAATTATAGTTTATGGGAAGTAAAATTATGGATTAATAGATATAAGAAACTTTATATTATTAAATATAATATTATTTGCTTGAATATTTAAATAAACAAATGAGTTGTAAATTAAATTGTAAGATTTAATTAATAAAATAAAATTATTTTGAGTTGTATAGTGGGTAGTTGCAATGGTTTAATTTAATTAATTAAAAACCCTCATTGTGGAATAACGGGCTATTAACGGATCTGAGAAGGGGAGGGTTTTAAAAAGGGTAAAAAGAAGGATTTCAGGGGGAGGAGAAGGGAAAATAGGGCACTCGGACGGCAGCAGGTTAAACAGGCTTCTCGATTCAAATGTCGCAGCCAGGTTCTTTAGATTGCTTGATTTTTCTTCTAATTTTTCTTTCTGAATCTGTGCATGTTCATGATGATTGCTCCTTTTATTACAAAATGGATTTCTTTTAGTGAAATGTTTCTGCTGGATCATGTTGTCACTCTGCAATCATTCATTCTCAATGGACGGATTTTCTTATATATGTGAATCATAGGATCTGTTTTAGAAAGAATGTTATTTATATTTCTTCACCTTCCTCCAAACCCTCAAATTGAAAAGTGTTTTCATTCAAACGAGATCACCACAGTTTTGCATTATGTTATCGCCATTTTGTAGATACCATGTTGTATTTCTTGCATACCTCCTTCTCTCTCAAACGTTAAAATTCTGCATCATACAACAGTTCTTTCCTTCTCTACACTACAATCTCTTAACTTCTGTGTAATTGATTTAATTTGCCATAACGTTGTCATGATGAGGGGAAACGCCTGTGGAGTCTCATCGATCTCTTTTACATGACATTGACGGTGTATTTTCTGCCAAATCTTTGGTTTGCAATCTTGGACTAGCGTATAAATGGTAGGTGTGGAGCATATAGTTTAGAAGTCTTCTCAGATCGCCCTTGTAAATCCCTTGCACAGTCTTAACCACGTAATCTCTTCTGTCCATTCCCTTATTCTCTCTCAGTCATAAAATATCTACATCAACCAACAAACTCCAATTCCGCACTACAACCTTCTAACAGTGTCAGAGAAATCGAATGGAGTTCTCTCTTTAGCGAGCTTTGGTTGCACATACAATAGAGTATCCTTTTTGGAAGTAGCATATTTTGGTCTTCAAAGGAAATCTGGGCATGCACAACATCATTTTAGGTCTGATATAGATTAGTTCAATGGATTTGGAGCCATTTCATAGGCATGGATCCTTGGAGGTGTCCTTTAGACTAGTCGCTTTAGCTTTAGAGCCAATCGCTAGCACTTGGAAGCATAATTTTGACATTGTCTTGGCATGATAATGAAATCTGGGTTAAGTTAATTGTTGCAGCAATCTGGACATTTGTTACAACCGTGATTACAATCCGTATCAGACATCTTTCCAAAGTTTTTCATAGAACAATCGTTGAGTTTTCCCTGCCACTATTGGATTGCATGAAATGGCATTCTTTTAAATGAAACCAGTAAGCATATAACGTAGGGGGTGCGCATATCTAAAATGCCAACGAACCCTAGATTTTTGAGAGAGGGCAGAAATAAACAGTGGATCGGATGTTTACAATTACATTTGTTAAATCATAGTGAAGGGCCAATATAACGCATCTAGATTATGTTTATCTTGCAATCGTTCCATTCTTATTCGTTTTGGCTAGGCGTTACATCTTCACTATGAGTATAGATAATATAAATTTGACCACTTTCAGGTCTATCAAAGGATGGCATTTGTAAACCTCTTTTTGACTCTATATAAGTCATTGCAGAGAGCATGTTAGTTCTCAATGCTAATAAATGTTCCGTTATCCTTGATTTCCTATCAATCTTGAATTAGGTCTAGTCAAATATGAACATGAGTTTATTGTATTATCCATGAGTTGGATTGCAACTAATATGGGCTTAGGGTTTTTAAACCTATTGACCACCTACAGGTCTACAAATATATGAAAAAAAAAAGTATAAGTACTTTATTGTTACAGGTTTGACTGAATATATATAATATTTTAGATGTACTCAGATTTGTTAACAAATAATATTATATATGCGTTCATTATTAATTGACCAATTTCAGGTCTACAAATGATATACGTTTTAGGTTAATAGTTATATGATCTCATATGGATCTCTATTGTATACATAAGTACATTCCTTAGTTTGAACTTATATTGATTATATCTCTAAGATTAGAGAACAACCTAGAAAGAGTACTTGTTTTCTTATAACCTAGTAAAGATCGATTGCCTGAGAATTTCTTCATTATACTAGGAATTGTAATAAGTTGAAGATCAATTTGAGATATGTGATGGGTTTAAAATTGCATATAGATCTTCTCAACCCTTTAAATTTGTATTATTTTGGAAGGAAACTTTTTATATGCTTCTTTTCAAGGAAATATGGCTCCTTATTATTTCATTTCTACCTCGGGTATTTAACCCAAGTAATTAAGAAATTTTGGTTTTTTTTTTAGAGTCATGAGGAAATCACAGTTCAATTAGTCAATAGGAGTTTAATTTTATTGAATTAAGTAGTTCAAAGGCATTAACAAATTGATGGTTGTCGTAGAATAAGATAAAGTACTTGTTTAGCGTAAGATGATAATTAATTGCTATTCTATGACCTATGGTGAATATTTTTAGTATTAATAACATTATGAAACAAATTTATTTTATGGTTGTTATTCTCTTTTACCATGGGGTCGTGTAGGTAAATTTATAAGTAAATTCAATTTATTAGGGTAGGAGATGTAATATGTGTTTAAAGGAGTGAAGTGGTAATTGTTTAGGTTATTTGAAATATTTATTTATTTAGAGGGATCAAGTAAGAAAATTAGTTGATTCATTGCATTGGTTTAATGTGTCTAACATTTAATGATGAGGAGCTTAATGTAAGTAAGACTATGGACATTGCAATTGGATTTCGACCTAGACAAAGATGAGTGTATTTCCTGTGGATGTAGTGGCATCCGTTTAGTCGTACTCATCCTGTTTTGAGCCTCGATATGAATCATGGAATGGAGAGACCTATGAATCCTAAAGGTCCAATAAACATGTGTTGCTTTGGACAATGATTTAAGAGTTGGCCTTATGAGTATGTTTGGTATATAAGTGGGATACCACCTTGTCATGATCGTATGTATCTGTAGGATGATGTTATCTGTCTTGTTTGATAGTTAGGGTTTACTAGGTGCTAGCAAGGAGAGTGGCTTTCAATGTGGGGCTGGCGCCCAAAGTGGCAGTCAGGATAACCCGTTGAAAGTAGATTAATTAAGTGATAACCTAAAAAGAATTAGGGGGTTAAGGGTAGGTTTCACATTAAACAAGATAAATGGATTTCCTCTCCCAAGCCTGTAGTGCTTGTTTAGACTAAGGATGGGTTGAGAAGCCCTGGTCGGCATGATTGACTTCCTTGTCCTCACGAAAGGAAGGTCGATTCCGCATGTGTCGCCCTATGGGGCCGGCGCCTAGTGAGAGGCTGTCAGGATAACCCTTGCTAGGACCGTGCGATGACACTCTCCCTACTACAACCTAGCATCCCTTGTATGGTCTCTCCTCATATGTTATATTTTGTTCTGGGAGTGGTGTTGTATTGGTTATGTCATGGTCGTGTGTGGTATTAGAGTTTGGTTATGCTTGTCTTTTGTCTACTTGACTGTGGTTGTGTGGGACTTCATGTTAACTCCTAGCTCGGGGGGTGGACCTTAGGGTTCCACATGGTTGGGTGGAAGAGCTTTCTTATCCATTGGTTATCCCTTGTCAAAGTTCATGTGCAGAAAAGGATTATCTCAGTTTCAGACATTTGTTCGTGTACCAGTTGAGGAAGATGTATATGTAATTTTAATGTTGTCAGAAGATGCCATTGTAAATAATGTAATGATGTACTTATGTGTAAGAAAAACATTACAGTTATGTATTGATCATGAAGATTATATTATTTGATGACATGCAATAAATATGGATATGTTATTTAATTATGCATTGGTTTTAGATCAATTACTGATGTTAGTAATGTATGTTAAATTATGTTAGTTAATTTGTAAGTAATGCAGCCTTGAAACCTTATAGAACATGTTGTAAGTTTAAATGGTATAATCAGTTATGTTAACATTACTTTGATATTTTATTCACTTTTTTATAAAAAAAAATCCTGTTCCATATAGCATAAATGTAAATTTCTCTAAGGTGTTCAGGGCGGGGCGTTACACATTCACTTTGTTTGAAGTGCATGTGTGTGTGTGTGAAAAGTAAATTTCGGAATATGTCTAAAAAATATATCTAAAGTACGTCGAGAGATATTTTTTTAATCATTTTACCACAAATAGGTAAAATAGGTGCCTCGACAAGGATATTTCTTTTACAGTTTTGTGCTTTGTTGAGAGCTATCCTTTACCCACCCTAGCTTCCCTTGCCAATCCCATTAGGTTTACATATGAAGCTGCCTCATTATGTTCAAATATGTCTTATCACCACTTGAAATGATTGCCACAATACGTACTAGTACTCTGTCATTCACAATCTCTTTATAATTCCCATACTCTACAATGTTGGCCATAGTTTCCATCACTAAAAGTAGTATATGAGGAGATTCATGAAAGAGAAGTTGAACAAGGCATGGACAAATATTATTTCTAATGATAAATTCAAGACTATCACCTTCTTCAAAAAAATATAAAATTATCTCACAACTAAGCTTTAGCACTTGAAGGTATTCCCCTATTTCAAGAAGGAGCTTCACAATTATAAAAGCAATAACTGTGTGATTAGGTTTGCAACAAACAATGTATGTGATTGCTTTAGGGCAAGCCAAAAGAGCTTAAAAGGACATTTAGGATGATAGAAGAAAGGTGACAAATCAAAAATAATATCATGAGGGATGGCTTCAAAGTTGTGGGAGTGAAAAGCGTGGTCTGCAAGAATGGCTAAGGCCTAAAGTGCTTATTCTTGTACTTCTTCATTGGGGGAAGTCAAAAGGTTTCTTGAAAAAGGAACTTGCTCCACACTGTCTTTCATCCTTAGCTCTACCATTTTAGTAGAAACACCCCGACCCTAACATCATAATGTAAATGGGTTAGAAATATCCATTAAGATAGATATATTTAATCAATTTGTAATGCATAATATATTTGTAAAATAAGTTAAAGTCCTAATTCAAAATAACTCTATAATGAAATTAATTAACACTAAAATAAAAATGATGAACATACAATGTATATTTAATGACTACATATGCATTCTATGACATTAAGGTTCACTACTATTAACCCATAATATAAAACTAACATTAGATTAGAATATTAAAACAAATCCCAACCAATTATTAAAAAATTAAAAAAAAATATTGTGGATACAATTTTATAATGTTCTTTTTTTTCTAATTGTTTCAATTTATTTAGACTAATCTTTTTTAATAATTGGGTACAATATGCTTTAGGGAGGAATAAACTCTTTTAACAGTTCCCTATTTTTAAGGAAGAACTTTTTTTAAAACAATAAACTCTTTAACAATTCCCTATTTTTTAGAAAAGAGTAATTTTTTAATAATTCCTCACTCAACTAATACTACTCTTTTAACCTATAAAGGGAAAAGTAAATACACTTTAATTAGATGAATATTTAATTCTATTCACTAAGTTAAATAATTAGTGTATAAAAGATTATAACTATTGTTTACTTTTTAATATTTTTTTTAGTAGACTATATTTTTCATTTAACTTTTTACTTTTTTCAATCTTTTAATAATGCAGGGATTCTAATAATGAAATATTTAAAATAGTTCGTATTAGTATACAACTAATATTTTAACATTTAATAAGTGATGTCTAAATATTTATATTCTTAAATTTAAAATAAAATAAAATAAATTATTGTATGCAAGAATTGAATAAATCAAATTTAACCCAAATTAATAATTTTGTTGTTTTATTCTAAATAACCTCCTTGCCTTATTTTAAATGAAAGAAACTTGATAAATTTTAAAACCTATCAATAAAATCTTATATAAATCTTTAATTTAATCTTATTTAATTTTAAGGATAATCATAACCTATATATAATAAATAAAAAATAAAAAAACACTTCCTAAATTTAAAAAAACATGATCATATTTTTAAATTTATCAAAACCTATCAATAAAATCTTATATAAATCTTTAATTTAATCTTATTTAATTTTAAGGATAATCATAACCTATATATAATAATAATAATAAAAAAATTAAAAAAAAAAAAAACACTTCCTAAATTTAAAAAAAAATGATCATATTTTCAAACAAATACTAAAGCAATTTGTTACTTAAAAACTAACTCAAGTTATCTACAAATAATAAATAAAGCAATAATTATCTTTTTCTATTTTGAAAACTTGTAATTATTTAAAACTTAAAATACATTTCATTCACAAGAAATTATTCATTTAGCTTTTTTTAATTTTACATTATTTTATTCTATGATAAATCTCAGAGGAGACTCTCTTGAATACCATAGTGCACTCCATGAATATCATAGTGCACCTTCAGGCCTCTAGGTAATTTCTCTTGTTTGTTTCTATTTGGTTTGCAATTTTAATTATTTATTTTTCAAAATTTCTAACTAATTTATTTTCATCAAGTTTAGATCTTATTATAATGTGAATTGCATGTTGCAGGAGGAAGGTTCAAAAAACCCTCTGTAAAAAATCATAGGCATGCACATGCATCTATCTAGAGAAAGGGAGAGCAAAATCTCTTGAGTTTTATTTTATTGTCTGGTAAAATAAATTAAAAGAATAAGATATCTTGCTACAGTGGCTTTGATAGATTTTATTACTCCAATGAAGAATAAGATATCACCTTTGAGAAAGCTCCGGATTACCAAAACATCCATGGCAGAGTCTTTGTTGTAGGATATGTGGTTTTATTTTCCCAGGCTGGTTTGCTGTAAAATTAAAACCCCAATGACATCAATATTAATCTATGTTATATGCATAGCTAAATCTAGGAATTCTTTACAAATTGAAACAAAATAACTTACATTGCCTCTTCATATGTTGGTGCTGACAATCCATGGCAGGACCAAAACAAAACTAATTCACTGTAAATAATTCCTCTTGTTCTGAGATTTATCTAGGTCTTTACAAGAACCTTCTTCTTTGTGGCGTTTCATTCTCTGATTTATTTCCTTGTAGCCAATGTTTCTTGTTCTCTGATTTATTTTCTTGCAGTCATCGTTTCTTGCATGATGTCTCCTTCCATTGTCCATTTTTGGGTCTTCTCCTTTTACATATATATTTGCTATTTTTTGGTTGTTTTAAACAATTATTTTATATGGATGACCAATTTTTTTAAAAAGATTTGGACTACCATTTTTTAAAAAAAATTTGGATGACCAAAAAATATGACTACCAAATTTTTGGCAATTACAAGATGTGTGCACATATAGAATGGCCTATCGGCCAAATTAGCTAGAATGATATGGATGTGAATTGATACAAATGCAAGATAAAAGGATAACACACACAAGCAAGCAAAAAAACATGCATAAATGATTCAAAATCAAACAAGGTATTGCCCCTGTCAAGATGTAAACCAATGACTAATTGATTGATTGATTGATTGATAGTGATGATATTGTCTGGTTTCAAGAAAGGAAACATGTTGTATAAGACACCTGGTCTGGTTTCAACGATGCAACCACCTGTATAAAACAATTGATTGATGATGATTGATTGATTGGGTTTACAACAAGGTTAGGATTAAGATCATTGATGTGATTGGATAATTTGACAAGATTGATTGACTTGATTGGTATGGATTAAGGATGACTTACATTTGGATTTATTGAATGGATTTTGATTTTATTGATTTTGATTGATTTGATTGGGTGATTTGATTTGATGAATTGATTGAGTGATTTGACTTGATTTTATTGCTTAGGTTTTTTGGATTGAATATTTGAATTTTTTTTGTATTTTTAAATTTTTGACATGTTTTTATTTTTTTGGATTTTTGAATGTTTTTATTTTTTTTGGATTTATTGAAATGTTTAATTTTTGTTTTGTGTTTTTTGAAATGTTTTGATTTTTTTGAGATTTTTTTGAATGTTTTAGGATGCCATTGAATGACAATTTGGATAGTCTTTGTGCTAGATACCAATGACAAGGGAAAACCAAGTCTAGGTGCAAGGATAATGTAGGATTGAATGAATGGATAAAAGGATAGATGATAGGAAAGGGGATTGATGGACTCATGATAAATGGATGGATAAAAGGATAGGCTATAATGGATGGAAGACTCATGATAGATGAATGGGTAAAAGGATAGGCCATGGAATGGAGCCCATGATAAATGGATGGATAAAAGGAATATGCGATAGGGGATGGGTGGAATGGATGGGTGAATCATAAGGGAGCTAGGATGTGATCTCCAAAGACTACGTCACCTAGGAACAACATGCCCCGTTCTAGGTATAATGCTTAGGATTTTTCATGACAAGGCTTATGACAATAGGATGATTGGATTTGATTGGTTTGGAAATGATGAGGTATATCAAGAAATATCCAAAACATTTGTCAACATTTTACCCCCATATCATTATCAAGATCAAAGGAGGAAGAGAGGATGAATGGATTTAATATGATAGCTATATGTATGTGGGTGTAATGGATAAGGATGGTAAGATAGGATAGGAAATGGTATGGGAATGGTAGGTTGGATATGATAGTTTGGATGAGACAGTGTACCCCCAAGTGTAAGTGACATAGAAGATCAACCTACACATGACACTTGTTTGTTGAGTTTTCATCATGGTACTTATCCAAGGTGCCACCAAGAGTGGTTTTCACCATTAGACAGAGGGGTTTCTCTTTACTATTTTGAATTTTCTTATCTTTTTCTTTCTTTTTTTGACTTTTTTTTAATTTTTTGATAGGAGAAGGGGAATATGGATAGGAGGGACTCAAGTGTCTAGTTCCATGAAAAGTGGTAGTGTCCCATTAAAGAAGGATGGTATTGCATGGACCATGTCAAATGTCATTATGCTCATAGATGTTGGTAAGGAATTGCATGAGAGGGAGATGGGGTAGGTAGATAGTGGATTATGATGTGAATTATGTAGGGAAGATAGTGGTTTATGATGTGGATTGTGCATGGAAGGATAGTGGATTATGATGTTGATTATGGAGGAAAGGATAGTGGATTATGATGCAGATTATGGAGGACTTATGCAAAAGGATAGATGAAAGGCTTATCCAAAAGCATGGACCATAGGGAGGTAATAGGGGAGATATGTAGGATAATGTATGAAGGATGGGGAGATGGATGTATGTGGGAATGTTGAGTGGAATGGAACCAAGACCAACGGTTGTACACACCATGATAAACATTGAAGCTTTTGATTTGGAGGTGTAGGAAGCAATGGAGATGTTTGCTTAGGAGATGGTCGATTTAGTGATTTAGGTACCCACATAGCCTTGGGATTTTTGTTTTGCTTGTGTGATGAAGGAATTTGAGATTTTTGAATGGAATGGGATTTTTGGGATTTTTGGATGGAAGAGGATTGTTGGGATTTTTGAGATGTGGATGCATCACTTGACTTGATTTATTTTTGCTTAAGTACCCAAACCATTTTAGTTTTGGCCTTTTCTTTTGGAGGTATGGGCTTGGATAGCCTTTTAGATGGATTTTTCTTAGACTCTTTGCATTGATGCCCTAAGGCATGAGGATTTTTAGGATTTTTTGCTTTATGGGAGAGGCATCCAAATTTTTATATTTGAACCCCATCAAATTGGTGGAAGCTTCATGTTTAGACGATGTGTGCATTAATTGGTCATGATTAGGAATTTTAGGGAATTTATGGATAAATGGATTAAAAGTGGAATTTTGGATAAATGGATGAGGGGATTGGATGATAGGGATATTAGGCGTTGGGAGAAGTGGAGGTAAAGTGGATTGAGGGATATTAGGAGTTGGAAGTAGTGGAGGTAAAGTGGATGGTGGAAGGTGTATGGTCGCATGCTTTTGGGATTTATAGGATAATGGAGGTGGAATGACAACATATGTTGTGGGAGTATGATGTGATTTGTGATGGAAAGGGGTGGATTTAAGAGGCATGGAAGAAGTACCAACATCTTGAGATTGTTTCCCTTGGGGTGTATATCCAAGGCCATATGATCTTGGAAGGACCTTGACATGGATGGGCTCCAAAATACCTTATTCATGAAAGCCTAAGCCTTTACCTTGATAGTTCATTTTTTGGAGTATGCGATGGACAATGGGACTGTGTGTTTTTGATGCTAGACTTGAGCTTATTATTTGATAGAAAAGGTGAGGTAGTGGACAATGGTTGTTGCTTTCCTAGGGAAGAACATTCATGAATGAAGGTGGTAAGACCAAGGTAATAGGTTGGTTTGAAATGGGGTGGATAGTGGGTGAGGAAGGATCATTAGGATCTTGAGTATCATTATGCCATGTAAGATCCAAGCTAGTGGTTTGATCATCTATGTTTGCTTGGGAGCCAAGTGTCTCATCAATGGAAGTGGATGTTGGTGGATCATAGATAGGGCTAGATGGAGGATGGATAAGAGCAATGGAGGTTTCTTTCTCATGGATGGTTGTGAAATTATGGATAGATGGAGTGATAAACTCTTGGCAATTGAATGCATAAAGTTGGCTAAGAGGATCATCATGGCTTTCTTGATCATAGAGGGGATCTTGATCATAGATGGGAGCTTGATCATAGATAGGATTCAGTGTGCTATGGATGGGTTGGATGGAGGTGATTTGATCTTGATTCGGATTAGGGGTTAACATTTCCACATGCTTAGGATTATGCTCTTAACATATTTTTTGATTTTGAGTGGAAATAGAAGTGGATGTGGGAGACTCTTCGAGAGGCTTGATGGTTTGTGGACTACATGATGGGGTTGTAGGAATAGACATGGTGTTGGAAGACTCTTTGGTAGGCTCAAGGATAGGAATTTGGTGACATAGTTGATTCCTTACTAATAGCCAATGGATCACATCCTTCATAAGCATATGGGTGGATGGACAATATAATGGATGGATAATGAGGGTAGAATTTGTAGGCTTATGATTAGGATTAGGAGTGGATAGATCTCATGGTGGAGGGATAAAAGGGGTGGAATATGTTGTAGGCTTAGGGTTTTGACTTTGATTGGATGGAGGGTCAAAGGGATTGAATGGATTGGTGGATTGGGATGAACCCCTAGGTTTGCTTTTGTATGATTTGAATTTAGGATGGGGAGTTGATGGAGGATTAGATGGTGGGAAGGATAATGAAGGGCTTGCATAAGCTAGGTTGGTGGTTCCCTTGTCAAAGATAGCATAAAGACTCAAGGGCACTTGATCTTGTTGCAAAGGGTGACTTAGATTCACATGTTCTTGTTGTGAAGTGAATTAATATGGATGTTGGTTTGCATTGAGAGAAGTGGGATTGGTTGATGTAGAATGGATTTGATATGTGGATGGATTGGGTTTTGGACTTGTCTCATTACTAGAACTTGAAGGAGGGCCCCATCAGAGTATGAGTTTGGGTCTAGGATTTATCTCATCATTAGAACTAGAGGGAGGGCTTCCATGGAGTATGAGTTTGGGCTTTAGATTTGACCTAGGCTTGTTAAGGATCAGAACCATTTTAACAAGTGATTGATTAGAACTAGGATGATGATGTGGAATGATTAGGATAAAGGTGACTTGGCTTGGGATGAATGTGATGGCAAGAATGTTTAGGATGATGTGTTGATGTGTTTGTGTTGATAGCTTGATTTGGCAATTTCAAACAAATGATTTCACATGTACATGCATGAATCACACACACAAGACACATAAGTAAGTTTGACTTTGAATATGTGATTGTTGTAATTATGCAAACACTTGAAGACACATCAACAATCCTAAGATTAGTCAAGTGGGTGTGGCCAAATAGATTTTACTCTAGGATGCACAAGTTTGACTAAGGATGTCCCCAATATACTCAAGGTACGGGGGGGCCCAATTCCGTGAAATAAAAGTGAAATAATGCCACACAGCCAGAAGAAAGGGGTAACCCACCCTTCACCTTCACTTCCCCAAGGTATAAAGTTCTTGGGGGCTTAGCCCAAATGATAAGATTTCAACTTCTAAGAGGGTGTCTTTTGATTCACACCTTGCTATTTAGATTTCACCGAAACACTAGAATCGAGGTCGTCCCTTGGAGTGGTGTCTCCAAGCATGCCTCTTAGGAAAGGTGACAAAAGCAAATCTAGTAGGTGCTTTTGATCTCCAAGAACACCTTGCGGTGCGAGGAGCGAGCATACACATGCACACTAGATTCACACTCGCAATGTAAATTCCCCTTAGAAAATGAAATGTGTGGTGTGAAAGTGAATGGATGGAAGATGTTTTTGATTATCAAGATCACACGAAGTGCATGAGAAGAGCATACACACCCTTAATCACACTCAAATTCACCAAACAATGCAAGCAATTGTTTGTTTTAATCCCAAAGCCAGATGTGTGAATAAAGACACAAATTCGTTTTAAGCCCTATTTCAATGTGTGAATGGAGACAATAGTTCTTTTTAAGCCCAAATTGAAATGTGAGAGTAAACAAGATTCATTGATGAAATGAAAGAAAGAGATGGAATGAGTGCACCTAGAAAATTCACTTTCAGATCTACTGTCGTAGCTGATGCTAACGTTGCTATAGCTCCTTGAGTTCACCTAGAAGCCACACAAACCAAGAAAGGACAAGAGAACTTACAAACTCATGTGTTATGTGCAAAAAGAGGCAATCTGATGAAATCCGATGTAGATAAATAGTGAAAGAAAAATGAATGACATGAACAGAATCTAGACGAAATTCTATGTTGTTTTAAAAAAAAATCATGAAAAATGGATGAAATTTGCAATAGTTATGAACGTTTGAAGTTCAAAGAGAAGGCTAACTTTAACTAGAAATTACCTAATGAAAATGGTACAGTTGCCTAATAACAATTTTGCCACAGCGAAGCTGGGTGAATCAGCTTTTCGATGCCACTTGTTTCATGAAATTTTGACTCTGTATGCAGAAGTTATGGTCAAAAGAAAAAAACTGCCCCTTTAGGGCTTGAGGAGGAAGGGGATTAGGCTTGGCTGTTAGCCTTGACCGCTAGCAGTCAAGTTAGATCTACTCACATGCGGTGGTTATGTGCTGGTGGTCTGTGTCTGGCGGTTTAAGGCGACTGAAGCCCCTGGTCGATCATATGATCAAGGGCTGAAGGGGCGCAAAAAATAAAAATGAAATAAAGGGGCCAATGGCCCCCCTTCTCCTAGTCACAGACGAGACCATAGAGTGTCCACAGACGTGACCACAGAGTGTTAAGGAGATGGGACTACAGGGGGAAGGTCGATGGTTTAGGTTTAAAGTAGGTGACATGTGGGTTTAAAGTAGGCGACGGGTGGGTTTAAAGCAGGCGACGACATCAGCAGATTTCAGAGTGGGCAGTAGATTCTGGAGTGGTCGCTGAGGGTTTCCGAAGAGCGGTAGAATGGGAAGAAGGAGGGGATGACCGAGGGAGTTAAGGCATCGATGGTGGTTAAATGAAGGTCTACGAAGTGGAAACTGGGTGCAGACTGATGGCGACGGGGAGGTTAATTAGGCGAGGGTCGATTAGGAAGGTCGCCCCAGTGATGGCGACGAAGCATTGAGGGGAGTTGCGACAGGGTTCTAAAGAGGTGGCTGATGGTGGATGTTTAGGGTTTAGGTTGGCAGAGTATGAAGCGGTGGCAAGAATTCAGCAGTGGCGATGGGGAAAATTCGGTGACGACGATGGAAAATGTAACAGCTGACAGGGGATAAAGGGCAGAGCTAGGGTTTTCAGCCGATGTAAAACTAGATCTGCAACAAAATTTAAAACCTGCAACAGATAATATTAGCCAAAATTTTAAAACATGCAACCAAAAAAATGTGAGCCACGAAGACAACGAAAAACCAGAAATGTGACCAGAGACCCCTATGCAGGTCGTACGGGTCTGTACAGTACGACCTTGCAACAGGGGTCGAAACTAAAAAAAATTCAAAAACTTTTCGATAGCAAAATATAGTGTTATATGTCATTTTTTGCTTGCGAGGCCTCCCAAACACAACGGTGAGGTCTGTTTCAGGCCAGGAATCAATCTACAAAAGTCAATTTCCCAAAATTGACAAAAAATGTTAGATTCACGCTGAGTTCACCAATGTAAGCTAGGGAAAATCAGGGAAAAATGACAAACATCAATCATGAAACCCTAACTAAACAATGGAGTACAAGATAACGTAGAAATCCAAAGCATGAAAGAAAACTAAATCTAATTCCTATGCTAAGCTTGGTTCTCCTCCATTATCATTCTCCATCTTGCATAGGATGCAAAATATCGAAGATTGTTGTTGATGGATGAATGTTGATTGCTCATTTCAGTAGCATAACACTAGCATGAGGATGAATGAGAATGGAGATTTATAGTCATTTTGACAGCATGATGTTACTTGAAAATGGATCCCCCAAATGGCTTGGGTGAGGTTTGATTTATAGGAAATGAGTGATTTGAATTGATGGCTAAGATTGAAAGTTGATTTGAACGATGTGGACGGTTGAGATCGAATAGGGTTTTTATTGATGTCATGTGTCAAGTGTGCGGATAAGAATAGGGCTGACCTAATTTAAATAATAAAATTATTTAAATTAGTTGGTCATGTGAAGAGTTTTAAATGAAAGTTGTAGTATGGGACATGTGTTGGAATGAGGTGAAAGGTGATGACTAATTTAAATATTTTATTTAAATTGGTCGGAAAATGGGAGAGGGCTAATTTAAATAAATATTTTATTTATTTAAATTAAAGGAAAGGTGGGAAAATAATTAAATAAATAGGATTAATTTAATTAATTGGCTAGTGGGATAAATTGGATTAGGATGGGATATTAATTAAATAAATAAGATTTATTTAATTAATTGACTAATGAAGGGATCTAGGACAAAATGTCATATGATGTCTTAAGTAATGTATCGACAAGATGATGTTGTAAGACATGGACAATTTTAAGTGTCTACACAAAGAACATATAAGGTCTAGATCAAATAGGAAGTTGGTAATTGAAAATAATTTTGAGATACAGGAGTTCATTAAGAACAAAGCTCAAGCATATGATAGAAAACAAATCACCAAGATTTTGATAACATATGGTGATTATAGAACTTGAGAGGTAGGGACATGTATAATTAAGGAGGGTACAAGTACTGATATTGAATAGCCTTATTCTTTTGCATGCTTCATGTCCTTTTGCCAATTGGATAAGGTGGAAGTCATTCCAAATGCAGTCCAGGATATTATTTTGTTTAACTAGAACCCAGTACCATGTCACATCAAAATATTCCAAGGGTAGATGATAGATGCTAGAATCTTCCATATTCCACAAGCATATATCAAAGTGCCAACTGACATTCATGTACTATGAATATGTGCCATTGATTGTTTTGCATGAAATCTTGACCATTGATTTTGTAACTGACTTAGGACATCCTTCTTCTATAAAAGGACCCGAGCCATTCATTATTAAGAGGGGATTAAATTGTTGGTACTTGTCAAGTTTGAGGTGTAGAACTTGAACTTCTTGCTTGCTTCATGGTTTCTTCTTCCACTTAGTAAAAATATTTGTATATTTTTGTCAGAATTGTGAATTTGAGGCTGACTGTTGGTCATGTCCATAGTAAATATCAAGTGACTGTATATTGACTAATAGTAATGGAATATCAAATTATTGCATTCGATTTGGAGTGCATTTGATTGTCTTCATACTCTTGTCAATTTCCTTTGAAGATTTGCATCACTTATACGTAGTTGTGAAGAATTCTGGTGAAGTATAATTTGATTTGTCTCAATCCATGATTTTGGTAAAATATGTGTGTGTGATCATTGAAATTTTAACTTTCATGGGACCTTTTTCTCTCTCTTCCCTTATGTTTTTCATTTCTTTATCAAAATTGTTGGAAATAAGTGCAAATCAAGCTAAATCCATAAGCAATTTACTGAAATACTTATGAATTTGTTAATTTTATGAAGATCTTTAAGTAATTTCAAAAGAATTGATCAAAATTCCACTAATTAGAGTAATTTCATAAGAATTGACCAAAGTTATCTTTTCCTTTAGAAAATCTAACGAGATAATTGCATATTTTAACTAAATAAGTGTAGATCTAGTGGAATCTTGACAATATTTGTAGGTATTTGATGATCCTTTGCAGATTTAACAACTTTGTGAGATCAAAACATATGTAGGCCCCTTGAGAAAACAACATGATACAAAGAACCTTGAGTGACAACACACACGTTAAGATCTGACTACTGGAGCCTTGGAATTACAAATTCCTTGTGAACTTGAAATCTTTCAAGAGAGATGGGTGTTATGTTGTATAGAATTTCTATCCGTGTCTGATGTAACATCCTCGTCAACACCATGGATCTGAGACCACTTATTGAGCTCTATTGCATTTAAGGTTTTTGGGGTTCGATCGGAACACGAGCATGAAGCAAATCAAACTTTGGACTAGAGCCCCCCTTTTAGAATTCAATTAATGAAACTCTTAGGTTTGTCAAATTTAGCCCCCATGGACTTCAACTTGATATTCTAGATTTCAAATGTCTGCTCAACATAGTTATATAGGGAAACTTAGGTCTACAAGAAGCAAGAATGTGAAAAGCTTTATATTTCCCTCAATAAAGGTTTCAGTTTGTGAGTCATAATTTGCTTGCTTTGTCATGTCTAAGAATTTCAAAGTTTTAAGTCCGCATAGTCCTTTTGGACCTAAGAACTTCCCATCAAGTTAGAATTTGTTTGCACATTCAAGTATGATGTTTCATATGTTCCCCGCAAACTTAGAAAATGATATTAACCTTGATTAAGTTGTTTTCTCATGTTTGACATTGTCAAGCTTGGAGGTTCAAGGAGACTGGTGGGTGGACTTGGAAGCATCATAAGTCAAAGTTTATATTAAGCCTGCATTTGAGATCTTAAATCCATGAATTTGTATACCATAGTAGACCCAGTCTCATTCAATCTTAAAGCCTTGTAGATTTCACTTGGAAGCATCTTCAATCAAAGTTTATATTAAGTATGCGTTTGAGATCTTTAATCCATGAATTTGTAGACCATAGCAGATCCAAACTCATTTGATCTTAAAGCCTTGTAGATTTCACTTATTAAAGTATGTTTCAAGTTTGGAAGGTTTAGATGTTTGCAAACCTAAACTTTACATTAATGAAGTGTATTGGGGGTTTTGCTTCCAATGATGTCTTGCATATTCTTCAGTAAACTCGAGCTCCTATATATACCCTGGCTCACTAATTTTCATTCATCCTTCAGACCAATTTGCGGTATCGTAATGCCAGTAATATACTTTAAAAAAGAAATTAAACTTTTATGTTTCTTTCAAATTTTGTCAGTGCTTATAAGAGTTAACTAAACAAAAGTATCTATCAACATACCCATGACAATTTGGTTGGATACAACCATAAAAAGAGAAATAGGCAATATAGACTAGAAACTAATAATTTCCCGATGATAGTGGACATGTTCAAGTCACCATCACAATGCAAGAGAGATGGGATTTTACCCATTTCACATCCAATCAATACAATTAGTAGTATATTATTATACTAAAACATTCCACACATGTGATGTGAAGACTTTGTGAAGACAAAACTAAATGGAAAATGGCATGCATGTGCTAATTTCACCAAGTATTAAATTCGTACTAAAATGTGAAGTTAACGACGAGTCAAGACAAAAATTGAAGTCAAATAGGTGTAAATGGGGTTCAATCTCATGGCTGTGTGTAGGTACTAATCATTTTCATCGTAAAATATAATAAAAAATTTGTTTTATTTTTATTTTTCCAATTGAAAGGGAAAATTCTAATTCTTTTTCCAAAGAGTAGAATTCCTTGGAAAAAGAGTTTTGTCTATGGTAGTTCGGTTTTTCAACCATAGAACGTGGTGGTAGCATTTGAAAGATCATGGATTTCCAAGAAATTAAAGATCGACCGTCAAATTTAACGTCTTCAATTTGAGGCGACTTAGTGCCAGACAACTTTTCATTTGCTTATAACTTACTCCGAAAACGGTGACAAAAGTATATCTGTTTCACACTTGTCACTCTGTGGGAAGCCACATTCCATATATTTATGAAGATGAATCTACATATTCTATAAATTGAAGAAAGCTAGGTAATTTGTATGACAGTCACTCTCTTCGATACCTAATTGCGAATGCAGGTTAGTTCTTACAACAGAATTGATTTTTATTCACCTGAAATCATGTTTTCAAAGCCCATGTTATAGAAAATGCTAATTTAGCTAGTGCAATATTGATCAGAATTGTTGGCGTTTGTTATCATTTTGTCAAACCTTTGCTTGCACTGTAAGCCCTGATTTCCTCTATAAGTTTTTCTGAATTATAGATATACATTATTATAGTCCACAAGCTACAATGTTGTTTTTGTTTCCTAGAGCCAGATCTTGAACTTTTGAGTTTTGATGTTAAAAAATTGAATTTTTTGAAGCTTTGATGAGAATTTGAGTGTTGAAAAACATGGGGAAGCATTGCCACGCTCTGTTTGGGCTGTGGGTATGGGCTGTAATACTGTCATCCTTGTTAACCTCCTCCCTAGGCGGGTTTTACCCTTCACAGACTTTTCCTGGGGCTTCTGGAATGATAAACGCTGAGTCGTATGATCCATCGAACTATAACAACCGTAAGCCCACTTACAGACGTTTTGATGAGGTGAAACAAGAATGTAGGTCAGTCTTAAAAGATGCTTCAGTGTTGACTCCAAATCCTAACCGTATATATAGTATTCAGAATGAGCTTTCTTTTGTGAATGGAGATTGGAACCAAGACAAGGGTTCTGCACCTCTGATGCCTTATACATCCAAAGGTGACTCCTATAATAATACCCTTGAGGAAAAGCATTCTCCGATCAATCTGGCATCTTTCTATATCACAGATGTGGATTCAGACAAGGGGTCGACTGCCAAAATGGTGAATCTGAGTGGGTTTTTACGATTGGCCATAGCAACAGACAGAGGAGCGTACTTTGGGGGGACAAACCCTAGCTTTCAAATTTATCCTGGCTTCACTTCACTTGGCATTGCTTTTGAAGGTGTCTACTTCGAATCAAAAGGAGAAAGGCTGTTGTGTATGCTGGGAAACTCAAATCTTCCCTCCCGTGGGGAGAATGCTTCAGATCCTTGGGATTGGGTAGAAAATTCAGGCTTTCTGTCACCAACTCTGTTAGAAGATGATAGAATTTTGTTACTACTGCACATTCCTAACAACTTTTCATTGACTACCAGAGAAATTAGTGGACAATTGAAAAGCCTCAACCGACCCTCCAGTTCTAGATACTTCAATGAAATTGATATCCATTCCCAGTTGGGTGCTTTTACAAATTATCAGTTTGGTTCTGAAAGCTTGGTGGCAAAGGCTTGTGATCCTTACCCATATCCGGACAAATTACAAACGAAAGGTATTCAAATCTACAAAGGAAAGCAATTTTGTTCAGTATTAATGGAACTGATATCGGGTCAGGTTTTGGATGTGGTTCCAAATTGGCAATGTAATGGCACAGATGAATACTGTAGCAAGTTGGGTCCATTTATAAAGGATACAGAAATTCAGGCAACAGATGGCAGTTTTAATAACACAAAGCTTGTTGTGCAGGATGTGAGGTGTGCAGATCCACCTAATCCTAGTAATGTCAAGTCAGATTTTGCAAATGTTAGTGCTGTTTTTCGAGCTGTGCCTCCTTCACACAGTCGGATTCTGGCATTAGAAAGATCAGGCCTTAATGGCTTAACTCTGTCTGTTGAAGGAAAATGGAGCCCATCTTCTGGCCAGCTTTGTATGGTTGGATGTCTTGGATCCAAGAGCAGTGATGCTAGTTCTTGTAAATCTCGGATCTGCATTTACATTCCTCTTTCGCTTTCCATCAAGCAAAGAAGCATAGCTGTTGGCAGCATTTCCAGCATTCAGAATGATACATCCTCATTCTATCCTCTTATATTTGAGCTTCTATTACATCCTCCACAGTTGCCGTGGGATGTATTGAGCAATATGTCATATACATACAGCAAAATCAAATTAGCAGGAGCCATGTTAGAGAAAGACGAGCCAGTTGGGTTCGGTGAACAGCTGAAGAAATCATTCTTGAAGTACCCCTGGAAAGAAAATGGGAAGACACGGGAGAGTTTTTCTCTTCTAAGTGAAGATCTCTCAGTGCATTCCCCAGGCATTGTGGAAATCTCTAAAACAAATATCATCAAAACCTTCATAGACTTGGATGTCATAGCAATTAACGGATTTGTAGGAGTTGACTGGCTGCAGGCCTCAAATAATTCTTTCATGACTGAGAATACTACAAGATCGTCTCCATCAAAAGGACCAGAGGAGGAAAAGTTCTTCTTGAAAGTTGCTGCACAGTTGAAAATGGAAGGAGATTTTTCTAAGCTATTTATTGAGGGTCTGTATGATCCAAGAGTGGGTAAAATGTACCTTATAGGATGCAAGGATGTTCGTGCCCCATGGAATGTAATGCATGATAGTGGTGATCTTGAGGATGGTTTGGATTGCTTGGTTAATGTCAAAGTGGAGTATCCACCGACAAATGCCAGGTGGTTCATGAACCCAACTGCCAAGATTTCAGTGACAAGCCAACGGACTGAAGATGACCCTCTTTTCTTCCGGTCGATTAGTGTCCAGACACTGCCCATTCTATACAGGAGACAAAGAGAAGAGATCATTTCTCGCAAGAGTTTGGAAGGCTTGTTGCGCCTATTGACCCTATCAATGATGATTGGGTGCATCCTTAGTCAATTATTCTACATTCGAAAGAAGACAGAAGTTGTACCATACATCTCTCATGTTATGTTGGGTCTTCAGGCCATCGGATACAGTATTCCTCTCATAACAGGTGCTGAGGCCTTGTTTGAGAGGTTGAAAGATGATTCTGAGAATAATGACTATTCAGTTCTCAATGAAGGTCGAATGTCTCAGATCATTGACTACATGGTTAAATTTCTCGTGTTGATTGCATTATTGTTGACACTTAGATTGGGCCAAAAGGTTTGGAAATCCCGCATTCGATTGTTCACAAGGAGTCCTTTAGAGCCATGGAGAGTCCCAACTGATAATCGAGTCCTTGCTATTTGTGCATCTATTCATGCCTTGGGTTTTTTGATTGTGTTGATTGTGCATACTGTGAAAGTCAGTCATCGCCCAGTTCAGTCTTCTACCTATCTGGACTGGAAAGGCAACATGCATAAGCAGCATGAATGGGAGATTGAGCTTAAGGAGTATGTAGGTTTGATGCAAGATTTTTTCCTGCTTCCTCAAATTGTTGGCAATGTTCTTTGGCAAGTTGATTGCAAACCACTTAGGAAACTATATTACATTGGTGTCACTGTTCTGCGCCTTCTACCTCACATATATGACTACTTAAGGTCCCCAGTTTTCAATCCTTACTTTGCAGATGAGTTTGAATTTGCAAATCCTAGCCTAGATTTTTATTCCAAGTTTGGGGACATTGCTATTCCGGTTACTGCTGTGGTGCTTGCAATTGTGATTTACATCCAGCAAAGATGGAACAGGGTTACACTGAATCGGGTGTTGAGATCTAGCTCAGCTAAACTCATGCGGCTTGGATCAACCATGTATGAGAGGCTGCCCTCCCAAACATTTGAAGCTGAGCTTGTTTCTGGTGTCAACGTGAGAGCAAACGGCCATTCTCACATAAGTGAAGATGAAAGTGTAAATTGATAATTGCTTCTTGAGGTTAATGTTTTTCCTTTGGTTGTAGAGGACATTTTGAGGACGTATCAAGACACCTGAAATTAGATGATGACTTCTTTAATTGCTCGTTTACATGCATGCAATGGTCCTGTAATTGCAGCATAATACACAGCTCTACTGAAGGAGTTCTTCCTCCTTGAATAGTGAGAGTCAGTAAAGATATATGATGGATGAAGCTTCTAGACAAGGCCTTGCTAACAAGAAAAGATTGCTGCCTATTTTTCAGCACTATTTCAATTGTCATAAAGAATGAATGCTGTTTTGAATTTTATGTTGTACCCTCTTTCTTTTTATTCCTCTGCAAAAAGTTATCTTACGTACGTCAGCCACTTTGGCTTTTGTCTTTATGGCTATTGAAGTAGGCACTTTTGGTTAGAAGGCAATGTTTAACTACTCAGTCTAGCTGCTCAGGGACAAGTTCCATCTTTTAATCAAAATTTCATATAGTTCTAAAAGTGAGGAGCTGGGTGAGTTTTGGTTAGGTTTGCTACTTCAACTGCTCTAGTGTTTAATTTTTTTACAAACTATTGAGTACAAGTGTCTGCTGAAGCTTAATGTTACATTTGTAAGTTACACTTTATCATGACAGTGTATGTTGCTGGTGTTTTTTTTTTCAGATATCATGTAATGTGCTTGATGAATTCTACATAAATTCATATCTGTTACATGTTTTCTCTGGCTCAAATTTTCATATATTTGGGTAGTATGCATACTGCTTCCATGAAGTGCATGCTGACAATCAATTAGTATATGTTAAACTGCTGAAGGGAAGGCTTATCTTGTTGTCATTGAGATAGCAGGTCTATTGAATTTCCCTTTCCTGAATTCGTAAAGAATGATCAATAAAAACAAAGCCTTTGCTCTTTTCTGGAAGTTGGGAATCAATGGGCTAGAAAAAAAGCTTTGGTAGACTTAATAAGTATAGCATCGCTCTATAACAGGGGTTAGGATTTTCTCTGTGAGAGATTAATTGTCTACAATGGCTCTTACATGTTTTAGCATTCCAAGTCTTAGTGACTTAATTTGTTTTATTCAAATGGGGATATTTATGCATTTCATAGGGTTGCCCATACCCATCTAGCCAGTCTTCATACTAACATGAAATGTTATGTTTAGCATGCAGTACCTCTCTTTCTACTTTTCTTAGTTTAGGAATGTTTCATCATTACCATGATTTTGATGCAGTGTGTCATCATAAGCTTCAGTACAGGATCTTTTTATTTTAAAGAAAACAATAAGTTCCATGCTTTACATCTGTAGGAGGTTGACTGCTTGTCCGCCATGTACAGACTATGCTTGAATTCTGACATTTGTCACCTCCCTATTTGAGATGATCTTTTAAAGAAAAAGTATCTATCAATCTGATATCTTACTGCAGATTGCCAATGCTTATTTTTCAGTATTTTCCACAAAAAATGTTGAAGACCTCTCCCATAGATTTCCATCTAAATTTTTAGTGCTTTTCAACCTATAATTTAAAGCATGGTAGCATTCCATGTTTTGACATGGAAAACTGAAACTGTAAAAGGAATTCAATTACTTGGGTTTAAAACGGGAAAACCACAAGAAAATAAACAATGCTGAAATATTCATAAAAATATGGAAAAAACCGTGACTGTTATTTCATGCCAATGGTGCATAGAAAGATAAACAAAAATAAGATAAAAATAAATAATTTGTTCAATGTTGTCAGTTACACTCAAACTCTCAACAAGTCTCAAATTATCAATCGAGTTTGAAAACCTAGGATTTAAATGAAAAAATGAGGTGTAAATGGAAAACCCAAGCTTTAAAGGCAAAAGGGGCAGGTTTATTTGAGAAACCTGAAAAAAACCTGAAGATTATGAGTGTTATTGAATACCTTGTGATTTTCGATTGAATGCAGAACACTTGGCTCTCCTTTGTCTTCTATTGCTTTCCTTCTCGAAACCTGCCAGCTAGGCCATGTGCTGAGCTTTCTACCACCAACATTCCCTTGGACTAACTTGCCTGTTTGTACCCAAACAAGTTAGTATCGTCAAGAGCAGAAAGATTTTCAACTGAGCATACCTGCGGATTTTGACTATAAAGTAGAGCCTTGAATTCCTCCCATCTTTGATTCATTCTTGGTATCACTTCAATTTCTCTGTCAGCTCCTTCAATGTGTTTTTCCTAGCTTTTCCCAGCTTGTGGTTTTCAATTGTGCTTGATCCTGCTGACTTGAGTACTCTTCTTGCATGGCCCTGCATGATTACATTTCATTAGCTAGATCATCATCCAACTCATAAGCTTCTTGGAGAGCACCGAATAGCTCCTACTTGCAATCTCATCGAAGTTGAAGTTTTGCCTTAGACTCTCTCTTTCCATTACTTATTTTCGTGTGGTTTTATCCTTTTTGGCATATAACTTCTCACTTAACTCCTTAACTCACAAATCTATTTCTTGAGTCCTCTGAAGGATCAGACTATGCATTTCTGTTAAAGCCAAAGGCTCTGTTCTAACCTTATTTTGTTGGAGAGTTTTCATCTGGAGCTCCCATTGGTTTTCCCTTTCTGCTCACTATTCTTGAGATTCCCTTGTTTGTGTGGCTGCTAATTCTTTGAAGTGGGTTGTGCTTCTCTTTGCTTGAAGACTCCTTGGATTGCCGAGTGTATGAATTCAATTAGCTCCTCTTGTGTTGGATCAAAATCACTCTCAAGCTCTGGTCTTAGTTGAATGATGAACTTGGTAATCTCCTTAGCCTCCCTTACCAATTAATGTAGTTGGTTAGAAACAATATTAGAGTGGGATTCAACCTATTTGCTTCATTGCTCTAAGACATCACATTTAGCTTTAAGTTCTCCAACTTGAGCTCTAACATGGAGCAATTCCCCTACTTTTCCCAGAATTTCCTTATTTTTTCCATTCCCATTTTGTCTATGGCAACTGCTAACTGAGATTCTCAAAGTTCGTTCTTATGGCAAGTTACCATAGTCCTCTCAATTCCCTGACCCAACACATGCATAGCCAAATCAAAATTAGGATTGCGAACATGTAACTTCATCAATTCTGAAAAATGAGCAGTTGTCCAGACTTGTTAACCATGGCATAGGAACTTGGTAGGGTACTTTCGCCTCGTCTCTCTCCAATACTTAGTTTTCAAACCTCTCTTCAGACCATTCCTTGGGAGTAGCTTGCTCTATTCCTCACACCTGTTTATTTTCTTGTGATACTATAGTTCTTGCTCCTGGTGTTCAGTAGTTACATTTTCTACCTTTCCTCATGTGTAGGCAATTTCAAAGTATCTGGAGATGCATCCACTTGTTCTTCAGTTCTCAATCCTAAGTTTCCTTCTTTCTCTATCTCGTTTGGCTAGGCCTTGATGGATTGTCTTCATCTAGCCAGGTTGTTTCTTTTAGTTCTTCCGTTGGCTATTCTGGAGCTATAGTAGTTGTTTGTTCTTCCTCCAAACTCATTCCATGTGCCTTCAACTGCAATCCTTCCTCCTCCCTTGATCAAGATTGGTCATGGTTGTTTGGTTAAGGAATTTCCTTCCCTTGCAATGCCTCGCCTTCCATTGGCAGTGGTGAAACATGCTTGTTACTTGGTTCCATAGGAACCACTTGTTCTGGTGGCTACACTTCATTAGTCCTTGCTTTGATCATTCTCTTGCCTCTACTTGACCTCCTCCGACGAAATTTTGCTGAGCCTGCTAGGCATGCCAGTTGTTTGCTTGCTCCTACTCAGTGTAATCGCCTCTTTTGATTCAAGCGCATGTCTTCTAAGCTTGCCTCTTGCACAGATTCCTCAACAACCTTCGCTTCCCCCTTGTGGAATCGATTATCTGCTGCTTTTTCCTGGCTTCTTTGGCCATCCAAACTGCACGTTCTTTGTCGATCATCAGTTTACAGGGATTTTGGTTCCCACAGGGGCCCCATCTCCATCCCGTAACTCAACTTGTACTCCGTTTCCTTAATAACGAGAGACATCGGGGGATCAATATTTGTATTCCCAATGGATACTGCGTCATTGAAGTTTCTAGATTGTTCTCTGTGATACTCGAGTTGAGATGCTCAATATAATCTTTGCACGAGAGATGGGTATTCAGTTCAAACTTAAAACATTCCTCAATGTATCTTGTCCTCATCGCATAGAGCAATTTCATCCATATTATCCATCTTGTTTTTGGCTCTGCAAATTTGGCATGGCCCAAAGTGTACTTAGCCATTACCATCAACTCGAAATGGCCTGTATAAGCTAGTTCAACCGGTGCGGTAACTCCATCATCCCCTGAATTCGTTAACTTCTAAATTGCACCAATTATACCTTTTAAGGGTCACGGCTTTTTACATAACTGGCAATTATGCCATTTGAGGGTGCCATGGTTATGTGGATAGAAATTTTTTAAATCAAAATGGTCCACTATTAGATATTTCAAATTGTGGCTCATTTAAGCGATGAGGTCAGGATTGTGCCCTGGATGAATTTGGTGGTATGGATACCCCTCAGTCATTGGCTCTTAGCCGAAGAGGTTTAGCCTAAGGCTCATGCTCCCATATTAGGTAGCAAAAATGAACTTGTGGATGATCTCCATCCAAAAAAAGGAAAAAAGTGAAAAGTGAAAATCCAAACTCAATTAGCATCACACCTTGTGACTCGTTTATGAGTAAAAAGATGTGAAAAGTGAAAAGGTTTTGATATGTGGACTTCCACCATTTCATGTCACTTGAGTTGATCCAAAAGTTTCTTCTATTCTCTACACAAGTAAAAAAAGAAGGAAATACTACAAAAACCATGGGAGAAGTCAAACTCAATGTGAATGTTGATGCTTAAAACATTTCCTAGTTTAGTCCCTCGCTTTCTTGGCAGTTTTTTAAGCTCATTAAATAAAATGTCAAACTCAATTAAATGAATCCTCTAAAGATATATAAGCTAATATATGCAATACGTAATTCATCAATTAATTAACAAATAAATATGTTGAGCACTTACCTATGCAACATACTTATAATGACTCTTATTTGTTAGTTTAGAATGTGTCAAGCTTAATGCATTTTTCCAAGTATGCTAAAGGAGTCGCTTCTTTCTTATTTATGAGTTGAATTGATTTTGATAGTTCTTTGAGTCTAGAATATTTATTAGTGGATCGTATAATCTAATTTGAAATTGAATCTTCATGCTTGCACCCTTGTTATGTTGGTTTATACTAAGGCGTGTGTTTGTAATCTTGAATAGTTTCATTTGAACCATTTCATTCCATCTTCACAAATGATAATCATCTTCAAATGTCCATCTTTAAATGTACCTTTGAAGTCTCAAATAAACTCATCCCCTTCAATTCTAATCATCTTGATATATATTGTGCTTACATATTATAATAATGGATTTTACTCTTCCATCTTAGCTAAGAACAAAATATTTTGAAATATAGTGCAACAATACCTATATAAACTTTATCATTATCTGTCTTGTTTCTATATTTTGCTTGAAATTACACAATCTTCAACTACATTTATTCAATGAACACATTTTTTTGGAACACACATGTTACCTAGAACTAAATGAATGTGGAGGGAGAAAAAGAAGGGATTTAGAAAATTGTCCTTACCATTTCTATTTTGTGTGATGTGATGACTATTTCTATAGAAAACCAAAACAAGCCCACGACTTATGTAAAGAAATCTAAGAAGATTGTTAGAACAAAATTTTGTTTAAAACCAAAGCAAGATATGAAAAAACCTTCAAGTGCAACAACTCACCTCACAACATGTTTGGATGTGATCGAAATACAACTTTGGAAGAATAAATTTAACCTCAAAACACTTAAGAACTTTTGAAGAAATCATTTAAACCATAATACAAACCCTTACAAAACCATGCACAAACTACAAGTACTATTTAAAAAATGTATACATTACAATTTTTTTATTAGATGGTTAAAAAGGGGCTTTTGAAAGGTCCCCAAACCTTTAAACAATATCACAAAGCATATAAAGCATTATAAGTCCATGACAAGTAATAGAAAGCAGAAACAAGGCTAGAACCAACTCCAAGCCAAAAAGAATTGACACAATAGCAATCAACAACAAAACAACAACCACATGCCAGCATAAAGCTAGACTAGGGCAAGCCTAAATACTCATTGCTTTAATGGCTTCCCTATCTTCCGCCATAAAATTAATATTGTTTTTAGTCAAGCCTAGGTCCAAATCCTTGTCTTCCATAACTTTACGTTTCTCCCAAGTCTTTGACCTTTTATTGTACCTAGTCTCCATATAGTTGTCGTTCTTAACTTTGAAACCATCTTGTAGCATATTGGTGTTGGTTGCGTAGTTCTTTATAGTAATCTTGCTTAATTGAGTAACCTTTTCCAAATTCTCTTTTAGAGATTTGTTTTCAGCTTCAACTTTCTTCATCCTCTCCTCCATCATTAAAATCTATTCTTTGAGGCCGCTTTCCTTGTTTTGTTGTAAACTGTTACCCATATTGTTAATACACTATTGCATGTTTCTCACATTTTCCCTTTATTTGCCATTGTCCTTAAGGATCCACTTCATGATGCCTTTGTGGAGATTGATGTCATATTCAATGGAGAAGATTTTGTTTTGAAAGTTCGGAGGTTTAGAATTACCGAACCTTATTTTGTTACTCTATTACATCCATTCTACATTATGTGTTTTTTTCTTTTCTAGCTTATGTCTCCTCACCCACCTTTCCCTTGCCTTTCCTAACCCTACGACTGTCATTCGAGGCTTCATAGGAAAAGGGGAACCATTTTGAATAGGAGGAATCAAATTGAATTTCTTCTACATCAATGATAGAGTCCTTGTTCCTGGCCTTATTGTTTTCGAATGCCATTGCCACCCTTTTCACAATTGAAGGGCTTTCTCTTGAGTTTTTAGCTTTAGCAGATTTAGGGCTTTTGGTGGGAAACTTCTTGGCCTTGACAAGGGATTGAGACATAGCCAAATCCAAAAAAAGTTGGCCTCATCTTGATCGAGCCTTGGGGTGACAAGAGGACCATCATCCATCATTAGAATTTTTAGCATGAGAGAAAAAAAAGGAAAATGTGCATTTGGTGGATAGGAATGACAATGTTCTTGGCTTGAACTTTGGAGACAATTTTTTCCAAGGACATAAGGAGGTAAAATGGGATATTGATAAGCTTCTTATGCGAAAATGGTTTAAGAAAGAAAAATGATGAGATAATGCACACTTGTAGCAACCTTCTAAAGTAATGTACCTCATCACTGGATGCAAGACTTCATTCCAAGACTTGGGAATGGAGTCGCAAAAGAATCCCCCCTAGAATATGATGAGTTTCTCTTACCCTAACACAAAAGTTGCCTCTTCCTCTTCCCCATCTCTTTTGCTTTTATAGAATTTCCTCCCTTTAGTGCTTATTAAATCCGTAACTTGGCCAAACCTAAAAAGTTATGCCGCTCACCTTGATAGTTACTTCCTTCCATGAATTGGAAAATTCATCTGAGATGTGAGGGTCACAAATTTCTAGATATACTATTATTCATGCAAAAATTCAATAATTTTATAAATGTATAGGCCACTTTCATTTGTGCATCTATTTGCAGTTTTATTTCTTAATGCAAAAGACAAGAACAATTAAAATTGTCTATATAGTAAAATTGAAATTTACTGATATCAAAATCCTTATGAGCAAGAACAAACTAATGAGAACAGTTTGGATGCACGACAACACAAGAAATAGACATTTTTGTATAAATTATGATAAAAACAACTTAGAAATGTAAGAGAGATAAGTAATAAAGCATGCACATGCAAACAAAGAAATGTAATGTTGAATTGAGTCTATGTCAAAAACATGTTCTTTAATAAAACATGAAATGTTCTAGATTTTCATTTTACTAAGCCAAGCACATATATCATAAAATAGCATTCATCATTAATTGAAAAATACTATGCATTGGAATTAGGCCAAA
Organism: Cunninghamia lanceolata; assembly: GCA_027924645.1. NCBI lineage: Eukaryota > Viridiplantae > Streptophyta > Pinopsida > Cupressales > Cupressaceae > Cunninghamia > Cunninghamia lanceolata. The sequence continues at coordinate 157,735 of BSBN01001198.1, read as the reverse complement.
GGACACAGTGATTAATAGTAAAGTATAGGAGAAATGTGGAGAATGCATTATTTGAAGGAACTTTGTTTATCCTTTTGACAACTGATATATATTTCTTTATTGATAATTGGAAATAAATATAGTTTGGCGGTCTAAATTCAAAGCTTCAATCTTTATGATGCATAGATTGACTCAAGATACACATTAATTGTTGGCATAATAAATAAATGAACATCATAAATGAAAACATCCTACATAACCCTAATATCAGTAATTGCTAGCTAAAAGAAATTCTTAACTTAAAATAGATAATTACCTCGAGGTGAAATTCGTTTCTCTATTATAAAAGGCAATTTTCCCCATTTGTTGTGTAAATGGTGTTTTTATTTGTATGTTGTTTATGTAGGTTAAAAGAAATGTAGACAAGTGACAAGTGTCATACATTTTTGGAGATAGGTGTTGTTGTAGCAAGGTGATTCATTGCACAGGTGTTGTTTATGTTTTATACATGATCGGACCTTGATACATCTGAGGAATGTTTTGATACAGTTGACAATGGTATAAAATAACATTGTTTGTTTATTGACACATGAGCTACTAGCAATGCAGGATGCCTATCATAATATTTCCTTGATTTTATTTTGATGTGTGAATACACACTATTTTGTCAGGTCAAATGTATTTTGCTATTTAGTAATTATAAAATAAAATTTATAACAATAAGTTATACTTATCTTGCATGTTATTTTATCTTTCAATCATTGAAATCAATCTTGAATTACTTTGACCAAAAAAAACCATGATCTTGATCTCTTAATTGCAAATCAAAATAATTCATTTAGTTGATTAGCCCTATCTTACACTTTAGTCTTGGGTTGACTTTGCACAAATCCTTACACTTTGATGTTATGTTTATATATAATGCATCCACTTTTAATAATTGGAAATCATTCACTATCATTACTTATAATAAGGAAAGTTCATATTAGACATGCAAATTGGAAAATATCATATCTCAAATCAATAGCAAAGGCCATACGGTAGGGAAGATATGTTAATTTAATCATAATAAAGAGCTAAAAATGACTTCTTTAAATAATACATGCAATAATCGAGGAATCAATTAATTATCATAGATAAAATAGAATAGTCAAGACAAGAACTCTTTAACAAAGAGGATCGATTACTTTAATGGTTTTGTTGAAAGCATGTTCATTATAAAAATAAGAGCATCAAGTTATAGATGAAGGATGGTATGCACAATATACTTATCTTTAGATCACCGACATCAATCTTGATTCATTTGGGCAAAAAAAACCAATCAAAATGTGCCCACCACACCCCCCCCCCCCCCGGCGCAAAAAAAAAAAAAAAAACTCATAATCAGATAATTTGACAATTACGACAGTTATTCTGTCAATAATATGTCTATCACCTAAATATAGGCTTCATACTTTGACAACATGTCTAGTTATGTTCCTTGAACCCAAGCTAGTTCCTACATCAATTATGGTGTCCAAGTACTAAGTATACCCTCCTCTCTAGGCTACTACTGTCCCCTTCACATCATTTGCACCAATACTCTTCTTGGTTGTGGCCATGTCATCCACATTATCCTCTAAGTTGGTAATATTGCTGATATATGCAACATCAATCCTCACTTTCCTCCCTACAATGTAAAATCATTCCTCTTTAACACTAGGAGAGAGGACCCAATACCCGCACACCCTAACTTCACACACCCTAAGCTCCTAAATGGTACATCGGATTTCCATGGAAATTTTAGCATATCTTCATGAGTGAATTAAGAGCTTAAAGCCATTGTTTTGGATTTTGGGTAGTAACATGACTGCGAGATGAGTCATTATGTGCACATATGTCCTTAAGTGGTCATTTCATAGTGTTGATTGAAACCTATGCATAGATGCCCTAGTAACTGTGTGCTATGACCACCAAAAAAGTTTCACAACTCCACCAATGATTCAGCTAAATAATTCAAAATGCCATAATAAAAGTTTATAAGGCCAAGTTATAGAATTCATGTTGCCACATTAGGATTTTGTGTTAGCATGGATCACACTCATTTTATTAACCAGTTTATAACATTTTAGGTCTACATAAAGAATGCCTTATGAACCCATTTAAAGACCTAAATTTTTACCCTAATCATGTTTTACATTACGATTTGCTTCCTTCATGGTTGTCGATGCATTCATCATTCTAGGAGGTTGTGAATTGTCTCCACTTGAGTCTAGGCATTGACATTGGTGAACTACACAATTGAAAGGTAACGACTTATTGTTGCAAGTATGGGCCTAACCGGTGTTGTCATTGATGTCAACATACTCCTGTTGCATTGATGATAAGGATTGGATGAGCTGTGTGCTAAAGATATTGGAAAATTAGTCCTAATCAGGAACAATGAAGACAATGAGCTAAAAATCCTAGCTAAGATGAAGATCAGAGGATGCGCATCAAAGGGTTTGTAGATATGTGTCTTAAGATGATCCAACAAAGATTTCAGAGGTCCGCATGAAGATATGAAGAAGTTATGGTGACTTAAGTAAAACCGGTTCTGGCAGGTGTTCAGAGGTGACAGAGTGATACAGATAGGTCCGGTGAGATCCGGAAATGCAATATCCTGTTCTGCGGATTTGGTGGAGTGTTTAGTAGGTCAATGTGAATTGACAACTCAATTGGTTCATGGTCTGGAGGTCCGCAAGCATCTATTCCATTGTGACAGTGATGACAGACTGTGTTCTTGAGGTTCTGGATGAAGGAGATAAGGATTTCAGTAAGCAGATGTAGTGTGGATATTCTTGGTGATTCAGACAAGCTTGTGGAGGTCTTTGGATCGTGTCCAATTCATGTTGATGGTCTGCATTGGAGTTTGAGCTCACAATTGAAGAATAACTTCCAGATGATGATGTTCTTCCTAACTCTCGCCAACCGGATGAGTTACACATCCTGCGAATGATCTTGAAGATGTTATGTGAGGATTGGCGTGTTCCTAAATGAAGATTGAAGTCTCAGATCTGTGTGGCCAACAGTGTGTTGATCTGCGTGAAGTCTTTTTGTAATTAGTCATGTTGTATTTATGTATTTGCTCTGTAATGTATGCCAACTTGGATGATTATCCCTAAGTCAATGTCTTGTATAAATAAGGAGTTGCAAAGTCATTTCAAAAGTATCTTGCGGAGATGAGAGTGTGGTAGAGAGGAGAAGAGCAAAAGGCAGAGAAGAAGTTTTGGGCTTAAATGGAACTAACTCAAGCATGGTGAAGATGCTTTTCTTCAGTTCAAGTATGTAATGCTTATTATTGTGTAGACAGTGTGTCTCCTGTAGGCAGTGAGCCTCTTGTGAGTAGTGTGCTCTAATTGGCATGTGCCATTTGGTTCTTTCTATTCTTCTAACAGAAAATACAATCTTGGGTTAGTCACCCCGTGGTTTTTCCCTTAACTGGGTTTTCCACGTCAAAATCTTGGTGTCTCATGTGTTAATGTGTTTCTGCTCTTGATTTAATGCATTGTACTTCCATGATTGATTTATTATTATGCTACTGAATTACAAAGTGGATTTAAGTGTTTAATTGGAAGAAAGTTTTAGACAACTGATTCACCCCCCCTCTCAGTTGTCTATCCTGAATCTAACAATTGTTATCAGAGCTAAGTTCCTCTCAAAGAGCTTAACCACTTGAGGAGATCCAGGATGTCATACAAGAAGGATAGTCCGACGTTTGATGGAACTAATTACACTTTTTGGAAAAGTCGCATGGAATGCCACTTGCAATGTATGGGAATGCAGTATTGGATTATGGCTTCAAAGAAGTATGATCCCCCCCAGAATGGTCTGCGCTCCGTAGATGAAATCAGAGATGCTGAAAACAATCTGCAGGTTAAAGAAGCTCTTCTGAGTACCTTATCTGATTCAGAACTGACAAATGTTGTTGATCTAAAAACTGCATATGAGATTTGGTAAAAGTTGGAACTTCTGCATGAAGGAGACAAGTATGTGAAATGTGCCAAGCTACAGAGTCTAGATTTGGAAGGCATGAAGGAGGAGTGGTAAAATTTGGTGATAATTCTATTGGCAGAATCAGAGGTAGAGGAACTATTTCTTTTGATGGAAAGGACAAAACAGGTAATGTACTGTATGTTGAAGGCCTGAAGCATAATCTTCTCAATGTTGGACAGTTGGTGGACAAAGGCTATGATCTCTGATTCAAAAATAGAAAATGCAAGATCTTTGAAAGTTCTGAAACAGAGATTGCATCCGGTACTCAAACTAAAGGTAATATCTTCCACTTAGTTGGTATTGGTAAAAGTTACTTATTTTTTCAAATTGATCATAGTTGGTTGTGGCATAGGAGAATGTGTCATGTAAATTTTGATAATATTATCAAGATAAGCAACACTCATGCTGTAAGAGATCTTCCAAGACTTGTGAAACCTGCCAATAGCTTGTGCAAAGAATGTCAGTTAGGTAAGCAGAGCAGAGTCACATTCAAAAGTAAGGAACTGTCTTCTACCTGATTATTGGACTTAGTTCATACTGATTTATGTGGTCCGGCAAGAATCAGGAGTGTGCAAGGTGATAGATACTTCATGCTATTAATTGATGACTACTCCCGGATGATGTGGGTAACTTTTCTGAAAGAGAAATCAAAAGCTCTTGAGAAATTCAAACTATTCAAGGCTATGGTAGAGAATGAAACCGGATTAAAATTGAAATGTTTGAGGTCTGATAGAGGTGGAGAATTCACATCCGGTGAGTTCATAGAATTTTGTGAGAAACATGGAATAAAAAGACAATTGTCTTCTCCTAGGACTCCACAGCAGAATGGAGTAGTGGAAAGAAAGAACCGGACCATCCAAGAAGCATCTAGAACCATGATGTTGGAAGCAATGTTCCTCAGATCTACTGGAGAGAAGTTGTAAGCACTGCAGTCTACACTCTTAATCGAGTTCAAATCAGAAGCAATACTAGTAAGACTCCTTATGAACTCTGGTTTGGCATCACTCCTACTGTGAAGTATTTTAGAGTCTTTGGTAGCAAATGTTACATTAAAAGAGATGAAGATCTAGGCAAGTTTGATGCTAGAAGTGATGAAGGAATATTATTGGGTTATTCTACTCAAAGCAAAGCATACCAGTGTTATAACAAGAGGTTGAGAAAGATTATAGAAAGTACAAATGTGAAGGTTGATGAAGGGATTAAAAAACCCTCAAGGTTTTATGAATATGATGAAGATGATCAGAATGATGTTCTAATCCAACAAGTCCAAGCCCCTTCTGAAATTCGAATTCAAATTGATCTGGTAAATCAGGAAGAAGAGATAAGTTTGAATGAACCTATTCAAGAATCAAAAGTGCAAGAAACTCCCAAAGTTCCCAGGTATGTAAGACTGAATCACTCTGAGGATCAGATCATAGGTGATAAAAGAAAAGGTGTACAAACAAGAAGAAGGATTGCTCAAGATTCAGAAGAGTATTGTCTGATTTCAAAGATTGAACCTAAGACAGTGAATGAAGCTTGCAATGATGAAAACTGGACTAAAGAAATGGAGGAAGAGCTTATGTAAATTGAGAAAAGTCACACATGGGATCTTGTTCCCAGACTGAAAAATAAGAATGTGATTGGAACCAAATGGGTCTTCTGGAATAACTGAATGAAGAAGGTGAAGTAATCAGAAATAAAGCCAGATTGGTCTGCAAGGGTTACTCTCAAATAGAAGGAGTTGATTTTGAAGAAACTTTTGCTCAGGTGGCAAGAATTGAAGCAGTCAGATTATTTCTTGCTTTTACTGCCTTTAAGGATTTCAAAGTATATCAGATGGATGTCAATTCTACCTTCCTAAATGGTGACTTGGAATAAGAAGTATACATTGAGCAACCGGATGGATTTCAATTGTCTGATCATGGTGATATGGTCTGCAAGTTGAAGAAAGCATTGTATGGAGTCAAGCAAGCCCTAAGAGCCTGCTATGAAAGATTGGAAAAGCATCTTTTGAAGATTGGTTTCAACAAAGGTACTGCTGACAGTAATTTATACTTCAAAATTGATCATGAAAATATCTTGATTGTTGAAGTATTTGTTGATGATATCATTTTTGGAGGAAGAGATAGTATGTGCAAAACTTTTGCAAATCAAATGAAAAGTGAATTTGAGATGTCCATGCTTGGGGAAATAAATTTCTTCTTGGGTCTGCAAATCATTCAAACTAAGAAAGGAATTTTTATTTCTCAGACCAAATATGTGAAAGAATTGTTGAAGAAATTTGGAATGGAAGAATCAAAACCAATGAGTACTCCCATGGCAACCGGATGTAAATTGAGCAAAGATGATGACTCTCCTAAGGCTAATCAGAAAAAGTACAAGTCAATGATTGGAGGATTGTTGTATCTCACTCAAACTAGACCTGATATTATGAATGTTGTTGGTCTTGTTGCTAGATTCCAAGCTGAACCTAGAGAATCTCATGTCATGGCAATCAAGAGGATTTTTAGGTATCTAAAAGGGATAGTTGAGTATGGTTTGTGGTATCCTAGAGATCATAATTTCTCTCTTCATGCATATACAAATGAGGATTGGGCTGGAGATGTGGATGACCGGAAGAGTACCAGTGGTGGAGCATTCTTTTTGGGAAAGAGATTAGTTTCTTGGCTGAGCAAGAAACAAGAGGCAATATCTGTGTCCACTGCAGAAGCAGAATATATTGCAGCAGCAGGTAGTTGCACTCAAGTTTTGTGGATGAAGCAAATGCTAAGAGACATGGGAGTGGAGTATGAGGAGCCTATCACAATCTTCTGTGATAATTCAAGTGCAATAAATATATCTAAGAATCCGGTGTTGCATTCAAAGACTAAACATATATCCATCAAGTTTCAATTTTTGAGAGAGCAAGTGAACAAGAATGAAGTCAGATTGGAGTTTGTGCCTTCCAAGGATCAGATTGCAGATATTTTTACTAAACCCCTTCCTACAGATTCTTTTGAGTATTTCAGGGAGAAGTTAGGGGTTATTACCCCTCCGGTGATGAACTAAGGTGCACTGATGTGCATCAATCCAGTGGATCTCACAGTCATATCTTGTGGTCCAGATTGATGTTTGGGAAGCTGCTACTTAGGGGGAGCAGCTGGTATGATTCTGAAGTATTAGAGTTGCAAGTATGTGCCCTTTGCCATTAATGTCAAAGGGGGAGAGAAGGCATGTGAAAAACAAGTGGTTGTTGATCAAAGGGGGAGCAATAAAGGAAGAGAAGACATGTGAATGGTTGTTGTTAATAGGGGGAGTTGTGTCAGTGAGAAAATGTTCTTGTCTTGATGGTCAAAACAGATTTTCAAATCATATGTTGCCATCAATGACAAAGGGGGAGATTGTTGCAAGTATGGGCCTAACCGGTGTTGTCATTGATGTCAACATACTCCTGTTGCATTGATGATAATGATTGGATGAGCTGTGTGCTAAGGATATTGGAAAATTAGTCCTAATCAGGAACAAAGAAGAACAGTGAAGACAGTGAGCTAAAGATCCTAGCTAAGATGAAGATCAAAGGATGCGCATCAAAGGGTTTCTAGATATGTGTCTTAAGATGATCCAATAAAGATTTCAAAGGTCCACGTGAAGATATGAAGAAGTTATGGCCACTTAAGTAAAACTGGTTCTAGCAGGTGTTTAGAGGTGACAGAGTGATACAGATAGGTCTGGTGAGATCCGGAAATGCAATATCCTGTTCTGCGGATTTGGTGGAGTGTTTAGTAGGTCAATGTGAATTGACAACTCAATTCGTTCATGGTCTGGAGGTCCGCAAGCATCTATTCCATTGTGACAGTGATGATAGACTGTGTTCTTGAGGTTTCGGATAAAGGAGATAAGGATTTCAGTAAGCAGATGTAGTGTGGATATTCTTGGTGATTCAGGCAAGCTTGTGGAGGTCTTTGGATCGTGTCCAGTTCATGTTGATGGTCCGCATTGGAGTTTGAGCTTGCAATTGAAGAATAACTTCCGGATGATGATGTTCTTCCTAACTCTGGCCGGCTAGATGAGTTACACATCCTGCAGATAATCTTGAAGATGTTATGTGAGGATTGGTGTGTTCCTAAATGAAGATTGAAGTCTCAGATCTCTATGGCCAATAGTGTGTTGATCCGCATGAAGTCTTATTGTAATTAGTCATGTTGTATTTATGTATTTGCTCTATAATGTATGCCGACTTGGATGATTATCCCTAAGTCGATGTCTTGTATAAATAAGGAGTTGCAAAGTCATTTCAAAAGTATCTTGTAGAGATGAGAGTGTGGTAGAGAGGAGAAGAGCGAAAGGTAGAGTAGAAGTTTTGGGCTTAAATGGAACTGACTCAAGCATGGTGAAGATGCTATTCTTCAGTTCAAGTATGTAATACTTATTATTCTGTAGACAGTGTGTCTCCTATAGGTAGTGAGCCTCTTGTGAGCAGTGTGCTCGGGCAGTGAGCCCTAATTGGCATGTGCCATTTGGTTCTTTCTATTCTTCTAACAGAGAATACAATCTTGGGTTAGTCACCCCATGGTTTTTCCCTTAACCGGGTTTTCCACGTTAAAATCTTGGTGTCTCATGTGTTAATGTGTTTCTGCTCTTGATTTAATGCATTGTACTTCCATGATTGATTTATTATTATGCTACTAAATTACAAAGTGGATTTAAGTGTTTAATTGGAAGAAAGTTTTAGACAACTGATTCACCCCCCACTCAGTTGTTTGTCCTGAATCTAACACTTATCTCCCATGTTTTCTCCTAAACACTTGAGTATAAGGTCCATCATTCAATTTGTGATTGTTTTACTTCATGTTTGTTTGTTTCATCATTTGACTATGCGATCGAACCATCTCCATTGAACCAAGTGTTTGTTTCATCATTCATTTCACATCGTCACCAATATTTTGAATGATGTGAATTTCTTTCTGAATCCTCTCCACTCATGTGCAAGCGTTGACATGCACATTTTTTTAATTTGATATATATTACGAATATGTGCAAGATACAATATAATTTTGGTCCCATATAGGGAAACATGAGTCAATGGACACCATACAATTGTACTATCTCCTATTACATTCTACTAGCCATCAAAGCAAACATCAAAATATAACCAACATTGTTGTATACTTAATACAAACTACTAGCCATAAAGGCTAAATATCAACCTGCTGTAGCAAAAGAGCCAAAACACATCTAGGAATCAGACCACAATAGTCTAACAGTAGTCACCAAAAAGAAGCACTTGTGTCACAAAACTAACAGACTACCATAAAAAGGTTCAATTGTATTGGAGATTCACAAACTAGATCAACCACCAGCATATATCTTCACCAAAACTCATAAATTCCTACTCTCACTGAACTTATCAAACTCCCCAAAAGTACCTAGAGGAGGAGTAATATCAAAAATAACATCATTGTCTCTCACACATTATAAAGCTGCATCATATAAAAGTTTGGCTTTCTCTCTTTTCTACTCTTCAACCATCTGGTCTAAAGTCATCTTTTTGTTGTACTTTTCTTGGAACTTCATGTAATTTTTGAAAAAAGAGAATCCACCTTCCTAAACTTCCAAAGTCTCGTTGTGCCCTAGAAGATGTCCTCATTCCTAAACTTCCAAATAACCCATAAAATCTCAATGGTCAAAATCAACTAAAAATGATTGAAACACAAATTTAATCCATTCACAACCAAATAAAATCTCCTGCCAAGAAATGTTTTTCCTTCTATCCCAACCCTTCAAACTAGAGAAAAAGAGAAACCAAATATCCTTAGCAAATTCACATTCAAAGGACAAATGTTCAACAATTTCCACATTGTTACAATACCCACAAAATTTTCTAGCAGGATCATCAAAAGAACAATTGATACCAACAGCAATGTTTTTTAGACAAAATAACCATCTAAAACAAGATTTCTTAGGTTCTAAAAAACTAGACCAACAAAGTTTAAAGATCTTTGACCACTGCTTGTTATCCACATTAATATTACAAGCACTATTAATATGATTGGTAATATCCCAGGAGTAAGATAAAAGCTTATAAACATTCTTAGCAGTTGTGACAGGAAGGGAAGAACCATCACACCATTTAACCTCATTTTCAATTTCATGCTCAGAATACTATTCAACAAGAAATATCCAAGCAACACACACCTTGAAAATCATAGAGTAAGTCCTAAACTGTGAGTTAGGAAGGCCAAAAGTCTCACACAAGGACTGACAAGCCACCAATTGTCCATCTTAAATTATATAATTGAAATTTTTAATCCCTTTAAGAAACCAACTCTTGGTAGAGAAGCCTTGAATGAGGGCCAATGGTTTACCATCCCAATGCAAATTCCACCACAAAGATCTGGATCCACATATCTTGTTGTCATTTTGGTTCCAAACATGACAATCAATTAGAAGTTCTCTAGCAATTTCCCATGCCTTCCAAAGGCTTTTGAAAACATTAGAACCAACAAGGGAGACATTAAGTTTTCCATATAAAATATCATGTTTGTGGAGGCCAACCCAATGTTTGGCCCTCTTGGGAGCAACTTGACTAATATTATTTCTGGTCAAGACCTTACAAGGCTCGTCCCCATTTAAGGATTTTACAATCCATTTGATAGAAAGAGAAATACCTTGAGTTTTCAAGTCCTTCAATCCCTACCCATCGATTTCTTTATCTTTGCAACACCAATCCCATTTAACCGCCACTCTCTTCCTATTAGTTTTCCCATCAAACCAAAGGAACTTTCTAATTCACTTATGGATTTCATTAAAATGACAATTGTTGAAGAGCCAGACAGAAGAGTAATATAAACTATAGGAAGATAATATCTTTTGACATATCTGCAACCTTCCTACCAAAGAAAGAAAATGTTTGTCTCATTTCAACTTCTTTTCAATCTTCTCACAAATCTAAATCCACATACTTTTTAGGGAGGGAGCAACAGAAAAAGATATGCCCAAATACCTTACTTGCATATTGGGTCCTCCCCATTGAATGTTATATCTACTAAACCAAGAAGGAGGAGTATCAGACCAGCTAAGCAAATGTGATTTGTTCACAAAAAGCTTGGCTCCTGAATCCAAACAAAAAATGTCCAAATTTCTCATTAGTTGATCGAAATTTCCTTCTTCCAACTCAACAAAAATTGTTGTGTCATCAGCGAATTGTATGTTCATCAACTCTAACTCATCTGGAAGCACTAAGACTTTGAGATTGCCACCACCAAAGGAAGATTTAAGGAGGTAAAAAGAGCATCAACAACAATTACAAAAAGTGAGGGGCCAGGGGGCACCCCTGCATAATGGATCTTTGTAACAAAATGGGATCAACTAGAGAACCATTCACATCTATCTGAGTAAGTGCATCCTTAAACAAGACCGTGACCATGTCACACCATTTCTTTGAAAAGCCAAAAGCTTCAAGAACCATGAATATAAAGGACCATTCCACTCTATCATAGGCTTTTTCAAAGTCTAAAAGCAATATACCAACATTTTGTTTAGAGACATTAGCCTATTGTAAGGCCTCCCAGCTTGTAATGAGGTTCTCAAGAATGTACTTTCCTTTTATAAACCCTGTCTAGGTAGAACTAATAAATTTAGGAAGGATGTTTGTTAGCCTCAAAGCTAACAACTTAGCTAGTATCTTGTAGGACATATTGAGGAGAGAAATTGGTCTCCAATTTTTAATAAGAGTTCTGTCACCATATTTTGGAGTAAGTTTAATGATACCTCTATTAATTCCACTTCCTAAAGAGCCTTTCTCAAAAGCCTCATTATATACATGCCACAAATCCGCAACAATCCAATCATAGTTATGCTTATAAAATTCTGCAGGCAGTCCATCATGCCCATGGGACTTATCATTTTTAAATGATTTAATGGCATGCATAATCTCTTCAATGGTAATGTTCATACCTAAAATAGAGGAATCTTGCAAAGACAATTTTTAGAGATGAAATCCTATCTATGTCTGAGCTGAGGTATTATGACCCAGCTATAACGCTTTTTACATCTTTCACTTTACAAAAAAATAAAACTAGTGCTCGAAGCCGTATCGGCTGAGCTTGTTATCAAAGAATGATAAACTCATGTCATATAATGACGTAGATAGTGTTTAAGAACTCTCAAATGGAGTAGGGAATAACTCCATAATGATTGTAGTCATAAGTGAATAATACAGTCACATGATTGTGGTCTCATCCGTGAAGGCATTAACATCCATAATATAGTCACTCGACTATGATGACAACCAGGGAGGCATTTGAATGATAGTGTGTTTACAACACCAATACTGATACCAAGTCGGGCTTGTATGAAAGCATACTATGAAACACTTTCAAGGTTACTTAAATTGTTAAAGATTATATATTTATACCCTCAAATATGGAGGAGGTGAGACCATTGGAGAACATGGTCTCATCACGAAACCATTGGAATGTTTTTATAAAAGAATACTAACTTATTCATCATGAGTCTAAATTTAAGACTTATGGTTAAATGTTATGAGTTGTAATTACTTTACTTCGACTCTACTAAGACATGGTATGCCTTGAGTACATGTATTCATTTTCATCATATGTGATGATTTGTTTCCAAAATTGTAAACCATATGAGACCAAGGTGTCAAAATGGTCGAATTTGATATGAAATGAAAATGAACATGGTGACGAGGAGTCACTAGATTCTTGTTACGAAAATAACATATTTTAATCGTAACCAAACAATGAAGGGAGTCAAATGTCCAAGTTTGGATAGTGATTCAAATTGATCCCACTCACACAAGACCTAAAAGATTGGGTTGTTAAAAACTTACTGTAGGACATGACAACTTATACGTCAAGTTAGGGTGGTGGACATACGACAACATTCATTGTGCAATGTGTATGTAAAACTTTGGCCAAAGTAATGCATCCGTCTCTACATGCATTGTTGCTCCACGGTGTTCTAGATGGCCTAGTGTCTCCAGTAGTGTCATATAAGTTAGAGTGGATCTATAGTGTGTGACCGTGAGACATTAGGAAGGACATAACACCAAATACCCAAATAGCTATCCAAATGGTTTCCATTGTCTAACCTTTCCATGAAGTGTGGGGCCTCTTCCAGTTAGGAAGATGAGCAGAGGACCGTAGGTCTGTGGTTAGAGGAAAAGCACCAGGATGATGCTCTCCTTCCCAAGCATGAGACAAGCCGAGGCTTATGAAGACAAATGTCATGGGTTCCAAATACAATTTTTGCATTTTATGACAAGATGGTCTATTGTAATGTATAAATTGATTAAGATGCCTTGGGTATATTTTGTATTTGATTAGTGATGGTTACTCACTAAAGATTGTAAATGATTACTGTAATGTAAGCCTTGTTATATCGTGGTTAGATTAACATGCTTAAATGGTGAAAGGATTATGATTCTTGGGTTCAAATTTAATCAACTCCTTCATTTTGTTTACTAATCATTTGATTATGATACATGTTTAATGTTAAATTTTTTATCATTATGGATAGTGATGTTACACTTGGTGTAATGTCCCTTTTTTTGGCGCATAGATTTTTGTGTGCATTATCTCTCGGAGGTTATCTGAAATGTTTGGGAGAACTCCAATGTTCTTGGAGTGGTCGTGGTTCAGTCTGTAGATGGGAATGGACTAATTTTGTCTTGGATTTGAGCTCAGTGGTTGTTCAGGTTCACAGAAATGCTTTTTGATGTTTGATCAGGTTCACGGATTGCTCTCCAAGATTCTTGGAGGAGCCGTCTATTTTTTAGAAAGTTTTTTGGAAGGCATCATTTCACATTCCAAACCTTACAAAGCATTATGGTTCAGTTTAATTTTCAATTCGTCCAAGTTTGGGATTTTCCGCAAAGTTGGGTTTTTAATGAGCTATTTTAATTGTTATTTTCACTTAAGTTCTTTAGGTTGAAAATAATTAATATGGACATTAAGTGTGATAGCTCATTGGAAAGGGAAAAACATGTTCTTTTATTTAGGAACTTAAAAAGTGAGCCTTAAGTGGAGAAAAAAGAAATTATTTAAGTCAGAGGGAAAAGGTTATTATTTTCAAGAAATAATTCATTTCCTTTGTAACTCCTAAAGTGCCTATATAAAGGGGTTGTGAGCTCATTTTGGGGGGTTATGCCTTTGGTTTTGATATTGAATACTCTGTCGAATTGAATCTACAAGTTCTTCCATCTTCCTTCTTGAGGATGAAAACCCTCTTGAAGATGATCAGTTTCGATGGTGAAAGATCCACCCTAGCTGGTGCAAGGTGATTTCACTCAAGAATCACACAAAGCTAAAATGGTTTGAGATATTTCTGGGTGTTGGTTTGAGTCTTTTGTTGATCATTTCTAAATTGGTTTTGAGAATGTTTGTTTGAGAAGTTATTATCTTTTCCATGTGGTTTCTGTTGTACCTATGTTGGGTCGAATATCAAGGCCGTACTTTGTATGGGGCAATTTGAGATAGGAGTTAATGATAGATTGGTGGTTGATAATGAATGGGTTTATTTTGTAATGTGAAGACAACATTTCTTGATATAAATGCAGTGTGTTTGATGTCTATTCTAACTTGCTACAAGCATGGGTCGTACGTCAAGTCTGTACCTTCCTTGAGGGCGATTTTGTCTTGGTGAATCTAATGCATGTTTACTTAGATGGTTGGGCATTCAATATTATATGAAGGTGTTATTCCCTAATGAAATTTCATTGAGTTTTCAATACTGATTTTATCCCTTTGAGTAGGTTATACATGCCATAAGTGTCATACATTCTCAGAAGTGCGTGGGATCTTGAAGGCAGGTCGATCTAATCTTGAGTCTGAGTTTACCTCTTGGATGGTGTCCAAGGTTCTTGTGATGATTGGGAGTCTTTGGGAATAGTTTGAGACTTCATTCATGCATGGTTTTGGAACCTTTAACCATGCTAGGTTGTCAGTACAACAGAGGGTATTCAGATTTTTGAATCAAGATTTTCATCAACAGCTCTTCCTAGAATAATTTTATTTGGTGCAGATTGTTATCATATGATTAGTGAAGCTAAAACTTATTCAGGATGTTCAACATGTTGTGAAGCACATATGATAGGGAGTTATTATTGCAGTGGGCTAAGCATGAAAAGTTGGGGGTTCTGGGACTGATATGAAGGAAATTACAGTGTTGATATAGAAATTACAATGTTGATATCAACTACAGTAGCAGTAGGATCTCTTTAATATGGGAAAATGCATCTGTATCTGCTCACATGGTATCTTCTATGGTATTGGCAATTGATTTCTAGCCTTCATTACATGTTCAATCTTCATATTTTAGAGTTATGTCTTTGATCTGCATTGCTAAAGCTATGACATGATATTGTCAAGAGATAATGCTCTAACTAATCACAGTTGGGACTTATTCACATCTAGGTGTTAATCATAGTATTCTAATCTGATTTTCAATGTAATTATTCTTTACATTGCAAACACATATTGTAACCCCCGGATGGTTCAACCACCGCTGTGGAGGAAAAAATATTGTTGTATTTCTTTATCACCTACTGAATAAGTGGAGAATTCCCACTGGATAAGTGGATGAACATTGTATATCTTTCTTGTATTTCCACCCAATGAATAAGTGGTGAAACCCCATTGCATAAGTGGATGCCTGCTGAAAAGCAGATGCTTGCCATGAGCGGATGATTTTACTAGTTTCTTGCATAAGTTTGATTTGTAAACCAAAACATTGTATGCTCTCACCTTGCCTATCATGGGATCTTGGTGATCAGAAATGTGGAGGTAATCTATTTGGTTGCAATGATGTGCTAACCCTCTTTGTTGGACTTTGTATAAATTTGAAAAAGTTTTGGGGGAGCATATTACAGTGGTATTAGAGTTGGTGATCTTGCCAGCCTATTTGGGTTGCTACTCATTCCTTGCAAATTTCTAGTTGTGTGTTAGAATTTTCAACCTTGCATGTATGTTTAGTGATTGGCAGCTGAAAGAAATTGTTCAGTGAAGGTGAGATCATGGCATCTCTCATGGGGAGAAGAACTGAGATAGATGTCTTGATTAAGTCTCTTAGACAAAGTTAGGATGAATTGGAAAGAGAAGTTCAAGAGAAGTTGGATCGAAGGAAGTACGATCGAGAGGCCACCAAAATTATTGATGAGTACCAAGGTCTTTTAGATGATTTTAAGCATCAAATTTCATGGGATGCTTTCTTGGAAATAATCAAGAAGGTAGATCCTGACAAAAGGGGCCTTATAGATTACATTCAAAGGACGAGGAAGGAAGAGGAGAAAATGTCTTTAAGGAAGCTCGAGTTACCTACTCTAGTGGCAAGGACCAAGAACTATTCCAAGACATCACCTTCCAACCGATAGAACAAGAACTCTCTCAATCCAAGAAAGAAAGAGGACAACAAAAATGAACTTAGGAGAAGAAATCTTTATTTTTTATGCAAATATTCTTGGGAGCCTAACCACCAATGCAAGAACAAGGAAGAAGAACCAACAACCTTCACCACATGTTCTTTCCTTCAAGATGATGTGGAAACCAAAAAAAGAGAAGATGAAGTCTTGATATCTGAAATACATAAGACTGAGCCTCTATATGATGAAGAGAAGGTCACGAATCAAGAGGCATGCATAGAGGAGCTTGCTGATTTGGAAAAGTCTATATCAAAAATTAGTGAAGTTGAGCTTTGCTTTGATGAAGTTAGTGAGCCAAAAGTGTTGGACTTTGCAAGTCCTTCATTTGATGAAGACCTTGAGGATGCCACTACATTGAAGAATGAATTGAGAATGATTGATAGATTTCTAGAAGGTGACTTTGCAAGCAAGCTTAAGAGCATTGAAGTAGAGTGTCCTAATGAAGATATGGGAAACAGTGAAACTACAAAGGTTGAACAAGTTGATGCTTCTGTAATTTTTAGATCAACACCTAATGAAGAGCAACTCCACCATTCTAGTGATGATAGCTCTGAGTATGAGTAGGAAATTCCCATGAAAAGTGAAGAAAAATTAGTCTTCTCAAAGATCCAAGATGAAGAGTATGTTGATGACGACATTAAATCAGCCATTGGTGATGAATTTGATGTTGCCATAACATTTGATCTTAGTGATGAAGAAGAAGATTATTTTCCCTTGCAAATTGAAGAACCAATTGTCCTTTCAGAAGAGACAGTTGATGAGCATGTTGATGGGAAACTTGTTGAATGCTTTGGATCAGCCTCCACTGTTGATGCAACATTTGATTTCAAGAATCATTTGTTGGTCATTGAAGATAAGGTTGTTCAATCTTTAACACACTTGGATAGCATACATAAGTTTGTTGAAGATCACCTTTGGAGGGCATAAGTTGAAAGGAGACAAATGGGCATGGAAAGAGGATCTTCACTTGAAGATTGGTGTGTTGTCAGAGAGGCTTTAGAAATAGTGAAATCAAATTATTTGAATCTGCTTTCTGATAGAGATCATGTCCTTGAGTTTGTTGGTCGAATATGTGAATCATTGAAGGGAAGAGATGTTGAAGTTGATAAGCTTACATCTAAGCTTACATCAACAATAAATTCTTTAGAGAAAACCCAAATGGCTCTCTTAGAAGTTGAAAACCATCTTGATGATGTACATTAATTAAGACAACAAGATATAGTTGCACGAACAAATGAAATCAAGATGATAACTGAAGAGCCTAAATTGATCCAACAGGATTTTGACTTAAGACAATCTCCTAAGTATGATGATGTAGAGTTGGAGCAAAATGGTGTTTTATATGAACATGGAGATGGGAACAACTTCCAAGCATTTGATCATTTATTTTTTATGATGGAATTTGAGTTAACTAAAGACAATCCACTCCTCATATTGAATTATGTGGACCAATTTGATGATAGTAACATGGAGGAGGATAGTAACAAGATATGGGATTCTAGTGAGAAGCACTCATGGAATGTTACTTTGAACAAAAACTTCATCAAATGGAAGTTTTCATCAGTTGTTGAAGTTTCGCATAAGGTTCAAGTATGCAATGAGTTAAGTGCCATGATGGCTTGTTTTCATAATAGAGTTTATCCTCATGGTTTTGTAGAGGATAATGATGATGGGAGAACTATTTCATGGATGATTGTGGAGTATAATTTCTGTCATGAAGCTGTTGTCCTTATTCCTATCAGCCATCATAAGTTGTCAATTGCATACATTTTTATGGATTGGAGAGAAATTTTGGTCATAATTTTAGAATATTCTAGTTGTAGATGGCCTAAATCTCTTGTTGTTTTCAAAGGATTTCAGTTTTGTTGTGGTTGTCCCATCATAAACTTACTAAAATCTGATTTTCATGAGATTATTTTCATTTTTTGCAGCCATGAGATTGATCTTTTTGTTGTTTTTAGCTCTTTGTGGGAAGGTTACAAAAGGGTTCGGCTGAAAAGGATAAGTGTTTCAACTAATATTGCTCTTTTGGATGGTAAAAAACAGGTGATTCATGGTTGTTTGGAGTTATTTTTAGCTTGTATTCAAGTTGATTTGTGTTCTTCCTTAGAGGAACATTTCATATTTTGGTTTCTAGCAGTAGTTTCAAGTTGGATAAATTGTATTGATGAATTGTTGGAGGATGCTAACTTTTGCACTTTCAGGGTTAGTGATGTTTGGGATCCAAAAAGATTTGTGATTGATAGAATGTTTCAGAGTTGTAAGCAGAGTTTCGGCTGTGCAGTTTGTAGTTACATCAAAGTGGCGCAGTAGAAGTGGTGTGGAGCATTCTTGAGGTTGATTTGGGATCCGAGTATATTTTTTACCAATCATGCAGGTATCTCTGTTGGATAGCATGTATTGCTTGAGGACAAGCAATCTTGAGTGGGGAAGACTGTAATGTCCCCTTTTTTGGTGCATAGATTTTTGTGCGCATTATGCTTGTTCCTAGTATCTCGGAGGTTATCTGACATGTTTGGGAGAACTCCAATGTTCTTGGTGTGGTCATGGTTCGGTCTATAGATGGGAATGGACTAATTTTGCCTTGGCTTTGAGCTCAGTGGTTGTTCAGGTTCATAGAGATGCTTTCTGATGTTTGATCGGGTTCACGGATTGCTCTCCAAGATTCTTGGAGGATCCATATATTTTTGAAAAGCCTTTTAGAAGGCATCATTTCACATTCCAAACCTTACAGAGCATTATGGTTCAGTTTAATTTGCAATTTATCCAAGTTTGGGATTTTCCGCAAAGATGGGTTTTTAGTGAGCTATTTTAATTGATATTTTCACTTAAGTTTCTAAGGGTGAAAATAATTAATATGTCATTAAGTGTGATAGCTCATTGGAAAGGGAAATACATATTCTCTTATTTAGGCACTTAAAAAGTGAGTCTTAAGTGGAGAAAAAAGAAATTATTTAAGTCGGAGGGAAAAGGTTATTATTTTCAATAAATAATTCATTTCCTTTGTAACTCCTAAAGTACCTATATAAAGGGGTTGTGAGCTCATTTTGGGGGGTTATGCTTTTGGTTTTGATATTAGACCTCGCTAAAAGCTAAACACTGATCCTTATCTAGATAAGACATTTTTGACAGGCTTTCAACTTTAGACAAGCAAAAAAATTTATAGGTGTTCGCTAGACTTAGATCATAGATGGCAAGCAAGGTAGACCCAGGGTAAAGGATTAATAGGAAAGAACAAGGGTCCCTAGGTAGAAGATAATCTTAGAGACTACTAGACTCTTGGTTTTTCTCAGCTAGTGTGTGTGTGTGCGCGCGCGCGCGCGTGCGTGTGCATGTGTGCTTTGTACCTTTCTTTCTTTGTTGGAATGTCACCCTTGAGGCTTCAAGCTTAGACTGATCTCCACCCAATTAGAGTACGGACAATCAACAATCTTCTCTCTTTCACTCTTTTTTTGTATCTCTCTTTTTTTTTGCTTTTTTCACTTTTTTTTGTATTTTCCTCACTTGACTTTTCTCATTATTTTAGATTTTAACTTTTCAAGAAATGAATGCTTTCAGAACTTTTGAAATGCAATACTTTGATCTCTCAATTCTCACTTTTCACTACTCTTATTTGATCACTCATTTTTTAGTCACTCAAATTTTAGATTGCTTCCTTCAGAGTTTTGATCTTCCTGATGTTTTTGGCCAAGAAAGATAAGGGGCTGAGCGCCACCTAAAGTTTTGTAAATCTGGTTGGACTTCTCTAATACTAGGGAAGAATTGGGGAGCTCTACTTGCAAGCTTCCTTTGAACACTATAGGTTTGAATACTGACCTTGTTTAGATCTAACATCTTGACTCATTAAGAGTGGGATCAGTGTAAAGCTAAGAGCTAGGTTTTGATTAGAATCACTGGGAATGAAAAGAGGATAATGGCGATTGTGAAAATGGAGAATCTCTAGGTCCTGAAAAGATGACGTATATCTAGGTAACATTAGACTCCTTATTAAAAAGAAAATAGTACAAGAGCAAGTCACTGACTATAATGCAAGATGAACAGAATGATACAAAAATGCAAGAAACAAATTGTTTTGACATTTTTTATATTTTTTTGTATTTTTATGTATTGTGATTTTTTTGGTTTTTAGACAATATTTTTTGAGGTGAAAGGCATTGACTATTTCACCAAATTCCTCTCCCTCCATTGTGCACAATAGATAGGCACCATTTCCAACATCTTCTTTGACCATATAAGGACCTTTCTAGTCTTCTAAAAAAACTCTTTTTCATCTTCTTTTCTTATTCTTCGTGCTACCTCTTCTCAGGACAAGTTCTTTTATTCTGTAGGGTTGGTTATTTGAATCTATTGCTACCAACTCAATGCTTTCTCTTGGCGTTGTGAGATGAAGTAAGTCTCGAAAGGCTTGTTGATGAGAAGGAGTCCAATACATGACTCCATCACAATTTAATAGCTCTACTAATAGGTCAAACTATTCTTGCATGTAGATCTTCACATCTAGTCTCTCTTGGATTCTTTGCAAAAATTAGAACAACTCTAGGGGAGTTTGTGGCTCCCTTTACTCATCAGGAGGGACAAAGCTTATAATTGTCCTCCCATTTAGTTCTGGTCTTAGGTCCATGGCATACCCGATGTAACTTTTTGGCAATTCAAAAATGACAGGTCATCAACGCCGATTGTCACTCTCATCTTCCATTCTCTGTGAAAAATACCTTCTCTTTCTTCATTTTCATCAAGAAGTCTTTCAACCATTTTGATTTGTACTAGAGGCACTTCCCACTTGCCAAGTTCATTTGATTGAACTGAGGCAGAAGTGGTTGCCTTCTCTTGAGGTTTGGACACCATGAACATTCTAGGTAGCATTCCTATAGCATTAGTTGATTCATTATCAATAGAATATGCCTCCTCCATGGGTGTCACTGGTCGATGTGAATCCTCTATTGGTGTGAGAGGCTCATAAGATTTTGTTTCTTTTGGTGTCTTGGGGACACGTGATTCACTTAGCGGTGGCAGTGGAGTGTAACTTTCTATTGTGTCTTCCTCAGCATCTGAGAAAGCGTGTGGGTCTACATTTCTTAGATCTAACGTGGTTGTCTCAAACATCGAACCTTCAGTTTTGTGCAATTTTTCTCTTATGCAAGGGAAGAGTTTGTAAGCTTCTTGGATGTCGATCATAAGTACCTCTAGGGGAAATTGGAGTGGTCCATCCCACTCAATCAATTCCATGATCTCAATTGTCTTATCTTTGGGGACCATTTCCTTTTGTTTTGGTAATGTCTCATTCTCTAAAGTTTTGATCTCTTTTATGGTCTTTTCCAGGATTTCCATTCATTTGATGCGTATCGACTAAGGTGTAGGATTAGGGATGGTTAATTTGTTGGTAGGGAGTTCATAGTCTATGGGGATACCTATACGCTTGTTTTGCATGTTTGATTTTAACATGCTGAAAGGTTCTGGATCTCCCTTTGTGACATATACTTTCCCTAAGTGCAAGAATCGAGCATCCTGAAATAATGTAGATAGCACAACTTTCATCCTATGTATCCACAGTCTTCTAAGGATCAAGTTATATCCCGTGTCTTTGTCTATGAAGTAAAATGTGGTAGGAATGGTTTTAGGTCCCAAGGTCACTAGAAGGGTAATCTTACCTATGGTGGCAGCTTTTAGATTATCATACCCACTTAGAGTATCTCGTGAAGCGGTGATATTAGTGTGTCCATAGCCCATCCTCTCTAATAGACAGAAAGGGACTATGTTAATTGCTGCCCCATCATTGATTAAGGTCCGCTTGATGCACATATTGTAGATCCATACTTGAAGATACATTGCAGGGTCTCCTTTTTTTGTTAACTCTACCTCAGAAGGCATCTGTTGTAAGTCGAAGAACCCTGGATTTTTGAGTTCTAAGTTTGGTGGACTGATGTCATAGTCCACATGATTGATTTGCTCACTAGGTGGTGGCATAATTTGGTTGAGGTATTTTAAACCTATTACTTTTGGTAACGCCAAGCAATGTGAAGGGGAGTTCCTGAGTAAGTCAATGAACGAAATGTGAGCATATGTTTTCTTTAAATCTTCTATGAGCTCATAAGGTCCGATTAGAGTTGGTATTGGTTCTACTACCGATATGATACCTTCATATGCTTCCATTTGCCCATTTTCTTCTTTATGGTCTTCCTCTTCTTCTTCGTTGGGCATAATCTTGACTAATCCCATCATTCTAGCTTCTCCTTTTTGTCCCACTTGCGGTGAGATTTCAAGGTTACTACTTTGAGCCATCTTGTTTTGGCTTGTTGTTGCTATGTCTTTATGTGTGGGGAACGGGTCCTAATAAATTCTCATGTTTGCATTTTGTGGAGCTATTGGATCTTGATTTTGTTTTGTATCTTTATTATCCGGCATGACCTCCTGTGGGTTTAAGAACATCTCTATGAACAAACAATGTCAACCTGTTGATAGCCTTGTTATGAATCTATTATATTCTCTACAAGATTCTATGTTGTACCCCCTTGTTCTATGAAAAGAACAAAATTGATTAAACTCGTATGGGGGTCTTTCATATCTTCCATCATTTCCATTCTCATTTCCATTGCGGTTCCAACTTTTGTAATTGTCTCGAGGGTAGTACCTATTGTTTCTTGGTCAGTTTATGGCATTTACATTAGGAGGATAGTAATCTCTCCCATTATAACCATCTCTTATCTTCTTGACTGGGGGTTGATTTGTCAACCCGTCTATGGTTGTACTGCTATTGTTTTTAAGGATCTTAATGTCAGAGGCATTGTTTCATGTTTCTTCCTTCATTAGATTTCAGTTTGACCCATAGACTTTTCTACCACTATTAATGGCGGCTTGGTCAATCCTCAAAGTGTTGGGAATTAAGGTGTCTCAACCTTGGTAATTCTTTTCATTATTTATGATTGTATTTATTTATTCATTTCCTATGATGTAAATTAATTGTAAATTCCATATTGTCATTTTGTGGGATGTGGTACGGTGACGTGTCATCCTACATGGAAGATGACAATTTGTAATTTTGTCCTCACATGAGGAGATAGGCGTCCCACTTTGTGGTAGGAGTATTTTTCCATGTGTCGACATCTTGGATGTTGTGTAAGGGAATGTTGACAGAAACGGTTATGACGGATTCCTATGATGAAGTGAAGACATGTAAGAGTTGAAAATAGAAGCTTGTAAAATAGGTGAAGACATTTGTCGAGGAGCATCTTTGAAAAAGGCATCTTTGGGCACCCCAAGGTGGCCTATGACATGTTGTAAGAGAATATGCTATTTATATCCTGTGTATGACAGATTCTCTTACAGCTTTAAGTTGTAACTGCTATGACAGATTCTATGACGGTCGTAAGAGCATCTGTCATAGCCCATTTTGGAAATAGGCGACCTCTTTGGGATGGGAGCTATGGACAAGTGTTAGATGCATCTTACAATGTTGACCAAGTGTCCATAGGCGTGGGTTTTGGGCCATGAGGCCAAGTTGGACGTCCATTCCAAGATAGAGCCAATTTTGTCTTGTATATTCTATATAAAAAGGTGCTTTGAGGAGGAGATGTAGTATGTGATTGACAGGTACTGTTATGCTGCCGAACTGACTCCAAAGATGAGTGTCGAAGACTATTGAAGATTGCATTGCAAGTGTATTATAAACCATATTCAGTTTTGATAATACATTGTGCAGGTTTCTGAGTGTTGGGTTTTTCACCCGATAAGGGTTTTCCCCATGTTATATCTTTGTCTCTCTTCTTCTATCTTCTTTCTGGTTCTATGTGTATTGCTACAATATATTTGTTATATGTTTCATGTTGTTGTAATTGTAAAGGTTAAATTGAAGTTGTATAGCTTTCCCCTCATTAAATGTTGGTGTTGGAAATAAGCCACACCTGGACCAACGATGGACTAGTCCAAGAGGGGCCAGTAGCTTAGTGGTAGAGCACTCCAACAATGAATGGAAGGTCCTAGGTTCGAGTCCTAGTTGGTCCATGTCTCAACATGGTATCAGAGCCAGGCCCAGGCTAGAAGCCCCAAGCACATGAGAGGTGTGGCTTAAGGGGGGGTGTTGGTGTTGGAAATAAGCCACACCCAGACCGATGATGGACTGGTCCAAGAGGGGCCAGTAGCTCAGTGGTAGATCACTCCAGTAGCAAATGGAAGGTCCTAGGTTTGAGTCCTAGCTGGTCCATGTTTCAGTTGGTATCAGAGCTTGATCACCTTTGGTCCTAGTTGTCGGGTAGGGGTTTTTTAAGTTGATCTTAAGTTGAGTGGGAGTCTATGCAGAGTATTCAGAATCTTATTGTAGCAAGGAGATGGCAAGCACATCCAGAAGGATAGAGGTGGAGAAATTCAATGGCACTAATTTTTAGTTGTGGAAGCTCAAGATGGAAGACATGCTTGTTGATCGAGACCTCTGGGAAACTATCAGTGGAACAAAACCAACTGCAATGTCACAAGCTAATTGGGATCTCAAGGATCGAAAGGCTAAGGGTCTCATAAGACTTAGTCTTGTTGATTCTGTTATGTTAAATGTCCATGAGGAGGCTACTGCAAACTTGCTTTGGAAGAAATTGGGAGATGTGTATCAAGCCAAATCCCTAGTTAACAAACTTTTTATGAGAAAGAAGTTGCATTCTCTTCGAATGGAGGACAGAGGATCTATTGCAGAACATATGAATGCTTTCAACATGCTGGTTGTACAATTGACATCCATTGGTGTGAAGATGGAGGAGGAGGATCGTTGTATGACCTTTCTTTGTTCTTTGTCAGACTCATGGGATCATCTTGTCATGGCTATTTGAGGCACCACATCCACATTCAAAATGGATGAAGTAGTTTTTTTGCTATTGTCTGAAGAGATGTGGAGAAAGTCTTCTGAGGCAGCCAAAGAGGCTCTTGTAGTTCATGGAAGACCCAAGGAGAAAGGGAAAAAGAAGGACAAGAAAGCTGAGAAGGGTAGATCCAAATCCCGTGGGAGATCCAAATCTCCTAGAAAGTCCAAGGCTCTATGTTGGAACTATGGCAAAACTAGGCATTTCTGAAAGGAATGTAAAGAGGAAAAGAAAAAGAAGAAGAAGAACCCAAATTTAGATTCCTACAAGTCACAAGATGATGGTGATGCCTTCATCACAGCCCTGACAACCCATACATCTAATGATGTGTAGCTGATTGATTCTGGTGCGTCATTCCACATGACCTCGCATCAAGACTGGTTTACTAAGCATGAGGAGTTTGATGGTGGAAGAGTGAACCTAGGTGATGACTCTCACCTGAAGATTGTTGGTCGTGGAAGAGTCTCTATCTGATTCCCTGATGGATGAGTGAATGGGATCTCTGGGGTTATGCACATCTTAGGCTTAGCATGAAACCTGCTTTATGTAACTATGTTGAATGATGCAGGTGTGCAGGTTGTCTTTTCGAAAGAAGGATGCAAGATGACTAGAGGAGCTATGGTGCTTGCTAAGGGTACTAGGAGAGGTACTCTATTTCGGCTGGAGGCATGCATTTCACAATGCAATAGTTCTTCTGACTCAAGGAAGAGGGCAGCAGTCACTTCGTCCCCACCATCTGAACGAGCAGTGAAGAAACCTATTGTATCTAGTCCTGATGGTTGTATTCATGCCTTGGAAGTTAAGCTTCCTGCTGAAAAGACAATGTTATGGCATAAAAGATTTGGCCACATTAGTGAGAAGGGTCTGCATACCTTGAAAAATAAAAACCTCATTGAGGGGTTAGATGATTGTAATATTAAGTTCTACTTTTGCGAACATTGCATATATGGAAAACACAACCGTGTTCAGTTTTATTCGAATTCTCGTAAGTCTTCTGGTGTGTTAGACCTTGTTCATTCTGATGTTTTTGGTCCTGTTAATGTTCCTTCATTATTAAAATCTATATATTTATATCTTTCATAGGTGACTATAGTAGGACATGGATTTATTTTCTTAGAACCAAATATGAAGTCTATAGAAAATTTAAAGAGTTTAAAGCCTTTGCTAAAAATTAGACTGGCAAAAAGATTAAGTGTTTGAAAACTAACAATGGTGGTGAGTTCTATTCTGTATAATTTGATAAATATTGCAAGGAACTTGGGATTGAAAGACATAAGACAACTCCATATACCCCGCAGCAAAATGGAGTTGTAGAGAGGATGAACAGGACACTGATGGAGAAGGCTAGGAGTATGCTTAGTGGAGTTGTCCTGGAACAAAAGTTTTGGGCTAAAGTTGTTGCCAATGCTTGTTATCTTGTAAATAGATCTCCTACATTAGCTCTTGTTGGTAAGACACCCATGGAGGTGTGTTCTAGTAGAAATCCTTCAATAAGGCATCTTCGTGTTTTTGGTTGTGAGGCATATACACATGTGCCTAGGGAGAAACGGTCAAAATTGGAGAACAAGGCTGTTAATTGTATCTTCATTGGCTATGGTGTCAATGTGAAAGGATACAAGCTTTGGGACCCTGTGGCTAAAAAAGTGTTGTATAACAGAAGTGTCATCTTCAGAGAGCTTACACCTTCTTCCACTGTTTTACAGCCAGAAGAAAAAGAAAAGAAAGAGGATGTTGTTCAGTTTCCTGCTACCCCTGAGAAGACTAAACAGAAAGACAATGTTGGACCTGATGATGAGGAGAGCTCTTGCAGCTCTGAAAGCTCAGATGAAGAAGTTGAATCTCAACCTCAGCTCTTGAGGAGGTCTGCACGAATCAGGAAGCAACCTGAGAGGTTTGGTTATACATTGCTTGATTCTAGTTGTGCTTTTGCTTTGCTTACTAACAGTGATGAACCTAGAACTGTATCAGAGGCTATGGATATGAAAGATGCAAGATCCTAGAAGGAGGCCATGGAGGATGAGATGGCTTCTTTGAAAAAGAATCAAACTTGGGACTTCTTACCTTTGCCTCACGGACGGAAACCCATTGGATGCAAATGGGTGTTCAAGAAGAAATTTGGTGCAGATGGTAGTGTTGAGAAGTACAAGGCCAGATTGGTTGCGAAGGGGTATTCACAAGTGGAGGGTATAGACTATGGTGAGATCTTCTCTCCTATTGCAAAGATGACATCCATTCGTTTCCTATTATCTCTTGTAGTAGCTTATGATTTAGAGGTAGAACATATGGATGTGAAGATAGCTTTCCTTCATGGTGATTTGGAGGAAGAAATCTACATGTCACAGCTAGAGCATTACATGGTAAAAGGTAAAGAAAATTTGGTTTGCAAGTTAAAGAAGTCTTTGTATGGTTTGAAGCAGTCTCCTAGGAGGTGCTACTTCAAGTTTGATGCCTTTGTGTTGTCAATTGGATTTGTGAGATCGAAATCGGATCACTATGTGTATTTTAAGTTTGATGGTGATCGTATTCTCATTGTTGCATTATATGTTGATGATATGTTGCTCATTGGGAAGGGTAAGAATATGATTTCTGATTTTAAGTCTCAGTTGTCAGCACAGTTTGAAATGAAAGATTTAGGTGCAGCCATGTACATTCTTGGAATGGAAATCAAAAGAGACAGAACTAACAGAAAACTTTGGTTAAGCCAGAGTAAGTATGTGAAGACCATGTTGGATAGGTTCAGCATGGCAGATTGTAGACCATTGTGTGTTCCTGTTTCTTTGGGAACAAAGTTGTCTGTTGAGGATTGTCCAAAATCTCCTAGTGAGGTGGAGGACATGAGCAGAGTACCTTATGCTAGTGCTATTGGCAGTTTGATGTATGTTATGGTCTGCACAAGACCAGACATTGCCCAAGCAATGGGAGTCCTTAGTCGATTTATGGCTAATCCTGGATGGGTACATTGGGATGCAGTTAAGCGAGTGTTCAGATATTTGAGGGGTGCTTCCGAGTATTCCATATGCTATCATGGTAATGTTACAGGACATCCACATTCTGTTGATATTCATGTATTTGTGGATTCAGATTGGCCAAGTAACATTGACGATAGGAGATCCACTAGTGCTTATGTGTTTACACTATTTGGTGGTGCTATTAGTTGGATGAGTAAGCGACCTGTGGTTTCTTTATCCATGACAAAAGATGAGTATATTGCAACAACTATTGCTTGTAAGAAAGCCATTTGGCTTAAGAGATTGTGTTCAGATATTGGTGTTGATGTAGGTCAGATTACGATCAGTTGTGACAGTTAGAGTGCGATTTGCCTTGCGAAGAATCCAACTTTCCATGCCAAAACAAAGCATATTGATGTTCAGTTTCACTTCGTGCAAGACATGGTAGAGGATGGGAAGGTAAATTTGGAGAAGGTAGATACTTTGAAGAATGTTGCAGATACCTTAATGAAGCCAGTGGGCACAAAGAAGTTCAGATGGTGTTTGGAGTCTATGGGCCTCTCGGCCTATAGCAGTTAAATCATGTTATTCTATTCACTGTTAAAAGGTGTTTGACAAGTGGGAGAATGTTGGGAATTAAGGTGTCTCAACCTTGGTAATTTCTTGCATTATTTATGATTGTATTTATTTATTCATTGCCTATGATGTAAATTAATTGTAAATTCCATATTGTCATTTTGTTGGATGTGGCACGGTGATGTGTCATCCTACATGGAAGATGACAAATTGTAATTTTGTCCTCACATGAGGAGATAGGCGTCCCACTTTGTGGTAGGAGTATTTTGCCATGTGTCGGCATCTTGGATGTTGTGTAAGGGAATGTTGACCGAAACGGTTATGACGGATTCCTATGACAAAGTGAAGACATGTAAGAGTTGAAAATAGAAGCTTGTAAGATAGGTGAAGACATGTGTTGAGAAGCATCTTTGAAAAAGGCATCTTTGGGTTCCCCAAGGTGGACTATGTCATGTTGTAAGAGAATATGCTATTTATAGCTTGTGTATGATAGATTCTCTTACAGCTGTAAGTTGTAACTACTATTGATAGATTCTATGATGGTCGTAAGAGTTGTAAGAGCATCTATCATAGCCCTTCTTGGAAATAGGTGGCCTCTTTGGGATGGGAGTTGTGGACAAGTGTCAGATGCATCTTACAATGTTGACCAAGTGTCCATAGGCATGGGTTTTGGGCCATGAGGCCAAGTTCGATGCCCATTCCAATATAGAGCCAATTTTGCCTTGTATATTCTATATAAACAGGTGCTTTGAGGAGGAGATGTAGTATGTGATTGACGGGTACTGTTATGTTGCCGGACTGACTCCAAACATGAGTGTCGAAGACTATTGAAGCTTGCATTGCAAGTGTATTGTAAACCATATTCAGTTTTGATAATACATTGTGTAGGTTTCTGAGTGTGGGTTTTTTCACCCGATAAGGGTTTTCCCCACATTATATCTTTGTCTCTCTTCTTCTGTCTTCTTTCTGGTTCTATGTGTATTGCTGCAATATCTCTGTTATATGTTTCATGTTGTAATTGTAATTAAATTGAATTTGTATTGCTCTCCCCTCGTTAGATGTTGGTGTTGGAAATAAGCCACACCTGGACCGACAATGGACTGGTCCAAGAGGGGCCAGTAGCTCAGTGGTAGAGCACTCCGGCAGTGAATGGAAGGTCCTATGTCCAAATCCTAGCTGGTCCATGTCTCAACATGGTATCAGATCTAGGCCCAGGCTAGGAGCCCCAAGCACACGAGAGGTGTAGCTTAAGGGGGGGTTGCTGGTGTGGAAATAAGCCACACCCACACCGATGATGGACTGGTCCAAGAGGGGCTAGTAGCTCAGTGGTAGAGCACTCCAGTAGTGAATGGAAGGTCCTAGGTTCGAGTCCTAGCTGGTCCATGTCTCAACACAAAGCACTTTCCAATGTCTCTTCGTAGGATTTGTATGATAATTTTTGAACATCTTCCCTTATGTCTTTGTTAAGGGCATGCAAGAAGAGGTCACATAGCTCTCGGTGATCCATGTTTGGAGCACTAGTCAAAGAGTAGAGGACTTGCCTCCATCGAGTGACAAAGTGGGCTATGGATTCATTTGGCTATTGTTTCATTGTGAGGAATTCTCTGATCCCTATTTTAACAAGTTTGTTCATGTCAAATGCCATGACAAACTCTCTGATTAGTTGCCTAAGCGAGTGGATTGAAGCTTCTGGTAAACGATAATACCAATCCAGAGCTATGTCTTCAAGAGTTTTTGGAAAGATTTTTGCTACAACCCCATCCCAAGGGAGGAGCTCTCTTATGGCCATGGTGTAGGCTTTAATGTGGGAGTTTGGATCTCCTTCTCCTTTGAACTTCGGGAGATTTGGCAATGGCCAAGGTAGTTACACGCTTCTTATGTTTTGATCCAAAGGTTCCTTCAAATACTCAAGATATGTTTTGAGAAAGGCACTTTGAGATTGCGGGGTTGATAGCAATAACCCTGTAGGTGGCTTTTGATAACCCATTGTTGGATTTGTTGAATTGTTTTGAATAGGAGGGTTCCCATTCAGACATGTGTCATTGTTGGCGTTTCGTGAATAGTAGTTGAGGTAGAAGGGATTTTGAGATGCCCCCTAGTCCTGTTCATGATATTTCTGCCTTCTTTCAGGATCATCTTGCTCTGCTTCCAAGATTCTAATTCTTTGCACTAGAGTTGCGATTAAATCTGCAGGAGTTGTAGCTCTAGGTGTTTCTCTGTTTCTAGGATTTTCTCTTCGAGTATTTTCGTGGTGATATGCTTCTTCGCATGCTGCATTTTTCTTTTTTCTCTTCTTGCAAGGCAATCCTTAATGCCTCTTGAGCATCTTTGGCTTATTGTAAGTGTTTTCTAATCATTTGACTTCCTCATCAAGATGAGTACTTGATGTGCTTGTGGAAGGTTGATCGAGTCGATGTATTTCTGACCTTATCCTTTTGTCTTTATGTGGTGCATTTGGTATAGCCGAATTATTTTCCCAAGCTGGGTTGTTCAAAGATAGAACACCTAGATTCTCTTTGATCTTCTTCATAATCAAAATCTTCATAGTTATAACAGTTGGTGACTGGTGCATCAAGATGCGGCAGCACGTACCTATCGAAGGAAGGATTTTCTAGTTCTCTTGAGGGAATATTCCCTTGATTTAAGTCAAGTTCTGTCATGTTCGAGAGTGCCATAAACACCACAGAACAAATCAAACAGATGACGACATAAGTGATAGAAGCTGAAGCGGCTATGAAGAGTAGTGAAAAAATGTTTCGAAGCATTTGTTAAAAGTTTTTGAAGCATTTTGAGATGGGAACGCAAAGTACAAAACCAAAAGATTTTGTAATTCACATCCGGTTCACCAAAATATGTGGTGAAGATGATGTTGTATGTGACAATGATGATGGAAATGAGATCCACGCAATGGGAACGCAGAAAGCATAACCAAGAGGCTTTGCCTTTCATGTTGGGTTCACCAAAATATGTATGCTCAAAATTGTGACTCCAGTTGCCTCGGGCTATCAGGTCAAATTTTGGCACGCACACAAACCCTTTCCTCCTTGCCACAAGGCGATCCGCCACATCACTCTCGATCTCATGGAAGTAGCCAGTTGACAGGATGCAAGACACGATGGGGGTCTGGCTCGTTGGAGAGCTGGACTTCGCAGAAAGGGGCCACCAAGTCCTATGGTCTCTGTTGTTGTGTGTTAAGTTGAATGTTTTGATCAATTGTAGTTGTTGTTGAGATAACCCTATGACCTGAAGGGTCACTAGTTCCTCTTCTCCTGTTGGGGTTTCTTCTATTCCACCTTTGTGTGGGTAAGAAGTTTCTTTCATTTATGTCCTCTTGTCTCTCAATGCATTGAATGAGTTCTCGTTGTATTTGGAGTTGTCTAATTTCTTCTAACAATAAGAGGACAAGTGGGTCTTGTTGTGGTAAAGTAAATGTCTCTTGTTGTTGTTGTGGATTGATCTCCTCGATCTCATCACGGATAGCCCTCACCCACTCTCCTCTCACTCCTAGACACATTTGTGAGCCAAGATAGAGGTAAATGTGTGATGACCAACCTTAACTAGACTTAAGGGTTTTGACCTAGGGTTTAGTTGACCTAGGGTTTGACTATGTTTTGACTTGTTTTTACGTTGTGATGTGATCAAGGGTTTGATTGAATTGTTTAATCATGGTTACCACGTGATGGTATTGAGGGTTTGCAAGTTTGTCTTTTTCTAAGGTTTCTATATGCATGCAAAGCTAAATGATATGCAAATATTTTTTTGTGCTTTTTTAATATTTTGAAAATGAAAAGTGCTCTTTAATCTATGAAAGGGAAATATGAATGCAAGCTAATATGACTTTTCCTAATGCAAGTTTAATCTATGTTTTTGGGTTTTCAATTGATTTGGAGTAATCTAATCTAAAAAAGAGAAATTGCTTCTTCAAATAATCTAGATCTAGGAATATGAAAACAATTATTCTAACATGCAAGATCTAACTATCAAGGAAAAATCAAAGCTTTACTGTTCCCAAGAGCAAATTTGTTTTTCTAATTACTATGAATTGAATAAAGCAATGAAGAAACCTAAAAGAAATGAAGATTTGTGTGACTCCACTACCCTCAAAAATCCTTGATATTGGCAACCTTGAGTCCTTTTGAAGCAACGGGAAGACCTCTCGACAACAAAATGACACAAAGAAGCAAAAAGAAGCTTGTTGAAGCTTGAAGAGCTCAACGAGAACTTTGGTTGAACACAATGGTGTTTAATGAAGCAACGTAATGATGCTTGGTTGAACAATGAATAAAGCAAAAGGCACCTTCATCTTGTGAGAGCATTTGAATGCTAAGTTGGAGAGAAAAAATTGGCAAGAGTTGTGTGCACAATGAATTTGCCTCCCTTTGTGCTTGAGGGAGGGGGGTATTTATAGGTTTGAGGAATGGGATTGATTGTGAAGTTAATTCATTTGATTGATGAGTTAACAAGGATTTATTAGGGGGTTAACAAGGTTGATTACCCAGTGAACTCAGCTAACTATGAAGTGATAAATCAATAATAGCTTATCACTAAATAGGAATTGGAGTTGAGAGGATACATGAGATTGATTGAGTTGTTAATTTTAGATCAAATGGAGTTATTTATGCATGTGTGGGTGCATGAAATAGTCAACTCCATATTAGGCATCAAAAATTATGTGAACTGGAAGAAGACAGGTGAAAAAGGAGCTAAAATGAGTGAAAAAAATGAATTTTTTTGCGGCTAAAAATGTGACAGGGTCATCCCTTTTGCCAGTAGGGTCACCCCTGGGTGACCCTGGGTCGCCCGAGGGAGATCCGGGCTGGACAGGGTTTTCTGGGAAAATGCAAGGTTGGAAATGACAGAAGAGAAGAAAATGGGGGGTTCTGCCTCCAGAAACAGGTCAGTCATGTGCAAGAATCCAAATCTCCATTTGCACCTACAGGATCTCCTGAGGGAGATCTAGAAATAATAGGGGGAGATTTGGATTGGTTGAGTGGAACTATAAACTGAAAGTGGGAGATGGATAGGGGGGACCTCTAGAAGGCTTCTAGGGGGTGCAGAGGATGAAAAACATAAGGGAAAGGTGAAAATTCACCTTCAATACACTTACAAGGCTTAGGAGCAAGGTCAAAAGCTTAGAAAATGCAAATCGACAAGTGTCACAAAAAGTGTCGAAAAGTGTCGTAAACGGGGAGAGAGAGAAATCGACAAAGAGGAAACAACACAAGACAAGAAAGAAGACACATCATCAAGAGGTTTGCTACTTAAAGGACATTATTTCACGCTTACATGTACGTGACAAGGATTAAAATCATCATAGGGGTCCTTGTGGAGGATGTGCGTAATTTTTGTGCTTACAAGGACTGATATGAAGGAAATTACAATGATGATATAGAAATTACAGTGTTGATATCAGCTACAACAATATTAGGATCTCTTTAATCTAGGAAAATAAATCCATAAATGCTCATATGGTATCTTCTATGGTATTGGCAATTGATTTCTATTCTTCATTACATGTTCAATCTTCATATTTTAGAGTTATTTCTTTGATCTACATTGCTACAGTTGTGACATGATAATGTCAAGAGATAATGCTCTAACTAATCACAGTTGGGACTTATTCACATCTAGGTGTTAATCATAGTATTGTGATCTGATTTTTAGTGTAATTATTATTTACATTGCAAACACATATTGTAACCCCTAGATGGTTCAACCACCAGTATGGAGGAAAAAATATTGTTGTATTTCTTTATCACCCACTGAATAAGTGGAGAATTCCTACTGGATAAGTGGATGATCATTGTATATCTTTCTTGTATTTCCACCCACTGAATAAGTGGTGAATCCCCACTGCATAAGTGAATGCCTGCTGAAAAGTAGATGCATGCCATGAGCAAATGATTGTACTAGTTTCTTGCATAAGTTTGATTTGTAAACCAAAACATTGTATGCTCTCACCTCGCCCATCTTGGGATCTTGGTGATCAGAAGTGTGGAGGTAATCTATTTGGTTGCAATGATGTGCTAACTTGGACTTTGGTGTAGGAGCACCATTAAACAAGTTTTGTCAAGTCAAGTTATTAGCAAGTAGGCTTTAGATTTGGTAGGATTTTGTCATTAAATAAGGTCTTCAAGGCCATTTCTTTGTGTAATAAGTCATTTTGGATGACAACTAGGTGTTGTAGAGGAGTCAAGTGGAGTCAAGCTCATCATATTTTGTAATGACATGGTCATATTGTGTTGTAATAAGTGTTATGTAGATAGAATAAAGGTTCTTTAGGACCATCTTTGTGGTGTTATGGTCATTAGGGGTCTTAGGCTAAGGTTTTGTTCATGAATATGTCAATTTAGTTGCATAACAAGTTGTAAGTGGGTTAGCCATGGAAGTTGAAGAGTCAAACTACCCAAAAGGTAGTTGTGGCCATTGGGGAAGCATTTAAATATGTAAATAAACATTGGAGAAGGTGTGGAGAAAGGAAATGAATGCAAAACACGTTTTTGATGCTCTTTACCCTGTTTTCTGCACCTTGTGACTGTAATTTGTTGTTCCCTACCGTGGTACGGTCCTATACGGACCTGCACGTGTGAGTATTATATATGGTTGGAAAGAGGACTAAGTCAACTTTCAGATGCTTTTGGTTTGAGGTCTTTATCGGTAGTTTGGAGAAAGTTATAGTTATTTTACTACAGGTAGGTGTTGTAACCCTGAACTAGGGTTTAAAGGTCAACATTTAATGTTTTAAATACTTCCACTAGTCAAAACTTCACAAAATGGATGGAATGGGACTGTATGAGGTTGAATAACATGTTCCAATGAGATTTGGTCTGAAATACAATGTGGAGATAAGACTTTACCCTTGAAGTGTATGAATTTCCTATGTTTTGGCCATTTTTGGGATACTAGGGTTAGTAGAGTGCCTTAGAAGTTAATGTTGTGGATCAAATTGCTGAAATTGGTCCTTTGGGGATAGATAGAAAGGGTTCAAATTGGTTTGGAGAATTTAGAACAAAAAGATAGTATACTGCCTTTGTAAATTTGGCCTAATTAGGCCTATGCCCAATTAGTACCGTCTTTGTTTTGAGGCCTTTGGTCTTAAACAACCTATACCCATTTTTGGATATTATTTGAATGGGCCAAAAGGGTATTTGAATCTACCTTTACTTTTCTTTGATGATGCTCCAAAAGCAAAATAATCTCTGACAATCCTAAAAAGAGGGCTACAAGCAAGTGGAGAGGGTTGTGAAGGAAGTACAAGGTACTTGTGTGTAAGATCAAACTTGAGTGTTGGAACCTGTTGAAGAAGTGATAAGAACAACTTATACAGTACTAGATTGTCCTGGTATGAGGTAGAAAGGTATAATCCCTCTTATTACCTTATGATTGAAGAATGCCTTCAATGAGGATGACTAGAGTCTATGGGTACTTGAGCCCATTATTGTGAAATAAGTCAGGAATGGATTGAGTTGAATCATTGTATTGCATCAGACTTCGTATAAATTTGAAAAAAAATTGGGGTAGCATATTACACTTGGAAGCAAATTGGTAGCAAATCAATGTTAAAATAGAAAAAAACAACCCCAAAAAATGAAAGCATGAATGAGAAAAAATATTAAAAAAAGAAAATTAAAACATTAAGAAATGAAAAGGATTTGATAGGCAAAATTGGTCATACTAAATAAAACTTAAAAAAACATGAAATATTTTATGCAACACATTTTTCAAGTCACAACTAATATCCAATTTTACAACATATGTTAATGGGTCGTTGGTTTGCTAGTGAAGTTGAATGGTTATGAATAAGCCCACTACGAATCAAGTTTTGGTGAGTGCAAGGCCTTGACACCATAAGGGATGAGGCCGTGATAGGCGAATTTGGCGGAATGGATGCCCCTCAATCCTTGGCTACCCCTTAATCCTTAACTCTTAGTCAAAGACGTTTCAACTTAAAGAGTACGATCAAAAAAGTTTTAACCTAAATCTCGTGCTCCTCTGTTGGGTAACTAACATGACTCCTCAATCCCCCTGAAGAGAAGGAACATTTAACATAGAGCCCAATAAATATAAACCAATCCATTGCTAGATGTAGCATTCAAAAGTTTGAAAATAACAATGGAAGGTCATGTTTCATTGTTTAATTAAAAAGGCGAAGTCTTTACAGTTAAGAAAGTTTTATGAAAAAGTTTGCCATTCATTTTAAATTAGAAGAGAAGCCCTTCAATTTTAATCCGGTAACCTAGCCGCTTAACATCCTCACCCTTCTCTTCTCGGGAGTTGACAGTAATGCTGCTGCCGTGGACGACGATGACCAGATAAGGATTCCTTACCAAAAATAAAAAATAAGAGTTTCTCGTCCACAGGCAAGTTCACTCACTCACTCTGTCTCGTCCCTCTGTACATATACTTTGTCTGTAAGCAGAAATGCCGAAGATTTTTTATCGCTTCACTGAAATTCAACCTGAATTTCCATTTTCATAGCATATAAATCATTGAACATGCATATTCTCAGAGAAAAATGTGCGGTTACCAGGGCAGCTTCATCCTCCTTGTCTCATTCTATATGGAATGGATTTAATATTAGTTGGTTTACAAGTTCAACTACCAATTGTCCACATTCTGATAATTCCTCCAAACATGTAGTACTAAATTCCTTTCTCCTATTGGAGTACCATTGACCATGGGTGCTAGGGGAGTTTCTGGGAGGCATTCTTTGTGCCCCTGGGATCACCCAACTAGGCCTACTTAGTCCTGGTCATTCTGCTATAGACATCATCAGATCTTGTATTGATTCTTTTGCAATGGTTGATGATGGGGAAAGACAGTGAAGGTTGGGCATGGCCCTTCATTGTGTTGGGGCTGGTGTGGTCCTTCATTGCATGATTCAAATTGGCGGCAGATTTCACTGCTAGCCACAACCTTCATCAACCCTGTCTTCAATTTGTCTGTAGACAAGTTTTATTTCTCTCATGGTTATTGCGTTCAACTGTCCTCTTGTTAGTTTGGCTCTTTTGTTACTGTAATTTTAGTTAGTTTCAGCATGATGATTGTTTTTGGAGCTTATTTTCAGTCCCACAAGTTATTTCAATTGATTGTATTTTTGAGCCTCATTGAGCTATTTTGGTCATCTGTAGACATTAATATAAGCTCTTTGTGTATTTCTTCAGCAGTCAAGGGCATGCAATCAAAACTCACATTCTTTTCGGTTCAATTGGGTATGACTATGCTTGCACTTGATTCCACCCCTTAGAAATGTAACAGTCCAAGAAATATTTAGTCCTTACAAACCTAGGTATCTACACATTTTACCACCCTATTATTTGTCACTACTTACCAAACTGCAAATATTCAATGAATGTATCCTACTTTAAAACAAAATATTATTGAGTGAGGGTTTAAGTGTGTCATTGAATCAACGCAATAATGTTTAAGGGGTTTTCAAGGTTTTTGTAGCTCAATATGAACAAAAAAATGTCTTAACTCATAAGCAACCTCTCAACCTCACACATTAGCATTTTTTAATGTTCACCATACAATTCAAGCACAGATTTCTGTGACTGAGAACAACATTTATTATCTCCTCCGAGCAAACAAAGCTAAGACAACGTCAAGCACATCTTAAATCTTTCTGATAATATTTGACTCAATATTCAAAATCATCCTCCATAAAGAGGCATGACATCATGATAGGAAGCCCTTTACAAAATATGGAAAATCTGTTTACATGGTTAAACGGGTCACTTAGATAAGTATATCTCAGATAGAATGTAGCCAATTGAGAATTTTAAAGTATTTTCCGGATACTTCCATCCAAAAACATAATGTTAGATCAAATTGAATGTAATCGAAGACTGAATTAGCATGCAGAGGATGTACAACAGTCATATATGCAGTAAATAGTAAATAGACATATATGCAGTAAACAGTAAATAATCATTTATGCAGTAAATAGTCATAACTCCTCTTTCAAACGGCATCCTTTGCATATAATTAGCCATTTAAATTCGCAGGGAGTGAATATTGAGGCAGAATCTTGGGCATTGGTGGATGGGCTTTAGCACTTCCTGTCTTAGGGGTTGGGGTTAGGTAAGTTGGTCATAGAAGGCAATTCCTAGATTATCATTAATGCAATATGATCAAAGGAGATGCTCCTAACTAGAAATTGAATCATGTTCTTTGTAGATTATGAGAGATCTGGGGTAACTACCAACAATCTTTCACCTGCTGCTTCAAGGAGGCTAATAGACTTGCTGACCATCTGGTCAATGTGGGAGTTGATCTAGGGGTCTTTTTGAAGAATGGTAGCTCTATTGGCCTCGTTTTCAACTTCCCAAAATTTAAACTTTTGCTTTGAACCCTTTCTCCAGAGTCACCTTTCGATTGCAAAACACCAGTGTCACATTTTTCCTGCATGAGTCATTGAGATAATTTATTTCAGAGATGTCACAATCTGTTTCCCTACATTGAACTTTGCATAACAACATCATTTTGGAGCAGAGACACTCATCATTTCACTGAGTTTCTCAGGGACACTTATCCAGTTTGCGGCTTTTTACGTAAACAATTAAATATTGAAATCTGTGATAGATGGAACAAAATAATTTTTATGGTAGTGTTCATGACTCCATTTCATTTAATGTGGCAACTTTTCGGGTCAAGAAGTCTTACGGTTTGGGAGATTTTAAACTTTCAATTTTTCAGCGGGCAGTTTGCGGAAACAATTAAAACAACAAATTTATTGGAGTTTAAAAAGAAATTCTTTTGCCACTAGGCTCGTATCAACTATATCATTGATTGGCCAAAATTTCATAAAGATTCGCGGCTTCAATCAAAGGTTATGCAAATTTTACTATTTTTCGCACTTGCACGATTGAAGAAGTTAAAGTTTGCACAATGGAATTCGTCTACTTTCGAAATTGACTAAGTGCGGGTTTACTTTCATTTTTCACTAAGCGGGAGTCTACTTTTGATTTTTCCTAAGTTGGTGTTCACTTTCACTTTTGGCTAAGTGAAAACCCGCGTTGGATGCACTTTCACTTTTCGCTAAGTGTGAATAAAAAAAAGTCACTTTCAGTTTTCAAAAAGTGGGAAACTACTTTTAGTTTTGGCTAACTTGATGCAACTTAGAAATTTTCACAAGTTTCCAACTTGTGAATTTGGCTAACTCAATGGAAAGAAAAAGTTATAATTTTTATTAACTACTGGTGAAGTTAGAGGTTTGGATAAGTCATAATTTTCTAATTGGTAGTTATTTCATGAAAGTTTGCAAAAAGCACAAGTCACAAGTTGTAACTAAGTTGTGAAAAGTTAGTTAAAAGGTTGAGGTTATGAAAAAGGAAAAGTCACAACTTAAAAGTTAGTTATTATTTGTGAAAATCACTTCCAATGCCGACGAAGGAACTCCCCGTTATCATCAGCTAATGCTTTCACTTTTGAAAGTATTCAACTTGCACCTTTTAAAACTTATTTCAGAGAGAGTAGAAGGTTTTGAAATTCTTCTCAAACACCAATAGGACTTATCGAAAAGCAATAAAACGCCGAAAGAGAAGGTTTTGAAGTTTTATTTGTCGGCGGTTTCATGCAGTTTCAAAAGTGTTTTTAAACAGCCAAGGTAAAAAAAGGAAATTTTGGTTTCAATTTTATCTTCATTGGCATTCTTGTAAGGTTGTGAAAACATTTAAAAACTCCGATAAAAGAAATTGCTGCCCAAAATTTAAGAGAAAGTGGTTTCCATAACCACCCAAGATGCGGTTACAAAGAAAAACAACCATTCTTCATTCATCGGTACTTTCTGCCAGAATCATAGTTTTGGATCAGGGTATACCAAACTTAGAAATATTAACAGGGCATGTAAAATGTTTGACTAGGATTCTCAAAAGAAGGTTTATGGCCTGCCATAGCACATAGTTATTGTGTTTCATATGCTTCAAGAACTTCTAAGCGAGTGGGTTTGTTTGGCATCAAGCAAGTATTCCAATCATCTCAGCGTAATCCTCAACTAGTTGTAAACACCCTGGTAGAAATGTATGTAATATGTGGAAGCGTACACAGCGCATAAACTATTTGACAACGTGCCTCAAAGACAAGCCATCTCATTGAATGCAATGCTTACAATATACACATGAAACGTATTTGTTGAAAATAGGTTAAAAACATTCAAACAAATGCATTATGGCAGGTGCAAAAGACAGACTCCAAAACATTTGCCAACATCTTCTTTGCTCTGCACCAAATGGGAGATTTGGAAAACAGTTCGGCCAAGCAGATTTTTGTTAGATATTATAGCCGGAAATGCTTTGAAAAACATGTAACAAAAAAAAATATGAAAATGGCTGCATGGACAAGGCATTCGAACTGTTTGACTAAATGCCTCAAAGAAATGAATCTCATGGACTGTCATGACTGCAGAATATGCACAAAATGATTTTGTTGAAGAAGCTTTAGAAACCTTCAGTATATGCACAAAATGGATTTGTTGAAAAGGGCCACCGAAACTTTTTAAGCAAATGCAAGTGGTAGGTGTTCTAGTCATTGCAGCTACAAAAGAAACAGTTGGGATTGAAGGAAGTGCGAATAGGCAAATATAACGTTTAAACCCTACTAATTTCACCAATATCTTCTCAAGATTCTTGGAAAAGATTAAAAGCATGATGACAGCAGAGATTTTGTCAGATACTATAATTGGAAATGATAGTAGTGCAACACCATTTTTGTTGACTTAATTGTGTTAAATTTAAAATGGCATTTCTTTATATCAGTTTAACGCAGTCGCAGTAAAACTACAATATTTTTGTCATTTCACAACGAAATTTAAAAATTCAAAGTGTTTTGGAAAGCTGATGAAGGGGACAATAAAACCCAGAAACAGTTTGAAGATATCTTTTGTACTGAGTGAGCAGTTTGAAGAGAAAATTGGGGCTGTAAGCTTTGACATGATTGAGCACCATTGGAGCAGCGTATGATCTATTTGAAAGAATTTGTGATATTGTGGAAATGTCCACAATGTGAACCATAGACAAAACATGTGAACTATTTGATAGAATGCTTTGAAAGAAATGTGGTCAGATGAAAGGCAATAAATGAAGGACAAAAACATAGGTCTGCATTCCTATAGTTTACAACACATCAAAATACTATGAATGCATTTAGACGTCTGCAGAAATAAGTTGTATTTGTTTGTCACAGGAGTGCAAAGGTAGCATTTGTAGAGATTTCCATTAAGCCTAATGATGAAGCTATGTCAAAGGTGAAGACAATATTTATAGATGAATTGCTGAAATCTTGGGATGAAGAGCGTGTAAAGGAGGTTTCTGTGTTCAGCAATTCATAGTGGCTCTCCAAGGTAATGTTAACTTTGTTATTTCTCACATGCCATGCCAGAATGGAAGTTTTGGAGTTGCGTATAGTTATTCACCACAATACTAAAGAAGGAACGCCCTGACAGATATGAATGCATAATGAATTTGTTTGAAAGGCTTTGAAAACTTTCAAGCAAATGTATTAGATGTAAAGTTGAATTCAGTGACCTTTGCTAGAACATCTAGCTGAAAATGATAAGTGGATGTATTTGAAATACTCTGACAGTTTGTATGTTGACATGAGTTGTATGAGTAGTGGATGGCAATGACATTTTATGATTGCAATTACAACAAGAAAATGTGCAGTGTTATCAATCTATGCCTATCATGCTAGCATTCCTGGTAAAATACTTACTATTTCCACAGATTTCATATCTTGTATTCATGGACACAGGAGTCTAAGATTTAGGTATTCAGAGTTGTTATCAAGATTTGTGAGGATTGACCACTGAAATGGAGCAAACAGAGATAGAAAGTAACCTAGCAAAGTTCACAACTCAAAAGTTACAAGTTTTAGTTACCTTTTTGTAAAAAGTGACTTACATCACTTATTGTAATTCAAAAGTTAGAAAATGAGCTTTGTTTCCGTAAAAGTTAGGTAAAATCTAACTAGAATAAAACTTATTTTTAAATTATTGTATTTCAAAAAGGTAGTTGAGGTAGTTACAAAGCGGTTACTAGGTTGTTACCAAATGTAAGCCTATAAATACAAGGCCATTTCATATGTAAAAGGGGGGACTTTTTCAAAAAGAAACTTTTTGATGAGAACTTATGGAGAAGTTTTTCAGAGACTTTTGATGTAACACTTTGTACATGAAGGCTTTCTGAAGTTGTATAATTTCATGAAAGAATAATAAAGAATACATTTGGTTCGTGTGTTCCAATGTTACTTCTGAGTTATTGTTACTAATTTTTCATACGTTAGATTGGTAATACTTCTGTGTCATTGTGTAGATCATAGGTCATTCATTGAAACATTTTAACTGTGCAATTGATGTAGTGAAGCACACTCGTTTCTTGGTATCTTAATATGAATGTGTTTAGGTAACCTATCTCTTCGTATGTTGAGACCTATGTGTTATCCTTATTTCATCATTGTTGCATGTTAAGACATTAGCTGCGAAGTTCATCATATTTGTTCAGGAACGTAGTTTCTAACTTCTGTGGTGAAATCCCCTCATAATTTGTCCTGAGTTCGTGAAATCTGAACCAGTATTCATATGTCTACTATTAGGGTTTCTATTAATCATCTTTATTGTTAGTTTTCCCTTTTCCTCCTTTCTGTACTTTCAGGTTAAACGTACACAAAAACCACAAATACCTCCATCATATGAGGGAGCTGCCCCTCTCAAACGCAGAGGAAGATCGTTGCTATGTCGCGATCTCTCCAACTGTTGAGACAATTTAGTCACCATTCAAAGGGCAACGGGTCATTTTCAAAAGTTATTTCACGGTGACAAATCTGTTTACCAACAAGCTCATTACCAATGGATTGGTTTGGTAATAAAAGATTTCCGAAACAATAGACAAGGCTTATTGTCCCTATAGAAAGCTATAGTCATAGTGCACAGAATTTCCACTCAAGGAATGGATTGGAATTACATCGAAAGACATTTTGAAAGTGCAATTAAAAATTCAGAGTGATGACATGGAGAGACGGTTTTTTTTCACAAAATTGGTGAATGATTCTTTGTGTTCCTTGAAATTGGTTGTGGGCTTTCAATGCATAGGCATCTGAGTTGGTGGGCAAGGTTTATCAAGGGCTGTCCTTTCAACCTCCTTGATCTCTCTTTTTATTGTTCACATTCTATACCTTCCCCTTCCAGTTTTGAATTTGTAGGTGTTGAGCACACTCATTATTGTTCTAATCCAGGAAAGTTGGTTTTGACTAGATGTTGCCAAAATATATGCAAGACCACAAGTTCTACTTAAAGCTAAGATTTCTACATGAAAATGCAGATCGAATCAATTGGGGATTTTTGATAGACTGGAATAAATGAACAAGATCAGAAGAATGGCTAATTCTAATTGCAATATAGAAAAGAAATTTCTTCAAATTATAATTAAAATGCTGAACTATGACACTCAGGAAATTAAATCAGAACAGTAATAATCACAACAAACTATTCAAACCAGATCTGAAATAAAAATTAAACAAACACACTCAAATATAAAACAAACCTAAACCAATCACCAATCCTCTTGTGGGGGCCCTTTCTCAATCAGACTGATGTGCAAGACCACAATCTTACTCCTTACACAACAATGAGTCTGTAAGTGATCAATGAATAACATTAAAATCAGCAGCAGTTAAATATTGCTGCTGTAAATTTTATAGGAACTTGCTGAATAATTGAAATGAATGCTGATTCTGAATTCTAGACTAGTTGAACTA
Organism: Cunninghamia lanceolata; assembly: GCA_027924645.1. Taxonomy (NCBI): domain Eukaryota; kingdom Viridiplantae; phylum Streptophyta; class Pinopsida; order Cupressales; family Cupressaceae; genus Cunninghamia; species Cunninghamia lanceolata. Next base: position 113,225 of record BSBN01001198.1, on the reverse strand, counting down.
TTACCCTTTAGGTAATGCATAATATAGACACTAGCAATGGCATCTTGTTGCAACAACAATCTAAAAGACTAAAACAGAATGCTACTTATCCTATGAGACAAACAGCTCCTAAACAACTTATAAAAACAGATTTGTCCTTTTGTCCAACTTCAGCAAAAGCAGTTTTCCTTCTTGGCAGCTACCAACCAATCATCCTAACAACCATTGGAATCTTGTGCAACAACATAACCTCCTTGCATCTTGTTTTGGGGCACAATATATTTTGGGATGCTGCTGTTATAAATAGTGTGATTAGTCATGAGCAACAGGTTGGTTATGTTGCACAACAGGTGGTCACCAACAGATCAGCTGTGTTGGACAGCTCAACAGCTACCTTGCACAACAGTTTTGTATTGCGCAACAAGTTTGTTGGCTTGCACAACATAACCAATACCTTGCACAGCAAAACAAACTGCTATAACATGATATCTATGTCTTGTGCAGCAATCCCATTTCCTTCTAAACGTTTGGAAGCACACAAAAGTTACTGTACAGAACAACTTAAGCAAACCAATTTTAGAGTATGAGTCCATTCTATCTTATTCTACTTAAAATTCTATCAATTCCTCCATAGTAATCATAATATTAAATATAACAAATAAATCACTTCATAGGTAAAACAAGTGAAAATGAGTTTGTCAAGGAGGTTTTCATGATACAAAAAACATGCTCAGGGATAAAAAGGATGTACAATAGTATACATTTTCAGGGCTCATTAATAGGCATTCCATTGGTATCCTCCTCCAAGATGTCCCATTCAACTATGGCATTTGATGGAGCAATTATGTCCAATAGACTATCAAAATGTTTTACAATTGACAAAGATATGGATCAAGACTCTGTAGTAAGTGCTATGAGAGCACGAGTGGGGGAACATTCTTAGAGTTTTGAGAACCCACTCTTCCTTAGTGAGGGTTTCCTCCTACAACTAACCTCCACCACCCTTGCATGTTTTACATTCTAATTCCTCGCTACCCTTATTCCCCTTGGCTTCCTTCTCTCTTTGAACTTAAATCCCTTTGTAGGGTTGTTCACCCATTGATGACCTCATGGTAGCAATTGTAAACATAGGATTTCTATCTTTGGAGGCTTTAGCACAAGATCTCTCAGACTGGTGCCCCTTGTAATGCCAATAGAGGGAGATTTCTGGCAGGAATGTAGTTGAAGAATCTCAATAGCAGGTTGCAGAGAGCAATTTGGAGGCATGCTTATCCCAATGCAAGGAGCTTATAGAATTTTCTTCCTCTCTCATGTTGGTAGAAAAAGAGGGTCATATTTTTTTGGTTAGTGATGTGCTATCAAGGACGAGTTTGGGTTCTTCATCTCTTCCTAAGCTGGAGTTGGAAGCTCCAAATCAGAAAGTTTGGAGCAGAAAGTAGGACTTAGAGTGGCAGGATGGCTCTTGGCTATGGAGCGGATTAGGGAGGGAAAGGCCTTTGCAACATTGAGATTGTGTTAAATGGTCTTCCATTGTGTTATGAGGTTGGACATGAGTGCTACAATGACCTCTCAAGTGAGTTTTGTGTTAGCAGCTAAAGGTGTCCCATAGTTTCTTCATAGGAAGGTGATGTTGGATCCCTAGCACATTGTTTTCGAGTTTCAACAAATTTGTGTCCTATCACTGAGTTGTAAAAGGGGTGGCAATGGAGGCAAGGGTCAAGATGGCTACAAGCCCTAGTTGCAGTGAGCAAGTAGTAGTGTGTGGGGTGTTTAGGCAGATTGGTTGGATGGAGAGGGGGGTCTGCCCCCACCAAAATATAAGTTATTTATTTGTTCTTGGTCACCCCCACAACTGGTAGGTGAAAGGCAGTTCTTTTGGTGGTGGGATGTTCTTGATGTGTGGTTGAGGGGCATGTGGAGGGGATGCCATCTGCCGTTTGTACCCTTTTTGCAGCTACATCTAGGTGGCATTGGGTTTCTGTTGGTGGTGTGACTAGTCCAATGTGGCAATTGCAGAAGCATGGAGCAGCAGTAGGCAGGGGTAGCTTGCTGAAGGTTTTGATATGAAACAGCAACACATGGATATCTTGCATCTTTTAAGAACTATAGGGCACTTTTTAGTCCATTGTAGTAGACTCCAGGGTGGATTCATCGTTTATATGCATAACAGTAGTTAGTCCTTTTTTGTATGGTTGTGTCATCTTTATTTCTTCTAAAACAGGTCAGGACCCCAATAGATTCCCTTGTTTCAGCAATTAAAAAAACTATGTAGAAATTTATTTTAAAGTTAACTCATGAAGTTTCAGTATTGTTTTTGTTGATGGTAGTGTGTCCATAAGAAACTATAGGTTTCTGCATCGTATGCTTTTTGAAGATAATTGTCTGTTGAGCTTAGAGTGCATGCAAAGGTTAAGTTTTAGAAAATGTACCAGTGTCGGAGGTTAATATTTGAGTCTAGCTTCAATTATCTGGGGACTGGGTAAAAACACAACTAAATGAAAATGAATTTAGTACCATCATATTTTCATTTGATAAATTTCTTTAATACTTTTCTGGGAAACCGAGATCCCATTAATCTGTTGACATTTGCAATTCAGGGAAAAGACCTCTAGGAACTAAAATTATTGCAGAGACCACTGCATGACAGTATCTTATATCCTTATTAAGTTATTTCACAGCCTAGAAATGCTGTATGCCTACTCTTTGTGTGTTTTCATTTATATTTTTTTGAGATGAGTTTTGCCTAGCATAGAATTGATGATTTCCTTGTATAAATATTACAATTTTTATGATTCATCTTGTAATTTAAGTGGAACAGAAGGAAAATACTTGATATATGGAGGATATAACAGCAAGCGAGGTAGCTGGGTTTTGTGTGGGAGGATTGCTTCTTGTTGTGGCATTGGCTGTACCCAAAGTAGATTCCTTCATTGCAAATTCCCAACGCAGGTCTGTCTGTCTGTCCCTATCTGTCTGATACACACACACACAAACACACACTCAATTCACTCATTCATACAACACGCACACACTGGCATGTCGATGTACAATGCAAGATATAAAGACCTGCATTTTGAGGAATCTATTTAAATGTTTAGGGAAGTGAAGAGGCTAAAATATGGTAAAGCATGATGGATGAGATGAATGAATAGATTTATTTCGTAGCAGGAAAAGGGTGTAAAAATACATTAAGCCCCTCCCTGTTTTCTTTTTACAAAGGCTTTTATTCAGTTACCGACAATATCAGCATCACTTAACATACATTTCCCATATTTGACCCTAGAAACTTAATCATATCTAATCTTATTTTCATTTGATTGCATTTCTTACTTGAATACATACAGTATACAAGACGATAGTGGCATAGAGAGGGCAATAAAGAAAATTTGATCTGATTTGACATACAATATTTGTGAGAAACGATGCATCCTTACCTTATTTTAGAATCAATTAAAATTTCCCCCTTTTTTGGTCATAGCATTCCCCTTTTCTGAGCAAGGCTTGTATATGGTTTGCTCCATTCTAATGTTAATGTTATATTCATTATCTGCCTAGAATTTTAGGCTTATGATATGTGCATTCAAGATAAGTATTTCAGATCCTATATTGCTCAAAATGCAAGGTAATATTTTTGGAAACTGATGTAGATCTCTACTAGTTTTATGAATTTATGATAATTGATCAACAAGGATTTTTTGGAAATTTTGGAGTTTTTTATATCAAGTTTCAACATGGGACAGTGTTCAACATGTAAGCATGTTTTTGTTCAATAAACTTAATCTAATGTTTGAAAGTTGAAATCAGAAAAACACATGGCATTACGAATAAATCCTTAGTGATAATACACCCAATACTTGTAAGAAATATGGTTGCCTTTTGGAAAATCTACTTTTTTTAATATCCCTTTTTGCTTTTTTTGAACATTTTCCAATGATTCTTGCATGCTAATCTTGATGATTTCATCCACAATAAGATTGATAATTTCTTTAGGAATTTAAATATGATTTATGACAAAATACAGACTTCTTGTCAGGAATCTGCCTTGCCTTCAAAACAAAGTTAAGGCAGATTTCTTGACAAATACTCAAAGAATTTCGTCAAAGATCAGTATAGGGTCATAGACATATGAATATGGCCAAAGACTTCTCCTTTGAAAATGGACTTTGACAAGGCTTAGGACAAGATTGAAATTTGAATGGTACTGCATCTTCACACATGCTTTCACAAGGATTTCTGTGAGCAGAATCCCATTTTAGTCAAGTCATCTACAAAGATCCATTAGAATAGACTGCCCTCTAGCGCACTGTATTTATGTGCTTTAATGCACATGCTCTGGTATATGTATCAGAGGTCGCTAGAGTTCAGGGCTAAATTAAAGGAATTTCTTATTAAGAGGCAATTAATTAACAAAATGCACTTTACAGATGACAGCTTTGATATTTGAGCTGTCTTAGCAGTATGTTGGTGGCATGATGCTTTGTTTGGACATTTTTGTTGAAGCATTTGGGATGGTAGTTGGTGAGGCCAAATGCCTTTCTTATTGGTGAAGGCAACTCTCCTAATGGGCTCAGAAAAAGATTATAAAGCCATTTGAAATCATATGGTTCTCAGGTACCCACTTTGGTATTGATAAATTTATTGGGAGGTGGTTAATAAACACCTTTGAAAAGAAGATTGGACTAATCAAAATCTTCAATTAGCAGGAAAATATAATGATTTTGCACATAATGGCAAATTTATTACTTTTAATGTCTTTTGCCCTCTTAGATAGTATACAAAAGACTAGAAATAGTGCTGCAATACTTTCTTTGGGACCAACGAGGGGGAAGGTGAAACTTGGCACATTTGTACTCTACCAATGGATATAGGTCTAGTTACCAATGATATTAGAACCCAAATATGCAATTCTTTAAGGAGAATTGATAGTTAGAGACGTGGTTGAAGAAGCTCCATGGAAAAATCTAATTTAACATTTAGTAACAGCCCACCACAACAAACAATTACAAACTCATTTACAATATGCAAGTTATCGGAAATTTTATAAGGCATTCAAACTATTAGTGTTGACACACCTCAAGATATTAAGAACTCCTTAGAAAATGATAATAGACCATCTTCGCTATTCGCTAGAATTTTGAGGGCCCACAAAATGCATTATATTTTGCATCAAATTCCTATTTGGAATTTCTCTTCACCATGAGATCGTCTTGGCCTTTTACCTTGTTATGTTGGAAAACAATTGAAAAAACCCAAAGACGCAATTCTTTTAGGAGAATAGATATTTAGAGTCAAGTGGTTGAACAATCTCCATGGAAAAATCTAATTTGACATTTAGTAACAACCCACAACATCAAGCAATTACAAATCATTTAAAATATCCAATTTATTAGAAATTCTAATGCGTTCAAGCTATTAGGGCGAGCTCACCTCAAGATACTATGGATTGCTTAGCAAATAGTAACATAACATCATCACTAGGACTATGAGGGCCGACAAAATGCATTATATTTGGAATTTTTCTTCTCCACGATACCATCATAGCCTTTACCCTATTATGTTGGAAAACAATTGGCAAGAACATTTTTTTACTTGTTGGTGGGATTATTAGAATAATAATGATTATACTTCAAAGATGATCACTGGAGTCTTGTATGCATGCGCATACTATTAAATTCATTATTTATCCTACAATTGTCTTTCCAACTCCATCTAGAAACCTCCAACTCAATACATGTAAACATGCTACACATTTTTTTTCAACATTGTGACTTTGAACATGTGGTATTGCATGATCCTTTTGGATATATTCTAAAAATAGTTTACTAACATATCTTTTGTCAAGGGACCTATTGACACTCTACATCTCCCATTATCGATATATTGCATGACTAGCATGGGCTTGACTAGAGCTACTATGTCATGTTATCATGATTTAGGTGCTCTTAACATGTCTTGGGTTCCTTTATTCCTTTACCTCGACACCTATTGACATCTTGATAACATGATGTGACTTATAAGGCATTACATAATCCAAAAGCTTTGCCAATTGGGAAAGACACTAGAGGGTAAAAAGTTCAAAATGATGGATTACATTCATTTTTCCTTCCTCCCAAATGCTTAGAAGTGCTTGTGTGCTAAATGTGTCTCCATGCCTTGTAATTATTAGCAACATATGTGAGGAAAAATGTCATTAGTGTAAATGACTACTAATGGAGCTCATCTTGATATGAATTAAAACACATATTGTAAAATGTCACAAAACTTAATTCTAATCATGATAACATACTTTTCCTTAACCTCAACGTCCTTTTGTCCTTCCTAGACCCATGCAAGTATTACAATACATTGACCAATGCAATAAAAAACATGCAAGTTGGAGGGCAAACATATACCTACAACATTCTCATTTACTTTCATATTGTGGCTTGCCATACTTATTGTCTTGTATATTGTTATACTTATGGCCTTGTATATTGTCATACTTATTGGTTGTTAGGATTAGGTGTGTCATTCACCATGTAAGTCCTAAATCTTGTAATTGTAATTTAATTATGTAGACGATAAATAATGTCTAGTCTCCAAACATCATGGAATGGGGCCAAGTTGGATGCCTATGTAAGGGAGGGGATTTATTTATTATTTATTTATTCTTTGAGATACTTGATATATTGTGTAAAAAGGCATTTGATAGGGAGCTTACAAAGAATCGATCAAGATTGCAAGTTGTAAGAAGATCTTTTATATTTGGTGCTATGACAAGGCAAGCAATGACCTCATGGAGTGCCTAGGATTGGGATCTTAGTCAATTTGACCATTATGACCAAATCTATGAAATCTACAGCATGTAAGGGGTGTAAGAGGAGTTACATATTATTCTAAGATGCTTGACCATGACCATAGTTGGATTTTTGTCATGGCTCATGGTTTAGACTCATAGTTTTGGATACCCCTTGATGGTTTCTTGTTCCCAATTTTCCTATATATCGAAGGCATGGGATAATGGATTGTATGGTTCCTAACACATACTCTTATGCAATAGGTCTACAATTAGAGGGATAAGTGGATTGTATTTTTGTACTTCATCTTTTGAGAATAATACAAGGTTGGGTCTTTTTGGGGTGGAGTTTTATTTCCACAAGGGTTTCTCCACATATATTTGACGTAATGGTTTGCATTTTATGAGTTTGTTGATTTGTTATATTGCTTCTCCATTATTTCATTGATATAAGTTTATTGGATTAGTCACATTGTAATTGGATTAAAACTCTATATTGTTCATTATTTTCATTGTGTTGTTTACTTTATATTTCAACATTTGGTATCAAAGCTTTGACTAGATTGTAGAAGGGGACACCTTTCTTGCAATGTTGTGTTTTTTGTGGTTGCAACGGAAGTATTGTTTTTGTCATTTTGCAGACTGAGTGTAGTTAGAGAAGCCACAACAAGCACCTATATTCTATCTATCTTCAAATTAACTTCTCTCTCCAAATTTTCTTCAAAGAGTGAGTGAGCATTATGAAGATAATTCATTGGTCGTGCAAACTACAAAGTTGATATGATTATCTCAATCACGATGAATCACCACATTCTTCACAATCCAATATAGATCATTTATAGATAACAATAGCTATGTTGAATTCTAGTATTTTGTTCATTGGATCAACAAAACAAGCATAATAGGATATGTTAGGATAACAGCACAAGAAATGCAATAGATTCACAAAAATAAAGCAATAACATTCACCACAAATGCATTAAATGAAGCATAGATGTGTAGAATTAGAGAGACAAAACCCAAAATTACTTTATTATCACAAAATAAGAAAGCAATGCCATATTAGGGAGGTAGTCCCCTAAATGCTTAAACCAAACAAAAATTCACAAATAAATGATGTCAAAATGAATATCTAGCCTCATTTTATAGTTCAATTAGGTTGGGACAATTGCACAACTCCCAATGAGGTTGACTACCTGAATCTATAAACATCCACTTCACTAGTTTGAATGAGTTATTTACGCAGAACATAAGTTGATGTGTATTGGTAGGAACATAACATTCCCCTCTTCATAGTAGCATCACCCTCAATGCCTACTAGTTGTGAGTGCTTCTACATAAAACATGTATCCTCCAATGTTGCATTCTCCATTCGAAAATTCTTTCAATTTATAAGATACCCCATGATAATTTTGTTCATAGTTGATTGAATCACATGTAAATCACTTCTAGTTCCAATATGACTTTGCCCTTGTTATGGACAAATGTATCAAATCTATACAAATCTATTATGCAACAATTCACCTTCTTGAGTCCTTGAGAATGAAGGTATCACTTATGAGGTTGCCAACCTTGGAAAGTTTCTTGTAAGAACCAATTTTTCCCCTTTTGTTACTAATATATTCACTTTTATAGTTCTAATGGAGAAAACTTGATCCCCTTGTTAAAAAATACATTCACTTTTATGTTGATCTTCTTGTTTCATTCTATTATGTGCCATAGCCAAGTAATCTCATAGAATTATAATAATCACAACTTGTTGATATTAGATTGATCTAACACCTATCTACCCTAGGGTGCTTATGTAGATATGGGTTGGATGGTGGGGGATATCTACACAATGCTTCAATAGGTGCCTTTTTTGGTTGCTATGTGACAATAAGTATTTACTACCATTCAATTAGAGGTAATCATTAGGCCCTCTAAAATTGGTTCTATCTAGGCAAAAAACAAAGATAATTGACCATTTTGGGCTTTTCATCTTGATCTCTTTCACCACTAGAGAATCTTTTGGTTGAGAATATGGCTTATGATCCTTGTCTCATAATTACTATAAAAATGGAATTATTAGAACCCATATTTGTTAGCTTTTAAGTAGTGAGGGCTTCCGTCATGTAATATTATTTAGATATTGTATTTTTTTTTTGGATTTTTTCACCACATGGAGTATTTTTGTGCTCAAATAATCAAGATGAAGTGATTTTTTCAACAACAACCATAATCATGCTTATGTCTTCATATTTGATTAGTCCCATGATAAATTCGTTGGTATGTGGTGACTGATCATGCTGTAGGGCTACAGGTACATGCAACAAGTTAGATTTTGGTGACTTTGACAGTTGTGTTTTGACCCCAAATCAATTAACAGGGGAGTGTGTTTTGACCCCATATTTAATAAAGGAGTTGGTTGTTAGCCGATATTGTAAACTGACATTGTAAACCGCCAAAAAGCTTGTTAAATAAGTGACTATGGAATATGAAAGGTCAAGAGAAATAAGGCAGCATGAGTGCATTGTTGTACCACAACAATGGATTAAGATGCAAGTTGTAATTCGTGAGATTTGATCTAAAAAGTGGATGGTTGTTTCTCTGTGGATGTAGCCCACATTGGGTGAACCACGTAAATCTGTGTTGTGTAAATTCTTATTAGTTGTGTGTTTTAATCTGCATTATAATTGGTTATATTTTGATTGCTATGGTCTGTTGAACCCTAACAAAAGTCCATGTATACTTTTTCCCATCTTTGGCTTTGGTGTGGATAGTGGTAGAGATAGACCATGCACTTCATCTCACTCTTTTTCTCATTAGGTTAGCCATAGGGTTGAATATTAAGGTTGGCCTCTTGGAATCAATTAAATGGCAGGAACATGCTCCCTTACTAGAGGAAGACGATTGAGAATATCTTGAAAATATTGTAATGTTTGTCAATAACTAGATGGCAATTTGGTGGATACTCAAATGTTGTTTTCAAGTTGTGCTTCCATAGAGCACAATTTTGTGACAATTATTGAGGATCTTTTGTTTAAAATCTCCATTCTATGAGAGCTAATCACCTAAAATATTGATAGTTGAAGTCCCTTGAGCTTGTATTTCTAGCCTACATGAAATCACATGAAAACCCCCTCAAATTTGATTTCCATGGTATCAATAATTTTCAAAAACTAAGTCCCTCAAACCACATGAATTGCACCCATAGGAAAAGCAAACATATTGCTAGTCAACAAAGAATTTCCATTATGAGCTAAAGCTAATGACATTGCCAAACTCACTTAATGGTTCTCCCATGTGGCCATTATCACCTAAAACTTTGATTCTCAATGGGAAAAATAGTTGAGATGTTTCACCAACTTGTGATTGAGAAAATTTCCATGCTCCTATAATTGGTCAACATGATTACCTTTTTCTTTTTGGTATTTCATACTATATTACTAGTTGGAAGGATAGTGCCCCCTACCAAGGGATACCAAGAGTTGGTTAGATTATCCATGCCTTGTTTTGGTGTGGTGTCATTCAACAAAAGAGGACTTCATCATCAAGTCCTTCCTCACCATCCTCTCCTTGAGCATATTTAGTGTGGAAGAGTTTCTTATTTTCATAATTATGAACCTCACCTCACTTGTTGCAAAGTCCTTTTGCCAAATTTTCTCCTTCAATTGTTGTGGTGTCAATCAAGTAGATTGGTTTAGAATATGGCTATATACAAGTTATGTTGGGAATTAAGGTGTCTCAACCTTGTTAATTCCTTGCATTTATTATTGTAATGTAATTTATTTACTTAACCTATGTTGTAATTTTGTTGCACATCCTGTTTTGTCATCTAGTGTGAAGTGGCACGATGAGTTGTCACTCCACTTGTAAGGTGACTAGGATGGTCAACTCACTCCATGTGGAGATAGGCGTCCCTTTTGTGTGGTAGAGATTTTCTGCCATGTGTTAGCATCTTGACTAGTGTGTAAGTGAATCTTGACCGAAACGGTTATCACAGATTCCTATGACATAATCTATGACATGTAAGAGTTGGAAATAGAACGTTGTAAGACAGGTGAGAACATGTGTCATGAAGCATTTTTGAAAAATGCATATTTGGGCACCCCAAGGTGGACTATGACATGTTGTAAGAGAATATGCTATTTATAGCATGTGTATGACAGATTCTCCTACAACTGTAAGTTGTAACTGCTATGGCAGATTCTATGACGGTCGTAGGAGCATCTATCATAGCCCATTTTGGAAATAGGCGACCTCTTTGGGATGGGAGCTATGGACAAGTGTTAGGCACATTCTACAATGTTGACCAAGTGTCCTTAGGCATGGGTTTTGGGCCATGAGGCCAAGTTGGACGCCCATCCCAAGATAGGTCTAATATTGCCTTGTATTTTCTATATAAACAGGTGCTTGTAGAGGGAGTTGTATCACAGGTTTTACAGGTATTGTTATGCTGCCGGATTGACTCCAGACACAAGTGTCGAAGACCATTGAAGCTTGCATTACAAGTGTATTGTAAACATATTTCAGATTTGTTAATACAATGTGCAGGTTTCTGAGTGTGGGGTTTTTCACCCGATAAGGGTTTTCCCCACCGTAAATCTTTGTCTCTCTTCTTCTGTCTTCTTTCTGGTTCATGTGTATTGCTACAATATCTCGTTTATGTGTTTCATATTGATGTAGTTGTAAGGATTAATTTGAATTTGCATAGCCCTCTCCTCATTAGATTAGTGTAGGAAGCAATTTCCGCACCCCTAGCTTCCTTTCAGTTGGTATCAGAACTTGATCACCTTTGGTCCTAGTTGTTGGGTAGGGGTTTTTTTAGCTGATCTTAAGTTGAGTGGGAGTCTGTGCAGAGTATTTTGAATCTTATTGCAGCAGAGAGATGGCAAGCACATCCGAAAGGATAGAGGTGGAGAAATTCAATGGCACTAATTTCGAGCCGTGGAAGCTCAAGATGGAAGACATGCTTGTAGACCAAGACCTATGGGAAACTGTATCCGGTGTAAAACCAACCACAATGTCACAAGATGATTGGGATCTAAAAGATCGGAAGGCTAAGGGTCTCATAAGACTCTGTTTAGTTGATTCCGTCCTGTTAAATGTCCATGAGGAGAAGAGCACAAAAGACCTTTGGAAGAAGTTGGGTAGTGTTTATCAAGCCAAATTCCTGGTGAACAAACTTTTCTTGAGAAAGAAGTTGTATTCTCTTCGAATGGAGGAAGGAGGATCCGTTGCCGAGCATATGAATGCCTTTAACATGATTGTTGCACAATTGACATCCGTTGGTGTGAAGATGGAGGAGGATCGTTGTATGACCTTGCTTTGTTCTTTACCGGACTCGTGGGATCATCTTGTCATGGCTATTGGAAGCACCACATCCACATTCAAAATAGATGCAGTGGTATCTTCGCTATTATCTGAAAAGATGTGGAGAAAGTCTTCTGAGGCAGCCAAAAAGGCTCTTGCGGTTGGTGGAAGACCCAAGGAGAAAGGGAAAAAGGACAAGAAAGCTGAGAAGGGTAGATCCAAATCCCGTGGGAGATCCAAATCTCCTGGAAAGTCCAAGGCTCTTTGTTGGAACTGTGGGAAAACTAGGAATTTCCGAAAGGAATGCAAGGAGGAGAAGAAAAAGAAGAAAAAACCTCCTGATTCAGATTCTGACAAGTCACAAGAAGATGGTGATGCTTTCATTGCAGCCCTGGCAACCCATGCATCTGATGATGTGTGGCTGATTGGCTTTGGTGCATCATTCCACATGACCTCGCATCGAGATTGGTTTACCAAGTATGAGGAGTTCGATGGTGGAAAGGTGTATCTGGGTGATGACTCTCATCTGAAGATTGTTGGTCGTGGAAGAGTTTCTATCCGATTCCCTGATGGACGAGTGAAGGGGATCTCTGGGGTTATGCACATCCCAGGCTTAGCACGGACCTGCTTTCTGTAAGTATGTTGAATGATGCAAGTGTGCAGGTTGTCTTTTCGAAAGAAGAATGCAAGATGACTAGAGGAGCTATGGTGCTTGCTAAGGGTACTAGGAGAGGTACTCTGTTTCAGCTGGAGGCATGCATTGCACAATGCAATAGTTCTTCTGACCCAAAGAAGAGGGTAGCAGTCACTTCATCCCCACCATCTGAACGAGTAGTGAAGAGATCTGTTGTTTCTAATTCTGATGGTTGTAATCGTGCATTGGAAGTTAAACTTCCTGCTGAAAAGACAATGTTATGGCATAAGAGATTTGGCCACATTGGTGAGAAGGGTCTGCGTACCCTGAAAAATAAGAACCTCGTCGAGGGGTTAGATGATTGTAATCTTGAGTTCGACTTTTGCGAACATTGCATATATGGAAAACAAAACCATGTTCAGTTTTACTCGAGTTCTCATAAGTCTTCTGGTGTGTTGGACCTTATTCATTCTGATGTGTTTGGTCCTGTTAATGTTCCTTCGTTATCAAAGTCTGTATATTTTGTATCTTTTATAGATGATTACAGTAGGACATAGATTTATTTTCTCAGAAGCAAATATGAAGTCTATAGCACGTTTAAGGAGTTTAGGGCCTTTGCTGAAAAGATTAAATGTTTGAGAACTGACAACGGTGGTGAGTTCTGTTCTACATAATTCGATAAATATTGCAAGGAACTTGGGATTGAAAGACAAAAGACAACTCCATACACCCCACAACAAAATGGAGTTGCAGAGAGGATGAACAGGACACTGATGGAGAAGGCTAGGCGTATGCTTAGTGGAGCTGGCCTAGAACAAAAGTTTTGGGCTGAAGCCGTTACCACTGCTTGCTATTTGGTAAATAGATCTCCTACATCAGCTCTTGTTGGAAAGACACCCATGGAGGTGTGGTCTGGTAGAAAGCCTTCAGTAAGGCATCTTCGTGTTTTTGGTTGTGAGGCATATGCACATGTGCTTAGGGAGAAGCGGTCAAAGTTGGAAAACAAGGCTGTTGACTGTATCTTCATTGGCTATGGTGTCAGTGTGAAAGGATACAAGCTTTGGGACCATGTGGCTGAAAAAGTGTTGTATAGCAGAAGTGTTATCTTCAGAGAGCTTACACCTTCCGTTGTTTTACAGCCAGAAGAAAAAGAAAACAAAGAGGATGTTGTTCAATTTACTGCTACCCCTGAGAAGACTAAACAGAAAGACAATGTTGGACCTGATGATGAGGAGAGCTCTAGCAGCTCTGAAAGCTCAGATGAAGACGCTGAACCTCAACCTTAGCCCTTGAGGAGGTCTACACGGATAAGAAAGGAGCCTGAAAGGTTTGGTTTTACATTACTTGATTCTAGTTGTGCTTATGCTTTAATCACTAACAGTGATGAACCTAGAACTATGTCAAAGGCTTTGGATATGAAAGATGCAGGTTCCTGGAAGGAGGCCATGGAGGAAGAGATGGCTTATTTGGAAAAGAATCAAACTTGGGACTTGGTGCCTTTGCCTTCTGGATGGAAACCCGTTGGATGCAAATGGATGTTCAAGAAGAAAATTGGTGTAGATGGCAATGTTGAGAAGTATAAGGCCAGATTGGTTACGAAGGGGTATTCACAAGTGGAGGATATAGATTATGGTGACATCCATTTGATTCTTGTTGTCTCTCGCAGCAGCTTATGACTTGGAGGTAGAACAAATGGATGTGAAGACAACTGTCCTTCATGGTGATTTGGAGGAAGAAATCTACATGTCACAGCCAGAGCATTACATGGTGAAAGGTAAAGAAAATTTGGTTTGCAAATTAAAGAAGTCTTTGTATGGTTTGAAGCAGTCTCCTAGGAGGTGGTACTTGAAGTTTGATGCCTTTGTGTTGTCAATTGGATTTGTGAGATCGAAATCGGATCACTGTGTGTACTTTAAGTTTGATGGTGATCATATTCTCATTGTTGCATTGTATGTTGATGATATGTTGCTCATTGGGAAGGGTAAGAATATGAGTTCTGATGTCAAATCTCAGTTGTCAGCACAGTTTGAAATGAAAGATTTAGAGGCAGCGAGGTACATTCTAGGAATGGAAATCAGAAGAGACAGAACTAACAGAAAACTTTGGTTAAGCCAGAGTAAGTATGTGAAGACCGTGTTGGATAGGTTCAGCATGGCAGATTGTAGACCATTGTGTGTTCATGTTTCTTTGGGGACAAAGTTATCTGTTGAGGATTGTCCAAAATCTCCTAGTGAGGTGGAGGACATGAGCAGAGTACCTTATGCTAGTGCTGTTGGCAGTTTGATGTATGCTATGGTCTACACAAAGCTAGACATTGCCCAAGCAGTGGGAGTCCTTAGTCGATTTATGGCTAATCCTAGACGGGTTCATTGGGATGCAGTTAAGCGAGTGTTCAGATATTTGAGGGGTACTTTCGAGTATTCCATATGTTATCATGGTAATGTTATAGGACCTCCGCATTCTGTTGATATTCGTGGATTTGTGGATTCTGATTGGGCAGGTGACATTGACAGCAAGAGATCCACCAGTGCTTATGTGTTTTCACTGTTTGGTGGTGCTATTAGTTGGATGAGTAAGCGACAACCTGTGGTTGCTTTGTCTACGACAGAAGCTAAGTACATGGCAGCAACTCATGGTTGTAAAGAAGCCATTTGGCTTAAGAGATTGTGTTCAGATATTAGTGTTGATGCAGGTCAGATAACGATCAGTTGTGACAGTCAGAGTGCGATTTTCCTTGCGAAGAATCCAACTTTCCATGCCAGAACAAAGCATATTAATGTTCAGTTTCACTTCATGTGAGACATGGTAGAGGATGGGAAGGTAAATTTGGAGAAGGTAGATACTTTGAAGAATGTTGCAGATGCATTGACGAAGCTAGTGAGCACAGAGAAGTTCAGATGGTGTTCAGAGTCTATGGGCCTCTCGGCCTATAGCAGTTAAAATCCTTTTATTCTATTGGCTCTTACAAGGTGTTCGACTAGTGGGAGAATGTTGGGAATTAAGGTGTCTCAACCTTGTAAATTCCTTGCATTTATTATTGTAATGTAATTTATTTACTTAGCCTATGTTGTAATTTTGTTGCACATCCTGTTTTGTCATCTAATGTGAAGTGGCACAATGAGTTGTCACTCCACTTGTAAGGTGACTAGGATGGTCAACTCACTCCATGTGGAGATAGGCGTCCCTTTTGTGTGGTAGAGGTTTTCTGCCATGTGTCGGCATCTTGACTAGTGTGTAAGTGAATCTTGACCGAAACGGTCATGACAGATTCCTATGACAGAATCTATGACATGTAAGAGTCGGAAATAGAAGGCTGGAAGACAAGTGAGGACATGTGTCATGAAGCATCTTTGAAAAAGGCATATTTGAGCGCCCCAAGGTGGACTATGACATGTTGTAAGAGAATATGCTATTTATAGCATGTGTATGACAGATTCTCTTACAACTGTAAGTTGTAACTGCTATGACAGATTCTATGACAGTCGTAAGAGTCGTAAGAGCATCTGTCATAGCCCATTTTGGAAATAGGTGACCTCTTTGGGATGGGAGCTGTGGACAAGTGTCAGGCACATTCTACAATGTTGACCAAGTGTCAGGCGTGGGTTTTGGGCCATGAGGCCAAGTTGGACGCCCATCCCAAGATAGGTCCAATATTGCCTTGTATTTTCTATATAAATAAGTGCTTGTAGAGGGAGTTGTATCACAGGTTTTACAGGTATTGTTATGCTGCCGGATTGACTCCAGACACGAGTGTCGAAGACCATTGAAGCTTGCATTGCAAGTGTATTGTAAACATATTTCAGATTTGTTAATACATTGTGTAGGTTTCTGAGTGGGGTTTTTCACCCGATAAGGGTTTTCCCCACCGTATATCTTTGTCTCTCTTCTTCTGTCTTCTTTCCGGTTCATGTGTATTGTTGCAATATCTCGTTTATGTGTTTCATATTGCTGTAGTTGTAAGGATTAATTTGAATTTGCATAGCCCTCTCCTCATTAGATTAGTGTAGGAAGCCATTTCCGTACACCTAGCTTCCTTTCAAGTTACTTATCTATACATAAGAAGTGTAGGACCTTTGTAATTCCATATTTTGTTATTCTGTTTCTAGAGAAATGAGTAGATCTTTCTCCACACCTATGGTATCATGGAAACAAGCTTCATACTTATTTCCCTTTAAATGTGCAATAAATAGGTCCAATAGACAAGCCTCTTTTATCCCATATAATCAAAGAATGGACTTTTCAAGTTCCTCATTATGTTTTACTACTAGCCTTATTTACTTGAGTTACACACGCCAATTGAAGAATGATTATCCCTCTCTAATAGTGCATAGTTAAATCTTGAGTGAATATGATCTAATTAAGAATTTTATCTCCGTTATTATTGAGTGCCTATTGGTACCATCTATATTGAGAATTTTCCATGTGCAAGAAAGATTAAAAAACATTCCATTTGACAAATCCAAGATAAATGGATCATGCCATCAAACTTATAAATGCCCAACATTGCCAGAAATTGAGGTTTGTATCTTATGTTGAGATAAGTCCACTGAGCATCATCTTGGAATGAGAAAAATAGTTGTCCATTTATCCAAAGTCATCATGGGAAGATAAAAACGGGAATTTTTTTCTTAGAATCATATTGAAAAAATGGAGATGTTTTGTTGGTGGAAATTTTAGTATGTCATAATGTTATTGAGCGTAGGTTGGAGCTATGCCACATATTTAGTTGACATGCTATTCAAGTATCACCAGGTATCCTTGCCATAGTGTTTTCTAGTGTTGATAACTGAATCAATGTACACATTTTGGATCCACAATGGTGTTCACTCTATCTTATAGAACTTGTTCTTGTTCTTCACCACTAGCTCTATTTTCACACACATGTTCCTCCTTAACCTTGTTGCTTGAGTGTGCTTGTTAGTAGATGCCATCCTTAATTCTTTTTGGAAGTTGAGTAACTTATCTTTTGGGTGGAGATTCATGGATGTTGGGAGGATTTTCTAGGATACTGATTGGGCATTTATGGATCAGACATGGACTATTCTAGATTTGAGATGTACTATCATATGTTTGGACCATGGTTTTTTGAGGATTTTTGTATGCCCTTTTACTAGGTTTTCAAGGAGGCATACTAGGCAAATGGATGGATGCAATTAGGATAGTAGAGTAATGTAATGTTGTAAAATCTTAAATTGGGATTTCTAGGATTTGGAGGGGTGTGGGGTTTGGGAAAAAGAGGTTGAAAAAGTAGGACCCAAAAAAGTAAGGGCTAGATTATTGGATCTTAAAATTAGGTTCAAAAAGCGGGGTCCACACAAATAGGGCCTAAAAATACATATTTAATGGAGGACAATAATTAAGGGAAAGACCAATGGATAACCAATGAATAGTTAATTTGTTGTTCGGGCAAGCTGAAAAAATGTCATAACATTGCCAACCCACAAATTAATTAATTAAACGTAAAACCTTTGAAAATCCTATGGTTCTATAATATCATATCCACGATTGACTTAAACCCAAACCACCATATTTATTTAGGTTATTAGGCATCTTTGCTATTTCAACCATCTTTCTAAGTTGGTGCCTCATTTCATGATCCTCCTAAATGTTCTTTAAATATTTAGTACAAAGACATTGACATGTGGATGAAGAATGTTTTGGTAACATTAATTTCTTAATCTTTTCCAACCTCAAATCTATATGATGCTTCTTGAACATGGCATTAAAAAGCTCTACCCATCTCCCCAATGTAAGGTTTATCATAGGAACACATTAGCCCCACTATTTTTCTTTAAGTAAGCTAGGTCCTTTGATGATTTACTAACGTTTGGTAATGCTTGTTGAGATAAAAATTTTAACTTAATCTCCTTTATCCTTAGGATCTTGTAATCTTATGGAAATTTTACCATAATTAGGTAAAAACGAGTGGGGGTCAAGCCTCATCATTCAAGATCTCACAATGTTGACTAGAGATCTTGTTAGATCAAAGGAGGGTCCTAAATATCACTTTTTCGCTATAACCATTATTCTTGAAACCTCAACTAGGTTATTGTTTTCTTAGTAAATATGACAATCATATGCAATCCTCAAAGCGTAGTACTAAGATTATCAAGAACTCCAAATTTCTAAGTAGGGTTGTGTTATGAAGACACTTGAAGATATAAATGTGTGTGATCCTCCTTTCTATAAACTCGCCTTGAAAAAAGTGATTAGGATTTTTCTTGAGCCATACATCAAGGAGAGAAATCATTTCATCCCACTCAAACTCCTTAGTGGATTTGATACTTGACTAAATGTTATTAATATAGATATTCCCTTCCATGAGGTCACTATATTTTAGTGTCTTTGAATATCTTCCATTGTGCTTTTAAGTAGGGTCATGTTTTGAAGACACTTGAAGATATAAATCTATGTGAACCCTCTTTCTCTAAAACCACCTAGAAAGTGATCAAGTTCAAGATTGCTTGAAAAATACATTGAGAGAAACCATCTCGCCCACTCAACTTCCTTAGTGGACTTAATACTTGGGTAAATGTTATTAATATGCCAATAGAAGAGTTGCAGAGATTCCCTTCCATAAGGTCATAATGTTTTGGTCTCATCTAAGAATTGCTTCCACTATATGGCTTTAAGGAAAAGGCTAAAGGTACCACCTCTTCTAGCTTTCCATGAAGAAACTTTCTATAATGATGGTCCCATTATTATGCCCTAACTTAAAGAAGGCTCTAAAGCTAAAGAAAGTTGATCTCAAGCAAATGTCCACTAAATGAGTAGTTTTAGTATCAACAATTCCACTATGCCTCAAATTGCTTTAGAAATAGGAGTCTTACTACATGTGGAAACAACATCAAAGATCATAAGGATGCCACCTCTCCAAACTCATCTCTTTAACAAAATAAACAAAATGAGCAACATCTTAGCAAATGAGTTGGTCTTCCCAACAAAGGGCTTTAAATTCTTGGAAGGGAAGGTGGCCAAGTTATAAGTAAATTGGTCTTCCCAACAAAGGGTTGTAACTTGTTGCAAAGGAAATTGGCTAAGTTATAAGTTAGAAAGTACCTTGTGTTGATCATGGATCAAAGTGAAACCATTTCTTTGAGATTTTTTAGTTTCAAATCATGTTATCCATCGTAATGAAGAATAATGGGATTTTAGTCTCCATTCTTAACAAAAATTATGGAAGAACCTAGGAAACATTCTTTTTTTCCTTAACAACTAAATCTAAGGGAGTTGAGAATTTGTCATAACATCCTTAAATTGATGATAATATGTCCTCATCTTAATTATTCCTTTTTTTTTTAAGTTTGATATTTAATTATTGAAATTTATAATCAATTATTTATAGTGAAGTATATTTGCAAATGCTTTTTTGAGTGTTATATGTTCTCTTAAATAAAACAATTTCCTTTTCAGAGGAAAAGTTTATAAAAGATAGGCACTTTTTGTTTTATTTTTGAAAGATCGAATCTCTAATATTCAAGAACCTTTTGAGTATGCATGCTCATTGGCATCTAATTGGTCCTCACACGTACTTTTTTTATGCTTAGTTATTGTGATGTTTAATCCCTTGTGTGGAGGTGTTGTATGGTTGATTCCTTTTACTAAACATATTAATATTCACTACCAATAAATTGATGTGTATGTAGAAGATGCATTTCAGTGTAAGATATTTTTTGTATGGTTGATTCCTTTTCCTTTGGCAAACTTATACGATTATTATTTGTGTATCTAGTTCTCTCGGCATATGTGAAAGATGTGGCGGTTTGAAGGTAGTTTCTTGCTCGAAATGCAAGGGATTTGGTAAAGTAAACATGGGAACATTTAGCCTTAGTAACAAGGTTGCTTTTAAGCTAGGAGCTAGAAAAGAGGATTCCTTTGTACCATGTCAAAATTGTGGAGCTAAAGGATGTTTTAATTGTCCCAAGTGTTTTGGAGGTTGATTAAGATTCTTATTTGTACAAGGGAACTTATTATATTACCAAAGCCATAAAAACTATTTTTTTAACCAGAGGATTAAGTTGAGAGATCTTTACATCACATGAAATGTATTAAATAACACTTTGTTGTTCATGAGCATGACTAAAATGTGCAATTATAGTTAGCTACATTATATTGTTGTTATGTTCTACAATTAAAGATAGGCTATGAATTAATGCTTGTGTGGTCATGATAGATTTTCTTTTCTTCTTACCCAACTCTTAGATTATAAAGGAATGGTGAAAAATGTCTGGTTTTAGTCTGATTTATATGTCCTTGGGTTATTAGTTGTTTAGTTTTCAAGTAGTCACTTATAAGTCATGTAGTGGAAAGCAAATAATCATTCATTTTCTAATAGCATTGAATTAATCACTCCATTTATGTCAAGCACAATGAATAGTTTTCTTAACAAATGAAAGGTTCTAATGATAAACAATTGTCTTATATTTTAAACTAGTATTTATGAAATTTTATCTTATGCATTATATCCCTGATTAATAAGTTTGATGTGATTGTTTCTCATATTATTCTATTACAAAATAATAAAATATGTTAAAATGATTTTTTAACAGTACTTTTGTAGCCTTGGTTGCCTTAATGTTGGTAACACAACCTTTTGAACAAAATTGTTGATTTTGTGATGATGTGAAATCGATGTTATGAGGTTATACATTATTATAGAGTAAAAAATTATATACTTACACTTTTCACCCGACATCATGTAATCATTTTAATGTCCATTCCCATAGTCATGTTTTAGGTCACATTTCATCAAATTCTAGGCCTAAAACCACTCACCAATGGGCCATGCAAGCCAGACAAGGGTCCCCTTGTTGTTTAACACCCATTCCTTGCATCTTGTAAATTTGTGTCCTCAAGAACACTAGCATGGGGAAAGTCATAACCTTTGACAGTAGTGTGCCCAAGCTAGTGTCCATTGCTAAAGTTCAAACTTATAGTCGACAAAATACTTGCTTTTTGTCCTTACTACATTTTTGCAATGACTCTTTTCCAATCAAGCCTTATAAGAGCACATTAGGGCCTCCATTTGAAACACTCCTTGCATATTTTTATTCTTGGACAATCTCTTAATTTTCTACTAGGTTTTTATAGGTCCATACTAAGTTCTTGATTACTTTATTATTGAATCCTTGCATTTCCCTCTCCTCCATAGCCAAGACCACATTTTGCAACTCCTTGTTCCTCCTCCATTGCACATGGTTGAGATTCATCTCCATATCTCTTTCATTACACAGGCACAAGCACACACAATAATGGAACTTCCCAGGTTTTTTCCTACACCTTTGTTGCACCCATAATCAATCACACTAGCACTTTAGGGCATCACACACTCCATGTTTTCCACTACTTGTTAAGGTTGAAACACACCATTCCAAGGGATTTTTTTAGATTGAAGATCGTTCATGAAAAGATGGGTTACAATATGAGGTGAGAAGTCACCATAAGGACAACAATAAGTTTAGAACTAAAAACTAGTTGCCACATCTAAAATTATATATAAATTGGCCAATACAAAGGTTTTATTTTATTAAGCAAGTAGGAAAAGAGGGTCCCGATCCCTATACAAAAGCTACCCCAAGGGCACAACAAAAAAGACCCCAATCGGCCAAAAATAATGCTTCAACAGCAAACCGACAGTGAAGTAGAGTTCAAAGCATACTTAAGCAAAAACAAAAAATAAAAACTAAAGACCACAACACTACTAGCAGATCTTAGCCCACTCAACAGTGAGGAATTTATATATTTTCTCATACTGACCCATGCAGTTGGTCCCAATGCCATGTTTCTTAAGCTCCATATCCTACAACACTGAAAGAGTAGTAGTAGACTAGTGCATCACCTTCGTGTTGAAGCAGGCCAACACCTTCTAGTTACTTTCCAGCTCAACAATCTTCGCTTTAAGGGTAGCCACCTCATTGGCAATATGCATACACAAATTACATCCCTTCTCCCCAGCAGAAGTCCCTCCCTCCTTTCCAGCAAGAGAAACTTGAACATGGTCCTCCATACCGTTCATGTCTTCCTCAGAGTTGGGCTTATTCATTTTAGGGAGCAGACTGTTTCCCTCTCCCTCCTGGTTAGAGACCTCAGTAGTCTCATTATCTTCTCCCAGAAATCTTCATTAGACTGGGAATCGCTAGAGATATCCACCCTCTTAAGGCTAGGAGTCTGGATACCAACAATTCTATTTGATCTCCACACTCCGAGAATTTTCTTGCCTTTAGCATCACTCGACATAGACTTTCCCTTCTCCTTTGGTTGAGGTTGGGTAGGGGAAACAAGAATGTCCATATCAACAAATTTGTTGTCCTCCACAGTGTATTCGACACTAACATCAGCTTGAACCCCCTTTAGGTTTTTTGCTAGACTGACACATATCCTCCTCCAAGTTTTGTTTTTTAGAGGTCTCATCCCTTTGCTTGATGGAGTTCTTCTTGAGGGAATAAAGACCCTTAGTAGCCTCCTCTTGAGACCTAGCTTGACTCCCACGGGGTTTAGGAGTAGCTTTCCCTTTGGAATGTTTGGAGGGGGTTTTAGACTTAGAGGTTGAGCCCCTCTAAATGTCCTGGGCAACCTTATCTCCCTCAAACCTAGAAATGAACAAGAGAGGGTTTTGACATAGCAGCTTTACCCACCAAGGGAAACTCCAAGTTCTCTTGAAAAGACACAAAATTATTACTTTTACCTTTAACCCTCAGAGTTTCTTCCAACATAGGGTTATCATTAATGGTGTTCAAGCCTTTCCTGCTCCATCTCAAGGCAGAGCAACCTTGCAACAAAGCCAATGACTTGCCCTTATGCCTAAGACTCCACCAAAGGGATCTATGTCCCCCAAACCACTTAAGCCTCTTGTTAATAGCCTCATTAATAATGAAGTTTTTACTCTCTTCCCAGGCTTTCCAGAAATTCGCAAAAACAACAGACCCAAAGGGTTTAGAATGGAAATCCCCAAACATAATATCATGCAAATGCAATATTCTCCACATTGGAGCTTTCTTAGGCCGACTATTTCTGATATTGTTCCTAATGAGAACCTTCCAAGGCTCATTACCTTTTAAAGATTTGATGATCCATTTTGTAACTAGAGAAACACCTTGGATCCTCAGATCTTTCAAACCCAACCCTCCTTTATCTCTACTCAAATAACACCATTCCCATCTAATAGCATGCTTTTTCTTCTTCCCTTTACCATCAGACCAAGATAAGCCCTAATCATTTTTTGAATCTTATCAATTTGACAATTCAAAAAGAGCCACATGGATGCATAATATATTAAGTATGCTGAAAGAATTTCTGACAAACCTGTGCTCTCTCAGCCAATGAGAGGTATTGATTATTCCAATTACCAAGCTTCCTTTCTAACATTTTGTTTAAGGATGGATCAACAACAAAAGAGATACCAAGGAATCTGACCTATTTATGTGGTCCTCCCCACTACCATTTATCCACCTTAAACCACTCCGAAGGGTTCTCAATCCAACTAAGCAAAATAGATTTATTAAAAGAAATCTTAGCTCTAGAGGCTTTACAGAAAATGCTAAGTTTGTCTTCCATATTCTTTAAGTTACTTTTATTCAGCACTGGAAACAATGCAATATCATCAGCAAATTGCATATTTAAAAGCATAATATCATCAAGTAATTTTATACCCAACATTTTACCTAGTATCAATTTTGTTCTCAATAAATGATATAATGCTTCTGATGCAATCACAAAAAGTGCAGGTGCTAGTGGGCACCACTGTCTTCTTGATCTTTCCATACTAAAAGACTTAGATAAAGATCCATTAATATCAATTTGTGTTGTGGCATCCTTAAACAACATCTTGACCATGCTACAAAAGAAATGTGGAAAACTAAAGACTTTTAGCACTTTTAAAACAGATGACCATTCAACTCTATCATATGCCTTTTCAAAATCTAGCAAAAAAACTCCTGCATTCTGCCCTGAGACATTAGCCCAATGCATAGCTTACCAACTTGTTACCAAGTTTTCAAGAATGTATCTTCCTTTTATGAATCATTTTTTAATACAGTTGATTATATTAGGAAGGATGTTTGTTAGTCTTCTTGCTAAAACTTTTGCAATGATTTTATAGGAGACATTTAACAAAGTAATCGGTCTCCAATTCCTAATATTAGTCTTATCCCCATCTTTTGGCAATAGCTTTATGATACCTCTATTTATATCTCTCCCCAAAGATCCTTTATTATAGGCTTCCTGGTACACCTCATATAGATCATCTACCACCCATGATAAATTCACTTTGTAGAATTCCACAGATAGCCCATCATACCCAGGTGATTTGCTCTCTTTCATCGACTCAATTACCTCGCTGATTTCTTGTTTTGAAACCCTTTGCCCCATTTTTTTTCCATTTCATTATCAACCCTTTTAGTACATACTTTTAGACACAGGTCTTGAGCCTTATTGCATTCTTCACTACCATCTTCAGCTTGGAACAAGTTCTTGTAAAAGTCCCTAAATGTTCTTTTTATATCATCATTATTATGGATGATAACCCCATTCTCACAGATCGGCCCAATTTTTTCTTTACTGTACTTGGCCTTAAGCAGATTAAAAAAATACTTGGTGCCTCTATCCCCATCTTTCAACCAGTTGGCTTTAACCCTAGCCTTGGTCCCCTAAGCTCTGATAGTTTGAATTCTCCTCAATTTATTCTTAACTTCCCCCATGTGTCTTATCATTTCCCCATCTTCTGGCTTATTTTGCAAAAGATCTTTAGCTTTAAGAAATTCTATCTGCAATAGATTTTCCTCTTTCCTCCTGTCAATAGCAAATTTCTTCCCACACACTTGAAAAAGCTTTTTACTAGCACTGGCAAGATCATTCCAAAACTGAATAGCACCCTTACCACAAGACATTGATTTTGAAATTTTCCTTAGGTTGCAAATTCCATCAAGACAATCTTTATTTAGTAAAATCTCAACATTAAGCTTGAAAAGGTTGTCTTTCCTAACTTTTTCCTCATTTTCTTGTTGATCAAATAAGATGTTGGCATATATAGGATGATGGTCAGACAAGGTATTTGGTATGACATTGATAACATTTGAATCTTCCAAGTTTTGAAAGTGGAAATAGTTCTTGTTCACATAAAATCTATCTAGTCTACAGTAAATCCTCTTATTATCTTTCTAAAAATTACACCAAGAAGACCATATACTTTGGCTAGTGTTCTTTTTTCCCTCAAGAGGATCATAAAGATTTAGCATTTTTTTCATTCTTGTCCAGAAGTATTGCTTATTACCTTTCTATTCCACAGGGTTACCACCGATTTTATCTTCTTTGTGCTCTACCATGTTGAAGTCTCCTGCCACAATCCAGGGTACATTAGGGAGATTATTTTCCATCCAATTCCATAACTCAATAATGCCTCTGTAATCATTAGGGGCATAGGAGCAGAGCCCAAATTTCTTACCATCTTTGTCCAGTGCAATCCATAAACATGTATTGCATGGAGAACATCCATTTTGAATGATATACTACCCATATTTCCTATTTATTAGTATAGTGTTCCCTCCTTTACCTTTCTCATGTTTAGAGGTGAAACAAATTGATTCCCTCCATATAAATCTAAGATTATTCTCCATTTGGAACCCTATTGCTTTGATTTCTTGTAACATCAAACAATCCATCTTTTTATTTTTATTACAAAAATCCCTTACAATATATTTCTTGTTGGGGGATTCAAGACCCCTAATGTTCTAGCTAAAGCAATTCAAGTTCACTGATTAAGTACCACTAGGAAACATTCTTTTGACAATAACTATTTATTGCACAGTCTATCAAAACACTTAGGAAGCTTATCCCCTTTCCCCTTCTTACCAGGTTTTACATTGCTTTCATTTCTGTTAGCATGCTTTATTTTTCTGTTATCTTCCCCTACTCTCATATATGGTTCTTCCACCTTCAAAGAAGAACTATCTTTCTATAGTAGATCCTCTTATTATCTTTCTAAAAATTACACCAAGAAAACCATATACTTTGGCTAGTGTTCTTTTTTCCCTCAAGAGGATCATAAAGATATAGCATTTTTTTCATTCTTTTCCAGAAATATTGCTTATTACCTTTCCATTCCACAGGGTTACCACCAATTTTATCTTCTTTGTGCTCTACCATGTTGAATTCTCCTACCACAATCTAGGGTACATTAGGGAGATTATTTGACATCCAATTCCATAACTCAATTATGCCTCTGTAATCATTAGGGGTAATATGAGCCCAAATTTCTTACCATCTTTGTACAGTGCGTCCATAAACATGTATTGCATGGAGAACATCCATTTTGAATGATATACTACCCATATTTCCTATTTATTAGTATAGCATTCCATCATTTACCTTTCTCGTGTTTAGAGGTGAAGCAAATTGATTCCCTCCATATAAATCTAAGATTATTCTCCATTTGGAACCCTACTGCTTTGATTTCTTGTAACATCAAATAGTCCATCTTTTTATTTTTATTACAAAAGTCCGTTACAATATATTTCCTATTGGGGGATTCAAGACCCCTAATGTTCCAGCTAAAGCAATTCATGTTCACTGATTAAGTACCACTAGGAAACATTCTTTTGACAATAACTATTTATTGTACAGTCTATCAAAACACTTAGGAAGCTTATCCCCTTTCCCTTCTTACCAAGTTTTACATTGCTTACATTTCTGTTAGCATGCTTTCTTTTTCTACTATCTTCCCCTACTTTCATATATGGTTCTTCCACCTTCAAAGAAGAACTATCTTCCTTATTAACAGAGGTGCTATTATCTAGAGATTCCAAGTCTGACCCCTTAGTGTTTGTTGTTTTGAAGCTAATGGGGGAGCCAACATTATTAACAATTTCTTCCATCTTCGCAAAAATGTTCTCTTATTTTCATTAAGGCTAGTTCCTGAGCGTTTCTCTTTTTTATCTCAGTTTTTGTAACACCAACTTGCTTCTTCTGTGTTTCAGTTGCAAATATGTTTACCTTGTTTGCTCTCTCAATTTCCCTTTCAAACTTGGATACAACAGTATTAGTAGAATCAATATCCAACTTATTGTCAAATGGTAAAGGGACCTCACTAGGTTCCTTAAGGGGGCTTCTTCATAGCAGGGGTTGTCAAACAGGATAGTTCCTTTCCTCAATAGATTCCCTTTATCAAAAATGCTCTTGCTTCTCTCCTCACTACATTGGTCATCTTGCAGATGCCCATTGCAGTCAGCAGAGATACTCCCTTCTGACTTGAGCTCTGGCTCGGAGGGGCTGCTAGAGTCCCCTGATACAAAGGTTTCCCCATCTAATTTTAAATTTTCAAAATTATTCTTGATTATTGTCAGAGCTGAGTCAGCATCTTTCAGAAAACTCACCACCAGGGGCCTCTTCAGGATTCACTTGAGATGTTGGGTCCTTGATAGTTAGGTTAGATTCAACCAACCAGTGCTTATTAGGAGGGGAAATATCTTTGATTTTCACATAATTGTGCTCTTTGTTCACACTATTGGGTTCAAACCTTTTCTCTTGATTACTTATACGGAGGTTAGGTCAATCTCTTTTTAGGTGACCCTCAACCTTACACAGGAAACAAGAATTAAGGCCACCCAAACCAACTATTTCACAAACTCTTTTCACCCACCTTGATTTCCAGAATCTCAGGAATGTCAGTGCCAGTATAAAGGGACAATAGCACCCTGGCATCCATATGGGGCAGTGTAGCCCTTTTCTCATCAAATTTTAATACATTTCCAATAGGTTTTAAAAGTTGGGGGAGAAAAGCCCAGATTTGCTTAGGCACCTTTTTAACTATTAGCCACCTAGGGACCGAGCAGAATAGGATTTTTTGGTGTGAAGCTTCTAGATTCTAGGGGAATGCTTTGAAAAGAGATTGCCCCACATTCCAGAAATTTTTATCTAAAACCCTTTTCTGCATAGAGTGGTTTCTCAGAAAGATGACAAAGAGAACATTGTGAATCATTCTACAAAAAGATATATAAATCCCTAATTTTTTGCCCCAGATAGAGTTCAACTAACTATCAAAGAGTTTTCTTGATGAAAGCTTATCAACATTTAGACAAGCAAAAAATATTGTAGTACTCTTAAACCTATTCTCTTTCATTTTAATTGCAATTTCCATGTCTGAATTAGGGCATAAAACTAGTTTCCTAGGCAGGAGGGGGTTCTTACCTTTTTTTCTCCACTCTATCACCTTCTTCTCCTCCTCTGTGGGGGACATCACTTCCATCTCCGATGACCCCAACCGTTCCCCAGATCTCGAAGCAAGCATCCTTGGTTAGAGCTTCGGCATCCTAAAGATTCAAAGCTTCTCTGAAATATTTTTTGTTTTACTTTTTTTCTTCCTTTTCATCTATACCACCTCCGGCCTGCACCACATTAACGTCTATAACTCCACATGACCGAGGAGTAAATTCCTCGACCGACTCGTTACCACCCCCTAGGCGCTTAAGCATAGGTAGGGATTAGACCATAGGTTGTTCTTCCCTCCAAGAAGTACAAGCAAGCAAGTATTCAAAAATTCAAAAAATATTGCACACTACAAACAATGATGATGAGCCAAAAGAACGCATAAACCACAATATAAAACAGCAAGAAGACTAACAACAACATGCAAGCAACATACATACAAACAAAGACAATGAAGGTAGATTGACAAGGCCAAAGGAGCACTCTACCGGATTTTGCATGAAGGGTCACATTCGCCACCCTCGAGCAATCCCAGAGCCTCCTCTAGATTTTAGTATTTTCTATATTGGAAGGTTTGGTATATAGAAAGTGTGGTATATAGAAAGGTGGGAGTGATAAGCATTTATTTTACAAGACTAATTTTTGAGTCTAGGTTTAAGGTTTAAGGTTTGTTTATAGTTAATGTATAGCTTTTATTTTAGGGTTTATGGTTTAAGGATTTAGGATACTGTCTATCATTTGTGGTTTATGGTTTAGGGTTTGAGTGTACAACTTATGATTTTTGGCTTACATTTAGGGTTTAGGTTTAGGGTTTATATAGCTTAATATTTAGGCCAAATATGGTTTAGTTTTCATAGTTTAAGGTTTAAGTTTAGGGTCTGCAATTTGGGATTTATGGTAACTTATATTTAAAGGGCTGGTTTAGGATTTAAGGTTTCTGGCTTAGTTTTCATGTGATTTAGGGTTAAGGGTTTAATATTATATGGTTTAAACTTTAACACATCTATGTTGTTTTTTATTTTGATAAGCAACAAAACAAGGGTGCTAATCCCTTTACAACACAACCCAAGGGGCGAAAAACAAAGCACAAACAAAACTCAAACAACAAAAATAGAACAGCAACACAAGCATAGCCACCTTGCTAGAAAATAGCAAAATCAACAAAGGGGATCTACACAACCCCATATCCTGAACAGGTGAATCTAACTCCTTTGACCCTAGGCCTCGAAGCAATAATAGATTTAGGGAGGCCTTTCTTTCTTTGTTGGACCACAGTCTAAGAAAATTCTAAGTTCAACTCCTTAGAACAAGGCGAGAGGACGGGCTCCTCAACAGACATTGCAACCAAAGAGACCTCACACAAAGCCAAAGAAGATGACAGAGCCGAGGAAAAAATAGAATTCGATGAAGTAGCAGTCTGGCCTTGATTAGGGGCTGAGGATACAAACGGACCCAATGAAGTAGACCCAATCTGAACTGAAGAAAGTGAATCAAAAGAAATTGTGGGGTTCATAGCAACCTGCTCCGTAGGAGTAGGCAAAGTTCCCTGGGAAGACTTGTCCACCTAGGAAGATCCATCCACTGGGGAAGCGCTAATCGTCAAGTGCTCATTGAGTGCATTCTTCCACAAAGCTACAACGCCCTTACAGTGGAAGTGAGGACAACTAGAGGATAGGTGACCAATAGAGAAACATCATCTGCATTTGAAGGGGAGATCCTCATAGTCTAACTATTATGTCCATGGCCTATCCTCTACATTAAAACCACATCTCCATGAAGGGGTTTGGAGATGTCAATCTCCACTAAGATTCGGGCAACTGTAGACCACCCTATGCATGCAGTCGTAGTATCTTTCTTCAAGAAATGAAGACCAATAGCATAACCTATGGCCTCATAACATGATTCCTCCCAAAATTGGAGAGGGAGATATGGGAGACGAATCCATATTGGCCTGCTATTAAGTAGTTCGGTGAGTGGATTGAAGGAACAAGCCCATGGCTTGATGGAGAACGAATGTTCTCCCCACAACCAAACCCTTCCATCCAGCACTAAATCTCATTCCTCAATGGGAGCAAAAGTAACAATGAAGAAACTCCTAACACTATGGAAAACCTCAATCTATCACTCCACTAAGGGTTTCCATGATTCCATGACCCAGTTGTGAAGATCTGGAAGAGAGGGCCAAAAACCAATAAATCTACATAATACTCCGCACTTAAGATAAAACTCCTCATTCTCTAATACTTCTTGACCACATACCACCACTGGAGGCGAATGAGCACATCGTAAAGGTCGAACCTTAGGCTGTGATGTGTGGGCCTGGTCACCTGATCTGTTTACTACTTCTTTAAAACTTTGAGGGTAAGATCAAGCTTGCCAGTAGCTCCCACTTGGTAGATCCGAGCAAGAGAGGATGGATGAGCACCAGGCAGACCCGTATTAATCCCTGGAAATAGGGTACACAGATCCTGAGCGATCTGTACACTTGGACTAGGGATGACCAGTGTTTCCAAGAGCCTAGCATCCGTGCAACGCAGCCAGCCACCCCAGAAACATCCACAGGAGATGGGATACCTTCGAGTGGGGCAGAGCCAGGCGAAGGATTTTCAAGTGGCATCGGCATCGACAGTGGCAGCGGGAGTTTCATCTCCAAACTAAGATCCAATTCTCTCAAAATGTTACACTATGGACTCTAAGTATCTATGTTGTTATTAATGTGCTTTTAGAGTGATTAATTTATAGCATATTATAGAATTTATGACCTTATTAACATATGCTTGAGATATTTCTATTTGAGTAAATTAGAGTATATGGATATGATTTTTTATTAGACTATTATGGATTTTTTTATGGTACATTTATTGCAACATGGAAGAAATATTTAGCAGAACCAATCAGGAAATCAAGAAACTTTGTGAATCCCTCTTATGACAAGTGAGTACAAAGGTGTAGACACCTAAAATTGACCCATTCCCAGATGAGGCTTTCATTTGTCATACTTCACTATGAAATAATTCTAATTATTTGATTGAATCAATTTATCCTCCATATTGAAAATAGTGTTTTTTTGGGATGGAGCGTGTGTGTAGGAGCTCTGTGCAGTCTCGTGACCTGTAGTAGGTCACGGTCTACATGTGTTTGTTCTTTGTTGCATGCATTTTTTCTTTGCAGATTGGGCTCTGTGCGGTTGTTTTTAGCAAGGGGTGGGGTTTTTTAGCTTTCGGGGGGAGGGGGGTTTCTTGAGTGTGTGCATTGTTCGATGCAGGTGTGGGGTACGAGGGCTTGAGGGGATTTTCTAATGGTAGGGTCTGTGCCTTTGGGTGAGACGTCGGGGGATGTTGCTATGGCAGGGGTTGGTGACGGGTTTCCTCATCCATTCCCCCCTGATTTTGGGGTTTTTAGCACTGGTGCTTTGAAATTGTAAAAGATAAATGGATGCTTAGATAGAGCTCAAGTTCGTCTGAAGCTGGTGATTCAAATAGAGGTGATAACCGAGGACCTGGAGTATTATAGAAAACATGTTTTAATCTGCAAGTTTATGGGATTGAGGGTTTCGATGCCTTTTCTGGAACCATGGATTCACAAGTCATGGAATCCAGAAGGCGATTTTGAAATCTTGCTAGCTGTGAATAACTTCTTTCCGGTGGTCTTTTCGTGTATCTCCAATCGTAACAAGGTTTTTGAGGGAGGGCCCTACTTTTATAATCAAGTTGGCCTTTTCATGAAGCCTTGGCATGCAGGTTTTAATTCGGCGAAGGAGCTACCCTCGAAGGTGCCGGTGTGGGTTCATTTTCCTTAGTTGCCATTGGAATGTTGGAGACAGGATATTCTGCAATCAATTGCGTTGCTGCTAGGGAAGCCTATTGGCCCGTCTCAGCAAACTCTGGAGAAGCAATTTTTTTCCTATGCCTAGGTCTGTGTGGAGATTAATCTGAGCCAACCTCTGCCAGATTCTATTGATCTGACTATTGGGTCTAGCTCCTGGACTCAACAATTAGACTATGAGACTTTACCTTTCAGGTGCCAGCTGTGCCATGAGTATGGCCATCTTCAAAGGAGGTGCCCTCGTGCCTCGGGTGCTAGTGGTTCAGATAATGTGAAGGCTCCGTCTAATCCAAGGGCAGAAAAGGGTAAAGCACCCATGCAAGGGGTGGTACTGGATAAAGATGGTTTTGTGCTAGTTAAGGCACGAAACAAGAATCGGGGTTAGAAGAGGACTCTTCGGGATCGTCAAGAGGAGGAGACTTTTAACAAGTTTGAGGCTTTGGATGAATTAGTCCATGAGGAGGGGGTTTCTTCTGACATGCATGTTGAAGCTTCTCCTTTAGTTGATCATAATTCTGTGTCTTTGTCTGTCGCTACCTCGGTCCTAGTTCTTGTGGTGGCTTCTAGGGTGGTGATGGATTCAGTTGCTTCTCCCTCCGATGCTGGGTTTGCGGACCCTTGTGGTTTGGTGGAAACCCCCATGGCCTCTTCAGATGAGAGGGTGAGTTCAGCCTATGGGTCAGGTTTGGAAGACTGGTAAGAAAAAAGCCCTCTCTTCTTCTCCTATTCTAGGTCTACAGCAAAAATCCCTGAAAAAGTGTGCTCCTGATAAGCCCCAGAAGGTGGGGAGGAAGAAGGATCAGGAGAAAGTTAAGATAGCAAGAGAGACATTGGTGGAATCTGGGTCAGTGAAGACATTGGATACTCACTTATCTCACCCTTCGTGATGATTGTGTTATCATGGAATGTAAGGGGTATGAATAGCATCCCTAGACAAAAGGCTATTCGGGACTTGATTAGTGCTCATTCTCCGGATGTGGTTTTCCTCCAGGAGACGAAGTTATCTGTGGATGGTATGATGCAGTGTGTTTCTAAGATTTGGAATAGAGGGTTTTGCCAGTGTGTGGGTGTGCAAGGTAGCTCAGGGGGTCTTGCTTGCCTCTGGGATCCTCGGCGAATTTCTCCCATTTGGTGGATCTCTAGTAGATTTTCCATTTCTCTGGTTGCAATTAGTTTGGAGACGGGGGAAAGAATTCTTCTTTCTAATATTTATGCTCCCACGGATGTCCTTGGTAAGACTCTCCTATGGTCTCATATCAATCTTCTGAGATCATTGGATCCTTTCCTCCCCTGGATTATGGCAGGTGACTTTAATGCAATTGCCTCCCTCAAGGAGAAAAGGGGGGGTGTGCCTTGTTTGGACCCCTCTTCTGATCTTCTAAGGGATAATTTGGCTCGGCTCCGACTTGTGGATATCAAACCTTCGAATGACATGTTTACTTGGAATAATAGGAGGCTTGGGGATGATGCCATTTCTGAATGGTTAGATAGGTTTCTTGTTTCCTGTTTTTGGGTGGGTGACAAGTGGCTGTCAAGTTTTGAAATTTCAGATTGGCGAGGATCAAACCATTGGCTGATCAAATTCTCTACCCATTTGGCTAGTGGTCCTAAGAAAGAAACTTTTAGATTTCAGCTTATGTGGCTCAGGGAGGAGAGTTTTCGTGACTTGGTTTCTAGATGGTGAACTGAAGGATGACTTGCTTTTGGTACAGCTATGTACTCATTTGTGAAGAGGCTTCACTATGTGAAGTATAAATTGAAACATTGGAATAAGTATCAGTTTAGCAACATGTTTCAACGGAGAAGGGTTGCCCAGGAGCGCTTGGATAATATTACTAGGTAGATTCGGGACTAGGGTCTTGATGTGAATTTAAGCAAGCTTGAGGTTAGTGCAATTAAAGACCTCGAGGAATGGGAGCTTCGTGAGGAATTTTTTTGGAAACAAGAGGCCCGTGTTGATTGGCTTCAGGAAGGGGACAGGAATACTTCCTTCTTTCATAAATTGGTGAAGGCTCGAAGACAAGGTAACTTTATCTCTTCTCTCCGCTCTCCTGAGGGTTATGTTCTTTCTTCCTTTTCGGGGATCTCTAGTGAGGCGGTTCATTTTTTCTCTGCTCTCTTTTCTGAAGATACCCTGCCTGCTAGTGAGGAGGAAGCTTCTATCCTGGCTTGTATTCCCTCTCTGGTGACTATGGATATGAATGCTTCTCTTCTTAAACCTATTTCTTTGAAGGAGTTGGAGGATGTGGTGTTTCAGTTGAAAAAAGGGAAGGCTCCTAGTCCTGATGGGTTCCTGGCTAAGTTTTTTCAGGGATTTTGGGAAGTCATCAACCTTGATCTATTGGAGGTGGTGTAGGAGCCTTTTAGGAATAAGCAAATGTTGCGAGCCATGAATGCCACGTTTCTTGCTCTTATCCCAAAATGTGAGGGTGCTAATTCTCTGGATCTTTTTCAACCAATTGCTTTGTGCAATGTGATGTATAAAATCATTACAAAGCTAATTGTTGAACGTTTGAAGCCATGCTTGGATAAGTTGATCTCGGAGGAAAAAGGGGGCTTTGTTGCGGGTAGACAGATTTTGGACAGAGTAGTTATTGCAGCTGAAACTATTCACTCTATGGCCTCTTCTAAGGAAAAGGCTATGTTTATAAAGTTGGACATGGCTAAAGCTTATGACAGAGTTAACTGGGGCTTTTTGATCAAAATTCTCAAAGCCTTTGGGTTCAGTTGTTAGTGGATTGATTGGGTCATGAGCTGTGTGAGGACTTCCTCATTTTCTGTTCTCATAAATGGGGAGTCTTCAAATTTATTTGGTGCTTCTAGAGGTCTTCGACAGGGGGACCCCTTATCCCCATATTTGTTCATCTTGATGGCTAAAGATTTGGGGAGATTCATTAAGTCCCGTGTTATGGATGGGCTTTTTCAGGGATGGCTTTTTCAGGGATGGAAATGGAGCAATTCTCTTCCTCCTCAAACTCATCTTCAGTTTGTGGACGATACGACTTTGATGGGTGTTGCTAAGGTGGCTGAAGCGGTTACTTTGCGTCAAATTTTGGATTGTTACCTGGCTGCCTCAGGTCAAAGCATTAATGAAAGTAAGTCTTGCATTTATTTCTTTAATACCCCCAGGCTTATTCAGCGGCGTATTGCCAAGATCTTAAGGTTTTAGGTGGGGAAACTTCCCTTTATATACCTTGGCATCCCTCTGGATGTGCGCCCACTTCCCAGGTGTTTTTGGCAGGATGTGATGGATAAATTTCGTGGGCTGGTTTGTCACTGGACCTATAGATGGTTATCTACAGCTAGAAGAGTTACTCTATTGAAGTCCATGGTACAGGCCCTTCCTATATACAGGTGCTTTGTGTTGACGGCTCCCTCAAGTTTCATCAAAGATTTTGAGGGCCTCTGTCAGTAGTTTCTTTGGTCGGGTAATCTCCTTTCGAAGAAGTGGAGCTTAGTTAAGTGGAAAGTTGTTTGCTAGCCAAAGAAGGATGTGTTGGCAAGAGACACTATATGGATTCATGGTTGTTGTCATTGATGGCAACAAAGGTCATCCCACATATCCGCAAGTCATGATGTGCCTCTACCAGAAGTCAGAATAAAGAATGTTGTGGTCCGGTGAAGAAGAACAGAGCATGTGGCAAGGTCCGACAGATCGGTCCGGATCTCTCAGAGGAAGTGTCTTGGTGCAGTGCGGATTTGGGGAAGTCAAGAGGACTACCTTGAGTGGTATATTCCAAGGATTTAGCCTCCGGTGATGGACAAAGAAAAAGATATGAATGGTTGAGTACCGGATTCCTGAGAGACAGTGAAAACAGAGGAAGAACTGACTGGCAGAGTATCAGACTGCTTTCCGGATGGGTTACTATTCATGACAGAGGTTGTGAAGGCATGAATCATGTTTGGCCGACATGATTAATGATATCTACAAGTATATGCTTGATCCGCATTGCTTGGTGAGGAAGGATTCAGCCGACAGAATGAAAGTTTATAAGAAACTAGACTGTTCCGGATGCCGACTAGAAAGGTGATGAAATTACTTGTGCGGATATATATAGAGGATGGATTTAGTTGTGAAGGTGGTGTTGATGTGGAGATATATGCGAATAAGTCCAGATAAAGAGCAGAAGTAGCAAAAAGGATCCGGTATGTGAAAGATAGCAGAATAAAGAACAAAGGAAAGATGAAGTGCAGCAGATCAGTGTACTGAGCCTAACCGGAACTGAACTCCAGCATATGCAGATGCTTCCAATCAGTTCAAGACTGTGATTCTCATCACTTTGTAGACAGTGTGTCTTCTTGTAGGCAGTGGGCCTCTTGTGAGCAGTGTGCTCGGGCAGTGAGCCCTAATTGGCAAGTGCCATTTTTGTAATTTCCTATTCTTCTAACAGAGAATAATTTTGGGTTAATCACCCCGTGGTTTTCTCCCTTAACAGGGTTTCCACGTCAAAAATACTGTGTCATGTGTTTCTTATTTCATGGTTAATGTTTTGTGTTTGATTTGATGCTGCATCAATTAAAAGGAAAGTTCAATAAGGGAAATAACTAGGATAACTGATTCACCCCCCCCCTCTCAGTTATCAACAATTGGTATCAGAGCTAAGTTCCTCCTAATAGAGCCTAACAGCTTGAGGAAGATCTGAGATTTCAAATGGATGCATATGGCTTAAGGGAGCAACTCAAGACTGCTCTTGAGGATCTTGAACAGTCGAATTCTGAAGTTAGTGAATTAAAGGAAAGACTCAAACAGGCTGATGAATTCATGAGAGAATTAAAAGACAAATTAAGTCTCTCTATGAAAAAGAGAAAGGAGCTGCTTCAACAGTTGGCAAGACAAAGTGAAGAAAGCAATACAAATGAAGAATTGACTGAGCAAACCAAGTTATGTGAAAAGTTATCAAAAGAAGTCATTATGTTAAGACATGAAATGGAATCAGGAACTATAAAGTTTACTCAAGAGATTGAAGAAAAAAGAAAGGCTGAAGACAATCTAAGACAATCTCTTAAAGAAAAATCAGAAGAATGCCACCAGATGGACAGGATTATCAGACATCTTGAATCTGATCTTGAAGATGCCAAAGATAATGAAGGAAAACTTGAGGATCAAATTGCCTCTCTCAAAAGAGACCTTCAAACAGCAAATGAATATAAAGAGAAATTCAAGATAAGTTCTGCTCAACTTGAAGTTCTTCTTGGAAGTCAAAAGAGGACAGATGACAAGTATGGTTTGGGATATGAGAAAGGAGAAAGCTCCAGATCCGGTCAGAAGAATCTTGGATCAGAAAATCCAAGGAACAGGCCTAGAAGACCTCCGGTAAGACAGCCAAATGCTCAAAGATATCCATCCTTCAATGGATACTGCCACATCTGCAACCACTTTGGTCACAAAGCTGATCAGTGCAGAATGAGAATGAATCAGATTAATTCATCCTTCTCCGGACTGTGCTTCAACTGCAAAAGGTATGGACACAAATCCCATGAATGCAGAATTATGCAAGTAAACAAATCATTCAAAGGTAGATGCTTCACATGCAATAGAATAGGTCATAGGGCTAATCAATGCAGATCAAGAGGATATCAGTCAAATATGCAAAGAAATGTTATTTGCCAAATCTGCAATAGGTCCGGTCATAATGCTAAAGTCTGCAGAAACAAGAATCAGGACAAAAGAGGTCCGGTGTATAATCAGAATCAAGACAAGGGTAAACAAAAAATGAATGCGGATGAGGTTAGGAATCAGATGAGCAAGATTTGGGTGAAGAAAAGTTCAGAGAATGTAGAGGTCGGATCCGCACCAGACTCTGGTGCTGATATTTCTTCCGGAAATTAAAAAGTGAGCTTAGGCTCAGGGGGAGACTCAAAGAAAATCTTGTTCCCCCAGCCAAACATGTGGTGCCGGATGTGGCACAAGATGCGGATCAAAGGGTTTGTAGATATGAGTCTTGAGATACTTCAGTCAAGTTTTTAGAGGTCCGCATGGAGTTATGAAGAAGCTGTGATCGATCAAATAAGACCTGTTCAGGGAGATGCTCCGGTATGATAAAGGATTACAAAAAGGTCCAGAAAGATCCGGAAATGCACTATCTTGTTCTGCGGATTGGACAGAGTGTTTGAGATGATCTTGTAATATGTTACCTCGATTTATTCATGATTGAAAGATCCGGATGATATCCACAGATCAGGACTAATCCGGGATACTCCAAGCTAACCAGACAAGGCAAACCGGAATGATGTAGGTGAAGCATTTATTGCAGACAGATATTAGGGTTCGCGGAGCAATTTAAGGGATCTCTCAAAGGTCATTTACTCATTCTGCACTCGAGAAGAAGCGAAAAGTGGAGCTCTGCAACAAGGTTCATCAAGCACACCAAGGATCTCCTGCCGAAGCTATTGCATAAAGAAATCAATCCAACCACTCCGTGCAAACCAAAGGCGCATAAGGTATTCTCCGTTTTTCATTACCTCACTGCAAATCTTTGAAGAATGGCTACTCCAAACATAGTTAAGATCTCTGATAGACCTCGCCCCTCATTCAAGAAACATCCCTACAAATCATTGGAGGTAGACCCACTAGGAGCCTTCTCTAGTGTTCCTCACGGAGTTTTACACACCGAAGACATTAGGGTTTACATACATGCAAACATTGAGGAATTTGGGGAATTCAAATTAAGAGACCTCTATCACAAGCAGCTGATAGACAATGCTTTTGAGCTTAAACCAGAGTATAAGGATATTCAGAAGAAACAATTTGAGCAATTTATTCATTTCCCCTGCTTTGAAGAAGATGAATGGGTCCGGTATGTACTGAGCAGGATGCATGACAACTTTCTATGGCTAGATAGACCCTGCAAGATCACAAAAGAGGCAATTAGAGCAGTAACTGGTCTATACTCTTCCGGAGGGGTACCTATCCTCAAATCTGTCAAGAACAACATTGTAACTGAGGCCACCGGATCAAAATTTGACAAGAGGGCAATGACCATTGAAGATATTTCGGATCCGGATATCAAATATGCATCAATGATAATAGGATACAAGATCTATCACTCCAGCAGGGAGAATTCTGTATCCGGAACTGCAATATACACTGCTTATGAAATGCTAAGAAAGAATGCAGAATATGATCTCTGCGAACTACTGCTAAGCCAATTAATGGAAAACATACAGAAAATCAAGAAGGATAAGAAGAATTCCTTTAAGTATGGTACTCTTATTGTATGTCTATTCTTCTACTTCATGAATGAGCTACCCGGAACAAGTGGATGGGTATGGCAGAATGACAAACCTGTTGCAGTCCAGATAAGA
This sequence comes from Cunninghamia lanceolata, assembly GCA_027924645.1. Taxonomy (NCBI): domain Eukaryota; kingdom Viridiplantae; phylum Streptophyta; class Pinopsida; order Cupressales; family Cupressaceae; genus Cunninghamia; species Cunninghamia lanceolata. The sequence goes on along the minus strand of BSBN01001198.1, from coordinate 73,215 downwards.
GACTATTTGCATGGACTTGGGGATGCAAAAGCGAGAAATACAGCTCTATGGGGATACTTCAAAAACTTTCAGAGCATGATGCAAGCAAGAGAGAGAATTCCCCAATCTCTCATTGAGAAATACAAGGACTCAGTGTGCTTTATGGTTGACACTGATCAGTGCCTAATGGAGGCAGTAGAGCCAAGGACTGTCTGGATCATGCCCATGGGGTATGAAGTTGATGAACAGATAGTGGAGCTGCATGTTCAACACATGCTAAGTCAGCCCAAAGATCCTAAGGCAGAAAGGTTTGGAACCTTTGAGGAGCTGAGTGTAAAAATACATGTAGAACTCAGGGAACCTGAGATCAAAAGAAAGGTGAGAAAAGAAGTAGAGCACATTGCTCAAGGCCTAGGCATCTCAAAGGAGGCACTTGATGCCAGCCGGGAAAAGAGGAGGAAGGCTGAGGAAGAAGAGAAAAGTAAAGAAAGTGCTCCGGTTGAAGCTCCCACCCGGACCAGATCATCAAAGAGACCTGCACCTCCCACAACCAAAAGTTCAAAACCGGAAGTCCAAGCATCCGGTAAGAGATCCAAGACAAAAGCCACAAGGGCTTATGGAAGCCAAAAGGATGAAGAGGAAACAGAATCAGATGAGGGAGTAAGAGAAGTAAAGAAACAGAAGAAGAAAGGATCTGGTAAGCCCTCCACAGGCCAAGACAAGGATGAAATGGCAGAGGTAACTGTTGAAAAGCCCACTCTGTCACTAGAGAGCATAATCAAGTCAGTCACGGTAGATGGAAACCTTCAACCAATGACTGAATCATATGATGACTTCAGTGAGGCCGACCAAAAGACTCTGCAGGAGGCCACAGTAAAATATCTTAACATATATAATAAGGCTTTCATTGAAATAATATCTCTTATTCCTAAAAGCCTAGAAAAGGAAATGGAAGTAAGAAAGAATAATGCTCATGCTAAAGATCTTGAGATCCGGGAGCAGATAGCTATTCAGCTATATCCTCAAATTGATCCCAAGACAATGAACATTATCTTCAAAGACTGCAAAGATGAGTTCAGAAGCAAAGCCAGGATGAATCAACTCATGCTTGGCGAGACTGACAAAGTGGCCCAAGAAACAGAAGAGATCCTCCGGAAGGCCTTCAAAAGGTTCAATCTTCCTGTTGTAGAGGATTTGGGTACAGAAACAGCTGAGGACTTGGGACCCTCTGCTCCAGAAGAAGTGGCCCATGAACAAACTAGCATCTCTCCTCCGGTTTCCCCTACAGTCTCCGGATCCAAAGAAGAAGAGCAATTACAGGAGAAGGAAGCAGTGGTGAAAGACAAAGAGGTTGACAGTTCTAAGACTGCAGAAGAAAAGAAACATCTGTCTCCGGCAAGAGACACTGCACAAACTGTTCAACAATTTTTGAGCAAAGAAACTCTAGAGATTGATGAACCGGAGCTTCTAAAAGGCCCATTTGATTTTGACTCTCTCTCTCCGGTACAAACAATGAAGATAGCTTCATTTGCAAATGCCAAGGCAAATGAAAAGCTCCTGAAGTCTCATATGGAAGACTGTGAGTTGATAGAGGCTGCTTCCGGAGTACTTGTAAAGATCATGCCATCAATCCAGATAGATCCGACAGCCTCCACTTCCGGTAATCTAAAAACCTTAGTCAGCAGTGTTGATACACATTTTGATTCTTTAGAAAAATCAGCTGAAGAAAAGGTCCGGAAGGAATTTTTGGATAAAAGATTTTCAGAGATATTAGAATTAATCTCCAAAGATAGGAAGATTGTAAGCATTGGAATAAAGAGCTTAGAGAATGCTCTTAAGGATGGCGGTGACATCTATAAATTTTGTATATCCTGGTCAAAGGCAACAGCAGCATTTGACAAGAAAATAAAAGAGGAACAGGATAAGCTACAAAGCTTATCTCAAAGTTTTGATCCTCTCTCTTCCTCTATAATAAATCAAGAATGTCAGACCATTGCAGTCTTGAATGAAATAAAAAATCTTGAGAAGGAAAGGAAGAACATCACTAACCGGATGGGAGAACTTAGAAGGATTATAATCCCTAAGTTGGAAACCATGCATGAGGCCATCAGTGATGCTCAGACCACCGCCCAAACAAAAGATCCGACAGATCTCAAGCGGGCAGAAGCGTTTGCATTTTTGCTAAGTGGTCACATTTCAATTTTGGATAGAATGAAGCAAAGTTGGGCTACAGAAATGATCCAATTGCAGACATCCTTTGCAGACATTCTTCAGTACATGTGAGTATGTAAATATGCGGCTATATATAGAAAATTTTTGAAAATTTTGGTGTGCGGACCCTACCCTTTGCCATTGATGTCAAAGGGGGAGTGAGGAGCAGTGAAAAATGAGGAATCCAACTAAGGGGGAGTTCCAGAAATTGTATATAAAGACAGAGCATCAGCAAAGGGGGAGCATAGTGAAAACACTTAGTCATTTTTCACTAAGTGTTGCCATCAATGCCAAAGGGGGAGATTGTTGGCAAGAGACACTATATGGATTCATGGTTGTTGTCATTGATGGCAACAAAGGTCATCCCACATATCCGCAAGTCATGATGTGCCTCTACCGGAAGTCAGAATAAAGAATGTTGTGGTCTGGTGAAGAAGAACAGAGCATGTGGCAAGGTCCGACAGATCGGTCCGGATCTCTCAGAGGAAGTGTCTTGGTGCAGTGCGGATTTGGGGAAGTCAAGAGGACTACCTTGAGTGGTATATTCCAAGGATTTAGCCTCCGGTGATGGACAAAGAAAAAGATATGAATGGTTGAGTACCGGATTCCTGAGAGACAGTGAAAACAGAGGAAGAACTGACTGGCAGAGTATCAGACTGCTTTCCGGATGGGTTACTATTGATGACAGAGGTTGTGAAGGCATGAATCATGTTTGGCCGACATGATTAATGATATCTACAAGTATATGCTTGATCCGCATTGCTTGGTGAGGAAGGATTCAGCCGACAGAATGAAAGTTTATAAGAAACTAGACTGTTCCGGATGCCGACTAGAAAGGTGATGAAATTACTTGTGCGGATATATATAGAGGATGGATTTAGTTGTGAAGGTGGTGTTGATGTGGAGATATATGCGAATAAGTCCAGATAAAGAGCAGAAGTAGCAAAAAGGATCCGGTATGTGAAAGATAGCAGAATAAAGAACAAAGGAAAGATGAAGTGCAGCAGATCAGTGTACTGAGCCTAACCGGAACTGAACTCCAGCATATGCAGATGCTTCCAATCAGTTCAAGACTGTGATTCTCATCACTTTGTAGACAGTGTGTCTTCTTGTAGGCAGTGGGCCTCTTGTGAGCAGTGTGCTCGGGCAGTGAGCCCTAATTGGCAAGTGCCATTTTTGTAATTTCCTATTCTTCTAACAGAGAATAATTTTGGGTTAATCACCCCGTGGTTTTCTCCCTTAACAGGGTTTCCACGTCAAAAATACTGTGTCATGTGTTTCTTATTTCATGGTTAATGTTTTGTGTTTGATTTGATGCTGCATCAATTAAAAGGAAAGTTCAATAAGGGAAATAACTAGGATAACTGATTCACCCCCCCCTCTCAGTTATCAACAGGATGGTGGTCTGGGTTTACGTAGGACAGATTGGAATGGACAGGCTTTGGTTGCTAAGCTATACTAGAGATGGTGTTCATATCAGCATCAGTATTGGGCTAGGATCCTTACCTTCAAGTACCTTGGGGAGGTGGAGGGCACTGAGGTGCCTCATTTTAGTCTTTCAGGGAAAGGTTCTATGAACTAGGATACTCTCAAGAGGGGGCTGCGCTGGTTAAACAAGGCCTGTTTTGGATCTGCAATAGAGGCTTTGATGCTCTTTTTTGGCATGACTCCTGGGATGGCTTCCCACCTATCCTCTCCTCGCACCCTTACTTGGGGGACTTATGTAGGATTTTTGTTCAGGCTGGTTGGAGTAGAGTGATGGATTTCAAAGCCCCTCAGGCTTTGGGGCAGACTATTGTTTACCAATGGAAGGATATGCAAGAATGGCCCATGGGTGGATCTTTGAAGGATAAGAGGGAGTTGTCCTCCATTTTGGCTGATAGAGTCTGTTGTTCTCTCCCAGAGCGGGATGTGCTGGCTTGGGGTCTAGATCCAAAAGGGATATTCACTGTTGCTTCAGGGTATCGTGTTTTGGATAGACAGGCCTGGGGTAGTGCTGAGGTTCCTTGGTGGAAAAATATTTGGAATAAATTCTCTTGGCCAAAATGCAATTTATTTTCTTGGCTGGTGGTTTACAACAGGTGTTTGACTTGGGATAACCTCTGTAAGCATGGCTTCCAAGGTCCTTCCTTAGGCTTCTTATGTCTAAAAGATGTTGAGACTATTTCACATCTTTTCTTCCAGTGCCCTTTTGCTAGAACTATTTGGCATTTTTGGTGGGGGGCCTAGAGTTTGCAATGCAGGCACCCTTCTTCTCTGGAGGAGTTTTGGTGGGACTTTGGGCCCATTCTGATGAGGACTTCATTTCTGCACATAGCATGGCCAATTGGCCCTAATCTGATTATATGGCACATCTGGTTGGAGCGCAACCGCAGGGTCTTTCTGGATAAGAAGTTGCTGGTGGGTCAAGTTTGGTCTTGCATTCTTGGGGCTTTGCAGGAGACCTTGTATGCTAAATGTGATTTGTTAGCCCCAGTGGATCCTAGTGATACTAGAGTGATTCGTAATCTGGGGATTCTTGTTAGGGGTCTTGGAGGGCCCAAGATTGGGCAGAGCAGGTGTTCTAGAAGTAAGGTTTCTAGGGAAGGGCATTGGTTGCCCCCTCCCACTGGAGTCTTGCAAAGTCTGCAAGGGGTAACCCTGGGCAAGCTGGCATTGGTGGGGTGGGCAGAGACAGTTCTGGGGTGGTTGTGTTTTTCTTCTTGGAATATAGGGGGTTGCACTCTAATAATCTTATGGAGGCCTTGGTTATTCTTTTGGCTTTGAAGAAGGCATATGCCCTTGGCTAGAATAAGATTATTTGCGAGTCAGATTCTCTGGTGTTGATAGACTTGATAAATAGAAGGCAATTTGATGATGTTAGTTGGCAGCTTGTGGTGGTGGCTAAGCAAATCACTAGTCTTGGAGATTTATTTGATTCTATCACCTTCTCTCATATCCCTCGGGAATGGAATAAGGTGGCTGATGGGTTGACCAAATGGGCTTCTGAGAAGAATGGGACTTGGCTAGTGGATGATTGGGACAGTTTACTTGGGGATCTTGCTTAGGATTTGGTGGATTTGGTCACGAAGGATGTGAGATGTTGCATGACCACTTCTTGATTTCTTGTTTGTTGTCTCTGGGCCCGTTTGAGCCTCTTGTTGCTTTTATGCTTTGTACTGCTCTATTTGATTAATAAAGTTTTTACCCTCTTTTATTTTAAAAAAAAATTATCCTCCATATTAATTAAATAATTCTAATTATTTAATTAAATCAATTTATCCTCCATATTAATTAAATAATTCTAATTAATTTAATTAAATCAATTATTCCTCCATATTTAATTAAATATTTCTGATTATTTAATTAAATCAATTTCCCTCCACATATTAATTAAATAAATTTAAATTATTTATTTAATTAAAGCTAATATTATATTTCTTCAAAATAAATTAAATTCAATATTTTATTTATTTATCGATGTGCATGAAATTAAATAATTAATTTATTTAATTTCATATTATTCCCTCTCATCCATAATTCATTCTCAATCAGATCAGTTGACTAATCAATCAATTAGTTAACTAAATCAATCAAATTAGTTAACAGGTTAGTCAATCTAGTCAACTAATCAATCAATTTAGTTGACTAGTCAATCAATTGAGTTCACTAAGCAATCAACTCAGTCAACTCTTTGATCAATTATGTTAACTCCCCTGATGCATGAAAGGGCAAGGACACTTGTCCCTCTCTCATTCATGCACATCCTCTCAACCATTTCTAGCCATTGATCTCTTTGATCACTCTCCACCATTGATCTTCACTATTGGAAGTCTATAAATTGAACCTCATTCTCCATTTTTGATCCTCTCTCATCTTGATACAACATTATGCTACTGAAATCATCTTGGATCCTATCATCTTCATCACAAAGTTATGTTGTTTAATTGAGTAATCCACATATCAAAAGTGGCAAAGAGTAATTGATTGAAGTTGGGTGCACTTTAGTATGCTCGATCAATGAAGTTGGATTTGTGAATGTTAAGGAAAGTGAATTGTATTTATTATTCATTTGCTTTCATTTATTCTTTGCATGCAAATTTTACCTATCACATTTTGGCACTCCCGGTAGTCTAACTTTCGCCATTAGCTTGTTTATGCATTTTGATTTGTCAATCTAACATCATTTTTGGTCAAGTTTTGGTGATCAAGTTTTACAAATCACCTCCTATTCCAAACTTGACCTCACCGTTGAGTCTGGGAGGCCTCGAAGGTGAAAAATGACATAAAATTTACCTACTTTCTGTAACTGTGATTTTTTTAAAAAAAAATTTGACCCACCCCACAGACCGTACCATACAGATCCGTACGACCGCCTGTGGAGGCATGCCATAAGGCTATACGCACTGTTTTAAAGCTTTTACGTTCGTTTTAATCAGCATTAGTTTATGGTTTTTCTGTTGGTTTATATCACATTAAAAAATATTATAGCCAAAAATAAAAATAAAAATGAACAAACTTATATAAATTGTAGAAAAAATTAAAATTTTTACTAGGGCTTCGGCCCTCTATGTTGGCCGCCACAGCCAGCCCTAAGGCCCACAGGCCTTGAAGGCTCCCTTTGGTCGGCCACCAGGGCTTGGCCACCGTGGGGCCTTGTCCCCCTTTGAACACATGCATGCACCTTGTTCAACCCCCGATCTGTCCCTACTCACAACCCTCCATCGCCTGCAAACATCCTTGCCACCACTCCTCACACGCCCTGCGCCACCACCACTCTTCTCCTCCCACAACTCGCCACCCCTCCTCCCTACACCAAATTGCTTCCCCCGCGGCCTACACCACACATTGTTGTTGCCTGTTTTTCCCCCCCACTCCGCCAATCACCTTCTCCCCTCTCCATATCCACTCTCCACACCTTTGTTGTGCCCGTAACCCTACCTTGCAACAAAGCAAACAAAACAAAAAAAGAATAAACCAAAAAACAAAAAATAAATAAATAAATAAAACCTAAAACAAAAACAACCAAAATTTTTAATTTTTGTTCTCTCCAACGGTTAACCCTGGTCACATGGGTGACCAGGGGCTTTCTTAGAGCCCAAACCACCAGGCTTGACCGCCAAGGTCAAACCGCCAATGTGACCACTTTGTGTATTAACTACTAGAGGTTAATTGACCGTCAAACCTGCCTCCATTGCTCCCTACATGTTAAAATAGGGTCTTTTTTTCTTTTTTGCACAACTAGGGCAAATCGTATCGGAATCGCGTAAAAGTACAATTGTTGGAAAGCTGATTCAATGTACTTTTCAATGGTGCAACTTTCATCAGCAAATTTGATCAAATTTCTTAGGTTAATCAGTAAAGCTCAACCCTTCTTTGCAAACTTCAAATAGTCATAACTTGTGCAAAACTCCTCCGATTTCAACGATTTTTTTTTAAACATAGAATTTCATGTAGAATCTGATCATAATATCCATTTTTCTATCACTAATCATATTTCTCAAAAAAATTCCAGATTACTCATTTTTCACCTAACAAGTTGGCTTGCAAGTTTTTGTGTTCCTTTTTGTTTTGGTGGAATCCAAGAGGACATCAAGAGCTGCACAACATCCGCATCCGCATCAAATCTAAAGCTAGAATTTTCAGGTGCACTCAACACAACTTTTGTCTTTTCATTTAATCAAGAACCTTGTTTGCAATCACCCATTGATTTGGGCTTAAAACAAACCATTGTTTGCAATCACACTTTGACATTGGACTTAAAATAAACTCGTGTCTTCATAATCACATGTGGATTTGGGTTTAAAACAAACTTGTGCTTGAATTGTCTGGTGGATTTGAGTGTGATTCAGGGTGTGTATGCTCTTCTCATGCACTTCATGTGATCTTGAGAATCAAAAAACATCCCTTAGTCCATTCATCTTCACACACACATTTCCATTTCCAGGGGTAAATTAACATTGCGGGTGTGATTCAAGTGTGTGAGATCAAAAACACCACTTGATTTGCTATTGTCACCCTTCTTAGGAGGCCTGCTTGGAGACACACCACTCCAAGGGACGAACAGTGAGGATTGAATTGAAAGACACACCTCGTGGAAGTTAAAATCTTGTCATTCGAGCTAAGCCCCAAAAAACTTTATACCTTGGGGAAGTGAAGGTGATGGGTGGGTTACCCTCTTCTCCCGATTGTGTGGCATTATTTCCCTTTCATTTCACAGAATTGGGCCCCCATACCTTGAGTACATTAGGGACATCCCTAGACCACTACTGTATCCTAGACTAAGACCTATTGGCCATACCCACTTGATTGATATTAGGCTTGTGTCTTCAAGTGTCTTCATAATCATACCAATCAATCTTGAAATACAAACTAGCTATTGTGTCTTGTGTGTGTGATTCATGCATGTACATATGAAATCTTTTGTTTGAAATTGCCAAAGTCAAGCCTTCAACATAAACTAGATTCTACATCATTCTAAGTATCCTTGTCATCACTTTCATCCTAATCCAAATCCTAATCATCCAATCCATGTCCACATAATTATAATAATCATCTAATCCAATCCAACTTCTTCTAATTCTCACCACAATCTAATTCCATTCTTGAACCCCATCTAATCCATCACTTGTCAAAATGGTTATGATCATCAACAAACCTAGGTCAAATCCAAAACCCAAAATCAGACTTCGAGGAGGCCCTCCTTATAGATCCAATGATCATGAGAGCCTTATAGATTATGAGGTATATCTTGAGGAACAAGATGAAATACGAAGACTTCAACACATGTGTAACTCCATGTCAACACTAGAGAAGAAAATCCTAGCACCATAACTAGAATCCCTCATCCAAACACTTCACCAAATGCCACAACCCCTATACCAACAAACCATACAAAGACTACAAGCCATCATCCAACTATTTCCATAAAACCAATCACCTCTCATACAACAACCCCTAGTCAAAATCCAACAATTCATACAACACCAATCCCAACTACAACAAAATGAACCATTCCAACAACTCCTAGCCACCTACCAATCCCAAAATCAACAAACCCAACCACAAACACAACACCTCTCCATTCAAAAACCACAACCACAACCTTCGTATAACACATCATCCACTATACCATCACCCATACAACATCAACAAATTCCCACTCAATCTTATGGGTCATCCCCCTTAACTTCAGACCAACCAACCACATATCATGTTACCCCTACATCAGCCTATCCCACTTCTTCCAAAGTTAACCCCTATCTATATCCATCCATACCTCAAGAACATATAATCTAACCTAATCCAACCACACATCATGTTACCCCTACATCAGCCCATCTCACTTCTTCCATTGTTAACTCCTATCTATAACAATCCATACCTCAAGAACATCTAACCCAACCCAATCCACCCACATAACATGTTACGCCTACATGACCCTATCCCATTTCTTCCATTGTTAACCCCTATCTATATCAATCCATACCTCAAGATCATCCAACTCCTTATCTTAACATTTCACCTCACCGCCAAATTCATTCACAAGGCTATCACATTCCTTCACAACAAGAACAAGGAAGTCTAAGTTACCCTTTGCACCAAAATCAAGTGTCCTTAAGTCCTTATAATACCTTTGACAAGGGGAACACCACTCTAGCTTATGCATCCTATGGATTGTACCCTACCTCATCATCCAATCAAATACCCATACAAGAGCCTCCTAGTCCTATCCCAACACCTCCATATAGTCCCTATCATAGTCCATTGGTCCATCAACCTTCTAATCCATCAAGCCCTTCATTACCTTCGTCCCCATGTTCCTCCAATCTCCCACCAAAGGATCCCTCAGAGATAACCCTACGACAATTGATCCAAACAACATTGCTTAAGCTACCCTTGATAAAACCATCCAATTCAAACCCTAGTATGTCCACTACCATTATCCCTCCACCTAATCCTAATCATAAGCCTACAACATCCACTCCTATTATCGCTCCACCTAATCCTCATCCTAAACCTACAACACCATCCACCATTTTTATTCATCCACTATATTGCCCATCCACCCATACACTCATGAAGGATGTGATCCAATGGCTATTAGCAAGGAATCAACCATCTCCGTGTCATCCAACAACTATCCAAGAGCCTATCAAAGAGCCTTCAAACATCATGTCCATTCCTTCAGCCCCATCATGTAATCCACAACCTATCAAGCCTATTGAAGAGTGTCCTACCATGAGTCCAAGTCAAGACTCATTCTACCCTCATGTTGTTGGCCATCTAGAACCTATCAAGCTTATCCAAGAGTCTTCTACCTCCACTTCCATTCAAGAAAATCAAGAGTTATGTCAATAGTATAATCTAACGCATATAGAAACATCAACCCTTTACCCAAATTAAGATCAAAGCACCTCCATCCAACCCATCCATAACCTATATATATTTTCTATGATCAAGATATTATCTTTGATGAAGAACTTATACACGAGCAAATTAATCCCATCCATATCACACTTAATCATATCTATGATCAAGATCCCATCTATGATCAAGATCCTATATATGATCAAGAGAACCATGACGATCCTCTTAGCCAACTTTATGCATTCCATGGTCAAAAGATTGTCACTCCACCTATCCATAATCTCATGACCATCCATGAACAAGCTATCTAGACTACTATCCATGCTTCACCTAGTCCTATACATGATCCAACAACACCCACTTCCATTGATGAGACACTTGACTCCCAAGTAAACATAGATGATTAAACAAATAACATGGATCTTAATGAGCATAATGATAATCAAGACCCTATTGATACTTTGTCCTCCAAAATTGACCATATTGTAAATCCACCATCATATACCTCTAGTCTTACCACCTTCATCCATGAATGTTCCTCCTTAGGAGAGCAACAACCATTACCTACCACCTCACCTTCTCCATCCAATAATGAGCTCGCATCTAGTGTCCAAGTCACCCATAATCCCATTGTCCACCACATACTCCATAAAATGAACTATCAAGGTAAAGGCTTGGGCCTTCATGAACAAGGTATTTTGGAACCCATCCATGTCAAAGTCCCTCCACAATCATATGGCCTTGGTTATATTCCCCAAGAAAAGCAATCTCAAGATGTTGGTACTATCTCCATGCCTTCTAAATCCACTCCTTTCTAGCATAAACCACATCATATCCCCAAAACATATGTTGTCATTCCTCACCCATAAACCTACAAATCCCAAAAGCATGTGACCATACACCTTTCTCCATCCACTTTACATCCATTACTTCCAACTCCTAATATTACTCCATCCACTTTACCTCCATTACTTCCAACTCCTAATATCCCTACATCCACTCTACCTCCACTTATCCCAACACCTTATATTCCTATCATCCAATCCCCTTATCCATTTATCCATAAATCCACTTTTAATCCCTCCATCCATAAATCCCCTCAAATTCTGAATCATGATCAAAATGCACACATTGACCAAATATGAACCTTCCACCAAGTCCATGGGATTCACAAATAAAGTTTTGGATGCCTCTACCCATAAAGCAAAAAATCCTAAAATACTTATGCCTTAAGGCATCAATGCAAAGAGTCCAAGCAAGATCTATCCAAAAGGCTACCCAAGACCATACTTTCACAAGAAAAGTCCAAAAATAAAATGGTTTGGGTCCCTAAGAAAAAAGAAATCAAGTCAAATGAAGCATCCACATCCCAAAAATCCCAAATATCTCACTTCATCCAAAAATCTCAAATTCCTTTATCCCATAAATCCCAATGCAAATGTCATAAAAATCCTAAGTCTATGTGGGTGCCTAAATTCCTACATTGACCATCCCCTATGAAAACAAGTCCATTACTTCCTACACCTCCTTTTGATCAAAAGCTTCAAAATCTGATTCGATGTGTGCAACCATTGGGCTTGGTTCCTTTCCATTCCACAATATTTCCACAAACCTCCATCCTCCCATCTTTAATCCATTATCCTACATATTTCACCCATCATATCCCTATGGTCCATGCTTTTCCATAATCCACATCATAATCCATTATCCTTCCATCCATAATCCACATCATAATCCACTATCTCCCATCCATCCTTGCATAATCCTTCCATACACAATCCACATCATAATTCATTATCCACCTACTCCATCTCCCTCTCATGCAATCCCGTACTAACATCTATGAGTGTAGTGACATTTGACATGGTCCATATGCGTCATCCATCTTTAAATGGAACTATTACCTTTCTTGGAACTAGATGCTTGATTCCTTCTTGTCCATATCCACCCTTTCCATCCAAGTATACAAAGCAAAAAAAAAGAATTAAAATTTCTTTAAAAAAAAAGTAAAGAGAAATCCCTTCGTCCAATGGTAAAAACCTGGTAAATAGGTGCCTTGGATAAGTACCATGATGAAAACTTGGCAAATAGGCATCATGTGTAGGTTGATTATCTATGTGTTTTACACTTGGGGACACATTGTCTCATCTAACCTATCATTTCCTTCCTATCTACCTCATCCTCTCATGTCCTATCTTACCATCCTTAGCCATTATACCCACATTCCTACCCCATCTATCCATCCATCCTCCCTTCCTCCTTTTGATCTGTATGAAGACATAGGGGCAAAATGTTGAAAAATGCTTTAGAAAATCTCTTGATATACCTCATCCTTTTCAACAAATCCAATCATCAGTCAACCAATCCAATCATCCTCTCATCCTAAGTTTTGTCATGTAAAATCCTTAACATACTACCTAGAATGGGGTATGTTATTCCTATGCGACATAGTCTTTGAAGATCACACTTTAGCTCACTTATGCAACATACATCCATTCAATCCACTATTGTCTATCCTTTTATCCATCCCTCTATCATGAGCTTTTCTATCCCATACACTATCGCCTACCCTTTTATCCATCCCATTTGTTATCACCCATCCTTTTGTCCACTTATCTAATCCCATCTTCGTCCCTGCATCTTTTGTCATTAGTATCTAGCAACAAGGCTATCCAAACTGCAATACAATGCCATCCCATAATCACAAAAATATCCAAAATCAATCAAAATATCTCAAAATATCCAAAAACAATCAAAAAATCTCAAAAATATCCAAAAGCAATCAAAAATCTCAAAAATATCCAAAAATAATTAAAAAAATCACAAACATATCCAAAAACAATAAAAAAATATCTAAAAATAATTAAAAATATCAAAAAAAACCAAAAATATCACAAAATATCCAAAAACAATAAAAATATCACAAAAATATCCAAAAAAAACCAAAAATATCTAAAAAATATCCAAAAACAATAAAAAAATCTCAAAAATACAAAAAAAATCAAATATTCAAAAAATCCAAGCAATAAACCAAATACAAGTCATCCTTAATCCATACCAATCTAGTCAATCAATCTAGCCAAATCATCTAATTGCATCCTTTGGTCTTGATCCTAATCTTGTCGTAAACCAAATCAATTAATCATCATCAATCAATCATCAATGGGATATATCATTCCCACATTCTTGTGTTGATCTAGAGATATATCGTTCTCCACAACGACAACACTATTATTATCATCAAATCAATCAATCAATCGATCGATCATCGGTTTACAGATTGACAGGGGCAATACCTTGCTTATTTTTGAATCATTTGTGCATGCATGCTTGCTTGTCTGTGTGTCATCTTTTTTATCTTGCATTTGTATCAAATTCGTATCTTTCTAGCTAATATTCATATCTTGTGTATGTTAGAATAGCTTTTTGTATTATCCTTCACATCTAAGGTCATATCATACCTTTTGTGCATTAGGACTTTAATGCTCTAAATATCCTTCTGCATATGTCTCAACAAGGTTGTATTACGCTGGGTGCACAAGACACATCGTCACTCTGGTCCTTATACCTTGGTGCATAATGTCTAGTGCTATATCAAACTATAGGATTGCTCTACTCAAGTCAACATAACTACTCATCAATCCATCATTCTATCATCCATCCTTTTATCTTCTTCATTTTTCTCTATGTTGTTCTCGATCTTCTATCTCCTTTTCTTCATTTCCATTCATTTCGAGAGCACAGCCATATTCTTCCAATTCGTCTGTCCTCTTAAGGGGGTGTCATTCAACCTATTAATTAATCAACTAGGTACTTCTTCTACCCGACTGGGGCATCATCATTTCTAATCCAATCATATTGTTCTTCTAAACCAATATCTTCCTCTATCCAACATAGCATTATGTTTTAAACTTCTTTGAAATGATGTTAGTTCGCAACACCATCTCAAAGAGGGGCAAAATGTAGACACCTAAAATTGACCCATTCCCAGATCAGGCTTTCATCTGTCATACTTCACTATTAAATAATTCTAATTATTTGATTAAATCATTTTATCCTCCATATTAATTAAATAATTCTAATTATTTAATTAAATCAATTTTTCCTCCATATTAATTAAATAATTCTAATTATTTAATTAAATCAATTTATTCCTCCATATTTAATTAAATAATTCTAATTATTTGATTCAATCAATTTCAAATTATTTATTTAATTAAAGCTAATATTCTATTTCTTCAAAATAAATTAAATTAAATTAAATATTTTATTTATTTATCCATGTGCATGAAATTAAATAATTAAGTTATTTAATTTCCTATTATTCCCTCTCATCCATGATTCACTCTCGATCAGATCAGTTGACTAATCAATCAAATTAGTTAACTAGATCAATCAAATCAATTAACAAGTTAGTCGATCTAGTCAACTAATCAATCAATTTAGTTGACTAGTCAATCAATTGAGTTCACTAAGCAATCAACTCTCCAATCAATTATGTTAACTCCCTTGATTCATGAAAGGGCAAGGACACTTGTCCCTCTCTCATTTGTGCACATCCTCTCAACCATTTCTAGCCATTGATCTCTTTGATCACTCTCCACCATTGATCTTCACTGTTGGAAGTCTATAAATTGAACCTCATTCTCCATTTCTAATCCTCTCTCATCTTGATACAACATTATGCTGTTGAAATCATCCTGGATCGTATCATCTTCATTACAAAGTTATGTTGTTTAATTGAGTAATTCACATATCAAAAGTAGCAAAGAGTAGTCGATTGAAATTGGGTGCACTTCAGTATGCTCGATCAGTGAAGTTGGATTTGTGAATGTAAGGGAAGGTGAATTGTATTTGTTTTTCATTTGCTTTTGTTTATTCTTTGCATGCAAATTTTAGCTATCACAAAAGGACACTATAAGAAAATCTTAGTTGACCTAAAATTAATAAAGCTAGCCCTTGAAACACACAACCCATATGATCAAATGTCATTTAGATCAATTTATACAATTAAAATCTAGTGTAAGAGAAATTGGCCTCAATATAGTACAAGAGTTAATCAGTAAAAAGGATGTAAAATGAGATTGTTTTCCAAATTACATTGGAAAAAGAAAAATGTGGGGATATAAAGTCATTTAGTACAGATATCCTCATATGGAGCCTTCAATCTACCTAGGTTTTTAGCAGCATATGGGGGTATCCTAACAATGACCAGGTGTTGTATTTTATACAACAATTATATGTTGAGGTGTACTTGAACTTTAGGGTTAATTATTTAGATATACCTAATTATTATGGTCCTCATTTTTTAACCATGTGTGATTAAATTTTAGTTTTGTATATGATGAATGTTTCAAAACTATTTAATTAATGTGTGTTAATAAATCACTTTATTAGTTTTTACAATCTATAACTAGGTTAATTTTGCATGTGATGAATGTTTCAAAACTACGTAATGAATGTGTTTTTATAAATCACTTTAAAAGCTACTACAATTTATAACTAAGGTAACTTTGTATCCCAAGAATGCTTCAAAACTATATCATGTGATAATAAATCACTTTATAAATTACTATGTACAATTTATAGCTAAGTTAATATGTAAATGTAATTTAGTCTTATTCAAATTAAGCATTTTAAGACCTTATTCAAAGCTTGAAAACTAAATTGTTCACTCAAACATTAATTTATAAATTCAAATTAAGATTTACAACTACTATAAGTTATAAATTCACATCAAAAATCACTTTATAAGTTAATACTTTAACAAAGTTACTAATAAAATACATAATAGTCTCTCTCAAATTTGACATTATAATCACAAAGTTTGAAAACTAAACTGAACCTAAAGAATTAAATTGAACATAGATTGTTAAGCAATAGAGTTAATTTAATTTACTAATTTGAACATAGAGTTAAACAACTAATTCACAATTTATAATCTTATTTGAAGTTTCAAAACTAAATCAAGAACATAGCTCATTAAGGTTGAACTCAAACATATCAAACCAAATCGATTAGATCAATTTTTTCATCATTAACATGTAATGTATTCTCATGGTATTCTCTATATAGCATCCATTGACATTGGCCACATGCATGTGGCACACTATGAAGAGACATACTAGTAGCAACTACTAGGTGAGTAATAATAGACCTTGTTGTGAATTTCATAATCAATAAAATAAACATATTCTAAACAATTTTTAACATGTTTCAAATATGTTCCATGTACCACAATGAAACCCATGGGAATACTACTCCTTTACTTTCTTCTAAATCTTATTAGCTTGATTTTGTCTTTTGTTTAGTGCAACAAATAATAGATCATCATCTAGACACATTTCCGACCTTTACAATTATTGTGCAAACGTCCCATACCACAATGTACAAAAATTAGTCAAAATTGTTTACAATATCAAGTTAGTCAAAATTTCAAGTTTAGTTTTAAGCAATTAGTAAATGTGGTCATAATCAATTGAAATTAGAGGAATGTCTTTGAAGCTTTCATTTTCATCTTCATCTTCTCCATAAGCAACATTAACAACTAGAGGAACTGACTTTATTGCACTCACTTAGCCATGAAGTTGGTTCATGCATCTTTCGTACTCATCCAACATGTATTTATAACAAAATAGTGAAATTTGTAGTACAAAAGTGTCCAATAATGATTGTTTGTACTCATAACACAATGCAATCATGTAGATTTATCAATCCTCTAAAACCATGTGGCACTCTTAGATCCACCCATACAAAAATAGGCATCAATTTTTGTTATATATTTTATGAATATTTTCCTACAAGCAGAATAAACTAGATGTATCTTACAGAAATTATAACAATAATCCTATACATTAAATTGTTTACTTGTAATCACTCAGAGGACTATGTGGAGGTGAGTTCCTCCTTGAAGTGCTAACATCACATATAAACTGAATCTTACACCATTGAACAATGATGTGTGCATCATTCAAGCAATCTCCCTCATAATTCATTTGGTGTTTTCTAAGACCATGCTTGATGCAAGCTCCTCCACCATCATGTCCACCCTTACCATGACCACTCTTAGAGAAACTCTAAACATGAGGTATATTATGAAATCAACTATATCAACAAAATGCAAAAAGGGTCATGATGATTTGAATTATGATACACAACCATCTAACCAAACAAAATGTTTCTCTAGTTTCACATGTCTTATAGCAAGATCCTTAAATAAAAATGAAAGTAGTATTGTATGAAATGTATGTCACATTCTTTAATATCACCAATACAAAAGTGATATCATTTCTTCCTAACCCATTTGAAACAATTGCTCTCAACCCCATCCAACTCCAATTGCATGTACAAATAACACACATGCACCATGATTATCACCTACTCCATATGATAGTATTGACATTGAATCTCCTTCTGATAGGTAAAAGATAATTATCTATAAATTCAACTACTAATAAGATTGCACAAAGAGGGAAAGTGTCATTTAGTGCCTTAAACTCTTTTGCTTACCAAACTGCAAAATGGGCATGTTGTATGTATGGGAGTATTAGTTTATCAAAACTATCCATAAATGTTCCAACAGGTACTTATGCTTCTACATAATCTAACCTTGTGGCTCTTTTCCACTATTTTGTTTCATACTATAATAACCCCAAAAATGTGACAAGAAAATATTTCTCATTAATAATATTACACCAACAAGCAGGTAATATAAATCATTGCAATGAATATTTTAACAACTTTCGTTAAGTACAATCACAATGTACAACAGTAGGTACCATCAAGTACAACTCGTTATCTCAATTATGTAATAGGGTCAAGAATTCAATAGATATATGAGTACATTAGGCCATCTAGCCAAATTTGCACATCTATAAGTGGTCTTACAAATACAATATCATGAAGAAGAAAATATGAACAAGTCTTCATCTAGAATATTCACAATTCCTCAAAGTGTTTGTAGTTGATATCGAAAAGGCATTGAACGCACCATAGAGGAAGTCCCTTTCCTCCCTAGCCATCATTCTAGACACAGAAGTGTCCAACCATATTCCAAAAGTGTGGCAATGAGTGATTATCTTTCTTAATTCATTTATTTAAAAAATTTCCTAAGCATACACACGAAACATAGATTCCAAAACACATGAACATATGAGGATAAAGTTCACAACACACATTCACGTAAACATACCAAAGAATCATTTTGACACAACACATCATGTAGAACACGGAGAACACAAAAGAACAAAAATACATGAAAGAAGACAATGCATCACACAATATTAACGCTAATGGACACAAGATAAAGCAACAATCCATGCATCCCGTGCCTAAGTCCCATACCACACCAAGACATTCATTTTGCCCCAAACAATCGCTAGCAATTTTATTAAGAGGAAATGATCTTCGAGTGTGCTTAAAATAGAATGTGTGTGTGTGTGTGTGTTTTGTGTGTGTGTGATTCTTTATAGGGTGTCATGTAGATACCATATAAATTCCTTGCAGAACTTTATCCCAAAAATGTCACATAGAAACATTTCCAAATACTTGTATTAAATGCAAATAACATAGCACGTATATTTACTGTTTATGTGTTGTGTGGTCTGTTTTGGCATGTTTTTCCCAGCCCTGGGAACACTTGTTTGTAAAGGGTTCAGCCCCTTGTTAGTTGCTTGCCTTTATCAAAAACATAGCACGTATACACTAGTATGAATAGGCAGACTCGGATTTTGTTTGAGAATTGTTCTACCAGGTAAGGCAACTTGCATACACTACAAAGTCTTAACAATGAATTGAAAGTGCTTACTTCACAACAATATGGTTTAGTGGTTAGAGTTGTTAATAAAGGCCCCATTTATTTTGCAAGTAATCTAATGACCTTTAAAATAAATACTTTTCTCCAATCAATGATCATATAAAAAATTTACTTTTATGCCTAAATTATTGAAATCATATGCTATGGCTTATATTAATTCCAATCAAGTATAACCTTTATCATATTGCTATGTACGATTATGGTAATTTTTGTAAATCATTTAGTACCATATTTAGACATAAAAACTCAACACTTGCCTTAATATAATAAAATCTGTTTATCTATGATACCATCCTAATAGTATACAACCATATGTAATTATCTTCTTAGTATTGAATGAAAAAAACTATGAATTTAACAATGTTAATTTAGAATTGTCAATAACTTGGCACATAGAAACCATCCATATCCTTATAGAAAATAATAGAATAAAGCTAATATTATGTTTCTCTAATCAATATTGGAAAGTCCATATCAATTTTGGATATACACACTTGGAAAGCATAGTAATTTAAGTTATATAAGTGGCAACGAATATAACCCTGGTGTACCATAAAAGAATGTTTTCAATTATTATATTGGACTCATCTCTTCTTTTCTTTCATTGTTTTTGGTTCTAGCATTCCTACTACTGCTACTACCGATTGTGCTATTTCTTGCACCCATCCTCGTTCATTTATTTGCAAATCTATGTCATAGAAGATATGGGAACTGCGTTTCATAAAAGACATGGGATTTGCGCTGTCATATGGGAGGATGCTAATTTTCCTTCTATTTGTGTGAATACATTTTTCTCCTGGAAATATATGGAATATGGAATCAAGACTGACCAAACTTTGAAAAACTTAAAATCGATGTAATTTAAATATTGAGATCACTCATAACATGAGGATTGATAGTGGAGATTTTGTTATGCAAGTGGTCAGCAAAACAAAACAATTTTGACTATTGCACACGGCTATTTTTAAACATCATCCACTTCAATAATCAAAGATAAATTTTAGCCAATAAAAATAAAACAAATATTTACCAATTTTTAGTGTGGATGAAGTGTAAATTTATTATTGATTGTTTAACCATTAAACTGGATAATATTTATATGCTTAAGGAATTGAATGTACATGATTACATAGACATTTAGAACGGTCTAGACCTATTGTTGTAATGGCTAGATCTATGGCCTCTTTAGTGAAAACTCAAGGCAGTGTATTGGCTAAGCATTTCGAAGAGGGCCTATCATCAAGTGATAAGGAAGCAGTCATGGTGTTAAATGTTGTTGACTACTTTGGTCACTTTTGGAGTCATGATATATCAATTACAGAGCTGTGCGGTTGACTGATACAATCACAGGTTGACATGATAAATATACATATGATGAAGATGTAGCAAAGGATGAAAAATCTGGAGTAACTACCGATAAAGAATTTATTTATAAAGAATACCTTTCAACAAATGTGATTGAAGAGGGCATCACAAGTTGTGCACTTCTTACTGGTATTTATCCTGCCAAAAAGCAGATGAAGGATTTGTTCATCCTACTTGGTCCATCAAAAACAGAGCTTCGAGCAGATCAGAGAAGTAGTGAACTTATGGATACTGTCCCAGTCCATTATTAGAGGGTAAATTTCATCAAGTTCAATTATGCCAATCAAATGGTTTTGTATGAATATCACATTGCAGCGTATGTTGACATTATTCACAAGCCATTATGCACTAAACGATGGTATTGTAAAGCCCCCCCTTTTCCATTTAAATAGTTTCACAAGCAGCAATAACTGTCAACTTCTAATGCAACTATCTGAATTTTACTTCTTCAAACAAGAAGATGCATAATCATAAACCTAGGTTTATTCATTTACTATAAATTTAAGTATTATTTAAAAGTCTTTCATAGCAAGAACCATACCTTCAATCATTGCAACCTTGATGAAGCTTCAAACCAAATCTAATCCTTCAATAAAATTCCAACAGAGCACAAGCAATCTTCAATCTGCAATCCTTTCCTATATCCTCCCAACTCCCAACTTCCAAAAATAGGCAAAAGATCCATTCTCCTCCTTTCCTTCCAACTTTCAATCGAATTGTAACTTCTTTTTTTCCTAAACTTAAACATGTTTTTCTTTAATCCCTAGGAAAATTAATCTACTAATTTAGAAATTTAATAATTAGAATCCAAGAAAAAACTAACATTACTGCATTTTCTTTTGCACATTCCTTATAAAGAGTTATTAGGAAATCTACTAATAGTTTTTTAAGAAAAACAATTCACTTCCTTTTTAATAATGAATTAAATAAAACAATTTAATTTTAAATTTTAATTAAGATCATACTCCTTCCATTTGTACTCAATTGGAATTAAATAAACAATTCAATTTCTAATAATTAAATAAAATAATTATGTAATTCAAATCCTAGTTCTAAAGATATTTAGAACATATCAATTATGTTAAGTAGATAATTAATTAAATTAATTTCAAATGTCTCATAAATTAATAACACCCTAAGTATTTATTTATTATCCATTATTAAATTATCTTAATTAATTAATTATTAATCATGTTACAAGAAAGTAACCTATATTATTATCAATTTGTAATGTGATTTTGCTTTACACACAACGCATTAAAATAGTCATTTGCATCCAATATCACAAAGATGAACATATGTCCAGCATCATATATCCAATTCAAATAGCACAAAAACTAGAAATGAGGGATGTTACACAAACTTAATGCACTTGTAGCTCTTTCAATTGATCATCTTGGTCATGTCAATATCTTTCTACTCCTAATAGAAATTTTTCCAAATTTCCACATGATTTACAAAGGTCTCTTACACATGCTATCAGACCATCCACGTCATCCTCATATTTATCATAGATGATGGAGGCTATGAGCTAACTAACTCATTTAAGGGGTGTATTTTTAATAGCATTAATTTCTTCTCTAAGCTTTTGAACCCCCTAATAATGAAAAATAAACTCAAAATGGTGACAACAACAAGAAGTTTCAAGGACTTTGTTTGGCTTCACATACCAAGGCCTTAATATTTCAAACAATTGTTGGTCAATCTTCACATGATAACTATCAACATAAGAATTTATGTACATCTCATGTTGAGATACATCTAACCAATGTTTTTTTCCATGTTCCACATATTTATTCGATCTAACTCTACTTTTAAGAACATCTCTAACATTTGATGAAGGATGAATATGCTAGTGCCAATAATCAAAAGCAAACTTCCTCCCCACCATCAATTTTATCGAAGTGAGAAACCATGCACATCAATGCCCAATCGTCTTCTACAATAATGTCATCCAAAAACTTTCTCCTTTTTGTATATCTCATTAGGATCCTTCTACTCACACCAATTACATTTGAAAGTGAACTAATCTAACATTTCTAGTTATTTCTCCAATTACAATTGAAGTTAGCATCACGCTCCTTAAAATGCTTTTATCAACAAAGTGAAATCTTTTACGAGCTAAATTCAAATCTATCGCCGCACTACCCGTGATCTCTTCTCATAGGTCTTTTTTCCTCTTCCCTATGAAATAAACCACCCAGCAATTATAAGGCCTCCCTCATTTAATCACTAGTAATAAGAGATAATAGTAATTGGGCTTGACCTATTGCATCACAATCTACCAAAAACTATTGAATATCCTCTTTAAATGTCTTGTGATTGACCTCCTAGGTTACTTTTCTACTTGAACTTAGAATCTTAATTTCTCTATGTCAATCTCAAGTAAATGGTCTAACTTATTCTTAGGAAGTTTTTCCTTGACCTCTCACATATCCAGAGGAGGTTAAGCATCATCACCAATATCCAAATGAGGTTGGCCCTCCTCATTAATATCCATATGTTGAACATCTCCAATATCTTCACTATGTGTCCAACCAAATAAGATAATTTCAATCACGATATATTTTAGAAATATATTGAAGGTGTAAAGGTAAACACTAAACCTGTGACCCTAAACCTTAAATCATAGACCCTAATCGTAAACCCTAAACAATAAACTCTGAAGCTAGGAATTTAAATTGTAAGCCATAATTAACCATAAACCATAAGAAATAATAAACTCAAAAATTAGTAACCCTATGTCTCGGGTAGCAAAACACCCTTATCACTCTCGCCTTTATATGTACCACACTTCATATATACCAAGCCTTCCAATATACCATAATACCCTACATATGGAACCTTCCAATATGATAAAACCTCCCTATATACCAAACCTTCCAATATATCAAAACCTCCATATATATCAAACCATCCAATATAGTCCTTAGTGCATAAAAAGGGAATGATACGGGGGAGAGTGATAAGCATAAGTAAATTGGTATGCAAGAGAGTGGTATACAAAAGCAAAGTGGTGTGTGCAAGATAGTACATGAAAGGCCTTAGATCTATCTAAAGGCTAGGTATTGAAGTTGTAGCACCACTCACTTCACTGGAACTATTACAAGGAATCTAGCTTCACCAAAAATGACAAATTACCAAAAGAAGAAAAAGGGGGGCAAAACACACACACACACACATAAAGAATAATTGTAGAGAAAAGTATATGCAATCTCCTTATCATCTATAGCCTTAATATATACCTCTAGAGCATCACTTCCCAAGATGTGAAAGGTTAATCTCCAACTATGTTTAGTGAGATATTTTTAATCAACTTTTAAAAAATTGTCCTATTTTTTTAATTCTAGTAAGACATCTACAACTATTTTTGTTGAACCAATTTGGTGATATAGAGGTAGCTAGGCTATCTAAAGTCCTTATTATAGGCCGATGAAAGGAGGAATTAGGGTTGGCTAGAATTAAATTTATGATCTCTGCAGCTACCTCTCCACATGGGCATGATGAACTAGACATTGTTCGTTCGGCAATTGATATTCTGAGTGCCCACTACTATGATACTAGGAAAGTTCTAGTTGGCCTTCGTGTTACACATCAAAATGGGTACGCAGGAGTGGAGAGCATTTTTTCCATTGCCATCTTTTATGGCTCTTCTATTCATAGAGTGCATTGTAGGAGGGACTTATAGATTGGCCTATGTTTCCCATAGCTATCTAGTGAGGCCCAAATTGCTACTCAGATGGATGTTATCCCTAGTGCTTCTAACGTGCAAGTTGGGGTGTAAGAGTATGTGATTGTTCGAGATGTTCCACCAACAAGAAGCAAATGGTAGGGGGTTGCCTAATAATGATTTTTCTAGTGTGGTTTTTCTAGATGGTTGCTCTTGATAGCTATGATGCCTTGTGTTGTATGGCATATGAATTTTGGTTAGTCATTTTTTATTGTGTTTTAACTTGTTTCTATACTTTGAGTCTTGTGACCTTTTTATATTGTAAGCAATTTGTTATAAACTTGAAACAAAGCATCTTTTCAAATTCGTAAAGAATGCTGGACCACCAATGATTAATCTTGTCATGAGTTTTCTGATGACATGGTGGTTGCTACAATAATTCATCAACGCCTTAGTTGGGAATCAATTTCTCTATTGATCTCAAGCTTAATGATGCTGACATAGATTTGAATTTCCAATATCACTTTCAGCTACGAGCTCTCTAACATCCTATCACTAAAGACGATCTTTATGATGAAGTGAAAACGTGGTGGGACCAATACCATAGCCAACCACAAGACCCGTCTAGCTCTAAAAGTAATGTACACAGGAGTGGAGAGCATTTTTTCCATTACCATCTTTATGGCTCTTCTATTCATAGAGTGCATTGTAGGAGGGACTTATAGATTGGCCTATGTTTCCCATAGCTATCTAGTGAGGCCCAAATTTCTACTCAGACGGATGTTATCCCTAGTGCTTCTAAGATGCAAGTTGGGGTGTAATAGTATGTGATTGTTCGAGATGTTCCACCAACAAGAAGCAAACGGTAGGGGGGTGCCTAATAATGATTTTTCTAGTGTGGTTTTTCTAGGTGGTTGCTCTTGATAGCTATGATGCCTTGCGTTGTATGGCATATGAATTTTGGTTAGTCATTTTTTATTGTGTTTTAACTTGTTTCTGTACTTTGAGTCTTGTGGCATTTTTATATTGTAAGCAATTTGTTATAAACTTGAAACAAAGCATCTTTTCAAATTCGTAAAGAATGTTGGACCACCAATGATTAATCTTGTCATGAGTTTTCTGACAACATGGTGGTTGCTACAATAATTCATCAACGCCTTAGTTGGGAATCAATTTTCTCTATTGATCTCAAGCTTAATGATGCTGACATAGATTTGAATTTCTAGCATCGCTTCCAGCTACGAGCTCTCTAACATCATATCACTAAAGACGATCTTTATGATGAAGTGAAAACATGGTGGGACCAATACCATAGCCAACCACAAGACCCATCTAGCTCTGACAATAATGATAATGTCTTCAATAAAGTAGCTTTGTAAAAGCAAAGAACTGATGATGTATGCCATTTGGTCTGATACTCCTCTTTTGCTTAAACCAATTTCCTGGTACTATAGGTTAGATTTAGTCTTACTAGATCTCTAAGTCAGTTAAGACCTATAAATAAGGCTCTTCCAAGGTCATTTGGCATCGAGCCTTAGAGTGTCTTAGTTTTTTTTGTTTTGTTTTGTTTTTATTTTATTTTTTATTTTTATTTTTATTTTTTGAGTAATCGTATGCTCTTCTTTTGCGCCTAAAGTGATAGAAAATTACTCTGCATGTAAAAAAGCCATGAAAGATTGTTATTTTGTTATATTTAGTAGTTGTAACCATTCGGTCTCCAACCTCTGTCATTCTTTGCCCATTTCATTAATTATGCCCCAATAGAAACCTTGAATATATATATATATATATCACCAAAAAAAACACATTCAAATATATTGTAATAGATAATGTACCTTGTATTGGACATGTATGTCTTCAACCCTCCTATTTAACTCAACCTCTTTTTCTCTAATCAAGGGTGTAACTTTTTTTGTATAGTCTGTTTTCTTCCCGTTTCTTTCATATTATTTATTAATTATAATTTATAATCATGTAACAAAACTAACAATTCTCTACAAGATCCTCCCCTTTCCTACCCCCTATATGGTATTGAAATCAATTAATAATGAAAATACTAGTATTGTAGTGGGAAGGTGGTGGGTTGGCATTGGTATGTGAAGCAAGTTCACACGAAGATATCTTCATGTAAAAGGTCCTCATGCAAAAACCCCACACAAAGATGCTTCCCATGAAAACCTTGATGTGGCACCTACGTGGTCCCTTTTCCCCTTTTATCACATGCCATTTTATTGACCTAAATTTGCCACTTTAAATCTATCCAGTGTGGGGTATATATATATATATATATTATAATAGTTATTTCTAATGTTCAAATGAATGGCATATTTATGACACCAAATAAATAGTAGATGATGTCAAAAAGATTTCAAAAAATAATCTTATTTCAGAGATTTTTAATATTTTAGTTATATACTATAAGTTATATGGAAGGAACACATTTCATGTTTTAAGTTTAATTATTTTCAATTAAAATTTGAATAATAAAAAATATATAACAAAAGAATGGATTCCTAGTACATAATCTTCAAAAAAAAAAAATTATGTTTTGCTCAAAAATGTTAATTGAAAAAATGGTAAAAAGTACAATAAATACTTCATTAAAAATTAACCAAATATCTTAAAAAAGGAGCAAGAGGTGAAATAGTGGGATCAGCCTTCTAATAGTTCACCCACAAGCAGTGTTTTAAGAAAAAAGAAGGAATCAAATATTGGAGGTGTAGAGCTGGACAAAGAGGAAATCATTCCTTGAACAAAGTTCTTTGTCCATTCAGTGGTCTCTTTTGCCCTCCCATTCCATACATCTAAAGCAAGATTAGCACAATTCTAAAAGCTCTAAGAAGCTAAGGATGTTGGGGAGTTATCTAAGAGAGGGAGACCAAATTTGGAAAGAAAGTTGCAACAAGGAGATTGCGAAAGATGTCACTAATGGAAGCCAATTAACTCTAGATCTTGGCAGATCCAAACCATTGTGGATGAAGATCATCTATTGTATTATTTAAGGGCTGCTTCATCCCTGCAATCAATTATTTTCATAATATCATGTTTTATGGTTACACTCCTATCTTTTTGCTATGTGGGGGGGTTATCTATGAGAGGGAGACTGAATTTCATTGCAAAGATGTTGCTAATGAAAGTCAATTAACTCTGAACCTCAATGGATCCAAACTGCCACGAATGATGATCCTATATTGTATTATTTAAGGGCTGCTTGGTCCCTGCAATTAGTTATTTCATAACAAATGTCTTATGGTTACCCTCTTACTGTCATTTTGTTATTAGTTGTGTGTTTGTAACTGGTGGTTTACAAACTTCATGATGTCAAACTCTTTTGTTAGTCTGATTGATGTTCCCTTGTTGGTTGTTGGGCCTCGTTGCTAAATCTATATTAGTCTTTGTATAAGGATTTGGACCCTTTCAAAAACTCATTTTTACCCTCTAATCCAAAAAAATACAATATAAAATTTTAAAATATATATATAAATAAATAGTATACAAAAAATGTTGTGAATCGTTAGTTTACATCAACTTCAAATTCTTGACCACAAGACGTCATAAATTGCACAAGATTTTGTAGAGTAGTTCCACAATCAATTGTTAATGTATAACTACAACAAATTGAAGGATTATATATTAGCCTCAACATTTCATTAAAATAGTGTTACTACTTTATTGCAATTACTGATTATAAAAATTGATATATTAATTAATGATTTAACTATATATTAATTATACCCACCCCTACAATTGCTCCATCTCCATTGTTTTTTATTGTGACATTAACATCTAACATGTCTTCAATAAAAGGGACCTAACGTGTTGGATTAACATGATTACCAAACCTAAGCCGACATTTAATTTAGGTAAAAATAAATTACGACTTTTTTTTAATAAAATTAAATCTATTAAAGATTTAAGAAAATTATACGTGAATATTTTATGAGCACTTTTTACTGTGTTTTTTAAATACAAGTTGTGTTTCACTAGTGCATCAAATCAAGTGCTACTTT
The DNA here is from genome assembly GCA_027924645.1 of Cunninghamia lanceolata. Classification (NCBI taxonomy): domain Eukaryota; kingdom Viridiplantae; phylum Streptophyta; class Pinopsida; order Cupressales; family Cupressaceae; genus Cunninghamia; species Cunninghamia lanceolata. The sequence goes on along the minus strand of BSBN01001198.1, from coordinate 44,816 downwards.
CAAGATTCAAGCATATAGCTTCAAGTCGATCTTCTATGATTCACTTGGCAATCATTGTATCCAGGCGATATTCATAGGGATGAAGCACCTAGACTTCTCAGGTCATCCACACTAATACTACTCCAGCTCAAGCATGCTTAATTATGGAGTTTCCCTCACAATCAAACCTACTGGCTTGCCATCTCATTTGCAGAACCTTTAGCAAGTGGCATACCTTATGAACCATTCATATGAAGCTCTCTAGCTCTCCCTAGTCGACAACAATGTATATTTCATGAGTACTAGGTTGCAATCCACACTAATACTACTCCAGCTCAAGCATGCTTAATTATGGAGTTTCCCTCACAATCAAACCTACTGGTTTGCCATCTCATTTGAAGAACTTTTAGCAAGTGATGTACCTTATGAACCATTCATATGAAGTTCTCTAGCTCTCCCTAGTCGACAACAACGTATATTTCATCACACCTCTGATTAACATAGATGGCCCATTAGGAACTCATTAAATCTAGGTGATGTTCACCAATACAACTCCAACTCAATCACACTCAACTATGGAGTTTCCCCCAGGTCTGGCTTGCTTACCACATTGACAAAACCTTCAGCAAGTGTTTCACTTAAAAACCATTCTTTTGTGGGGCTCCCTAGCAAGTGCTTTTACCTTTGAACCATTTCTTACGTTTCTAGAGCTTGTGAGCAGCCTCTTCAATAGTTTTGCTTAATTTCTAAAGTCATTCACAGAATAATACATGTATTTAATAATGACAAATATCCTAGATACAGGATACAAATTGCTTGTACCATAAGAGCAAGGCTGTTAATGTCTAATTTACAACCCAATAAAACCATACTGTACACAAAAAATATCAATGCCCAAATGCTAGAAACAGATTGTCAAGAAACGAATAGACACTCTCATCAATTAGACAAAAGTCTTGCCAACCAAGAGGGTAAATCTCTGCAGATGGTATACACTTAGTTTTTATATATGGAAGGCCACATTCATAAAAAAAGTTGGCCTAAGAATAAAAGAAACCAAACAAAACTTGGAAACGAGCATTTGCTCGAAAATCATTTTTTTAAAGTGTGCTGCAACCTTCACCTTTAAATCATATGTTTAATTGCACAAGCAACAGCTGGAGAAGAATCTGCAATGGAGATTTTATACCACAATATGCACTATGCCAGAGAATATTCCCTAAGATTTGGAAGCATTCTCACTCATTCTTGATCACCTTATCTGGATACAACAGAAATAACTATTCACATGATGTCTACCACTGCCAATTGTTGATACATCAGAAACTCCTCGAAAGATCAAAAAATTCTGCTTCAAATATGGAAACTAGTAAATCCTGGTACTTCCATCATTATACTTTCCTTTTAATGGAAAACATATGATATAACATGCAATATACCAAAGAATGTTCTTCGACGATTGGAAACTGTATCAGTCTTTATTGCCCAATTTATCGGTTTTCTGTTTCCTTTCTTCAAGGAGCTTGACATGCGCTTTCTTTTTGGCTTTACCCATCTGCATAAATGAGCAAAAAATAAGTTCTACAATACCACTATCATATCGTGGTTCATAACGCACTCCAGGACAGTATTTCTACCTCAACATCATAGAAACAAACTAGCAAAATATTCCATCTGTCTCAAGAATACAAAAATCCTGACAAGTATTTTCAGCTTTTATGCATTGAAATTTGAAAACAATAGCGTATACAGAACTTACCTCAAATGTCAAGAATGAAGAAACTATGACAAGTACGAGCCATAATTTTTCTTTCGTTAATAAAAACTATGTAACAAATGACAAGCTTTTGATTAATTTTTGAAGCATAAAGAAACTATCACGGTCTATCATACTACTTTTAGAAAATTACAGAACATCAGGCTTATCCATCTTAAGTACTTAAAAAGAGTAGAGCCTGGGTTCTCTTTCAAATGGTCAAAAGCTACAAAACACCAATTAAGTTATTTCAGCACATGATAATACTTTTTCTCCAACACATTCATTATGTATGGAGAAATCTAATTTCAAGAACAAATTAAAAAATTCAAGTTCAGTTTTTTATTGAGATGCTAACCTTAAAAATATTATCAAACAAACAGTCTTCAGCAATTGATTTAATGTTATAGTGTTTTTGTTTATTTCTTCCAATTAAATAATGTTGATGAATTACAAGCTCCTTCGAATATGTTGTGGTGGTTGGGACAAAAGATATGTATACATGTTTTTAACCCAGGGACTCAACTTTACCATTCTAGAAGTATGTATAAGCTAAAGAAACTGACAGAACACAGGCATCAACAACTCAATCTCATGCTCAGTAAAGGTAAATTAGAACTGTGATGGAAGCTATACCTAGCCAAAGGCTTAAGCACAAATATATAAACAGGCCACCTTTTCTCAATCCTTGTAGAGCTTTGAAGCGACTCAATTTTACTACTATTTGGTTCAAACTTCCGACCAAACTAACAAAAATGGGGCAATGATAGACTACAATTTAAGAAATTATAGAAAACACGATAGATGTAATCTCCAAAAAATATTACTGGACTGATGATCTCAGACTTCACAATATCAATCAATATATAGAGGATATCTACACATTCCCACCATTTAAGCAAGAATAAAACAAAAAAGCAAGGAAAAAAGTCATCTCTGTGCTTTCACCTTGCTGAAGCTTCAGTAATATTTTACCATCTCTGCCCTACAATGCTTAAATTTTAGTATTATTTCCCTGCTATAATAAAGCTAAACATGTTATCAATTTTATGCTGTAATGGATTCTGATTTTGAATTTTCAGTTGATATTTCAGCCACAGTTTTAAAACCTCAAGAGAACTCGCCAAACTCACAAAGTGTTCATGAGCCAAACCTGAGATGATGATTACTGGACAGAATTGTTGTTAAAAACTTTAAATCAACTGTTAATTTTTAAACAATCATTTACAACTATGATTTATGTTGTTAAAAACTTTAAATCAGGTTTGCTGTTAAAAAATGATTTACATTTATTTGAGAGAATAATCCTTATTTGTAGAAATATTTCTGACCTAAAGCATGTGAGGAACGTAATTTTTGAAAATGCATGAAACCTCATTTTTTCCAGAAATTAATAAAATTAGATTTTATTTTAGTTTTCTGCAAATCATAAACAATTACTGAAATTTTACAGTGTTGCTGCTTTATTTATTTACTGTTATATCAATCCATGATTTAACATGATTATACAAAGTATTTTCACAGCATAAAAAATAATATTTTTATTAATTTTCAGGGCTCACATCTGAAATTCAGGTGGTCTCTCCAAATGTTCCCAAAAATGCTCTCCTGTTTCCCATTGCCAAAACTTTTTGAAATATTGATTATTTTTAATGTTTATTTGAAATCCAAACACAAAATGTAATCATCTAGACGTACTTGAATTCTATCAGAGGAAGTCACAAAATCCCTCTTTTAACGGTTGGGCTAGAATATCAAGTCTCCTTGAACAGACTTGTCGGATTCCTTTCAGCAATAGGTCTATTAGATTATGACCCACAAGTGGAACCAAATTGATCAATTAATTCATCTGAGTAAAGCTCAGTGTCGTCAGAAAATGGGTTATGTGGAGCAGCCTTCAGCTGTGACCTAATTTGATTACTCGTAAAAATTTTAATTTTTATCATTCTTGAGACTTTGGTTTTATTTGGATGTTTCTTCAGCTATTTTTTCCTACAAACTGTTGCCATTTTCTTTTGTTTAGAATCTAGATTGTTATTGTCAGTCACCTGAAGGACTCGGGACTGAAAGTCTAAAGCTTGATTTTATATAAAACAATGCACATTGGTTATACACATGGAAGATGATCAACCATATTACTAGCCATCTTTCTGAATGTAATTTGAGACTAGAACCAATACCTGCATGGCTTCATATAGCTTTCTCTTCTTCCCAGACATCATAATCTTTGACATAGTCCTAGAGTCATCAGTATCCTTGTCTGGCCCATATCTTGTAGACGTAGAATTCTCCTCCTCAAAAGCTTCCTGCAACTCTTCAGTCTCCGTGCCTAACAGAGATGCAGAATATGGAATGCCTTGAAGTTCCTTTCCCAGATCTTCTTGATATGCCCTCTCACTTACAGTTTCCTGAAATAATTCACAACAGAGTATTCTGGCTGAACTAAAGTCCTATTTTAAAAAATTACTTAAACAAAGAAATTCTCAAGATTGAACAGCATTAAAGCTCGGAACTTCAAACTCTCAAGAGTCTTTGTTATTGGAAATATCAAATAAGAAAACAGTACGGATGCATCATAAATAAAGGAAGTGATATAAAAGCACATACCACTCTTTCCTTTTCTGCTGCTTCATTAGCTTCATTACGACGGGCAACAGCATCTGCCAGCATATTTTGTGGATCAGTCATATCCTGATCTTCCATCCCTGGCATAGGTAAAAGTTGCTTCTTTTCTGCCACTTGCAAGCGCTTGATTGTCTCTGCATACTCTGGCAAGTAACCCTCCACTTCATTATTAACAAAAGGTGAAAGATGAGGTGGAAGAACCCTGGCACAGCCGGATAAGAAAAAATATTAAAGCACTGTATTTCAAGAACAAGGGTAAAATACAAAAAATGGTGTGAACAATATTTCAACTACTAAGATCAGCTTCAACCATAAGCATTCAAACCAAAATAAGTTAAACATCATTGTGCAATAAGACAAAGGAGTGTGTATGACACTATTCTGACAAAAGAAGGCATCAATCTATTTAACCCTGGGGCACCTAATCTTTCCAGCCCTGGAGTAAAGGAATAAGGAAAAGTACCTCCATTTCAAGGACAAGGGTTTTACGGGGTCTTTCAACAATTAATGAACAGTTTCAGCCATAAACATTAATAATAGAACAAGTCAATTATCAATGTGCATAAGTAAATTTGTTTCTTTTCTACAACTTGCAGATGCTTGATAGTCTCAGCATAATCTGATTCGAGCATAAGCGTCAGGGTTGCCTTGTTGCCTTCGCAGGATTCAAATACTTATTCTCAGATCCCTCTAGCCACGTGGCAAAATTTGCGAGTTGCAATTTTAGACTTTGCAGCTCTTGCAAATACAATGTTATCAGGAGACATGTCCCCCCACTGGGATGCGTCTCCCATCTCCAAGACGTGACCAGAGACCATTTCTGTAACAATCCGTTCTTGTACAAATATTGTAATATAATTTTTCCTGTTATTTGCATGTATCAAGTATGTAGAGATTGAAAACACTTATTGGCTTTGTAATTCATTCCTAACACTATATAATCCTTCTTAGGATTCTTCCCACAGGTATACCAGAGCTTGGTTATTGTACCCTCCTCTAATTTATCCTATAAAAGAAGAATAGAAGGGCATGTTTCACAGCTTTGCTAATACTCATTTCATTTTTATTTAAATAAAGGCTGATGTTAAGTATTATATTATAGTTACAGGTTGCAAAATTTCAGATTGTAGCTGCATGGTTAACAGTCTGGAAGTACCAGATGCAGAGAAATGCATGAAATTCTAGGATAATCTCGTAGAAAACTAGAGAACTAGTAAGACAATAAACTAAAACAGAATATATGAATCCGAGATGTAGATAAGGTCTCAATCATGTGTAAAGGAGACTTTTCAGATAGTCAACAAAAAGTTAAAAGGAGGTATTGAATGTAGCTGATAGTAGTAAGTATTGCAGTGAAAATCCATCCAAACATGAGCTGGGTAGCAGTTTGCTTAAATGTCACCAGATCCACTGCTTGAGTCTCTCATGGGTTCTTTTCCAAAGCACACAGTTCGCTCACTAGAAGGGGATTCAGGCCCAGCGTGAAGCAGGTGCTAGATGTTCCCTTCTTCTTGCTGAGTGAACTGGGAAGTCCTCATATGCCTTTTAGAGGGAGGCACAGCAAAACCCTTTGCTCTGTCATTACTGCCACTAAATGGAGTATGCAGTTATGAAGGGTGGGCATATTGTGGCCATTAGCCTTGAGATTCATTGCAGACTACCAATAATGCAGGGGGTCAGGCTGATTGTGCTGTGGTTGAGCTTGAGCTTTTGTTCTGGGCAAGGCAGCATTTTGGTGCTGGTTTCAGGAAGGAAAGCCAAGGACAAATTGTATAGCGTTGGCATTTCGGAATGTAATGTTCCGCCTGGATGCTTGCGAGACTATAAGTCATTCCCAATGGAGACGGCCAAATTTACTCATAGGTTTGACACTCTCATCATAATAGACTGAAAGGAATCATCTAATTTTCAGCATATAAACCATGGCATCGTTGATAGACAGGATGATCGAACTTGCAAAAGATAAGAGAGATTGCTGGCGCCGAATTAAATCAGATAAGACAAAACCAAAATGAGATTAAGTTATTATATTGTATACTCATTGATCGGTGGACTCCTAAAATGAATCGAACAGCTAACAAAGGATGACGCGGTTAATTAAGGAAGTCGATCATGAAAAAGACAAGGCACATAAGATAAAGTGTCCCAGTCAGCAAACAAAACAAATTAAGGAGAATTAGTAAGGATGCGATTGGTCCCAAGGGAGACATCCCCACAAAAGGATGCATCCTCTCACGTAGAAGGCGGGTATTTAAGGGGATCGATGGATCCCAATATGGCATCTCTCCAACGATTTACTCATTCACCTCATCAGAGCGCAGCGCTCACATTTGTAGCACTTCATATCATCTGAAGCAAATCAATCAGCGATTCATTCAGTCTATACCAGCAGCACACACCATCATCTACACAGCAGAAGTAAGGTATAACCTGCCCATTAGCTAAGTTACCGGGTTCTTCTGTTTTGGGGGCGGGTACCGGACGGGAGCGGGAGCGGGAGCGGGAGCAGGAGCGGCGATAGGAGCGGCCCTGGCACCCCAGGTTCTTTGTGGGTTCTCCGTCAGAGAACCCACAAAGAACCCGAGGTGCCAGGGCCGCTCCCAGGGGCATTTCTGAGATTTTTTTTTAATTACAAATTTTATTTTAAAAAACTAATAACTATATAAATTATTAAATACTATATATTATATAATAATAATATAATATAGAATATATAATATAATATATAATATATAATATTATTATATTATATATTCTATATTATATTATATTATTATATATTATTTATTATATAATTATAATAATATTATATATTATATAATATATTATATTATATAATTATATATTATACATTATTATAAATATTAAATTATATATATATAGTACAGCCGTACCCACACTAAAAAAAAAAAAATGCCGTACCGGCGTCCCAGAACCCCGCTCCCGTATCTGCTCCCGTACCAAAACCGGCAACTTAGCCCATTAGTCAATTATGCATTTTCAATACTACAATGAAATCTCATACCCATACATGAATGATAAAAGGAATTGCATGATCATAAATAGCATTGTCTAAGATAAAGTGAACATATAGATGATATGATAGCATGTTATAGTCAAGGTGGAGCAAATAACTAACATGATATAGATAGCTTAAACATCTATGAATAACACGATTATAAATGCATAGAGACTCCATCATTTTAGGATTAAGTAAAATTAAAGAACAACTATACTTGATCCATAAGGATCCATGGGATTATGAAAGCAAGGTGCTCATAATATACAAGGGTCTAAGTGTCTCAAATTATAATGTTAATCTATCAACCACCTGGTGAGAGTATGGGTTAGACTAGGGAAGAGCGGTAGTTTATGATAAGTCTCTTTTGGTAGGTGACTCTCAAGTTTAGCAAGGAACCACCGAGCCTGTGGCGAAGCTATTGGTGAGGAACCACCGGGCGTGCGGTGAAGCCAAGTTGAGCCAAACGGTGAGGAACCGTCGGGCGTGCGGCAAAGCCTCTGGGCCTACAACAAGTAGAGATGGGCTTTACTCAAGTTTGGTCAAGAACCACCGGGCATGTGGCGAAGCCTTTGGGCCAAATGTTATCAACCTGCGCCCTATATCTATACCCCATCTCCACAAGGGTCCATAAAGGGATAGGGTTAACACAAAGTATGACCACCCTAAGTATATCATGAGGCTCAAAAGAATGATTAAGAATTGAATTAGGGAAATGAATACTTGAATTATTGATTTATGATGAGATTGATTATGTGGTTACTAACCCTAATTTGGATATTTTGATATAATTAATTGATCTTATTTATTACTAATGTTTCCTTTAAGAAGTCATTCTTGTGTGTAAGGTTAAAAATAAGAATCTTCTTATAAGGGACATTACACGGAACTGAGGCTAACAAAAAAAGTGTCTCGTGAACAATTCAGGTGGCTATTGAGGCAAGAGGGATGTGGGTGGCTATCTGGGGATGCTGGTGTGGATTTCAAAGGGGTAGTGTTAAAAAAGCCAAGTGAAAGAGCACAAAATTCTTCCAAAGTGTTGACTCTTTGAGGCTGTAATCTATGGTTATTGAGATGAAGAGGGCATTTACTTTGAGTGCAATTACTAGGAAGATGATTGCCTTTCATTCAATTTTGAGCAGGAAGAATCTAGCTCTTTCAGGTTGATGTTGCACATTAGGGGCAGTGGGAATGTTCTCATCATCAATGGAGGTGAGACCCTGTCACTTAGAAGTGGCCTGTCTGATGAAGTATTCAGTGTATAACTTTCCTTGTCCTTGTGCTTCAGGGAGTAAACTCTTAGTATTATGGGGAAGAACTATTTTAGATATGAATTCACCCTACAATGTCAAATTTACCGAGAACCACTGCTGAATCCAAATTGTTCTGGTCTGGATTTTGATCCAAATCCAAATCCAACTTGGGGCCAGCCCCAAGTGTGACCATTCAGCCAAGCTACATCTGAGACATCCTGGGCCAAATGGCCAAGCCTGAGCTATTCCCCAAGCGAAACCAAGGAGAACCCAAGTCCAAAACTACTTTTTTTAAAGAATTTAAAAAAACGCAAAAAAAAATCTAAAAAATCCCAACCCACCCTAGCTAACTCTAAAAGCTGTAGTCCGTCATAATCGTAGTCGGCCAAGTAAATAATATAAATTAATTAATGTTGGGCACAATTAAGTCTAGGAGTGTTATCGGGAATTAACCCCGACGGTTGGGTAGTTATGGAGTTGTTGCCAACGGTTGGTATCTCAACCAACCTTGGCATAAGTTATATATTGAGTCGATACTTGTAATCGGGGACGTAGCATTGTGACATTGTAGTGTAATACTGATATATTCAATGAATGGAAACAATGATTTATTCTGTGCAATTCTGGTATGAATCATACACTTTATAGTTATTGCTGGATATTCTAGTTTACTCCATGTTTGTTTGAAACACCACATTGCGGGTAAACAATTTGGCGACGTTGCCGATACGGAGTTGGGTGGAAAAGGTGACGAATAGTGGATAACAAGTGGAACCATAGTCGGTGAAAGAGATAGAATGGCGATGGAAATATAATGGGGCAACCGATGCATACCGACGAGGAATTAGAAAATAGAAGACAAGTGGAAAGAATAGAAGAAGAAATTCAAGAGGAACGAGCGGAAAGCGAAAGAGAAGACAATGAACAAGAAAGGAACGATTGGGAAGATAATTTAACTCAAGACCTTGTATTCCTGTGGCTGTTGTCAGTCGGACAGTACGTAAGAAACGAAGCCATCCGTAGGGATATTCTGGAGGACATCATTGGAGACAACTTACAAGTTAACGAGGTAGATAATCTTCTCAATCGCATTCCGCGACTTTTGGCAAGAAATTTAATAATCCTGCAAGACCTCCAAGAAGAAAGAGACAAAGAATTATATCAACCGCAAATACTCAAGAGGTATGAAGAACATATGAAACAAGAGGAGGAGGAGCGCAACGAGAACTACCGTCGCACACCACACAACTGATAATCGTACGAATGCTAATTCATGCCCATACAACTTAACAAAGATAAAAATCGAGTACCAAGTGGGCAAGAAACACCTGAAGAAAGGTTAAGAAGATCACTAAGATTAGAACAAGAAGAACAAAGGAAAAGATTAAAACAAATTACCGGAGAAACAAATGAGCATCATGAAATAAACCAAGATACCACAGAAGCACACCAAAGCCTCGTCGAGGAAGTCGGCGAAGAAAATTTCCGAACACCAGTAACTAAAGAAAAAGAGAAAGTTGATGAAAATGAATTAACAAAGGAACTTGAAAATAGCATACACCGCATCAGAGCACTATCCATTTCTAACCAAGGGCTAGGACCAAAGACACCTGGGTAGAGGGAGTACCGAAAAGAAACCCAGGAGACTCAAGGTGTGGAAGACGCTAAAGAGGGACGTGGAAAAGACCCGCACATGGCCGCGAGTGCAAGTGAGGCACCGAAACGTCGTGGTAGAACCAGTTCAGCCAGGTCTAATGTACAAAGAGGGTATCCGGCAAGGAAAATGGTGACTCCACCGGGAAGTCTAAATATGGGAAGCCCCAGTACGGAGAGACAGAAATTACCAAAATTTCTCGGCAACGGATTGAAGAACCCGGTCCGCCATTGTAAAATGTGCGAAACTATCTAGATAGCCAACAGACAGGATGACAGGTCCTATTGGCTAAGGTCATTTCCAGCAACCCTAAGAGGGATTGCCATTGACTGGTACACAGAGCTTGCTGTCACAGAAAGAGCTACTTGGGAGGCACTAAAGAAGGCATTCCAAGAAGAGTTCAATTTACTAAGGTATGATAATGAGATAGTAGCAGAAATATACAATACAAAACAAAGAAAACATGAAAATGTCCGAGCCTACAATCGAAGGTTAAAAGAACTGCTCGTAAAATTAGAAACAGAACTAGCGGACAGTTTGAAGAAAAGGTGGTTCATCGAGGGTTTGTTACCCTCCATAAGGAAGAAAATGAAGATAGTACCACCAACATCGTACGCCGAGGCATACAATCGGGTGATGGACATTGAAAGCGAAGATAAAATGTCGTCTCGAAAGAAAAAGAAAGATGACAATGAAAGCACGGATGAGAGTGACGAGGAAGAATCAAAAACTATGCAAGCCTTGAGGAAGGATATGATCAGGATGATGCGAGAGTTAAAGGCCGAAAAAGAAACCGCCAAGGAAGGTAAAGAACTCTGGTGCGCAGAATGTGGCAATGAAGGCCATGTGAAAGCAAATTGTCCCAAAAAGATGTTTTGTGAAAATTGTTAAGTGATGGGTCATTCCATCACGAAGTGCCCGTACAACCTGAAGACAAGGAGCACCCAAGTGCTCTACACACAGGGCGAACAATCTACTCCGCCAAACACACCGCCGAAACCAAATAATCAAAATGCATCGCCTGGCGGATAAAGTAACAATTGGAGAGGAGATAACAACAGATATAATAATAATGGTGAGGGAAGAGGTCGTATCCAGTATGATGCAAAAGGATGACCCATGATCCAATGTCATCAACGCAATGAGTGGGGACACTTTTCAAGGGATTGCCAGAGCAACAACCAGAAGCCATATGCACTCTACAAATGGTGCGGGCCCGGCAATCATGAAGACAATGATTGCCTGAAAGACAAAAGTACGGTCAATCTCATTCACATTGAAGATGATGACAGAGGTCTTTGCCGTCACAAGGGCACAAACGAAAAAAGCCAACTATCTAGACCCGAGAACTGAGAAAGAAAGACTCCGGGATGCGAGGAAAGAGGTAGAGATTGCTAAGGAAACAGAATAGAGGAACACAAACAAGAAGACAACCACAACCTCGCGGTTGGAATCAGATAAAAATATAGTGAGTCAGGTACTACAAACCACCGTACCAATTAAGATGGCCGACCTTCTCCAGAGCATGCCACAGTTGAAGGTGGCGATAGCAAAGATAGTAGAAGAAATTCCAAATGAGAGTATGGCAGATAAGGACGTCATAGTAGAACCACCGCCGAGTGGCAAGCAAGTGATCGACCCGAGATTGTTGGCAAATGACATGGGGAAAAAACCGACGGTAGTCCATATAGAAATCTACAGGAATCACCTGACGAACACAATAGTTGACAAAGGGTCTAGAGTGAATGTACTGCCAGAAGAAACATGGAAAAGCCTCGAAAATCCTACTCTATAGTCGCAGAACTTCCAGTTAGTGGGAGTCGACCAACACGGAATTAAAGTGTTGGGAGTGTTAATGGCTCAGAAGGTAAGGATCAGTACTCAGCAATTCTTGTTGAATTTTGTAGTCATAACAGCACGGAATGTGTCCTATGATACATTACTCGGTCGAGGCTGGCTAATAGCCGCCAAGGCCAACCACAACTGGAAGAACACTCTGTCAATAGAAAATAAGGGTAAGAAGTTTATCATTGATTTGAGAACACAAATTGTCAGTGAGGAATTGGCATCGGACTCCGAATCGGATGGAGGGGAGTCGTCAAAAGGAGAAAGAGGGCCGATGGAACCCGATGACGAAGGGGTACTAAAATTACAGGAATGCTCAGAAGATGAGACAAACTCCTTCAGCGGGTTATTCCATTGGCAGATGGAAGATTACGAGTTCTTTCAACCGGAATGTAATATGATTTCAATAGAAGAAGTTAGCGAGAGCTCTCAAACAAACAATGCAAGTCCTGGCAGTACAATTCTTGGCAAATCTCGGCCGAAGAGTGAAACACTAGGCAACTCTCGAACGACTAGTGCAAGTCTCGGCAACTCTCGGTCGACGAGTGAAACATTGTTAACGAATGAAGCACTTGACGGATTGACAAACACTCAACCACAGCCGGAAGTAATGCTTTTCCAAAAGCATATGAAGAGTATAAGGAGGGAGAGGCTATAATAGACAGTACACCAGAGCAACTAGTGGTAGAAACATGTCAACCAGGGGAGGGAGGTCGACCAAAAGAGGCAAGTCGACAGAAAAGGCACATAAAGAATATACAGAGGGTGATGGCAAGATAGATGGTACACTTGAGTATAAATTTGAATTAGACAAGGTGATGAGGTATGAGGAACCATTGGCAAACAAGGCGAATCGGGGTGATGGAACTAAACAAAGAGTGATTTTAGCGGGCGACAACTGGAACCCAGCATTGAAAGCTGCTCCATTTAAAATTTTCTGTGAGTACAAGGACGTATTGGCCCGAACATACAAGAATTTGAAGGGAATACCCCCAGAACTATGCATGCACAGAATTCCCCTGATCTCTAATGCACAATCGGTTAGAAAGAGACCATACCGAATGAATAAGGACTATGCAGTATTTCTGGCAAACTGGTATGTTTTTTAAAGTTATGGCGATCGGTGAAAAGCAACGGAGAAAAAATGATGTTAAAAAGTTAGACAGTTTATTTTTGCAGAACGTAGGACACTACTCTCGAAAGACAACAGTTCTGGTCCCAAGAAAGGCACCCGACAATTACAAAATCAATAAAGGTACGTCTCCGAATAATGAAGTTAAAATATTCAAAGTGGAGGATATGGCTACTTGTCGTACTGTGAAATCACCCTCGCAGCAAAATTCCGGAAAAGGGAAAAATATTACGAGACAGATTACGCCACAAGAAATTGTTACAGATAAAACATGGACCCCGCTGAAGAAAAATAGAAAGACTGGACTCAGTTTGTTGTGGATAGAAAATTGGAAAAAACGGAAAAAAAAATAGAGAAAATTGAAAAAAAAAATATAGATATTGGAAAAATAAATAAATAAAAATAAAGTGAAGGGGTTGTACGATTAAGACTGTACGACCCCCACCCCATCGCACACACTAGACCATACGACAAAAAGAGAAAGGAAGAGTTACAATCGATAGAGAGAAAGAGCCTCGTGCAATGAAGACAATGAAATGTCATCGACAGGGGAATTCTTAATCGACCCCACAAGGAATCTAAGGGATAGTCGTAGCTTTTCAAAAGCCAAAGAGGAGGTCAATGGAGTTGGGCGATTTAAAACTTCCAATAAAGCTGTGTACCTCCCCATTCAATCGACGGTGGAGTTAAACGGATAAAACTCAAGGCATACAATCACAAAATAAGCCGTCATATGAGACAAGGATGGTTTCGATGAGAATTTGGGGGATAAAGTGTATAATCGACAAACATAGGGCATCGGCAAGTATATAAAGGAGTTGGAAGATTCAATCAACCTTCCCTACCTTCATTGACGGCCCTCTTCAACGACAAGAGAAGATTCAATAGACCCTAATTATCTTCATCGACGGCAGCTTGAAAAAGAAGTTTCATTATTTCATTGACGCCCCCTTCAACGTCAGGCAAAAGAAGGAATCGACAATAGGAATAAAAGGTGAAAAGGAAGAATAAAGGTGTATTCTTCGGCAGAGTGTTTCAATCCGCAGATGGATGAGTGAACTCTGCTGCCTAAAATCTGTGGAATCACATTAAGCTATGCCGAAGATTCGGATGTTTCAGAGGCTGCCTTTGCGGTGGTGAAGAATAAGCTTTATACAATTGAGAGGTAGGAGAGTAGTAATCGACCCCAGTATTGTGCGAGATGTTCTTCCGAAACATCAATAATCGACCGCAATATGATAATAATCGACAAACATCATCTTCATAGCTATTTATCGCATGCTTTCTTACTTCATTCTTTGGTACAGATGTTCGTTGAATTGGAGATAGAGAGCCAATATTTCTTTTTAGAAACAAGTTTGCTTTTACATGGTGTCTCGACAAAAGAAATAGGAGTGAAACAGTAGCTGGCTTATTTCTTTAAGCATCTTATACTCAGTTGTATCCGTTGAACAAACCGAGTTATATATACATATATAAAGGAAAAAAAGAGCTATGTTAGATGACTTTCAAGATTCAAAGCTGGTCCAAATGAGAGTAATCGAGACAAGTCACTTGCAACCAACATGAAGGTTTTTTTCGACCACTCACAACATCAAGGTTATCTGTGTAAAGAACTCAACAATTCAAGACGAGCATGCATCCTCGTATAGATTGGAGCACCTTGCTATCGAGCATAAATTTAAAAGATTGTATAGTTGGAATTATAATTCATGAGCAGGCGCCTAAACAGGTTTTCCGAATGGAGAGGGCACCAAAATCTCGCCTCATGGACTTGCAGGGTTTTCTAATTGATTGGAGTACACAAGCACAGGTTTGCTAAGAGTGACATAATGAAAGGGGAATTTGTCAACTATGATTATCAGTTTATTCCATTGGGCACCGATCAACAATCTTATTATGGTGCAAACGATTCTGGGAACAAAACCTAGCAGACAGAAGTTATCTTCAATAGTGCCATCACCAATGTGGATTATCTTACTTACTTGATGCTTTATGTTTTTTCGTCATCTAAAAGACAACTTGTCTTGTGGGGGGGATGATGTAGTCGGTCATAATCGTAGTCAGTGGTAGTCGGCCAAGTAAATAATATAAATTAATTAATGATGGGCACAGTTAAGTCTAGGAGTGTTATCAGGAATTAAGCCCAACGATTAGGTAGTTATGGAGTCATTGCCAACGGTTGGTATCTCAACCAACCTTGGCATAAGTTATATATTGAGTCGATACTTGTAATCGGGGACCCAACATTGTGACATTGTAGTGTAATACTGATATATTCAATGAATGGGAACAATGCTTTATTCTGTGCAATTCTGGTATGAATCATACGCTTTATAGTTATTGCTGGATATTCTAGTTTACTCCATGTTTGTTTGAAACACCACATTGCGGGTAAACAAAAGCTGAGTTTTAAGTCACTAACAACACACAAAAGACAAATATAAACACATTCCTACCTCTCATTACTCACTCATCTAAAACTCCATTTCTACTAATTGTCCTGGTTGCTAGTTTATTGAGTTTTCACGCATCATGAAGGCACTATTCCTGCACCTCAAAGAGTGTTAGATAGGTGCTACAGAGATCAAAGAGCTTGTATCAAGGAGAATCATCATTCAAGGTAAGTTTTTGAGTTTCTGTAAGTTTTTTTAAAAATTTATTTCCAATATACACTTTGTTTGTTTCTTAAAAACAATTTGTTATTGTTTTTTAATTCTTGTTCATTTTTTTAACAAGTAATGGTAGCCTAGGGTTACATTGTTCTTACATATACTCTGCAAAATCCTCCCCTTCTATGCTCTTCTTCTGTTCTCCTGGCATGTCGCACAATTCTGCAAATCCCTTCAAACTTCTCCCCTAGTAAATCGAGAATAGGCTATTCCCAATGATTTGATTCACCAAATTGTTGTAATTTTTTCTTGTGGCAAGATTGGATCCCAAATCCAGACCTTTCTACTACCAAACACCTCAACAAGTCTGCTAGACTCCTATCGACCATCTTTTGTTCGTGTGTCTAAGGGTGGTATGCTAAGTTGAACTACAACTTGGTCCCTAGCTTCTTCCATAGCATCCTTCAAATATGTCCCACAAACTCAGTGTCTCAATCCGACAGAATGGTGAGTGGCAACCCATGAAGTATCACCACTTATTTAAAGAACAAATTTGCCACTTGAGTGGCATCACTAGTATGTCAACAAGGTATAAAGTGTGCCATCTTTGAAAATCGATTGACCACTACAAATATGATAATATCAAATCATGGCAGCTACGCATCCTTGGTAACCCAAGAATAAAATCCAAGCTTATGTACTCCCACAATCTTTCTAGATTTAGTAATGGCTAGTACAGCCCCATGTTCTAACATCTTTCCTTTGCCAATTAACACACCCTACATTGCTGCACAAAATTATCTGCAGCCATGTGTGGCCAGTTGTATCCTCACTCAACTGCACCATGATCTTGTCTACACCAAAATGTCCAGCTAGCCCTCCACTATGCTTCTATTTTATAAGCTTTTCATGCATTGACCCTTGGGTACATACATTTGTGCATCCCTCAACAACAATCCATCCTACAATACATAATATGACCATTATGTTTGGTCCCTGCATTCAACCTCCACGTGAGCCTTCCATGCTTCTTGGAAGTCTTCATCCTACATATATTGTTCTTTGATTGAATCAAAATCGGAACTATTATGCACATTTCTCTTGCCACAACACATCTTTGACTTAATGCATTGGCCACCTTGTTCAACTTGTCGCTTCTATGTTTGAGAACAAAAAATAACTCTGCAAGTACTAAACCTACTTCATGTGTCTCTAGTTCAGCTTACCTTGGTTGTTGATAAACTATAGGGCCTAATGGTTGATGTATAGTACGATCTCCTTAGACAGCAAACAGTGCCTCCATATCCTCAACTCTTGCACTATAGCATAAAACTCTTGTTCATAGGTAGAATACTACTACTTTGCGTCATTAAGCTTTTTTCTTAAGTATCCAATTGGCCTCCTCTCTTGACTTAGTGCCACACCAATTGTTGTGCCATTGTCATCACAATCCCCCTAAAAGACCTTGTCAAATTCTAGCAATGCCAACAGTGGTTGCTTCGTCACCTTTCTCTTCAACATCCGAAATGCTTGCTCTACGCCCTTCATCCAAATAAACTCCCTTTTGTCTCCTCTCATAGACTCTATGATCGGTGTGCAAATCCCACTTAAGTTTTGAATGGAACTTCCTATAGAAGCTCACCAACCCATGGAGGCTTCATGCCTAGAACACACTCCTCCACAATGGCCACTCCATGATCGCTTTCACCTTTCTAGGGTCCATCTTCAAACCCTCTTGGAATACCACAAACTGCAATTACACTAGCTTTGTCCTCATGAAATTGCATTTCTTTGGGTCCACCGTGAACTTCTCTCTCCACACAACTGCTACCACACCTGTCCTATATGCACTAGGTGTTCCTCCTTGATTTTACTGAAGACCAAAATATCATCTAAATATACAATACCCCCCCCCCAAATGGTTTGAGCACGTCGTTCATCAACCTCATTAAGGTGCTAGGCCCATTCGTCAACCCAAACGGCATCACTAACCACTCCTAATTCATCCTTTGTCTTGAAGGCCACTTTCAACTCATCGTCTTCCCGGATCCTAATTTGATGGTAGCCTCTTCAAGTCAATCTTTGTGATATATTTTGCCCCACTTAGGTTGTCCATCAAATCATCCATGCACGGCAATGGAATTCTATATTTGATGGTTCTCTAGTTAATTGCCCTAGAGTAGGTACACATTCTCCACTTGCCATCCTTCTTTGGTGCCAATACTGCAAGCACTACACATTGCCATTTGCTCTCTTATCTCTTTGCTCTCTTGTAGTGTCATTCTATAAGCTGCTTTGTTTGGTAGACTTGATCTTTTATACCTCTCAGAATTCTTCTTCGTGCCATCCATGCCCTCTTTTCGTGCAACACTACCTTATTGTGCGTGCTTTGGCATAAATGCTAAACACTTGCTCTTTCTTTACTTCCTTCAAAAATTGCTCACCAAACATTAGCAACACCCTTGGGCTACTTTCCACCTCTGTGCTTTGATCCTTGAGTGGCACCAACTATAATCTCCTATCTCATTTCTTCAAGGTGTTTGCAAATCCATTTTGTCATGCTCTTTTATCATACTACCACGATCGTCCCAACCAGTATGTGGCAGCAATCTGTAATGTCCCCTTTTTAGCCTAATGTTGTTTGTGGATAGTTTAGCCTATTCCTGACCCTTGTAGGCTAATGTGCATGGTTAGGGGGTCTTCTTGAGGCAGTTACCTGATCGGTGGTTGGTTTCCTGGATTCAGTTGGATTGAAAAATTAAGGGAGATAATAATTAAATTAATTATTTGTAAGGTTATTAAATAAATAAATATTATAAAGTGACCTTATATTTAATTAATTTAATAAAGTGACTTAAATAAAACATTATAACATAAAGTCACTAAAATAAAATAATATTATTATCTTACTAGAAGCTTCTTGGAGATGGATTGAAAAAAAAGTATAAAAGAAGCTCAAGCCAAGCTTCATATCATCCAGAAATTGATATTTGCTTTGATATGATTGTTTGGTAAAGGAGCCAGCTAGGGTTTCTGCCATTGAGCTATTGGGAACGAAAACTCTCATTGGTTATACAATTTTGAGGTTGTGAAATATCAGCTGAATTATTGCTTCATTGTGGGCTTCACTTCAGGGGTCCAATCTGTGCTACATTGGAGGATTTACATATTTTTAATTAGAGTTTATTTTAAGTCATTGGAAGGGTTTTCTAAGGTCTACAATTTTACATCAGTCTGTTGTTATGGGGTTTGAACAGCCTATGTGAGTCATGGATATTTGTTCATTGGACACTGCTGAAGCATCAAATCGTTTTGGGTATTTGGGCAATCAATTCCTTTTGCCGAGACAATCATTTCAAGGGCAAATTGGAGGAGGTTCAAGGCTGTAATTAATTAATTTTGAGGACTGATATACTACAGCAAGGGTGCCATTGGCAAGACATTTTTGTTCATATCTCATCATTGAAGCATCCTATGGTTCTGGGCATTGTTGCATTTTGATCCTTTGGTCCTACCGATCATTTCAAGTGCCAAGAAGTGGAGTTTTATTGCTGCATTAATTTATACAGAATATCACAAGGCAAGGGCAGGGGCGGCCTACTCAAGGAGGGACGATTTCACATAAGGAGGCTCCAAAAATTCCGATTAAATTAAAGCAGCATCGCCATTCAATTTGCAGATCATTCCTAGCTTCACAATCAGGTTCTTCCTATGATATTTGCATGAGCAATCAGAATATTGTAGTTGCTGTTGAAGATGTTCATTTAATATCAGATTGTTATTGCATTGGGATTTCATTGTAAGCCAAGAGTCTTGGATATGCTTTCTATATCAGCATTGTACTTGAGATTGCAATCAATAAAGGAGTGATAAGTTACATACTTGTTGTAGTGATTTCAACCCTCATTTTAGTTTGCATGTCATATGTCTGACGAATTGCCCATTGGCTGTAAGTGTTCATTTGCATAGAGATTTATATGTGCCTTTCATTTGGAAATGGAATAGATGCATGTCAAGCGTTTGTATTAATGTCTTGTTGATGTAGATGTATATCAGCTATCCTAGGATGCATTGAAAGTGTTTGACAATATGTCAACCAGCTGTAGTAGTTAATTTCAGTCACTTATAGGTATGCCAAAGGTTTGAAACAGTTAGTATATCATTTCTATAACAACCTTGCATTGTTAGAAGCATTCAATAAGCATCATTAGCAGCCTATGAACTCAAAGAAGACAATCAGAAAATTCATAACAGCAGGTTCAGACTTTGTATGTCGAGTGTTTCTCAATATTCCTTAAGCTTTATATCAGCATATTGAGTTCAAAAGTGCCAAGGGATATTACACAATCCATCAACATTATTTCACATGTGATCTCGTCTTTATACATGTCGACTTTGAACTTCACCTTGCATTGTTCATTCACTAGTATTTGATGTCCCTTTAACAACTATGATACCTTGTAGGGATTGGGATGCAAAGTCCTTTTTAATCCCAACCTTTCTACCATCTTGATCAAAACAAGACTGTTTGTGTTGTTGCTATCAATTACCATCTTGCAACACTTGCCCTCTGACTTGTAAATGGTCCTAAAGAGACTCTTTCTTTGCATTTGTGTTCTCTTCTTTTCCCTCAGCGCCTTCAACAAGACTTGTCACATGAAAAGGCCTCCCCCTTCCAGATCCTCTGCGACATTAACCAAAGTGCTACCTTCTGAACTTCCTTCAACCACATGATAGGTTGCTTCAGTCTTTCATCCTATGCTATACTATTATGCTTGCACGCACTCAAATGCTCGATGCCTCGTTACACCACACCGAAAGCATTCTCTTGACAAACTTCTTCCCCATCCATAACCTCTTCCTACGAAAGACTCTCCTCTTCATCACACTTCCACCTCGTCATGACATACTTGCCTCACTTAAGTGTGTCTTCGTCAACTCTTCTCTACCACCCGATGTTGTGCCAATTCTTGCACGTACCAATCTCCCTTCACTCCACATACTGCTCTATTGTCTCCTTGACAACCTTTCTTCAGCCCTTAGTGTGGATTGGTAAGCCTCCTCCACTAACTTGAGTGTTACCATTCCAAACTCTCATGAAAATTGAGCTTCAATTAGTTCACATATCTCGCAACCTTTTCTATGCCCTCTTCCATATGTCCCGCTCTAATCTCAAGCGGTAAAACTCTTTTTGTGTAGTATTTGATACTCATCTCCTGCCTCAAGTTCTACAACTTCCTAAATAGGCTCATCTCAGTATGATGTTTTATTAGGATTCATTTTTCATCTTCTTCCTGATCAATGGATCGTGGAGTGTGATCCAAAACATTGATACTAAAAAAGTTATACATAGTTGCTTACCAAAAGCTTTACAATTCAACTCCATAGTTTTTGAGTCAAACTCATTGACCCATATTTCATGAATAGTGATTCACACAAACCCACCGTGAGCATGACATGAGCCTCCTACAAGCTCATCTCATAATCTGTTGGTAAAACTTTTGCATTCATCATGACGACCATCCTCCTTAATGTATGAATCTTCTCCTTTCTCTTTTGTTGTCTATCTTTTTAGAGATGATCCCACCATAATGATGCATGTCCCTTCAACTTGGATGGGTGAACCGTACTCTCCTTGGATCTATCATTTCATATTCAAAATATTTCTCAAGCTCTACAACCTAGTCAACTAGCTCCTCCAAAAATAGGCCTCTTGCATAACTCAGCACATCTACTCTTGAACCACCACCCACTCTGGAGATAGCCCTCAGCAATCTCTTCTCCGCTAAATCGTCATCACCCTCTTCCACAAGTGCTTCAGGTGCTTCATCATCACTTGAGTCTACATCAAACCCTCTATCAAAAACATTCCATCTCCACTTTCTTTCCTAGAGGTCTCTTACCAACTCCTCAACTTCCACCGCCCCTTGCTCGATTCACCATTTCATCCCCCTATATCCTCTACAATGATTCTCACATCTTCTACCCAACAACTCCTCCATGCTAGAAGACACCCCACACTATCTTCTACTGACATACATTGTCGCAGAAGACAAGAATCCTTTAGCTACAAGGTCCAAGCCGACACTAAACAACACCTCTCCACCACTTCACAGGTCGAATCTTTGGCTCTAATATTAAATGATGCAGATGTGACCAAGGTTCCCACTGAAAGGAAGTTGAGGTCGTGTAGCCACAAAATACAAATCAAAAGTAAAGGGAGAAGCACAATTCACAAGAAACCACCCATATCTCAAAATAAATGTTTTACATCAATTTACAACGGTCCCAAATTGAGAATACACTCTCGACGTTATCAATCAAGCCAAAGGGTTCCAAGAGATCCCTATTCCTATCTCTATTCTCTATTTTATACAATTCATCATTAGGCGCCAAGATTACACTCATTGCTTAAATGTGGCCTGCTCTTTCAAATTTACCTAATCAGCCTCCAACATTAAATGCTCCAATTCAAGTTCCACCACCAACTCTTAACAGCTATCTTGTTGGCCCTTTGTCTTCCCTTGCACATTTTATGTCACCTCTTCTTCCTCCTCGTCATCCCTCATGGTCACTTTGAATATCACCCTGATGCCCCTACATCAAGATCGAGCAAGAGTAGTGGACATTCTCAAGCATTTGTTTGGTCAATTCAAGGTGTCTCACCAACACACTAGGAAGGAAGTTCAAGGATCTCTTATGCAAGCATCTTGACATGGTGGCAACCAAGGTCATGAGACAAGGAGCTTGGTGACTAATAGGGCCATGAGGTCAAAAAGGGAGATTCAGATAGTCTGCCTAGTCAACTCATAAGAAGGCTAGGAGAAATCGATCCAACCATGACACAAAGCGTAGAATGTAATGCAGTTTGCAACGCCATTCAACCTACTCAAAGTCCAAACAGTGAATGAACAAGGAGTCTAATTGACACAAATAAGGGCATTCAATCAACCCGTCAACAATAGGACAAGGTTGCTAACAAGGTCACAGGCCAAGATGGCTTGGTAACTAGCAAGACCATGAGGTCTACGAGGAAGGCTCAAGAGGTCCACCCAATTGATCTATGGGGGGAACATTAGGGCAAGGTCATCCAATCGGGACATGAAGAAGGAAGGCATCCCGTAGAGAGTCCATCTAACCAACAAAGTAAAGAGGGAAACTCGAGCATCTGGCATGTGCAGCAATATAAGAATAATGTGACTAGTAGGATCATGACTCCAAGGGGGCTTGGTGATAGCCAAGATCATGAGTTTGATAAGAGAAAAATAGAGTATCTGGCATGCATCGGATGGTCTAAAAGGAGGAGATTTTGGGACTCATAGAGAATGATATGGTGGTTGGCAGGGCCATGAGCATGGGGCTTGGTGGTTGATAGGGTCATAAGTCCATAGTGTGGAGTACAAGGGTTATGATCTAGGGGTCATCACAAGGAGTTATATGACGGGACATTGGAGCTAGACACAAGGTGTTGCAATGTCGTGCCCATATAACAAATGTGATTCTTTGGGGACTTGGCAACTAGATGAATCATGAGACAAAGGGCTTGGTGATTGATGGAGTCATGGGTTCGTGGTGAAGGACTTGGCTACCAAAGGTTGTGGGTTTGTGAAGGAAGAACTTGGTGGTTGGCAATGTCATAGGTCCAAAAGGGACTTCCTGGCGAGCAAAACATGAGTCGAAGAGTTGGATTAGAGGTAAATTAAGCCAGTATTAGTCCAAGGTAATGAGATAGAGTGACTGGGAAGATCATGAGTCCAAAAAACTTGGTGATTGGTAGGGTTACATGGTCAAAGAGGCTTGGAAAGTAAAGAGATATTGTCAAGATCAGAGTGAGGAAGTCAAGGACTTTATTGGGGATGGCTTCAAGGGAAGACATTGGCGGACTCAAGAAATTGGGTAGGTGTCTTGGAGTTCAGATGATTAGTGAAGGTGAGTCATAAGGGAATTTAGTATAGCAATAGTTGGATAGAGTTCAACATTATGATATATTATTGGAGTAAGGCAACAGAAGGTTATCGAGAGCCAAGACTAAATGATGTGATCTTGGTGAGTGAAGTGTGGTTGAGGAGCAAGGTCCACCTTAGAGCACAAGGTATGAGGTGTATGAAGGCCTATACAAGTGAGTTGGTTACAAAACCTGTCTTCTGGTGCGATTGCAAGGACCAGGGCCCAAACTGCAAGGACGAGTACACATTTTTCCCAAAAGTAGAGTTCAGTGCCATGGTGCATGGGCCAGAGGAATTGATGATCATAGCAAGTATGAGAATTTCTGCCATGCAATAGTTTGGAGCTAGGGGCACTTGGGATGGCGAAGGCATAGTATTGGATTCAAGAACAATCCAGTCCTCGAAGGCAGCCAAAGTAGGCATCGCCAATGTTGCATGGGATCACTAAGCACCAGCACTATGACAACAAGGAAATTGGGTAGGTGTCTTGGAGTTCAGATGATTAGTGAAGGTGAGTCATAAGGGAATTTAGTATAGCAATAGTTGGATAGAGTTCAACATTATGATATATTATTGGAGTAAGGCAACAGAAGGTTATCGAGAGCCAAGACTAAATGATGTGATCTTGGTGAGTGAAGTGTGGTTGAGGAGCAAGGTCCACCTTAGAGCACAAGGTATGAGGTGTATGAAGGCCTATACAAGTGAGTTGGTTACAAAACCTGTCTTCTGGTGCGATTGCAAGGACCAGGGCCCAAACTGCAAGGACGAGTACACATTTTTCCCAAATGTAGAGTTCAATGCCATGGTGCATGGGCCAGAGGAATTGATGATCATAGCAAGTATGAGAATTTCTGCCATGCAATAGTTTGGAGCTAGGGGCACTTGGGATGGCGAAGGCATAGTATTGGATTCAAGAACAATCCACTCCTCGAAGGCAGCCAAAGTAGGCATCGCCAATGTTGCATGGGATCACTAAGCACCAGCGTTGTGACAACAAGGACGTGTGCTAAACTCTAAAGCTGGGATGTCATAAAGAGTGAATAACAACTACGTTCCCAAGTCCTACTATTTTGTAGTTTTCCTCAAACGTTGCAATTAAGAAAAAAAAAACAACTGTAAGAAAAAATGTCATATAGGTATTCAGTCGATATTAGCCTATGTTGCAGGGTTCACCCCCCCCCCCGCCCCCCCCCAGTACTCATATAGGTCCGAATTAGGGCCAAGATGGCATGGGGTTCGCCCAACGTCTGCCCTAGCCCCAGAAGGACCCACAGGGAACCCAGGGTGCCTGGGGCAAATCTAGGCGTACCAGAGTCACCCTATCCAAAAAAAAGCATTTTTAAAAATAAAAAAGGACCCTCAACACCTAATTTCTCTTTAAAGTGAGGGCTTTTAACCTCTTTTGCCTCATTTTACAAACTCAAGTGAGTAAAACAACATTTTTGCCTCCAAGCTGCCATTGTTGATTTTTTTAAGTTTGCTACATTTTTCTTCAAAAGTGAAGGCTATAGGAGAGAAAAACCTACACCAATAGGAGAGAAAGAGCTGCATAGGGAAGATTTATCTATCAAAGATGAGTGAATCTTGAAATTTTTTAAAGATTTTTTCAGTTTTCTTTAAATTTTTTTAATGTTTTGAATTTTCTTTTTAAACCTTTTAATATTTTATACATAATATAGGGGCTATAATGCAAAAAAAATTATTTTTTTAAGTTGTAGGGTTGTAAATTTTAAAATTTGTAAATTGTTTTTTCTTTTGTTATATTCATACAAAATGGTTGGTAGTTCTAATCAATTGCCCCACATGTAGAGAGCTTGTTTAAATTTGATGCAATGTCACCTCTTTGGTGACATACAACCGTGATTGAGCAACTTCTTGGTGGTGGGGGTTATCGTTGGCATTGTAGCCAATTTGGGCATGAGTATAAGAGCTCGTATAGTCAAGTGAAAGCTCACCTGTGTGCTATTTCCAACTTAGGAATATAAGTTTGTACAACACCAAATAGAAAAAGGTTACCAAAGCAACAAATAATGGGATATATCAAAGAACAAGAGGATGTCGACATGGTGATTAACAAAGGAAAGGAAAGAGTACATTCTCTTTGCAAGAGAGGAAAGCAGAAACCTCCTAGTGGCTTAACACAACCGGCTAGCCCACATCCTTTCATGCCACCATCATCTTCCCAAGAACAAAATACCCACTTTATTTCCCATAAAAGAGACCCATTGGAAAAGGCCTTCAAGAATGAGGCAAGGGAAGTTGCAGATGAGAGCATTGCTCGTTACATTTATAGCAATGGGATTCATTAGATCACCATATTGGATGGGTATCATGACAACAATTGCCAATGCACCTGCTGCTTACACTAGTCCTGGGTATGAAAAGGTCTGCACCACCTTACTGGACAAGGAAAAAGCATCCGTAGAGGCATCATTGGGAGTGATCAAGGCTACATGGCCCAAAACAAGAGTGTCCATCATTTCAAATGGATGGAAGGATTGCAAAAACAAACAACTAATTAATGTCATTACAATGTCCCCTAAAGAGGCGAGCAGATGATTGTGAGGGGCAAGTGAAGGATGCAACGTTCATTGCCAATATCCTCATACAAGCCATTGAGATGTTGGGCCCTAAAAATGTTGTCCAAGTCATAACAAACAATGCTAAAAATTGTAGGGCAAATAGTTCAATAGTGGAGGGTACATATGAGCATATTTTTTGGACACCATGGTCCACTCTCTCAACTTGATATTACAAAAGATAGCCACAAAGATCAAGTGGGTAAAGAAACCTACATGTAGGGTGAAAAGATTCAAATGTTTGTGACAAATCATAATATGTCACAAGCCATCTTCAAGACCTTCTCCAACTTGGAGTTGTTGAAGGTAATTTTATTTTTATTTTTTAGCATATTTATTATTTTTAAATATTTAATTTTTTAATTTGTTTTATTTTTTACACCATGTTAGGTTGTCGAGACTCAATTCACATCACACAATCATCTTCAGATGACTTGTGAAGATGCAAGAGGCATTGAGCGCCATGGTAATCAACACTCTTCGGAGTGTATGGAGGCAATCACAGACAAAGAGAGGCCAAAAGTCAAAGCATTGATCCTAGATGATGAGTGGTAAGCTCTTGTGGAATATGTTATGAGTTCCATTGAGCCCATCATGAGTATGATTAAATGTGCAGATATGAATCGACCATGTTTGGGTGAAATTTATGATGGCATGGACTCCATGGTTGAAACAATAAGAACCATAATAGAAGCCAAAGAGGATGACCCCACACACATTTTTCAAAAGAGTGCAAATGATCATTGTTGACCATTGAAACAAAATGACCACACCCTCGCATCTCCTAGCATTTGCTTTGTCCACAAAGTATTATAGAAAAGAGATAATTTCCTTGCCGAGGAGGGTGGCACCTAATAGAGATGAAGAGGTTGCTATTGGGTACAAGGCTGCATTCAGAAGAATATTCCTAGAAGTAGATATACAAAGTATTGTTTTTAATGAGTTTGGCCACTTCATATCTTCAAAGAATCATGATGTATGCGCTCTTCGAGACAGGTTCATGAAAGACGCTCACGAATGGTGGTACCTGCATAGCAAAGGCTCTATTTACCTTCGGTCTCTTGCAATAAAAGTTCTATCTCAAATATGCATCTTTTTATTTTTAAATTTTTAACTTCCTCATTTTTCTTTCGCTGCTATATATTATAATTTATGTTTTATAATTGTAAACGTTGTATGTAAATTCAACAGGTTGCAAGTTTTTTTTCAACTGAGCGGAATTGTAGTACATACTTCTTTATCTACTAGATTAAACACAACTGATTGGATGCAAAAATAGCTGAGGATTTGGTCTCTGTGTACTCCAACTTGTGTCTATTGTCACATAAGAAACCTGATTACAACAAGGGGATGACAAGGAATTGGGATCTAACTCCTAAGTGTGCTAACTTAGATGCTACTATTGCACAGCTTGCTGAAGTCTATCAATAAGGCAGCTCCTACATATGACATGGCTAATGGGAGTGGCACTTCAATTGATTGTGGTTCAAATGAAATTGAACCAAATGTTGCTTTGATGCTCTTGATCAAGAGCCATATGAAGATTATTGAATGTTGATTGTAATTTTCATTTTGTATTTGACAAATCGCTGAATTATGAATTTCAATTCACGAGTATTTTCTGTATTGCAAGTTACGAGGTATTTAAATATTTTGTTTATTAGCAATTATGAGTATTCCTGTTTTTAGAATTTTTAATATATATATATAATTATAAATTATATTATATTTACAAACCTGTACCCCTACCCGGGAGGGGGGAATTGCCGTACCGGCATACCCGCCCCTGTACCAGGACCGGCATCTTAGATATTGGCATTTAACTGGAGGTAGCTGGCACTAAAAACAGCCTTCTTGTTCTATTTCCACCATAGAAAAGGAGTAAATTGAGAGGATCAAAGCTTCGTTAGACATGTTGCACTCTTGAAATTATAAATTAGATTGGCACTTTTACTAGGGAATCTTTATTAATGTGTACGCTTATCTCAGCAAAGTGTTCAGAATCATGTGATCTGATGAACATCAGACAGTTAGCAGTAACCAAGTTTGACATTTGACAGCTTTCTTACAAACAATTTTCAGGCAGTTCTAACATGGTACAAAGGCAAAAACGAAAATCATATTTACAGAGATCATAATCAGGAAATTGGGTACAAAATATCAAGATTTGTTAAACCTTCTAGACTCTATACAATTAATATTGCATGTACCTTCCAACCATGTAATCTTCTGTGGGTAAAATAAGGCGCGCATTGACACAATCATAAATCCACTGAGGTTGAACATAGTCCCTAGATAAATATTTATGACCCTGAGTTGGCCGATCCACTATCTGCTCAACACAGTCAGCAAGTCAAGAAATTAACAAAACAACACATACGAAAATTCTTGAATGTATTGAAAGAGCTAACAGAGATAATATAGAAAACAACCAGTAATTTCCAGCTAATGCAGGACAAATTTATTATAATTCACTCTAAATGGAAGGTGTGTGGTTCAAGTCGCTCAGAACCTGATGTGTAATGCTTTCATCAGTTTCTTGGAAAGGATCTCCATAACCATCCCATGAAGCAATGCCACCAAATGCTGGAATCACAAAAAGTAATGACTCTCTTGGAACCTGTAGCAAGCAATAGTATCAGTTAACATTTGTCCTGGACCTGTATAGGCCCTTCATTTGCTTATTCAAAAAAGGAAAAACTATTGATTCACAGTGACTTAATTTTTTTCTTAATAACTATATAAATATAATAAAATAAAATGCCTCTGTCAAAGTTATGTATGACATTTCTATGATATTCCAAAACACTTTATAATTCCATACTGGAGCTAAATGGTGCCCGATATATCTCATATTGATATTGTCAACTTTTTGGGCCTTAACATCTCTACCCCTTAAGAAAATTCTTCGAACTTAAGTATTAACAACTCACAAGTTGTTATTTTAAAACTTGCAACATGCAACATGCATCTTTTACTGTCTATACAAGAGTAATAAGCTGCACTAAAAGCTTTACCAATCTTCAAAAGACCTTGGGCTGTAGCCTGTAAGTTCTCAATTGATGTGCTAGCGTCATCTTCATCTCTCCCTAGTATTAACCCCATCGATGATTTTGGTGTTATGTCTTACAGACCCTCTCTAGCTCATGGTTGTTTATGTATAGTCTAGCTTGTGGTTGTTTCTTTACAGTCTAGCTTGTGTTTGTTTTTATACCGTGCTCCCTCTCCCTCTCCCACCTCCCATCCCCACTCTTCCTCCCTCCACCTCCCCCTCACCCTCCCTCCCTTCCCCTCCTGTTATTGTTCTAATGTGGTGATGCTAGGATGAATGGATGCAATTATGGGTAGAGTAGTTAATGCTTGTTTCTCTAATAGTGGTTGAGAGTTAATGAGATCCACCCATTTGGTTTTAACATGAAACCAGAGCATTAAGGATAAGCCTCCAAGGTTTCAAGCTCTTTGTAGAGAATCTAGAGATACACTGAGCTAGAAGGAGCGCTAGAGCATCTAGGAAGCTTTTGAGTGATCAATTTTGAGAATCTGGGACTGTATCTTGTTGTTTTGTTACTGCCAGTAATAGATCAGGTTGTAAAGAGGCGGAGTTCAAATGACAACCTCCCACGCTTCACGATTTGAATGTAAATCAGGAATTAGAGTTGCTAACACCCAGACTCATATCATGTTGCATAATACTTCCACTGTTGTACAAAGAATTATTTTGTTCAATGTGTTAAAAATGCTTCCTAAAAGTTTGCCAATGCCAAGGTATGGATTCTCACACTGTCAATAATTTGATGATGTTTTTTTCCCTATAGTTGGTGAAATAATCAATTATCCTAAGCTTTTTTATTTTAAAATGACAGAAAAATTAAAATCATAGTCTCTGTATTAATCACTTTTATTTAGTTATTTGATGCAAGAAAGAATCATAATTTCTTTTGAAGTAATTTAAATACAAAAGAACAGCAAAATAGGTGCCCATGAATGAAATTGAGCAAGGAAAGAAGGCAATAGTGCAAAAGAATGTTGTCCGTGTATCCAAAAAAAAGTCATATTTAAAGTTGGTGCGAGAACAAAAAGGTGTAGTTCACACTTGAAAGTCAAATCTGGCTCTTTTAAAAATATGAAAAGTGTATACCCACAAAGTTTTCCTTTGGCAAAAATAATATTTTTAAAATAAGAATTTAAGTCAAATATTTAAAAACAGCACATATTTGCCAGGGAACAAAACAAAAACAAATAAGGGGAAAAGGATGAAAATAAAGCAGATTGGTGCTTAATATTGTATATATTTTGAACGTCCAACTTGCAGATTATTTTATTTGAAATAAATTTCAGGTATGTGCATGCTTTTATTCACCATCAAATTTTATAAAAGCAATCTGGTGCTTTAAAGCAGATTTTTGAGAAATTCTTAGCAATGAAAAGGATTTGGGGATATTCAAAACTTCTTTTCTTCAGAAAGAAAGCAAGCAGATTAAATTCTAAATAACTGCTTTGCAATAGAAGATGGATCTTCTGGCATCTACTATTCCCAGCGGTGTTAACGAACCAAACTGAGAAAATAGAAATATTGCATGAATTTCAAAAATCAAAAATTTAGGCATCTAATTCACTGCCTATAGGGAAATCTCCCTTCATCAGCTGAAAACAATCAAAAGTAAAGCTAGACTTTTTATGTATGTCAGTACTTCTTCTCAACTGGACAGATAGGCAAAATTTTGGATAAGATCAACAAGTATTATTCCTAAGCAAAAAGTTATACACTTTAAAGATTTTTGAAGAACCATATGCAGTTCTTTCACTTATGCATCCATAAAAGATAGATTTCTATAGATTCTAAAACATATTTGGTTGGTTTCGATTAAAATTTAAAAAAGCTCAGTGATTATCCTAAAGTCATCACTTAAAGCATACAAGATGTGATATAGTATTTACCACAAGGACCATCAAATGAATATTTAAAGCATTCCCTAGAATAGAGAAACCCAAAAGTTCCCCATATTCCAGGAAATGAGTTTCAACCATTTCAGGAAATTTTAGCAAAGATGGAAAGTGGGAAAGATTCTTATTCACTTCAGTGTCACATTTCTTTTGACCACAGTTATAGGCCTTTGTTATATATTTTAACCTTGCCTCAGCTTCTAATCAAACTAGTACTGTTTAAAAGGCAAGCATTCGTTGCTGTTGACATTATTATACGGCACAACCACATCTACAATCCTAGAATCATTAAAAATTTAAATCCAATCTTGAGAAAAGAACTCTAGTCTGCCCAGAAATATATTCCTTCGCAGCTATTGAATTGTGCCAATGCAAATTCTTCATGTTTCAATGGGCAGATACTACCAGATTACATATAAATCACAACAGAACACATACCTCACGACCCAAGAAGAATTTCAAATCCTTAAAAAGAGTCCTACAGCACTTTGTTTCTTCATCGTCATCTTCCCCCTCACCAGATTGCTCTTTAACTTGAATTGTCATGTCTTCATGCTGCCAGTCACTAGTTGCATCTCTTTCATTGTCCATTGACGAAAGCTGATGCTGAAGCAGTGCTAATCTGGCCTGTGACTCTGCTAATCTTTTCTCTTTATGTTCCAGCTCATTTACCTCAGACTCACCAGTGTCATTACTATGAGTTACATCTGAAGAATCCTCCTCCAGGAAGGTTGCTGTGTTTGAAGCAAGGCCCTTGACCATTGCATACAATTCTACAAAGATAAGAAAGGACAATAGTATTAATATCACCTTTCCAGCAGCCAATTATAAATTAGATGGTGAGTACATTGCCAAACTAAGTTACAGAAACTGAGATTGCATCTAAATATAATCTATCCCTAGTGTCTTGGAAAAGCTTATTCTAACTTCTAGCTGTAATTTATATTTACTGAAAGAAGCTTGAGATTATTTTCTTAAAAAATTAAAAAAAAACCTGCTGCTGCTGCTTCTAGTTGTGGATCAAGCACTGGTGGATATTTTAATAAAATGGAGCTATAAAGTCTGAAATTCACAAATCCCATCAGCGTCTGCAGAATGAGTACAGCCAAGAAATCAAATCCAAATCAGTCTTCATTTTTCTATGAGACATGCACATCACAGAAGACACCAAAGAAGCTCATTTACTGTTTAACTTGTCACCAAAAGCATTGAACCATATTCAAGTCTATTTCATTTTTACAGAATTTTCCATCCACTCTTAAAAGCACAAACAGAAAACATATTCAAAAAATAACTATCAAGATATATGACCCCCAAATAATCATGAGCCAAAATAGCAATTCGAGCATAAATTAACCTCGTAAAACTCTACAAAAGTCAACATGACACGAAAATCAACATCACTAGGGAGAACTTGATGTAGAACATGTGGGGTAAGCCACGTTACAGTCTGACCTTCTACTTCTGCCTGTAAAATTGAAGAAAACTAAAGGATCTCAGTAGCAGTTTATTAAATAGCGAGACATTATATTTCTCACAAGAAAAAACAAAGTAAACTCACATTATCGAAACATGTAGATCACACTAACCTGGTAATAAATGCCTTTTACAGACACAAATGTCTTACGCAGACAATGCTTTCTAGAAATGTAGACCTGCCACTCGAGACTTAATCTGTCAACAAATTTAGTTGCTCAGTAACTCTTAACATAGATTTAAACAAATTCCAAGTCTGCAGAACTAAAAAATAGCTAGAGAGTGAACCATGAAGGTGAAAATATTATAGGAAGCAGTTCACAATAATTTTCAGATTCATTTATCTCATCCAGCATGCATATCAAACAATCCAATGTGACACTTGGCAAGAATTAAATCTATCTTTGTCGGGATCTTGAGTAATCAAGACTACAAAGCAACTTGAAAGACTTCAACTTGTGAAGCAAATCTAGGGATCTCAAAGCAAGTCCCATGAAACCATGCACAGAATGCAGACACTTCTGGATATTAACATCATATAATAATGTGAAATTTAGAACTCAATGTTGATTGTGTAGTATGGACTCAACAGTTGGAAACCATGTCAACTAAACCTGTATGTGAATTAACTTAGAGTGTAGACACAGCCATGTTGAAGAGATGTACATTATAATCATACAACAAACTGTGACCAAGGGCCATCAACAGTCAGCTTGGTAGTAGACAAGAGAACACACTTCAAGCTCACTTTCTTCGAGCTACCTTGATGCATGCTCACTCTCTGAGCATCTGCAGAAATCTCTAACACTTGCATTGTTCTCAAGTGTTAACCTTTGATGCCTGGTCAGCTAGAAGTCCCTTCAAGTATAAAATTATAAAGAAGAGATTTCTCCCATTCACAAAATGCAACAAGTAGTAAACTCCTAGGTTGTCCATCTTATATCTTTCAAGAAAGAAAGTTTTGTTAATGTCAAGGAATGGTGATGGGAAGAGACAACACACCCACAACTCATAGCATATACTATTTATTTCTAAAAAACATTCGAATTTGAAACCATACACTCTTGTAAGAATATGATCATGTACAAAGTACAATCAACAAACGATTTTAATAATATTATTGATGAATACCTTAATGTGAATGATACAGTGAGAAAATAAACAGCCAAACTTGACCATTTTGTGCCACTGCAAATTTTATGTTGTCCCTAATGACTCTTGATGGTTCCAAGTTTTCAGCCATTCTCATTTTATGACAAACATGTGGAAACCATATGGAAAGAGGAACAAAATAATGTCAACATGATATTAAATATATTCCTCAGAGGAAAACAAAATAAAACACTTGTACAACTAACAACAACATTAAACTTGTAGCTTTATTTTATTTTTAGATACAATAAGAGACAACAGTTGAGTGTGTTTATTCTATTAATCTCAGGCATTGACCAATCCACACCAGAATAAAAATGCAACTTTGAACATCAAAAAAAAAACATAATGTATTTGCAGTTAAATTCTGGAAATCTGGAACCCTTTATATCTGGAAATCATTATGATTTCAAGGATATAATCCAACGGAACAATGATAGACCTAGAAACAAACCTTCGACAGCTGTGGACCCGCTCAACAGGAATATCCTGTGTCTTTTCAGCAGGCAATGCTGCAAAAAGATGGATCATTGTAAGGGCATCATCCAGGTCACGAATAGCATCAATAAAGGTTGGATACCTGAAGAATCAAATGCATGATCAGAAAGTAGTAGTTATTCATGATATGACAATTTATTTACAAAAGGATATAAAAGATAACATTACAGTACCTCTGTCTCACAATATGGTCAAGAGTGTATGATGGCCTGCTATTTTCCAAACAATCAGCCAATTTCTTGTTCTTTTTTGCCAAAGCTTTTTTAATCTTCTTTTCAAATGCTTTAATTTCCCTGCATGCCATACAGAAACAAAAAAGCCAACCAATCAAGTCAATGACAAAAGAAGTAATATAAAAATAACTCCTCTTAACAAAATTCAAAATTCAACCACTTAATAAAACTGTGTAGTAGACTAAATATAAATGAATTATAGCACTCAATCCAGCTTCATCTGCAGAATACACACACACACACATGCACAATTTGCTCATAATCTTTATTTGCATATAGACCATGTTTTGGTAAAGAACAAATTTCAAATTTGTATTTATAAAGTTGAAGCAGGATCCACAATGCATTATTTGTCAGCTAACTGAGCAAAAAAGCAGCCTACTTACAGCAAAAAAAATTGACACTTGAATAGAAGTGTCATGTCCCGATATTAAGCCATTGTTTAAATTAAAGATTTAAACATCATGTCCATTTGAATGCTTCTAACAATAATAATATAATATTTAATAAATAATATTACATAATATTATATGAATATTTTATTATTATTGTATTTATAAATAATAAATCTAAGAAAACAATTATGATATTATATATATATATATATATATATATTTATAATATAAAAATAAATATAAATAGATATTATTATAATATAATTATCATATAATAAATATATATATATAAGACAAATGTCTTATGATACATAAATATAAATATAATTAATAATATAAATATTACTTGTCTAAATATTATAAGAAACATGAAATAGAATTAATCAATAAATATTATTAATCATAATATGCATATGGATTCATTAATCCATATAATATTTTAAATTATATTAAAAAAGGTAATCGGGCTTCTTAATAGCACCGATCTCATATTTATTAAGAGATAAAGAGGTGTATCTCTTCAAATGAAAAGGCATAAAGGGGTATAAAGAATAAGAGAAGAGAAAGGGGAGATGGGGGGGAAGAGAGATAAGGAATAGGGAAGAAAATAAAAGAAATAAGGAAAATAAAGATATACAACAGCAGGTCAAATCTGCCACCAATCAGTCCTAATAATCAATCAAGGATATTTGAATTCTGTATTCAGCAGCAAGAACAAATTCAGAGATTTAAAAGAAAATTCAGATCTGCTGCAGGAACCAAGGTAAATAAAGGTACAAGGTAAGTGTTATTAAATCATTGATTGTTTAATGTAAGTAATAAATATAGAGTTATATGATTACGTGTATATATATATGCACATTTTAGAATAGATCTGTATACATGTCAATCACATCATTACACAAGTATATGAACATAACCATCTCATCACTTCTATTTCCTATAACCATAGGAGAGGTGGTCTTGTTGGGGAAAGGCGGGGTAATTCCATCACGATGCATTGGAGAGGGTTTAACGCGCCCTAGACAAGAATGCTAGGGAAAGGCGGAGTAATTCCATTCACGATGCATTGGAGAGGGTTCAACGCGCCCTAGACAAATAATTCCCCATCCATGGTTAAGGATTAGAAGGGAGATGATATGGAAAGATGAACTTAGATTGTTACTTCTATTTTTCCTCTATTACTTCATCCTTAAAGGAATGTTAGGTATTGTAAGGGAGGGGCAGTGTAATTCCACCAGTGATAAGGCCCGTAGGCTGGGACATAGTTTTCCGTAGGCTGGGTCTGGATGGTCTCCATGCGCCCTTGACATGTAAAGCCTAGTTCCATGAGGAAGAATAATAAGGAAAATATGAATGTTGAATTATGGAATGTATTATAGAATAGTCATCAATAGTGAGTGACAATCATGAAATGAATAATCCTTTAACAAGGAATGATATAATTATATTATCATTGATCTTATTTGATCTTATCATCGAAATTTATTGATCTCTAATGTCACTTTGAGAATCACTTTGAATCGAGATTCAGGTTTAAGTGTTTCCACTAGAAAGGGGACATTACAAGAAGGATGTCAAAGAGCTCTGTCTTCCTGCTCAGGCCAATGGGTTTAAGGTGCAACTTTGATGCCGCATATACAGCTTCTCTCAACCACAGAAGACTATGTCACTCAGAGAGACAAATCATTTGAGAAATAGGTATTCTCCCTTTTGCACGTTTCCTGCTTGTTCAAGAGTTTTTGTGTTTTCTCTAAACTATGTTTCTTCTGGGTTTTAGTTAGTTTTCTGGGATGGTGCTGGGGTGGAACGTCAACTCATCCCTCTATCTTATTCAGTGTCCAAACTTGAAGAAGCTCCTTAAGAATAAATGCAAACAAAAATGTTGCTTTCTCTAGTTTGCATGGGAATTCTTCAGAAAAGTGATCTCACATAATTGTCCTCGTGGAAAAGTGGAATCATATCTCTGCATGATGATGTTCTGATTCGTCACTCCCTGGGTATTAGACCCATAGCAGAAACCACCAAAGCATAAATAACTAAAAGTTAGAAACTCGAAATAGGTTTAACAGTGATGCCCTGTAATATCCCATTCATATTTTTTATATTTCAGATGGAATATTTTATGATATTTACCCAATTTTAATCCACTTCAATAATTTCTCAGGGTTAGCTTCACTAATCAAATTAAATATTATTGGTTGCTATTCAGTTGTAATACTGAGATTATGTATACGGTAGTTATGGATAATAAATCATCTAGTCTGAAGTGGCAGATTAACGAATAGCACTAATTGATATAAATCCAGTGTCAGAAATAAGAGTAGATTCCACAATTTATCAGTTGCCTAATAAAACATAGTGTGAGCATCAGAATGTATCATAACATATCAAACTGACCTGCTCTTCACTAGCAGTGGTTCGTGAGCAAGAAAGGCAATATCTTTCATATGATAGTATGTTTTGTTATTTCCTTCAAGCTTTTTCTTTGGCTCCCGTGGAAAGATTCCCTTTAAGATACATAATCGCCTGCATGACCACAAGTCCATCCATAGCCAAGACCACAATGACCATTTCAATAAATTTACAAGAAAAGAAATTCCACATAAAAATCACATAAAGCATTTACCGAAACTCGGGCAATTTCAGTTGAAGGCGTGTCAGAGCCTTGTTCCTTGTGATATATTTGGCTGCATTTCCTTCTTTCTTCTTTCCCTGCATTTCAGATAACCAAAAAAAATCGGATTCCCTCTAGTGACATTTATGCATATATATACACACATAAATTAAGAATGATCACTGACGCCTGTGAAAAGATTCATTATTTTATGAAAAAGCACAGCTTTGAAGGCCGGCTTCCATTTTATGTATATCTTCATATGAATTGCATAAAGATATATCAAATTCAATTGAAGGCAATTTTTCCCTGCTTGATATGATTTATCTGAGCTGCCTTCCATTTCAGAAAATATCTGTTAAGCAAGTACGTCATGGTAAACTCGAATAGAATTAATTTATTTTATTCTAGTATATCAACAATGTTAAAACAGCTTTTACAGCCATAACAGTATTAGCACTTAATATTTATTAATTAATGTTGTTGATATATTATATATATAAATTTATGTAATATACTATAACAGTTTCTGATTCATTCGTTGTGCACAACCTCACCCAACCCCATTTTCTGTCACGTTGCCATTTCCGTCATGTATCTCCTTTCTTGTTTCTGGTAACTAAGGTGATGAATGAACAAACCATAAGCTTTCCAAGGAAGGCGTGAGAAAAGACGTTGAAGCAATCATCTTGGGAAATTCATTTTGGGAGGGGGCTGAAAAAATCTTAAAAGTGTTTGAACCACTTGTCAAAATGTTGAGAATGGTTAATAGTGGGAAACCTTGTATGGGCGTTGTGTATCAAGGCATGGATAGAGAAAAGGAAGAGATTCAAAAAGTTTTAGAAAATGATAGAAGTTCAATGTATTTGGACCATTGTAAGCAAGCGATGGGACATTTTACATAGTCAATTCCATGCAGCAACTTGTTATTTTATTCTAAGATAGTTAAGGTGGATCATAATAGAGAAGAGGAGATTAAAAAAAACTTGTTGGCAACATTAGATAAGTTGGTTGTTGATGAAGATGAGAACGAAAAGGTGGGAACAGCTTACTGTTTTTAAGAACAAAAAGAAATTGTTTTGTCTCAAGGAGACAAAGATGGACAAGATGAGGATGGAACCAAATAAATGGTGGCAGACTTAAGAGGCTTCTACTACAGAGTTGCAAAAGCTTATCATGAGAATCAAAGCCAAAGTTTCAGTGCTTCTGTATGTGAAAGAAATCGCACTACCATGATTTGACCCATGCTGACAAGAGGAATCAGCTAGGGGCCAAGAAACTTTCAGATATTGTGTTTGTTCATAGCAATTTACAATTGCTTGAACAATCTCTTGCAAAAGATGATGACCATCCTCACATTGAAGAACTATCCTTTGAAGGAGATGATAAAGAAATTACTGAAGGATTTCATCAAGATACTAGTTTTACTTTTAATTTTGAAACAGATTTTGATGTTGCCACAGGTTTTGATGTTGCAGATGTTTAAGACTTGAATTTTAATTTCGATTCTAAGTTTAGGCTTGAAACTTTGATGGATATTACTCTATATTTTGATCTTATTGAGGTTTGAAAAAAAATTATCATTTCTGCATACATACATACATTTTGAGGTATATATATGTGTGATTTTCAGAATTCTGCTCATAAATTGTTATGAAATTTTATACCATTTTGAATATTTCAGAATTCTGAATTTTTTGGACCTCCTGAATGAATCAAATTTTCCAAACCTGGTAACTATGGTTTTTAGAAACGGTGGGATAAGGTATGTATCAGAGAAATGGATGTGGGAGTTATGCATTTAGTTTTGAAAATCAAAAGAACCTATCCCTTTCTTCCCTGCTGTTGATTGTTAGGAAGTTTCAAACTGACATGGGATATCAAAGTTTTTTCTACCTTTCTCCTCTATTGTTCAGTTTTGGAAAAATTTGAGGAATTTTTTTGTTAAACCATGGGGGTTTGGCTTCAAGTTGGATCATGTTTTTCTCTTCTCTGATGTCAATCGTTTGAGAGTTTCCACCTCCTTTGACCCTTTCTCTTCCTATTCAAAATTGGGAGCCATTGCGGGGTGAGAGGTTCAAGGAATTGTCTGTAATTAGCATAAATATCTCATTGCAAAATTCAGAAACACAGATCATCATTCCCTAGGTTATGTCCCAAAGTTCTGTGGTACTGAAACAACACCTGAGACTACCAAAAGGATTTTACTATCAATATGCAACAATAAAAATTTAAGTGTACATTGGAATTATAAAAGGAAATGCTACTATCAACTTACAGGAGGACGATAGTGCTTTGGCATGTTGGCTGAATTCAAGTGAATGGCAAGTGAAGGGAGTCCTGCAACCAACAGACGTAACTAGTTAGAGCATGTGTATGTTATTTTGCATTACCCTGAATGCACCAGACTCACCTGGCAGCTTAATATGTATCTGCACTCTCCTCTTCTTCCCAAAACCCTAAAATGGAACTGTATGCAATGGTTGTGTATGTTTTGTAAACGCAGCAGAAAAGAGTAAGCATTTGAAGGGGTTTAGGTTATACCTAGCTTCGCTATATTACTGTGAGGGAATTATCACACCCTCGTTCAATTATTTAGGCAAATTTAATTAATGAATTCCATTAACGTAGAAATTAATCTACATACAAGATTAGGGTTGATCATTACTACAAATTTTAATAAATGTGAAAACAATACTTTATCTTTAAAATAAGATGCTACACTATGATCTATATAACACTAGCAATTGGACCCATAGGTTTAATGGCCAAGTTGTTTTGATTATTACGCTAAAAGTGTTCCCTCTATGAGGTGAACCGGCCTGGCGAGGGAAATTAGCAACTGAGAATCCACGGTAGATAGTGCAAGACGATGAAATTGATCCGGACTGTTCATTTTTCGTCATCTTCCGTTTTTTCTTTGCCGCTCCATTCACTGTTTTCTTTCCCTAAAAATATTTTCCATTCCCCGCATCAAACCACGGATCTGGGAAAAAAAATTTCGTATCATGGATAAAGGCAAAGCGGTGTACGACAACTAGCATGGAGGAATAAAACTAGCAATTGGACCCATAGGTTCAATGGGCATGTTGATAATTTTTAGAAAAAAAATGTAGAATATGTTAGATTTTTTTATTATATTAATTTATAAGTTATTTAATATACTAAATTATGTTATCAATTCTTTTTGAAATTGAATCTTTTTTCACTTCACATTCTTGTATTGTTGAGTCTTTTAAGCTTAAAATTTGCAATAATGGTGGAATCAACGGATTGCCCAAATCATGCTTTCCCTAGATAACACGGTAGGCATTTGTTCATTCTTTTTCAATTAGCTTCTATAATCAAATCCTTGATGCTAATGGGTCTCTTAATTTTGTATGTGGTTATGTTTATACCTCTAAGTGCATAACTGTCTTAGTAATTTCGATAACTAAGAGGGTTTCTCCTCAAGTTTCACAAATTTCCAAATGTTAAAGGTGCAGATTCAATCCAAAGAGCTTGGACTACAATCCATAAAGCTTGGAGTGTATGTACACAGTCTTGTACAATAGTTTTGACAAGGAAATTTGTATTGCTTTAACCTCTTCTGGAACTATGTAGGGTAAAGTGTGCATCAATTGCTTTCAATTGACAATGTTTAGTGTTTTTTATTGTTCATTCTTGTTCACGAATGAATTGTGCAAATGATTTTATTTGACATAGAATGTGTTCGACATGGTTGGTAGATATGGTTGGAGAGTTATTTTTGATGGTTGACAAATGGTAATAGTCTATGAGATAATTATCATTGGGCTCTAAGAGTGGCTTTTTCCTTAGATTGAGAATTGCCCTCCCAAATGAACAGTTTCTTCTCTTTTCTATTTGTTCATTTTCCTAACTCTCCTATTGCCTATGCCCATTTTGCTTATGATGATTTTGGATTTGACTTTATACATCACCTCTCAACTATGCTGAGTCTATCAAGGTCCTCGTTTATTTTATTCCCTCCAAGATGTCTCATCTCATGATCATACACTTCCAAATCATCTAATTCTCTGGTGTTCATGATAGGCACAATAGCTAGAGATTCCAAAGTGGGAAGATCTTTTGGCTTTGATTATGATCATGCCCAAGATTATTGAGAATTATTTCCTTTGTTGTATCTTTAGTATAGAAATTGACAGTTGTTCTTGTTTTCTAATTGTGTTGGTTTTGCTACTTGTGCCAAACCCACTTCTTATCTTTTTGTTGCATTCTATGGTGGAATGGAAGTTGCTTTTATAGACACCACAATATTTTTTATGTCTCCACATCGACGTTTTGTGTCCATTTGCCATTTTCTGATTCAATAATTATGCTAATAGGTATGTCATATTTCTTTTTCCTTCTACAAATGTGAGTGTATATTCTAAAATCCCTATTCAAGACTTCATTGTCCGTCCATAAAATAGTCTTGACCTTTTGCCAATCTGTTCTAACACTTTAGAGGTCCAATATTCTTTTGGTAGAATGTAGTCATGCACACACAAAGGTATCTCATAATAGGGCATGAGTGCGGATCAAAATTAAGGCACCATTTTTGTGTATATAGTCTTGCACTATCCATATGAATCCATGGTCTATTTTATAGAATGTTTCCCTTTCTTGGCCTATCATATTTATTGTATTATTATTTGATTTGAGGTGGAGAGAGTGGAGACCAAACCACAAACATACATATTTAGCATAGATTTCTACTTTCTATTCAATAAAATATTTATTAGATCTAATCAAAATCTACCAATTTAAAATATAACTTTACCAACTACCACATTAACAAAGGTTATACCAAATTTAAATTTTGACGAGGAAAAATGGCATTGTAGAGAGCATCATGACCACATATAAATTTATAATATAATATTTAGTTTGACTTATACACAGGATAAGTTCCAAGTAGGAAAATTATTATGTAACTCAATTTATTTTGTCGTATAATCTAAACTTTGTAAGGATTATAGAATGCATGGAACACTTTATTTATAGAAATTATGGTAAGCCTATTTGTGCTTTCTTCACCTAGTTAAAACACCGTATATTTTGCATAGAGTATATAACAATATCTTAAAGCCCAATCTTTCTCTATTTCCCAAGCTAGTACCATGTCTTTTAACGAACTCAATTTTCTTTTGAGGTGTTGAGTAGCTAAGTAATTTAAAAATCATGTATTATGTATCTTAATAGCTTCGTAGCATCACATATAAGATACCACAAATCTCACGTGTTTCAAAAATTTGTTCTGGCTTAGATGTTGTTTTTGCATATGCATGAATCTTGTGCACTTCCTACAAACAACCACTAGTATGTCATGCCACACAAAACAATAACTACTTGGAACATAGAGAATTGCATAGATTGTGATTTTCTTTGTGTAAATAGTATAATATTTTCAAAACAAAAGTTCCCAAATCTCATGTGTTTCAACAATTAGTCCTGGATCAGATGTTGTTTTTGCATATCATGAATCT
This sequence comes from Cunninghamia lanceolata, assembly GCA_027924645.1. Lineage (NCBI taxonomy): Eukaryota > Viridiplantae > Streptophyta > Pinopsida > Cupressales > Cupressaceae > Cunninghamia > Cunninghamia lanceolata. Next base: position 1,612 of record BSBN01001198.1, on the reverse strand, counting down.
TGTGCACTTCCTACAAACAACCACTAGTATGTCATGCCACACAAAATAATAACTACTTGGAACACAGAGAATTGCATAGATTGTGATTTTCTGTGTAAATAGTATAATATTTTCAAAACGAAAGTTCCCTTTCATTTTTTTCAGCCTTACATAGCTCTGAGTGCATGAAGTAGAATTTACAGTTGCCTGAGTCCATTTTACTAGTTTTGGCCTTCCAGTTGTGATGTCATAGTTCTTATATGTAGAGAACATAATCTAAGATCTTTAAAAAATGAAACATATGCAAGGTCGATCTTATAAATTTCATGCAACATCTCACAATTGTCAAAACAATAAACATAAAAGGATATGAGGTCAGGTCCTTGAAATAGAACTACATAGGGCTTACCAAATTAAATTCACCCAAAAAGAAAGGTCCAAATCATCAAACTTCTCGAAAGCAATTTCCAAATAATTGAAGGAAGGCATTGCCATAATTGGGAAAACAAAAATATCAATTTATCATTCAAATTCGTCATAATCTATCTAAGATAGAATATTATAGATCAAGAGTTTATCTATATCTACAAGAAATATTTTTCATACCAAGTGCTTCTGGTGCCTGGGTTTTATCTTCACTTATGTTGTGTACCCCATTTTTGTAAAAATATATGTATGTTTTAGTAGTTCAATTGCAACTTCTTTTTTCACCATACCCTGCATAATTCTAATGGATTCATGTGTTTCAATAGAATTGCTATTTAAAACTTTAAAGAAATTGCTTGCCAAGGTAGTAAAGGCAATGATCTGCTACTCCTCTACAACCCTTAAAAGTGAAATGCTTCCATTAGTTTTGTTGCTTGCTATGTCACTAGAACAAACAAATAACGGGTGCATAGGCACTTCGATATGGTGATTTAACTTAAGAAATGGATTTACATTATAATAGTAACACCTCTACAACCCTTAAAAGTGAAATGCTTCCATTAGTTTTGTTGCTTGCTAATGTCACTAGAATGCACAAATAACGAGTGCATAGGCACTTCGATATGATGATTTAACTTAAGAAATGGATTTTCATTATAATAGTAACAATAAAAGCAACTTAAGTGGTCTAGATGAATGAAATGGATTTTTTTTGATATAAATAATTATAAATTGTATGTTTTAAAATTAAATAACTATTATATTAAATATTTTAAATGTATATAAATATTAATAAATTGTTAAATATATATTTTAATATAATATAATTATTATTATTATTTATATATTTTCCATTTCATATAATATCAATATATTTAATAGTTATATATATTTATTAATCAATTATATTTATTTTATATATGAAATACCATATAATTATTATATCTATTATATTTTATATACTTTATAATATGCATTATTAAATATAGAAATAAGAGAATATATAGTTAATAAATATAAATATAATATGATATATAATATAAATAAAATGGATATGAGAGAGTGTTTCCTATATAAAATAGAGACATAATTATGAGAGAGGGGGGTGGGAGAAAGAGGGAGGAGAAAAAGATAGAAGTGATAGAGAGATAGGGAAAAAAAATAGAAGGAAAATAGAGATGGTAAGAAAGAAGAAAGAAGAGAGGAG